>OY829915.1:56480643-57168005 GCA_963691935.1 Nephrotoma guestfalica
GGCCGGCGGGGAATGATCTAAAAGAGCATAAACATTTTGTCCAACAGTCGTAATTAAAAAAAATATTTATTTATGTATTCACCTATAATATATATTCTTAAACCTATATTGTAACTATTTAGTAGTAGTCCAGCATTGGTGGACAAGTACACACTAAGTGCTTGTCACCATAAATGTCATCTATACGGCCAACGGTAGGCCATACTTTAGTTTCCGGTTTCACAAACGCTGCGGGGAACGCTGCCTGCTCTCTCGTATAAGGCCGATTCCATTCTCCCGCAATCAATTGCTTCTGTGTGTGCGGCGACATTTTTAACGGGTTAATACGTTTATCCATTTTACCCTCCTCAATTTCTTGAATTTCAGTCCGAATCGAAATCATTGCATCACAAAATTTATCCAATTCCAATTTATCTTCCGATTCTGTCGGTTCAATCATTAGAGTGCCGGGAACTGGCCACGACATTGTTGGTGCATGGAAACCATAATCCATTAATCGTTTTGCAATATCGACCGCCTCAATATTAGCGGTACGCTTAAAATCCCGAATGTCTAGAATAAATTCATGCGCCACCAGTTCCGATTGACTGCACTTGTATAAAGTTTTGTAGTAGGGTTCTAATTTTTTCGACATATAATTTGCGTTTAAAATGGCCACTTGAGTCGCACGACGCAATCCTCGGCCACCCATTAACTATAAAAATATAAAATATTATATAAAATGTATTTTTTGTTGATTTCGAATTAGTCTTACTTTTATATAGGCCCAAGATATAGGTAATATAGCTGAACTTCCGTACGGTGCAGCACTTACAACACCAAAACTTTGATTATTATCTCCTAAAAATTCTAGTGGATTAATAACCGGATGCCCAGGCAAGAATGGTGCCAAATGTTCTTTTACGCCAATTGGGCCCATTCCAGGACCACCACCACCATGCGGTATACAAAATGTCTTGTGTAAATTTAAATGTGATACATCACTTCCGAAGTCACCAGGTCGACACAATCCTACTTGCGCGTTCATATTCGCCCCATCTAAATACACTTGGCCGCCGTGTTTATGAACAATATCACAAATTTCGGCCACCGTCGTTTCGAATACACCATTTGTCGACGGATACGTCAACATTAGGCACGACAAATTTTTACTAAACTGCTCAGTTTTCTCTTTGAGATGGTACATATCAATACTTCCATCGTTACACACCCGAATTGGTTCGACTTTCATGCCGGCCATTTGGGCCGATGCCGGATTCGTACCATGTGCACTAATCGGAATCAAACAAATATTTCGATTTGATTCGCCGCGCGATTCATGATAACCCCGAATCGATCGAAGTCCTGCGTATTCACCTTGGGCCCCACTATTCGGTTGGAACGAAATCCGATCGTATCCCGTAATTTCGCATAAATCTTTTTCCAACTCTTGGAACAGCTGATGATATCCTTTTACTTGATCGATTGGCGCAAATGGATGTAGCTCGGTAAAATGGCGGAACGAACACGGAATCATCTCGGTGGTTGAATTCAATTTCATGGTGCACGACCCGAGCGGAATCATTGAGTGCACCAATGAAATATCTTTATTTTCTAACTGTTTCATATACCGAACCATTCGGGATTCACTGTGATGCATGTTAAATACGGGATGCGTTAAAAATGGCGAGGTTCGTTTAAATGGTGAATTGGAAATGGCATTTTTTAAAATGTCGGTGCTTTCGGTCACATCTTGTACCGAATTACAGTTAAACACCCATAGTAAATCTTCTAAGTCCGACATTTTAACAGTTTCATCAAGTGAGATACCGATAGCGCCATTATCAAAATAGCGCAAATTGATTTTTTTGGATTCGGCTCTTTTACGAATCTCGGCCGAATCGGCGGCTGTCACGTTTATATGTAGTGTATCGAAGAAAACGGCGTTCGATAAGGAGTATCCGGCCCGTTTAAGCCCGGCGTGCAAAATTAATGTTGCCTGATGAATCCTCGTTGCAATATCTTTTAAGCCTTTTGGGCCGTGATAAACCGCAAACATGGCCGACATATTAGCTAATAGTGCCTGAGCCGTACAAATGTTACTAGTGGCTTTGTCCCGACGAATATGTTGCTCACGTGTCTGCAGAGCTAGTCGGTATGCATCATATCCATCCATGTCGCGGGTAACACCGATCATACGACCCGGAATCAATCGTACTAGACTTTGTTTGCATGCAAAGAATCCGGCGTGTGGGCCTCCATATCCAAGTGGTACACCAAGCCTTTGTGATGTTCCTACCGCAACATCAGCACCAAACTCGGCCGGTGGCCTTAGTAGAGTTAGGGAGAGTAAATCAGTTGCAACAACAACTAGTGTTCCGTTAGCTTTTGCCCGTTCCGATACACGACTAAATCCTTGTACATTGCCAAATGTATCGGGATATTGGAGTAGAATACCCGAAATATCTCGACTTGTAAAATCGACATCGTCTACTTTTCCAACAACGCAATCAATTTCTAGGGCAGATGCGCGGGTGATTACAACCGATATAGTTTGTGGATGTAATCGGTCCGAAATATATATTTTACCACGTTTGTTGTGTCTAGAATTAAAAGAATAATTTGTAATTGAATTTCTTCGTATTTTAAGGTATCGACATACCGAACACAGAGGCTCATTGCTTCTGCCGCAGCTGTACCCTCATCGAGAAGGGATGCATTTGCCACCTCCAAACCAGTCATTTCCGAAACAAGTGTTTGGTAATTTAGTAGTGATTCCAATCGACCTTGAGCGATTTCGGGTTGATATGGCGTGTATTGGGTGGTCCAACCAGGATTTTCGAAAATATTTCGCATTATTGTAAATGGCACGTAGCAATTATGATACCCCATTCCGATATACGACCGCCATATTTCATTGCGTTCCGAAATCGCACGAATTTTAGCAATCAACTCATGCTCATCTGAAATATGCGTCATAATTAAGTTCAAATTATTTTAATTAAAATTTGGTGTGCGTATGGTGATAAGTTGTTTCCGCGGGGTTTCACGAATCATCTCGGGTGGGGTCAACTTATACAAAATATAATTTGTAGTAAAAGTTGTTGATTTTATTAATTAATTCCTGATAACATATTTTAGAAAGGTCAATTAGATAATATATGAGTCAAGTTCAAAATCAAATTTGGTGTAGTAAAATGCCGCGTGTTTGTGATGTGATAAAATGGAGGTGTGACCATCCTCAATGGAGCACACGTGATTCGCTGTTTTGGAAAGGTTAACACTCGCATAAAGATGAAAGCGCGTGCATTTTCCATGTTTACAAAGAGCGCACAACTGATAAGGAAAATATGCCAATAACGTACATAACAATTTTTAAGAATGTTCTGATAACCCAAATGTGGAGTTCTCAGACCAAATACGAATATTACAATAATATTATGATAAATGACTCGTAACTGACCGCGTACATCAGACAAATGTCATACCAGATAACATAACAATTACAATAAAAAAAAATCTTATCAACTTACTCATCGATTCGTCCAAATTCAATGGCCTATTAAATTGTATATTTTTGGGCACTGCCTTATTGCTTAACTCGTCTAGAGACTAAAACCAAATAAAATAAAATTCTTGATAATTTGTATGGCATTGCCCTCTTCAAAAATAATGAAAAATACCTTATACCCTAATAAATCCAACATTGCAACGACATCTGTTTTACGTGGGCCAATGTGGCGTGTCGGAAACTCACTTTTAAACACAAACACTTCTTTTGGATTAGAAGTCGATGCACACCGAATAATTTCATTCCGTTTTGGCGTGTGCCGGAGGTATCGTAGCAATTTTTGATTGGTTCTTAAAACACTTTGCATTTTCAAAATTTTAATTTACAAAAATTATAATCACCAATAAATTAGTAATAAGTTTCAAGCCTCGCGTGCCTGTGGCTTAGGACTGTATATGCTCAACAGATTAACGACGACTAAAGATTTAATTCTGGTCAAGATTTGTATTTAAATTTTTTTCAAACTGATAATGAAAATATAAATTCTACAGTTTAACCCAGTACAAGCTGGAAAATATTAACTGGTGATTTCTAGGGGGTATATATGAGTAGTGGATCGTGATTCAATTTGGGCGCTACAATAATGACCATTGTTTCTTTTTAACAATTTTATCTCACAGTATGTAATTTTCACATCCTTTCAGTCTTTAAGTACCTAACTGCAAGAATATTCATTCAGCCAAAATACTCTGCCAAAATTAGTTTTAGTTGCGACACTTCTATTAGAATATTTTAGTCTGGTGGTCGGTTGAATGACAACTGCTGGCAGGAAGGATATCACGATGTCGCACAGCAAATGTTGTTTTAGTTTGATCCATCTGTCTTTTGGTGATTTATTTCACTGCCTGAAAATTGTTGATCTTGGCAGAGTTCAACAGTAAAAGCTGACAAATGGTATTGTTATATTAAATAATAAAGAAGTAGGCAAATATAAAAATCGTCTTTATTTTGTCACCTTTAGGGGAAAATGACCTTAATTGGTATTGGGCTAAACAGAAAGCTACGAATTTTCCCAGTCAAATCCGGTTCGTATCACTGGATTGTGAATATCGTTTTAAAATTTGAGGATTACAACACCATAATTCTCTACTGGAATTTTAAAAATATTCCGACAGTAATCTTCCCACTCTTATTTTACCAACACTAAATCATAACAATAAATAATTTCCACAATTAATTATTAATTCACTTAATTTATTAATTTCACCACTATTTTCACTTTACAACATTAATTATTTTCCCAACTCAGTTTCGCTTTCAATCTTTCGCGTACCGAATCTTCAAAATGATTCATCACTGACTCATTGTGTTCGTTGCACTGATCGAATACTCTAGGTCTAGAGTTCTAGACTCGCCTCAACCTATACATAAATAATACTATAGGGTCTGTTTTAGACTACTATCTATAACCTGCTATACAACAAAATGGTTATAAAACTATCTCTAACGCTCCTACTTTAAACTAGATGTCACTAATATCCCAGAAATATTAGTCATTTTCTAAAACTTAAATCTTGCAAGTTTTGTTGAATAAATATCTCGCCCATTACTTAATTAATTAATTGCTCTTCAAGGAAACACGCGAGATCGTAACATTAATTCAAGCTGAAAATGATCTTTTGGGTTATTAGTGGCATCTAGGTTTAGATAGCACTATTGAGAACATTTCCTTCAATATAAATTCGGGCCTAGATTCGATAAACGCAATGAGTTACTTGCAATGGAGATTGTGTTTCAAGTGATATAAATTGTGATTTATTATAAATTGTATAAATTGATTTAATAAATAAATGTGAAAATTATTCTTCTAATTTAACTGCTAATAAATATTGGGGTAATAATTGTGAGATTATCTTCGGGAATATACCATCCGAATTTTATGAACTCTCAAATTTGTAGTTGCATTTAAGATCCTGTGATTCGATTTGAGATTGATATGATAAGACAAATTCATGTTAAGTTAAGCATGTAAAATGATATCGGGTAACTCTGAAGTATACGAAATAAAATATGAAGCCTGATATGATCCTTATGTTTTCCTATAGTTCACAATAAAATGTATGTAATGCCATGATATAGAATTATGGTCGCGGTGGAGTGTTGTTCTTGTTGCAGGATGGATGTGCATAGATCACATGCCTACAACATGTCCACAACTGGTATAAAACTATGAGTTGATCAGGATGGCCGCGCAGTTGCGCAGGCTTCTTAAGACAGAATTTTTGCTGAGCTTCTTTGAAATTTAACATTGAAATTAAAGCTGTGAATTTTTGGCCTTTTTAAAGAACATTTAATTGCTCACTAACTTGTTGATTGAAAATCTTCAAATATAGTGGTTGACCCCCGCTACAGATTTTTGTAGTATGTTGATGGTTGCATCGGAGATAGAAGTTTGGTTCTTTATAAGCTGTAGTAGTGACTACATTTCGAGTATCGAGTGCGTCAAAACAGTTTTTCGCTAAATTTAACTATATTAAGTCTAAATGTCCTTTAATACGTGTGAAAGTTGATTATTAATTGCTGGACATATACATGATGGCTAGTGGTATTAATGCGAAGTTGCTCCAGATTCTGGAACCAAGTTTAATTCATTGGCATCCCTTTGAAGTTCATTGTGAGGTTAAATAAGGTATAAAATTGATCAATTTGTACGGAATCCCGATTATTGCTGATCCTGTAGAAGACCTCTCCATAGTTACATGAGTAACAGAGCATTATCTGCTGTGAACTTGATTTGGTGGCTCATCTTCTGCAACATCATTGTTATTGAAAGGAAATTGGCGAACCTTTAAAACTGATGATATTGCTAACTCTCCGCGATGTAGTCCAATGATTTGTCCAAGTGACAAAGAAGGGGTGGGTGGAAGATTAACGTTCTTCATCAGAACAGTGTGGTTTATGTTGAGGTTAGATTGTTTCAAATTCCATTTTCCCGACATTGAAGATTTGGTAAATATTCGATGTTTCGATTTATGAGGTTACTGTGGCCAGCTTTCTATAAGTAAATTAACTTTTCTATAGTAACATTTGCTTAGTATGGAGCAAATCTAAGTAGTATTCTAACACGCGTTCTGTATTTATGAAAGCGCATCAAACTATAAATTTGCATGAGAAAATTGCTAGTTCGAGAATATCGATAACGAAGAGATAAACGTCAATATAACATGCTGGAGAAATTAACTTCGAAAGCAAGATGAACTACAGAATATACTAAGTCCAATTGTGAGCTAACTAAGTTAACTAAGTATAGCTCATTAAGTTACTTTCAATTTTGTGTTAGTTGCAACCACATCATCACTATACACTGCGTAAGTCACCTCTGGTGAGCCAACTGTTTCTCATGGTCATAAGCGTCAAAGCTCCAGAATCCACATACCAATCGTTGTGATGAATAGCATTTGCTGAAAATGTTGGGTATAGCAAACTTTGAGTAATCTGTCTTCCTTGGCTAATACTTTAATTTGTGGTTGGCAATTTTTTGCAATATGTCCATAGTTGCTACAATTGGAGTGGTTAATAATGTTTGACATGTTAGGCAAAGTTTTTTCACGTCCTGCAATGATTTTGTTTTTATGGAATCTCGACTATTTTTGATTCTCGAATTCTAAATTTCCATAATCATTGGCTTATTCCTCTAAGTTTTCCAAAAGAACTATATCGATCCATTCCTCTGATACATTTAATTAAATGAAATTTAATTTATGAGTTGTGTTGATTGATTATGGTTGTGACGTACTTCTCCACATTTTCAAAGCTATACTAAGCCAACCCTTCTCGTTAAACTTGAGTTCTCAAACGCGGTTGCCAACTTATCCCAAGCTTCTTTTGCCGAAGTCGCAGTTGTTATATGGACATAGTTGATTGGTTCTATTAGCAGAAAAATGTTCGATTTTGTTTTCAAAACCTTTTTTATCTTCTCCAGTTACCGAAAACAGCATCGAACTGTTCCAGCTCTAAATAGGTTTGAACTGCGAATTTCCACGTGTCGTAATTCTGATGACCTTTCAATTTCTCCTTTCAACGTTACAACTTTTAAATTAGTTTGTTATTGTATGTGGTAGCCATCTGGTGATCGGATTAAGTATTATTTATTAACGCGCATCACTGAAGTAAAGTAAATGTTGTGTTTTATAAAATTGTGTTTTAATTCGTCGTAATTCAACGTGTGTTAGATTATTGTTATAATTAAAGTTTAATAAATTTATCATAATTTTACATATCAGAAGTGAGATCGTATAATTAAAGATCTACGGTCTATAAAATAAAATTAGCAAATCGTGAGAAGAGAAAAAAAATATGATAACTGCAGTTTAGTCAAAATGGCGCCTTAACACCATCACGTGCTAATTTTCCATTATCGTCATGAAATAGAAAATACGGAAGTTGCTTTAAATAGTTATCGACCTAAACAGAATTTTCATCATCATTCGAATATTAATACGACTTTTATCGATATTCATCGTATACAATCCTCTTCAACCATCGCGCCCTGTGAACCAACGTACAACGAGCCACTACACAAACGTAATCGAATAATTGTCAGCAATCAGGCATGTCATCATCATCGCCGCCATGACAGTTAAATCAGTTTGAGTATGAAATGAATTTGTTGAGACGAGATAACGATATTTTACGTCGCGAGCGAAATTTAATGCATATTCACAATCAGATTGAACCGAAGAGGAGTACGTGTATTTATACCCCGTAATGTGAGCGCTATGATTACCGATTTTGATCCCGAAGTAAGTACAATTTCAATATTACAATGGGTCGAGCAGATCGAAAATGTTAGGGATATACCATATATATAGTTTGAACGATGTGTTGATTTTAAACGCTGTAGTTACTTGGTTGGGAAGGTTTGCGCATTGGTTTAGTGTCGGAGTTCGGTCGTCATCGTACCGCAGCTGAAATTCAATTAATGTTAAGCTCGTGTAAAAAGAAATTCGACGAAACGTTTACGAAGTACATTTATGAGGTTAAAAGTCGACAATCGCTGGTATTGGTGAACCAGATCTTGTTAAATCGTTAGCTGCGCAATTAGCAAATCAGTTAAGGTTTATGAGAGTATCATGAAACAAAAAAAATTCCATCCCACCGAACAACGTGACAGTTTGGAAATCTAAATGATTTAAATGTCACAAAATACGACTGATACACGACTAATTCGGTAAAAAGTATCAAGCGGATAGAATTAGTAGACGGACATCTTAAAATTATCGTGGTAAATGGAATATCAAACAAAGGATTTAAAGATTTATGTAGTGATTGTGTCACGGTTCGCGAAAATACCGCTAGTAAGTTGGACATTCACTTAAAATATTTTGAAAGGTCTTGGCGAAGTTTTAGCAAACAGACGAAATTATGATAGGTCATATGTCTCTAGTTAAATCAGATGTATATTGAAAAATCTTAAAAATTTGTTCTGAATGATTCTATACGCCAGCCATCAAATAAATAATAATTTATTATTTGTTGTACCGAAAGGAGTTCGTCGATGAATTTTAGCTGAATGTCATGATCAAAGAGGGCATTTCAATATTGCTAAAACTATAAATCTTAAACAGAAATAGTACTGATTTTCACGAATGCTCCAAGTAGTTAAAATGTGTATTTTGTCGTGTATGGAGTGCCTCTCCCACAAAACGAAAGGTGGCAGGAAAGGAATTTAACTGCTTCCCATCGAGAAAGTGCCGGTGTCCTGTTACTCCTTGCATCTTGACCATTTACTAGAGTCTTCATTTTGGGGGACACTCGCTCACTTTAAATTCACTTTGAATGCTGACCCTCTGTCACATATAACACGAGTTGGTGTCCTAAATTGAAGACACAATTCGTTCATTGCTTTAACGTTCGAACGTTCAATGGTCAAGAGGTGCATTCCAACAGAATGATATTAAGAGAAAGTTGACAAAAATTTAAATGATTAAACAAAATTAACTTCCCATACCGGTTGAACCAGCGTCTTCTTAGGTGAGGGCGAGATATAGTAATCACTGGACAACATGAGTCGTGGTGCAATTTGAAATAATTGTTTGCAGGCAGCTGCTGATAAAATCATAAATTGTCAGATTCTCTGACTGCAAATATCTCTCTTCAAATAAGAGACAACCTACCTTAACACGCAACCTATCTTCCATTTGTGTATTCGGCATACTTGAGAAACAATATTACACCCAGATACTTACAACACCATTTCTACTAGCCTAAAAGTAGGTTATAACCTAACGCGTATGATATCATTAATTTAAATTCGTAACACTTAATTATTTCGCCTTAGGGATATCTTTAAAAACTATGAATTTAACTATGACTGACTGCAAAATTTGAAGCCGCTTATGTTCTGTTGACCTTGCTGAACGTTTAAATTTCATAGATGACTGATATAACGTATAACATATGAGTGAATTGGATCTAGACTATGACACTATTATATTATGTATTGTTTCAAGCGCCCTTTAAACGCGCATTACGGATTATGTATTATACTTGCACGAGCAGCGTAATTAATAATTTATGCAAAATGTATTGCGTCGGCCGGGAATCGAACCCGGATCAACTGCTTGGAAGGCAACTATGCTAACCATTACACCACCGACGCTTGTTACTGTCGCACAATACAATTGTCAGAAATTCACTAGAATAATAGGCATTTACTTCAGTCATTCACTTTACGCTATTCCAAGATCAGAAGGCCTATCGTCGTAATCTTAAATTTCTATGAAGACCATGGAAACTGTGTTTATATGGAGCCTGAGAATTTACTTATATGTTGTGCCCATAAAGTGCAAGACTAGTATACGATGGCCATTCTACAACAAATGAAATTTATGAATTATGCATGAATTTGTTACCGTAACGTTCTTCATTTCGATTTCAACTCGAGATTGTTGGGCTCGCTGTATTAATTTAAATAGTCGGGTTTACAAATACATAAATTCACCTAAAGTTCGCGTATACACTTTCTAAGCCATCGTTTTTGTGTTGGCTTATTTTTTGGATTTATTGAAAATCTTTTAAAATAAATTAGTCTCCAATATCGTTAAATTAAGGAGCAAAACACAAGCACTCTAAGAGATGGGCATAATCCTCCACAAAAGCAAGCAAACGAAACGGATTTTAAAGTAACCAGCACAAACATCGAAGCATGACCATCGAAGCATTCCACATATACGCAAAAAAACACGTACAACATAAAACGAAATTCTGATGGCAGAATAAAAAAAAAATAGCCCCTTCTATTCTTCTACTTTTCTGTCACGACAAATAACATGGAAAGACAAGGCAAAGTATTGATTAGTAGATGACAATAAACTAGCCTCTACTTTATAATGTAAAGTATGTGATTAAAACGATCTTTGAGAGAAAAAAGAAATTCTAAAATCCGCATAGTGCTATAAACTGTGACGTGAAAATCCCCTTATTGAATGTTGCAAAATATATGATAATAGTTTAACCATTAATTAATTTATGAAGTGTCATTTGGCACTACAGAAAATTCTCAATTGGTTGTATTATACTTTTTGCACAAATTCACTATTTCACTTTAATCAACTTTATGTGTGCCGCAATTGCGATCGACTTATCAATATCTGTAGTGTTATTCGCGAATATTCCAATGTTACCAACTCTTCCAATATTTCACCTGTTGTAATGATTCACACCTTTGCTAATTCCAGTAAAATTCCTCTTGGTGACTAACCCCACCCCGGCTATAATTGCTTTTGGTACGCCAGTACTCCCCTTCACATACATCAATATCATTGTAATTTGCAGTTCACCCAATTAATTAGAGGAAAACTAAATTAAGGCAAATTTTGGTCGTTTTTGAGACTAAGGAAGTAAGAAAACCGCAGATTACCAGTGCACCTAGATACTAATGGCCTCATCGCTTGAACAATTTTGCTATATGACGTCATTTTATGTCGACGGTTCCAATCGTTAACTGTAGATGGCGGTATAATCAAATAAATGATTCGTTACTTTGTGTAATCGTTTTTCCGTGAAACTCTAATCGTGGTGGAAAAAGCAGTAAATTATACAATAGTATTAATTAAAAATTGTGTTACAGGCTATTGGTGGAACGCGAAACCTGTACTTTCAATGGAACAGGAATAAAGAGAGATTACAACTAAAATGTAAAGGCCGTCTCCCTAATTCTGTCGCTAATATGATTCTCCTATTTCTGTTCAGAATGTTAATGCTATTTCTCAGAATATAATCCTGGCCTTGGCCATTATTTGTAAGTTTTTTTTATTAAATATGTTCTATATAGGGTCGAAAGATAGATTAAGTTGTTTTAAGCTCTCCTAGAATTTCGAAACGACAGATGCTATCGGCAGTCGCTTCCTATTTTCTTCTAATTCCGCTGGTGCCACAACCAATGAAGAACTTGATCTCAGGCACGATCATCTTTCAGCGGTCTAAAGGATTTATGTTGATACATTAATCCCAAAGCCTTGTTTACATTGTACTGGAACTTGCATGTGCAGAACAATACTACAAATTATTACCTAAATTTAATTTAAAACCTTCAACAACAAGCATTAAGTCACCTTATCAAAATTTAATTAAATTGCACAAAAGGGTCAAATGCATTCCATTCGTGGCGGAAATACCGAAAAATTAATAAACCGCAGGCAACTGCTGAAAAATGAACTGTTTAATGTATCCGCAACCTAGAGCTATGTGCGATTAACGAACGAAACCTGTAAAAATGTAGACTTGATTCAGGTTAAACTGAGCAATGCTTGACGAATATATGTAAGGATCTAAATTCCCTAACCGCCAAAGGCAAAGAATTCCACATAATTTCCATAAAGTTAAAGGTATGGTATAAATAAGTAGGAGCCTAGTTTTTAGTGACTGGCCAAACCTAATATGAGCCACGCTCTTATACACGCTTTAAAGCAAATATTTATTCTACGACGGTTACTCATATGGAAGTACCAGAAAATACTTCAACACCATATGTAAAGAAAAGTATAGTCAGCGAGTTGACCAATTTTAAGCGAAGCTGAAATGGAAGTAAACCGTTGAGCAGGTGTAACTTACGCAAAACTGACAAACTCGAGAGATAATAGCATTAACAAGATTAACTCAGGATAGCGTCTCACCAAGCACAAGCGATCGGACCGAGATGGTAAGATTATAAGATAGTGATAGTAGGTCATCGGTTAATCTCCAGATGTTTTGTGCTGGATCATTAAGAGATAGCCATCCGTTCGTTATTCGTCTGAAAGTTACACGTTTTTAGCTCAAAAGAGGCGCTGGATGTAGCAGCTGAACATCATCCGCAAAGAGGTGGTCTATAGAGAAACGAGGAACAAACGGAAGGTCATTGATATAATGAGAGATCAACAACGATCCTAAAATAGTAACCTGAGGAACACAATCAACGACAAGAAGGAACACTTGTCATCGATGGAGATAAACCGGGAGCGGTTGGCCAAGTAGTAATTCATGAAGTTGACGGCAGAGGAGGACAAATTAAAATGCGGGTCGAGCTTAGCTAAGAGGATGCTGTGCTTGATGCTATCGAATGTCTTACTGAAGTCGAGAATTTACAAAACAGTAACCTTATTCTGATCAATGTTCCTCTGAGCCAATTCAGTAATGTCCATAATCGTTGATGTAGCGCTGTGAAATCTTCTGAAACCTCTCTAGAACGGGTAGGGAAAGGAACCATCTTGGTTATTGGTCCTTGTTTAGATGCTCGCAAACCTGAGACAAGGCGAGGAGAATAATGATTTTTTGGGAATTGGGATTACACGAGCGTTCTTCCAGACTGAGTGAAAAGATGAGGTGGTCAGCACGCAATTCATAATGTGAAGAATGTATCGCGAGTATAGTTAGTGAGAAGACCAGCTTAATAAACTTAATGCTAACTTTATCTAACTCAACCGCATTTGATTTGATGGGGGAGACGGCAATCCACAACTCTTCGAGGGTAATATATTGCGGACTGAAAACGAGGATAAACTGTTAGACTGGGAAACATATAATGTGTGGCAGGATTCAAACATTGTTGAAACGACACAAAATGAGCATGGGCATTCACGATATGGGCGCGGAATCCATGAGGATCAACGTCTGAATCATCGAGTAAACCTATGCTTCTGACCTTCCGCCAGAGGAGAAAAAAGATAAATCAAAGTTCCTTTTGAACCTTCTGAGTGATTTAGGCCTAGGAAGATTGGAATACACGAGGATTTCAGACAGGGTAGAGAGCTCTAGGTATTCGAACGTATTATGTCGTGCACCCAAATCGAATATAATGTATTTGTTAAACGGGCCGAATATTGGGTTAATATTTGTTTCAGAATATGTTGTTATCAATTGTTTAAGAGTATAACAAAATATTTTAGAGATGGCAAAGGCCAATCAAGATAGATACACAATCTTGAAACGAAATCGAATCGCATGTTACTGTAAACCGTCAGTTTTTGTACATTATGCGATTCGTCATAACATTTTGGAGGAACAGAAATAATGTTCGTAGGCAAGGGGCAAAAATTTGCATAGATAAGATTACAAAACCGCATGTTGCCATCGTTTTAATCTCCATGACAATATTAAAATACGGAGTTTAGCTTAAAAAACAATTTTATTTAAATCTGGCATTCATTTATTTCCAAAACGAAAAAACATTGACTTTAATAACGATAATGTTCTGGCTTATATGGCCCACCGGGCGGAATACTTAAGTACGCCGATTGTTTATCAGATAATTTTGTTAGTTTAACACCCAGTTTGTCCAAATGTAGGGCAGCAACTTCCTCATCGAGTATTTTTGGCAGCCGGTACACTCCAATTGGGTACTGCTCAGTTTTGGTCCACAATTCGATTTGGGCCAACACTTGATTGGTGAACGAATTAGACATGACAAAGCTGGGATGACCCATCGCACACCCCAAATTAACCAAACGACCTTCGGCGAGCACAATAATATGTTTTCCACTAGCCATAGTATACCGATCGACTTGCGGTTTGATTGATACTTTTTCGACGGCATTTTTATTTAACCAGGCGATTTGAATTTCGCAATCGAAATGGCCGATATTACACACGATTGAATCATCTTTCATGTTGGGAAAATGTTCCGACGTGATAATATCTTCACATCCAGTTGTTGTTACGAAAATGTTGGCCTCTTTGCTTGCCTCTTCCATTGTGGTTACTTCAAAACCTTCCATAGCTGCTTGAAGGGCGTTAATGGGATCAACTTCAGTGATTAGTACCCGTCCACCAAATCCACGTAGGGCTTGTGCACAACCTTTACCCACATCACCATATCCGGCAACACAACATACTTTTCCAGCGATCATTACATCGGTGGCTCGCTTAATACCATCGATCAAAGATTCGCGACACCCGTACAAATTATCGAATTTACTTTTGGTTACGGAATCGTTTACGTTGATTGCGGGCATCTTTAATTGTCCTTCCTTTAATAATTTGTATAAATTATGCACTCCTGTGGTAGTTTCCTCGCTCAAACCTTTAATTCCTGCCAAAAGCTGGGGGTACTTATCGTGAACGATGTTTGTCAAATCGCCACCATCGTCAAGAATCATGTTAAGTGGTTGATCATTATCAAAGAATAAGGTTTGTTCAATACACCAAACGAATTCCTCGTCCGTTTCGCCTTTCCAAGCGTATACTGGAATACCGGCGGCGGCAATTGCAGCCGCGGCATGATCTTGGGTACTAAAAATGTTGCAACTGGACCATTTTACCTAAAACGTAAAAAAAAACACAAAATAAATCACTAGGGAGGATCAAATAGGCCATCGCTAAATCTCGAAAATTACGTGAAACACAATAGAACAAAACATTTTACAAAGCTATTTTCATTTTAAAGAATTGTGCGATAAAAAGATTTTGAGATACTGATAAGCTCATATGATGTAGCACGTAATTTATTTACTCGGTGATTATTTCTGGGGTCAAATAAGTTCCAGACGATAAACACCATTCATGTACCAAGGCTTAAGACAGACAAACAATTTCGTTCTTACCTCAGCTCCCAGATCGATCAGTGTCTCGATGAGTACAGCAGTTTGAATTGTCATGTGCAGACAACCGGCAATTCGGGCCCCCTTCAATACTTTTGCTGGCCCGTATTTCTTGCGGCATGCCATCAAACCGGGCATCTCATTTTCAGCCAAGACGATTTCCTTGCGTCCCCACTCCGCTAATGAAATGTCGGCTATAAATAAACACAAAATATTATTTCCGTAACAATTTTCACTTGGAAACGAATCGTTTCCCGGATTTTCATTTTAATACAAACCGCAATATTTTGCGACAAAATAATTTCTAAAATACAAAATTACTTACCAACTTTATATGGCAATTTTGACATTTTAATTATGATTTTATAGAAAAATTATAAAGAATTTTATTTAACAAAAATAAATGTCTACAAGTTTCCTTAAAGAAATACGACCAACAAAAAGATTCATTCAAAAATTTTAGTATTTATATTTCCATGCGGCGCTAATTGTATAATGTGCTGAAGCAGGACAAAATAGAGCGAGATAACAATATTTTTTTTTTTAATTGAACGAAACAAATTTAACGAAATGGCTGAATTGACGTATTTGACCATTGGTGTGGCATATACAATTTGTTGTGGGGTTTGTGCTGAATACAATTTTATATAAAATTTAAACCAGGGGTAGAGGCTCGTTAGATTGCAAACATATGTATTGAAAAAACAAATGATGTGTTAGCTCTCTTTTGTAAAACATCTATAATTCTCTAAAATGTTGATTATTTATGTGGCACTATTCTGGCTTTCCCTGGGAATTGCAAAAAATATTTTTAAAGCCTATTTGACTCAATTGTTTTTTTGTTCAAGCTGCGGAAAATACGATTTTAAACATTATGTGCAATAACCGAACTTACACGGTCGGTAATAATGTCATGTTGATGTCGGTAGTAATGTCATAATAATGTCACGAAATAGATACAGATCTGATCGTTTATCTCGCTCCTCGCGTCAGTATTATGACGGAAAAATTGTTATTTAAAAAAACAGAAAAGATGAAAATTTTTATAGAATCATACCAAAAAGGCCTAAAAGTAAACGAAACCTTCCAGACTTGGTGAAACCTTATTGGAAATTCCGAAATGATATTTTTTGTAATGAGCACATGGTATAGTTAAACAATCGGGTCATTGCATCTATTTATAGGGTCATTGTACTAGTTTATGGGGGTAAATGCTTGACACTTGCATGATTCTCATGAAGGTATACTTAAATCGAAACAAAGGGTCCGAAAAATTACGAATTGGCCTGGAATCAACACTGAATATTACATATTAAAATGTAAATGTAGCTTTGCTTTCATACAAATAGGTGTAAAGGATTTTTTGGTTTTAACTGATTTTTATTCAAAATTGGATTGAAGTTCATCCTTTGAAAACTAAACAGTCCAGTGATATGATAAAAAAAAAAATATATATTTTTTCTTTTCACGGCATTCCAAAAATAATGATTTGCGACAAGTTGCCGTGTTCCTCTTAAGAGTTCGAACGGTTTAGCAAAGAACGAGATTTTCAAATAGTAACATCTAATTCAAATTATCCACGGTCAAATAGACATTTCGGTTGGGTTTTTATAAGGTGTTAACACGGCACACGTTTTCAACTTACGTGGGTATCCACCATCCCTTAATAAATAATAATTTGTTGGTGGAAAATTCAGGTATCTATATAAGGGGCTGTTTTGAAAAATACGAGTGTCGTGAACTGAGCCTGGATACCCAATAAAATAGTTCCGAAATGCTCCTTTACTGTTAACATCTGCCTACAGTACAATCGAGCAGAACCTCTTATAATTAATGAACACATCATGCTTTTTAACGGGATATTTTACACGTATGTGGCACCTATCAGTTGCCCCAACCGTTTCTAAATATTGATGATTTGGGCCTTGAGCAAAACTTTTCACCTATAGCACTAAATTCACCTGCTTTTGGAAGCTGGACATTATATTCGGGCTAGTTGATCGGCTTAGTCCGGAAAAGTTTCCCACAACTCTGTAACTACAGCTCGACGCTATCCAGTAGAGAAATATTATTAGTTCATATTCAACCGCCCACCCATGATGCCCTAAGAAGCAAGTTAATTGGTTGTTACTCTTAAAGACCTCATGGTTTCTATTTCATCTCCATTCAAAATAGCCTCAGTAGTGGTCGATACCACACCAATTTGTAAATGTTTTGTGCGCTAAAATAAATGTATTTGTTTTAAATAAATTTTATTAAGTGAAATTCTAAATAATCTTTACAAATTTTCCTGTACTGTAATATTTTGCAATTACATTCAATAATTGATTGTGTAAAACGCACAACTGAATTGTTATCGGTATATATTTAATGATATTATTATTCATTTTATAATTAAATTATTTTTAATTCACAAAACTCACAAAAATAAATAAAATTTAATCGTCAAAATTTTAACTTTTTAATTAGTTGCATTTGGAACAGCAAATCGGTTAAAAAATGAGGTAATTAAATAGTTCTTACCACAGTTAAAATATTTAATTTTTTAACCAATTGCAACACAGACTTCATTTATTAAAGGTTGCTTGGGCAAACGTTTGAGCAGAAATTTACCATCGCCTGTGTAGTAAATAAAACCACACTACATTCATTTTGAATTATTCTAAAATTAGTTAACACTTAAAAAATTTCTGTCAAATTAAATTAACTCCTATATAATTTTTGTATTTCTAAACATTTGTTTACAATTTATTTTCATTTAAATAATATATCAAAACAATTTTATTTTAATCAACCGTTTTGGTTATTTTAACCAAATAATACTTCGCAGAGACATCTACTTTAGTTGAATTTCATGTCGCGTATGGACATCACCGCTTTGGCATTTTTCAAAGGTGTAACTACGCCTTTACCCAACGTGCTGAATAAATGTAAATCTGCTGAATAAAATTAATCAAATGTCAAATTTTGCGCAATCGGGCAGCCCTAATTTATCCAAAATTTGTACATTTTTCGTTATCGTGCAACGCGAAGGCACCACAAACACACGCACACAAGAAAAATCAAAATAAAAAAATTTCTAACTAGAGTTCGTTCAGTCTCATTTTCATTTGTTAACATTATGGTTAAAATAAGTTACGCCGCGCCCATAATAAAGTAGTAGAAAAGAAATTTTTATTTATTTTTTTTTAATTTAATTTTATTTTAATACAAAATAAATGAATTTAAATTAAATTAATTAATTGTGTACATAATATATTAAGGATACGTATATTGTGAAAATATAATTTTATTGTGATTTCATTTAAATATAATTTTATTCAGAATGACAAATTGGATGTGTTAAAATTTTATTTTTTGTATATTAAAAATAGTTAAGTGTTATAAAATATATTTGGTTACCTATAAGAAAAAAATATATTCTTTGGATAAAAATAACAGAAGATAGAAAAAAAACTAAAAGAAAATAAGCTAAGATTTAAAGAGCAGGTGGGTGATAAATAATTTGTAGTTGTTCGAAATACAAAACTTTTATTATTTAATTTAATATTATTGCTATGTGGATATATTTAAGCAAAATTAAATTATTCAAATCTACTTATAAGATTTGTATTTTATTGCATTTAAATTTGTTAATTTGTAACAGAAATTTAATGGGCGTTTTCATTCATCTACGTTCCGAATATATAAAAGATGACGTCATTTTTGTTTCAACCAATTTTACTTGTTAATTTGTTGCTTTTCTACTTATGTACACTTAGCAATGGATAAAACATCAATTCGTATTTTTTTTATTATTTTATACCAACATAACGGTTTACATAAGTTTGGTAAATGAAAAGTGAGAAAAATTTTGGCTCCAACCAACAAAAAATTTTACTTTGTATGTTTATACGGTTGTCATATCATCAATCGATAATTTTGCCGAATTGTTCTGTTTGATGGTAAAATGTCAATCTCTGATGTGTATTGGTTTGCAATTTTCGTTTTTATTAATTTTTTTTGTTACAGAAAATTCCGGAATTCGGTTCGTGTTTATCAATTCCATTTTAGTTGTTTTCGTTGCAATTTTTGGTAAATTTGCACAAATCGATTTGTACAAACAAAAAACATTGTTTTCGTTTCATTTCAAACAACACTCTCATCAAAAACCAGTAGTAGCAGCAGTAGCGCGCACAGTGATGGATTTTTGATAGCCTGCAAATGGACTGCTGGTTTCGTCACGATTTCCCGTGACACAATGATGTCATATTTTTTTAGAGTCGGTTGTGTATACTTAAAATACAAGAACTGGTTTTTGGTGTGTGAAACGATTTTAATTTTCAATGGCTAGTATTAGCATGAGAAGCTCATTGGAGGTTAATAAAATGTCTTGTTTATTGTTCTTTACTGCAACGAACATTAAATTCCTCTCACACTCTGGTGCATCTCTTCTTATACGTTATGTATAACGAAAGGCACCATGCGATTACAATTCGTCATTGTCTGAACGAAGTCGTTGATCGACGTTATTAAATCTTTGCTTACTTCTAATGAGCTCACCTCAAACGTGATTCATGATATTTGAGAGAAATTTCAAGAAAATGATAATCATTTGTTATTTCATATGATAGTCGAACCCAACCAAGCTCGATTCGGAAGTGGCCAATTTCCCTAAGTTGAAGGTGGTTTACTCTAGTTACTCGTCGATTTAAATTACGGACCATTTTTCGTAAGGAACATTTTCTTGGTATGCGGCAATTCTACACTTAATTATTTATTGGCTTATCGCGCCGCATATTATATAAAAAATATACTGGAAACAAATTATCAAAAATGAAAACAATAAGACATAATTTTTGTTGCTTTCTAGAAAACATTGAGACTGTTATCTAATATTCCTGTGACACCGGCACTTCTACAGTTGATTACAAAATACCGAATTATAAGGTGTGGTTGGTAATCTGCTGCATTTGAGTGTGGAGTGTGTGAAATTTTCAATAAATACGCTGGATTTCTGATACAATCTAAATAATAAGGTTAGACATAAGTTCATGAACATGTTAAACAAATATTATTGATAAAAAACTGTCGGGGAAATTTTTGGAATGCCAACGTATTGTGTACTCGTCATTTAATTATTAAAAATAAACCATACGCGTGTACATCTCAGTTTTCGGTCAAGATCCGAAAAATTCTAAACAATAACGAAAAGTGACCCGTAACACCCTTATTTTGTGCACTCATCACCAGTTTGGTGGTTAAATTGCATATTCGGGTGATCCGTCTTTCAGCTTTCTCTGGAAGCCAAAGAACTAAGTCTTATTTTCAATTTGTACAAAACTTACAAGAGAATCTCATGATAAAAAAAATTATAAATCTAAGAACATATTGTAAAATTTATTCGTCTGACCCATAGTCCACTCTGAAACAACTAATAAAAATATAAAGAAAAAATTATATATTAGCTCGAAACCATAACTCGAGACAGTAAAGGAAGAGAAGCCTAACAAATGGCGGAAATGAGTTCCATAAACCAACCGCCCTTACCAAGAACGATTTTTCCATGATACCACTAGAATGGGCTGAAATTAAGTGATGGTTCATTCTAGTGGAATTAGTAATCCTGAACTTAGAAAATCGGCAAACCCTTCCTTAGAATATTGTATAGCAAAAACTCGACTCGGAAGTTAAACAAATCGAAGAATCGCGTGTCCAAAAAATTGTAATTTGCAAATAGGAAACGACGAAACGTAAACAGAAATTAAAAAAAACTGAGAAATGTGGTAAAACCAATAAACGTGAAGTGCTTGGCCCTATGTTGGGCGGATAAAAAGTCTTTGACAAGACGGAACTTAGGCAAGATGAGTCAAACCTTATTGATATTGGAGCTAACACGACAGTCCCAAAGCAGCATTAATTCAACCCAGAAACCACATTTTTGGTCTTTCCCAAGTAGGAAATTGGTAAATCATTGAGAAAGACTACATAGTCTTAACGTTGATTTTGTTCGTATTTAGAAGCAAACGGTTACAGCGAGCCCCGCAGACCGATTTTCTAGCAGTTTTGTGAATTTTTCTAAATGTTTATTCTGGCAAAACGGAATAGGAATTTAAATTTTGCCAGTTTTGGAGTTTAAAATCCGCCCGCACCTATTTTGAGATACGGTAATCATAAGATTTGACTAATGATAAATTTTTTTGTTAAATTAAAACAAGTTTTACATAATTAGTAAATAAATATTAGAAAATTAAAATATAAATTTTGAAGTTTACTAAAATATTTGTTGTTCGTAATGTGTAAAATGTTTTCCTTTTTTTAACTGGCGCCTTGTTGTTTTTTTCTTACTAAAACTAAAAATTTAAATTCCATATGAAGTAGGGAAAAATTGCTAGTAGTATATGTTTCGCTACTACCAATTGCCAAATCTTTTATCTTTCACCAAAGCTGTCTAAATGGTTGAGTCATATAAAAAAAAAAGTATCACCAAACGGTCTTTTGGCCTTTCTAATTAGAATAGTAACTTTGTTACGGTACTTGCATAATACGTACACGCGCAATAGCTCAGTAGGTTTATTTTCATACAAAGCTAAGTCAAATAACAAAGTAATTTCCCGGCTATTTCACAAATTCCAGCTCAGTTAGGTGCGCTTTGTTCGAATTGGCAATAACGGTTTAGTATGGTGTGCAGCGATATTTGGGGTTAGAAATATACGGTTATGATCTGTATAATTAACTTTGACGGAGGTGAGAAACATTGCCTAATTGATATAAAAATATATTACATTTTTTTTATTTAGCTACACTGAATGCCTATGTTGTTAATGATCCGATCAACCACTTCGCGTGATCTAACAGTAAGCAACGTCCCGCTCATAGCAACAATATGAGCACTCTCGCTGTTAAACATTAGATTTAGGATTTTTTGTCTGAGGCGGCAAATTATCGTTCATCTAAACCCTTGTGTTAATCCCCCTCCAATGACCTCGAATATTATAGGTTCGTAAATATGAAATATTTCGTTATGATCATATCTAGGACCTTAATACTGGCGAATAGGGGTCTCCAAGAGCTTCTTAAACCTGATGTAGAATATAATTCTTTCGGGCCAAAATTAATACCTTTTGGCCAAGATTTTAATTCTGGGGCACTACGCTAATAATAATGTCATACCTCTGGTTATACCAAACAAGACGATCAAGAGTGGGATTAGTTTCCTATAAGCCTCTGGCCTAAGCTTAAGTTGCTCCATCCGTCGTTGCAGCGATTCAAGAGACCTGCCAAGGAATCATCTTAAACTTACGTCGACTCGAGTGTGGTCAGCATCCTAACTGCTTCACCTGTGTAAGTTTTCTCTTCAAAAAACGTTATATGTAATTGACTCAAGGTTGTATAGTCAGTTGCTCGTTAAGTAAAGATTTTGCTTTGCCCAATAGCTTTCATTTATTCGCGAACACCATTCACAACAAAAGCGCCATAACTGATTAAAGTGCACAAATAGAACATACTAGTCTCTCTATGAAAAACAAATACACTGTTAGACGAGTCACCCGAATTTGTGGTCTAGCTCAAACAACCGGATAAAGTTATGAATCTCTGAACGTGCTGTTAGGTGGATCGTTTGAACAATTTTATTTAATACATAAATTTCACATCGGTTAAAATTGTTAGTTTACGATCCTGATTTTAATAAAGAAACGAACGATTAATTAGGCTTTTTTAAATATCAAAAACCCTCAAATCTGTTTCTAGCGCGACACAACGCAGAAAAGCAATTCACTGAAAAGGATAATCCACAAAAAAAAACAATTAACTGAAACCAACAGTACACTGAAAACGGCAATTCATCTAAATAAAAATTTGCCGGAAACAATTCACCAGACTAAAACGGTTTTATAAAAAATTAGGTGAGGGCAGATTTTCTAGTGCCAGTAGCACTATTCTGACTTCCTGGGAATAGGGAATTGTGAAAAATATTTTCAAAGCATTTTTGTATGAATTGTTGTTTGTTTTTTTGCCCTACTGGTGGAGTTAGTGTAAATGGATTATTATTGCCGTGTCTGGTACAAATAGCGACAAAGCTCTTAGGTGGTCTTTAAATATAAAGCATACTTTGAAAACCTCGACAGCTCGGCAGATAGTGGAAGCCAATAACGCTTAGCCTGGTAATTAATGTAGATCTTAATAGCTAACTTACCATAATTAAACTCTAGTAGTGATCCTGCTTTAGCTAAAGCATCAGCTATCTCATTTCTCTTAATATCAGAATGGGCTGGAGTCTAGAAGGCTGTGCTAGATTAAAGAAGGCTAATAAAATGTTTACAGACCTTCACCAGTTTTGAAGTGGTCAAAGTATTTTGTAAATAATTGAGCACAGATTTACTATCTGTAAATATAATAATATCTTCGCCTAAAATGGTGAGATGATGCATCCATCATTAATCGCAAAACGTGTGAGTTCTATCAGTTCTGCTTGGAATACCGCACGCTTAAGCCTAGACTACCATATGATCATAGATCATGTGAAGAACAATAGGTTCCAAAACCCTCACGAAATTCAGAGTGAGAAACATCTTTTGCGAATTATACACCCATTTATTGAAGTTTTGAGATATCCATGAGTCTCGATGGATAAACCACCGAGAAAGAATTATCGATTTGTTCTGCAATCAAACCGAGGATATTTCACGCGGCAATGCACAGCAGTCGAAAGGCAGGGAAGTAAACCATGCTTAAGGTGAACAACTGCAGTGGAGGCAGAAAAAAGATTGTCTGCAATGCAAGTATATCCCAAAGTCCCAAGATTTTCCAATTACTCTTCTACATTGTTAAAAAATGGCAGTGGCTTTTTCAAGTCTGCTTTCAAGGCGAATTTTCCAGGAAAGCTTTCTGTCTAAAATTATACCTCCCTAAAATCGTTTCCCCCAAAAAGAGAAATAAACCCTTCTCAAGGCACCACATTTCTACAATTTGAAGTGTGCATTGCATTAAGTTATATAGTACATTAAGATGTTTACGCACTCTGAACACTAAAGCCAGATTGCTACAGTTTAACAAGTAATTCATCAATAACCACGAAAGGTAATAAGACACCTCCTGGTGCAGCCTTTGGTAACTTGAACAGAGACAGAAAGATAATCCAACTCGGCCACAGCAATGCGAAACCTAAGCATGCATCCAATCCATGTAACGAAGGTTTGGTCGATGCCAAAATTTATGCAGGCCTCGTAATGGTAGAAAAAGATGTACTGTCAAAGCCACCCGCAATATCCAGGAAAGTGTCCATAAGCAAATCCTTAATATTAAGCGATATTTCAATTCTAGTAACTAGTTCATGCAGAACAGTTTCACACAATTTTCCAACTCTGTAAGCATCTTGAGTGCTGCTTAGTGGGGGAATATATAAATGACGTTCTCTGATATATCTGTCAACAATTCTTTCTAAAACTAAGGAAAGTTGAAGGAATACTAATAGGATGAAATGCCCTGAGGTCACTCACAAAACAACTCTACTCCTGTTTCAAGATTGTGAAACAGTTCCAAAAGCAATGCATGCTTGAAAGAGTAGACGTAAGTGATCCTGAATGAGAGAAAATCCGTACTATAATTTAGCAGGAAAGGCTTCATCTTCAACCACCTGGTTTATAGGGTGGGACGGAGAAGAAACTCCAACGCAAACTGACGCGAATGGCAAGCCTTTCGGCTAAGTCTCAATCGGGCGGAATAACAGTATTGTTAGATTGCTCGGAAACAACAAAATCAGGAGTGATCGCGTAGCAACCGGGAAAATACACAGAAAGCAGTAATTCGACTATTTCCTTTTTGGAAGAGGCAAGTCGCCATCTGGAACCCGCAACACATTAAGTCTGTAATATTCAATTTTCACCAGAGACCTATTAAGCCTTGCAATTTCAGAAAGACTGTTAATCTCTTCATAGAAGTTAATCCAAAATAACCTGCGGGCGGATCTTAAATTGTTTATAATCTTTTTGATATGCTAAAAAATTATCTCAATCAACCTGAAGGTTAGATCTTTTGGCTATATTTTTGAGTCTCCTCGCAGTTTTTCTAAATTGCATGCGCGGTATTAAACTCCTATTCTAAGTTGTTTATTTATCAATATTCCGAAAGAAAATATGATTGCGGCCGTCAAAAACGATGTTAACAAATAAATGTCATCAGTCGAACGAATCTCGGCCAAAAGTATCAGCAGGGATACAAGCTCAGAAGAGAATAACTCCCAGTTGGTACGCTTATTATTATGTTTAAGGTTTTTCTTAAAAGAGATTCATCTGCGGTCAGAAGAGAGAATATCATTGGTTACCATCCAATTGATGATTAAACCGATAATCGACATAGAACACAAACTAACATCAATCACTTCTCTCCTTACCGAATTGTCGAAAGTTCGCTCGTAGCCTTTGTTAAGGATTTCAAGTTCAGGTGTGCTTAGATAGTTAAGCAAAACACCATAACGTGTGATGATCATTAGCACCGCAACCTATCACTAAAGGCACTTGGTTTGACCTGCTCCACGAAACAAGGTTAATAAACCACTGAAGGCGGAAGTGGACCCGAATCATAAGGTAGATACACTGATGCTATCACCAGTGATTTGCAACTTTAATCAACAAAAATTGTATCGAGGAAAATACTATTGGGTATGTACAATCCAAAACTGGCTGTTGATAAGCTTAGAGAGACCAGTGGCCCTATTCTGGCAATTCTCCGGGAATATGGAACTGGGGAAAGAATTTACATATAATTTATGTTTAAATTATTTTTTTCTGGCCAACTGAGGGAAAAAGTTTGATGTAAATTTTTAAAAATTGGGAAAAATATGTCCATAGCAAAACTGGCAGGGAAAATTTTTCCCAATTTTATTTTGTTTTCAAAAAAATTACCACTATCTTTTTACCTTAGTACTTATGTCAGAAAAAATAATTTAAACAAAAATTATATGTAAATTCTTTCCCTAATTCCCTATTCCCGGGGAATTACCATAATAGGACCACAGGTCAAAATACCTTGGATGACAGATTTAAGATTCCTTGAAATCCAATACCACACTGGTGTGACGCAAATCATAATTTCCTGTTCATAACCTACAAATCAGGACTAGCGCTAGTTAATACGACACAGTATCGAATAGAATACATCCCATGATAAAATATACCAGGCCGAAGGAAATTGCGCTGACATTCGTATCCTTCTATTCAATATAACGTAAAGTAGAAAACCTTGTAAGTTATTTTTGGGCATCAACAAGCTGACCCATTTTACTGAGCTAAATCGAACCAGTTAATTTTATTTAAACTTTTGATATTTATTTAGATCTCATCACAAATTTAACAATTTCTGGACTAGAATAAAATGTCGAGAAAGACTGAAATTTATATTTTGAAATTAAATTCTCGGCGGGAATATTATTGCAATTTTAGTGTTCTGCGATGAAATTTTGCTTGGCTGAAAAAACATTGTCTATATCAGTGTGGTAATTAAATTATTAAACATTGATTGAACAGCTGTGCTTACTTTCTTTATAGTAAACACATACTTAATTGCATTGTGTGCCGAAATATTTATTAAGTCCCACATGGTCCTATTATTAATCTTATTTCAAGGGATGTCGTTTTTTATTTACACAGCCACAGATTAATAATATACTCGAACATAAAACAGATGACGTATATTGATCTGTCAACAAACAAACAAAAAAAAAAATACGTCGTGTATCAAATTTTATGTTTTTGTCTGAAAAAACATAAAACCTAAAAATATCATACCTGTTTTCAATTTTTCTCAATTTGGGATGGAAAATAATGTTTTTCATAAAAAGGTAACAATGGTATTAAAAAAATGTCATCCATTTAGAGATGTGATTTAATCGAAAAACAAATTTTGAATAAAGTTATAAATATTTTAAACCAAAACTCTGACAAAATACTGTACATATGTATATGAATATATATGTTATGTAGGTATTTTATGTTGAGTTTGCATTAAATATTTTCGATACGGTTGCATATTTCTTTTTTTTGGGGTGGTGTGTGGTGTAGTGTATAAAAGGATTTAGCTATAAATTAATTTCATTGTTTATTTAGCAGAAAAATGCTACATAGTCGGTTTAATTTTGATATTTTTATTATATGCATATGCACACATGTAATGCAGTCAGTTTTTTGAGTGGCATACGAAATTAAAGTGTTTGCAATTTTTAATAAAATCTCACACTATTACATATGAAATATGTTTTCAGTATCATGATTCGTTATCGCCAATATATTTAGAAATTTAATTAATTAACGTTTTATAAATAACAGAAATAAACATTTACATTATGAATAATGTGCGGTTATGCAAGTTACAAAATATTAACGAAATTACGTAATGCTAGATTAGAGAAAATTTGAGTAATTAGAGAGACGCACTTATAAATAATCACAAAAATATTAATGTGCGGTTTCTAGTTATTTTAAAATTTACAGGAAATTTAAATGACTTCATAAAATAATTCACTAAATTTCATCACGAAGTTTATGATTTTCGCATGGTTTTTTTAGTTTTAGTACAATTTTAATTACTTTAGAGGCTATTTTTATATTGCTTAATAATTTGGTAGCAATTCAAATTCTCGTAGCACACTATAAATTGAATGCGTTATAAGTAATCCTCATCTACTTCATTTAGAAAGAACGTGTAGGTAAGAACCCGCCATATTATTTTGAACAATGTGTTCTTCAGTGATCTTTGTGAGTTCAGCAAATTTCGACCCATGTCTCTTTGATTCGAGATACAGTAGTGTTCAATAAAATAGGACAGTATGTCGTTTGTCCATTTAATTGGAAATTGCGGAAACTCCTTCCAAAAATTTCCAATTACTGCTTGCTGGTAAAAATTCCAAAATAGTTCATTACAAAATGCTTATTGTGTTCGAACAAATAGCCTAATTAATTTGAACTTGGCGAAATACACATCGAATTATTAATTAAAAATATAACAAAATAGCGAAGAGCAGTTCAAATCTAAATATTATTTTTAAAAAATTGAGGAAAAATATGATTGCTAAATGGCTCAAAACGCTGCAGTATAATAAAGAAAGGGAAATTGCGACGATACTAAAATCAGAAAGAAAACTTGTTTTAGAAATTGCAAGAATTTTGGACAGATCGTGGAATACGATAATAGATGCCCTCAAACCGAAAAATCCGATCGAAAATCGATATCGCCCCTAAAAATGGTGGGGTGAATGTGTCGTTTTTTGTAAATGCTAAACTTTAAAATCATTGTAAAAATTGAAAAGATCCCATGGAAGCTGTCACTTCCGGTACACAGATTTTCACCAAATTTCGCAGGCATATCCATTAATGGAAAAAGTTTTACGTATGAAGTTTCATTCCGAATAGTCAATCCGCCTGGACTGTAGAGATGCGGAACTTTGGTGAAATGCATTTTTGTTTATCAAAACTCGTCATTTCCGGTAAAATTTATAAAATGATCTGAGCTACTTTGGTTTGAAATTTAATTTACAATCTTTTTGGTATTAATCGTTTTTTGTGAATGCTATTTTTCAAAATATTTGCAAAAAGCGGAAAAGTTTCTATGGAAGCTGCCACTTCCAATAAATCGATTTCAGCTAAAAATCACTGATATCTTTCAATTTATGGAAAGTCCGTTGGACTGTAAAGGGGTTAAATTTTTACTGCCGCGGGGAAAAAGGAATGATCTCGTTTCCTTTGATTTTATATTGCTCCTCTACGGTCATCCAAATTTACACTAACGCAAGCAACGGTTGCTCGACCATGGATGGTGTAGTTGTTGCCTGAATATCTCTCAGTCAATCATTCTAAACTGAACAGAGAGTGCAAAGACATTTAGCCCGCCAGTATGACACATAATTTTTTTTAAAACTACTTTTTTGAGCGATGATATAGTGAATGTAAATCTGCAAAAATTTGGAGGTCACTATTTTTTGTGATTACTATAATTTATTTTACTGTGTAAAAGAAAGTAAAATAAAACGTTTTAATAGTGTGAACAGCGCGGAAACTTTTATGAAATCCAACGAAATTAAAAAGAATATAAATTTGAATATTTCCGATGTACTGTTAGAAGAGGGCATTATTTAAGTGGCTGTACCACACGCACGTCTCACTCTTATCAAAAAAAGAACGTGCAATGTCTTTCATGATGCGAAAAAGTGGGAAAAGGTGCTAGCTATGCTCTGATGAAACAAAGACCGATTGTTGCAAGTTTGTTACCAAAATACAAGAAGAAAACTTATGGCAGTATGAGTTATTATGTTTTTCTTGGTATGGCTCTGGGCCAATATATTGAATAAATCGGAAGATGAATGAGTTTGTTTACGTTGATCCCAAATAATATTATACGAGGGTATGCTAAAAGATGGTGTTTCTAGCAAGATAATACCCTAGACAAATCTCGAAAAAAGCGAAAGTGTAGTTTAGACAAAATAATTTTAGAGCTTATGGAGTCGCCAGTCCAATCACCTGATCCAATCATATGAGGTATAGTCAAGAAAGCGATTAGTATAAAAAAATACAAAAATATGAAGAAATTTTGGTATGGAGTTAGATGGAGAGCCTACTGACAGAATTTTCCTCTCATAAGACTAACTTGAAGCTTGTTTTACACATTGGAATTAACTGCCCTATTTTTTAATAATTTTTTTTTAAATAAAAAGTTTGATAAAATTTAGTTTAATTTTGAAAAAGACTATAAAATAAATGTTTGCAATTATTGATAAGTTTTAGCTAACAATCGATAACAATTTCATAAAAAATTGCCTTATGTCCTACTTTATTGAACACCATTGTATGGCGCCGTTTAGTTTTAATTTGGCTGATAGTAACCAAATCAACAAAATTTTCTCCTTGCCACGACCGTTATAGTCTGCAGGATCATTGCAAAAAAATGGAGGGGGGGGACATTATTACTTTTTAGCCGCTTTGTTTTATTTCACCTAACTTGAAAGGAAAGGATGCCACATAAATTTTCTATAGGAGTGAAAACCCGATTGCATGCTGGCCAGTTTATTACATCAATATACCGTTCATTAAACCATTTTTGTGTTTCTTTCGATTTGTGAACGGTTGCGTTGCCCTGTTGGAGGATGTAATTGGTCCTCATAAAATCTTCCGCGTTTTGGATTAAGCTGATTTCTATTATCGTGTAGTTTTTCTATTTTCATTTCGTAGAAATCCAGGCAAGTGGAAGTGGTCCGTTATAACAAAAACCATCCCAAACCATCAAAGACCACCACCAAAGTTCCGGGTTAAGTTCCTTCCGTAGATCGTGCCATTAGGAACCATACATTGAATTTTTTCTCTATGCTGAAGAGCATTACAGTTTTTCTTCCAAGTCATATAAGATGTGGGAAATAGTAAACGAGCTTCTTTTTGTCGAGTATTTAATTATGGGAACTCCAATCAGACAACGGATTGCTGAATAAAAGGTGTTGGACCTGGCGAACTGTGACCGGTATCTGCATTCCCCCCCTATTTTGCGATATTTGAATATTTACCATAGGACTCTTTCAATTTAATAAAGCTATTGCGCGATCTGTCAATCTAGAATTTGATAATTTCTTAACCGATTACTCTTAAATTCGACAGAAACTCAATTAAAGCTCCGAAAAGTAAGTTGAACTGGAGTTAAGCTATATACTCCGATTTTATTCAAACGAGCATGTCGGAAGTTCGAGGAAAATAAGATCTCATATTGATTTTCGAAGAAGTTCGAGATAGTATTTTTTTACCGGTAAAATTCAATTTCATAAATATAGCCAATACTCAATTCCAAAAATAGAGCACGCTGAATTATGATGAAATTTGGTTAGTAGTATTGGTTAGGGATTCTAAAGTGAGTTTTGGACACAATTTTAAGATCTGTTCATGTTGGATTAATCCTGGCCATTTCATAAACAATCCTTATGAATTTGGTTTGTAGATTGATTTTGGATTGAAACATAAATTGTAGATGAAGTTCTGGCATATGTCCATTCTACACGATTAAAATGGATTCTATGATGAATTTTGAAGGAAATTCTTATATTTAACTATGCCAGAGAGAACTCAGTTAATTCTTAACCAATGATTGTGAAATTTGCATCGCAGTTCTATATTGTAATACTTATATGTATTTTCAACAAGAGTGCGTGAGATGAGTAAATGATGGGCGCTTCTCGTCCATCTCTTTACAAGTAAATATAAAAATAGTTGTGCAGGTTTGCATTTGAATTTTGGATTGGATCTTTTAGAATTCGCTAAATAGGATTTTGATTTTGCGGCCAAATAATTAATTTTCAGATCATCCCAAAAATTCCCACAGTTAACCAATACGTACGGTTGTTTTTCTGATAGCTTATTCCACACTGAGACTACATGGGGAATTTGGGGAAAATTTATCGGTTAGAATTTTCACCATAATTTTTTAAGTTTCCGGGGCCATATACACTGAGCAGCAAAACATTAGGAACTCGGTAAACATTGTTAAAAAAAATATTTTTTCTTGTAAGACGTGATAATTTACAGCATGTAATATTAAAATTTTTTATTTTATTTAAATTCATACAAAATTTGTAATATAAATGTGGGTTATCTTATCACAGAAAAGTTTGTGTGAAAAATATGAAAAGGCTAAGCCTTAGGTTCTAGATTAATAAAAAAATATAAACAAAACGTAAAGGCGGCCGCAGAAACAACAAATTTAACTGACCGTTGAATCATTATAGGCATTCTAAGAAAACCATTTGACATTGACAGTGCCAAGTAAATTATTCGTGTGCTAAATTTATAAGTTTCTGAGGACACGGTGCGTTGCCGTCTCACTGAATCCCAAATGAAATGTTGTAGAGCTGCCAAGAAACCACTCATCTCCGAGAAAATAAAAATTTAGAAACGAGTTTTATGATTCGTTGAAAGCAAATTTAGTCTCAAAGGTTCAAAAGGGGCTAAAACATAAGTAAACCAGTTGAAACGGAGTAAGGGTTTGATGGTCTGGATTTACCGGACTGAGTAAACAACAACGTACTGATGGTCCGACGGACTAGCTTATATACCGAAACGTTTTAGAAGAACAAAAGTAGCCTTACTCTGAGGATACTTTGTCAATAAAGCGGTCGTTTCAGAAAGATAACGATCCAAGCAAAGTCAAATCTTAGTTTCCCGATAACAAAATTAAAGTGTTGACTGACCAGCACAAAGCCCGGATTTAAACCACATTAAAATTTTTGGAATTATAGGTCAACATTCATATCAGCATGCATGGCGATTTTAGAAATGCTTAAGATCTGATTGATTGATTAGAATGTACGGCCAAGACTAAGCAGGGATCCCTGATACGCCGGGCCTACCGTTCACCCGTTTTACATATAACAAGATGGAGGGATAGGAAAGGTTATTAGATACGATAGACTTGACCTGGTTACAGACGCCTAAGTAGTTAATAGTTAGTAAAGAACAAGACCGCACAATAATTTTTATTTTCTGGATATAAATAATCAGCAATCGAGATCCTAAAAATTTTTAATTGGTAAATTTCCTGAAATAAAACTTCATTATTATGAGTGATTATTACGAATTTACAGTCTCCCGAACAACCTAGAAAATAACTTAATTAAAGAAGTGCCATGAACCCCGAAAATACAAAAACTATCTAAGTACAGCAATATTTATCTGCATTAAAATTTTATTCAAAAGGCTCCAAGCCATCTATAATTTCAAAAATTCGTAATTTTCGTTAATTTTCGTTCGAAAATTAATTTCAAAAAACCCACTTATCTGCTTCCATAAAAGTCATGAAAATTTGCAAGCTTCCTAAACAAAAATATTAATTAGAATTAAAATTTAATTTAAACAGGAATCTGGTTACACTGTTGTTATGTAACTTTATAAAATTTCCCCTCTCCGATACTTCAATTTATTCTATTAAAATAATATTATTAAACTAATTGTCGTAAGTCAAATTAAATCCTACATGTATATGTTACATATACATATGTTACAATTACATTTTATATGTAATTAAATTAAATTAAAAACTGGAATTAAATTGAAATTAGAATTCGACCGACCTATAATTAAAAATTTGTAATTTGGTTAAAAATGGAATTATATTGTATTCCTGGCGAATGAAAGAGCTTATAAAGAAGAAAACCCTTAATTACAAGGATATTTATCTAAATCAACTCAACCCGAAATTAAACTGGTTATGTGCAAATTAAAATTTATTAGTTTCTAATAATAAAACTCAGAATTGTTAACTGTCCAATCATTAAACTATAAACGAAACTAACTATAAAGGATATATTAATATTGATCATCTCGGACGATTCTAGATTCTTAAATTCCTAAATAAACTAAATCAATAATTTAAATGTAATTATCAATTGCAGCCGCATTTAAATTATGAATTTTATTTTTAATTAAAAAGTAGTACGGCTTCAAATATCTTCCGTAATTAAAAATTTTCATTAGAACTAAATAAACTAGCTTAATCAGGAACTGCAAGAAGCAATTATAGCTGAATTCAGCAGAAGCTGAATAATTGGATACAGGAATATTACTAAAATTAGTTAATCTCTGAAATCAAAATATGGCCGAGTAGAAGGTGAACAAAAAACACGGTCCGCATGTATGTAGGCTCAAATAACCCAATTACGAAAAAACATCTTCATACAAATGCCATGGAAATTTCTTTTTGTTAAGATTTTCCTCGACCCTACCCATCCATATCTCGTACATGCGGCGTGCACATAAACTTTGCCCATCCACCCTCAATCCCGATAAACTATACCTTTTACTTTCAAGTCATTCCTCATTCAGAACTACACCATTCTCCGCGAGAACATCCCTAATCCGACGATCACCGTACAATATACAGAGTAAAATTTGTGTGGATGCACGTAAAATGCACTTTACACTCTAAACACGCTAATTTTAGAAATGCTTAAGATCTGTATAGAAAATAGCAATGTCTGAAATTTCCCAGGAAAAGTAGAGGATGCTTGCAGAGAATTATAAACCCACGTGTCTTAATAAATAAATAGGGATATAGTTTAGAGTCGACATTAGTGTTCCGTGAAGGAGTGGTCAAAGTGCTTTAAACGTTGGATTGTTTGGTTTGAGTCTGGGTATAAAGGTTTTATGTGGTTTTGGGTGGGTGTTCTGGTCTGTACCATCACAGAGGTAGGTTTTTGTTTTCGCTAGAGCCGGACCGAAATTGCTGTATTGAATGAAAACGTCCTCGCTTGTGAACCCGATCATGGTCCATTTAAGTCCAAATTAGATGCCAAAATTCAATTAATCAATAAAATAAAAGGCAGTTTATATATTTAAGTTGGTTTCAAATTGTCTGCCAGTCAGTATTCCATTTCAATTAAAATAAACTTCAGTACTCCGCAATTATACACACGACATAAATGTAATAGGCACGAGCCAAACTTCCGTTATTTCCATCCGGCAATCCGTATTTGATAATCATATTTCATAGCATTCTCAGATTATTTTGTTTGTGGAGTCAACATGTCATAAATGTTAATATATATACGCGAAATGTATAATTCACTGATAAGAAAATATCAAAACACTTATCACTATATACATATTAACACCAATTACACAATTTAACTGATAAAATTAATTTATCTGTATTACAGTATACAATGCACTGTGAAGTGGTGTCGGCATTTAAATTACCAAAGATCACAGATAATAAATATTTACAGGAGTATTAGGTTTGAATTAAGAAAGTACACGCGGCTTCTTATATAAAATTGTTGGTTCAATTAATCGACGTTATCATTTCTTGTGTTGTGATTTATTCCTTGTATGCATTTTAATAATGCTGTCTTCTTATCACATGACCTGACTGAACCTGAAGTATATATAATTCATGATCTTGCAAATTTCCTTTTGATTGCAAGTCGTACACAAACAAACATTTTTAATTATTTTACAATACGATGCCATATGGCATGGTACTAATTTAACGGACATTTTATGTTCTATACATAATTACCAACTAATGTCGAGTACGATAGTCCAAATTATTAATTATGATATTAAGTTACATCTGCTCGATAATATAGTAAAATAAAAAGCTAATTTATGATAGTGATGAAATTGTAGGTTTGTTTGCTCTACAAACAAATATGGAAAAATTCATTTTTACGGAACTTATATCTATATCGTTGTAATCGATGAATCATCCCGACAAAATCAATTTATCATTTTACACTTGCAATTTTCCGTATAGCAAATAATTAATTACGCTAAAATTTTGAAAATAAAAGTATTTACAAGCGATGATTGAAGAGCTATGCTTAAATTGTTTATCACAAATAAACGAGTTTATGGCAGTTATATTTTAGGCCGTTTTGAAGTGAACGAATTTTGTAAATGGTTCGTAAATTTTGTCAAATGACTTAGTAGTGAAAGTTTTCACATCGAACTCAACAATAATTATCTTTATTAATTCCCTATTGCGATCGTAAATATAATTTAGGTTTGATTTTGGCTGAAGTTCTACAATTGTTTGAGCAATTTTCAAATTCTAGTCAACACCAAAATTAAAATCTCAAAGGAAAAAAGACTAAGCTCTTTTCACTAGTCAAATCGGGGACGTACGGCTATAGCGACAGGGGGTCATAGCCGTACTTCTTCTCGTTTTAAAAGATAATTTAAATATTTAAAAAATCATTGGAAAATAATATTTGATTTAAAATTGAGTAAATATTTTGAGATTATTATAAAGTTAGTTTAGTTAGTTAGTTTTGTGTCTCTAAAGTTAGAAGAGCCGATTCAGCAAAATATTAGAAAATCCTTTTTAAAACTATAGGCTAGGCTAATTAAAAGCTCTATTAAAAGTTTTAGGCTCTAGCCATTCCAACCAAAACAATGGGTTCTGCTAGCTTTAATAAGAGTTATAGGCTAGCCGCTATAGCGTTGAAGCCAAATCGAGAAACGTATAACGCGAAACAAAATCTATTTAGACTTGCAAATAATTAAAGTCTTGCATTATGGTCTAATTAAATGTCCCAATAAACATTTTTGGACTCTTCTAGATTTTGACAAGTCATTGATTGATTTTTTCATTTAAAAGTAGCAGACCGCAAATCGAGTCAAAACCGAATTTACAGAGTAAAACAAGGTCAGTATTATAGGAAGAATTAACAACTCTCACCTAATCAAATTACCCCTTTAAATATTTTTGGACTCCATTCTTTTTTGCTTAAACATTGGGTTAATATCGCTTTATGCAAAACAAACTGTATTAACTTATTAGATGTGTGAATATGACCACCCTTTTTCTTTAAAATAAAACACATTTGCTTGTTTAGAAAATGAAAGAATTGTTTATTGAAAGTATGCTCCATCTGCAGCTATAACTTTCCCCAATCTTTTAGGACATTTACGGATTCTCTCTCTGAAGAAATCCAGGTCTTTGGAGGCGATCCAATCAATAAGATAATTTTCAATCTCTGCACGAGAACTGATTCGCTGTTCAGAAAGAAACGACCGCATCGACCGGAATAAGTAGTAATCTGAAGGAGCTATATCTGGTGAATATGGCGGGTGGGGTAGAACTTCCCAGTCCTGTCCTTTCAAATAATTGTTCACAACGTTTGTAACATGGTCTGGTCGTTTTTCCTCTAGCTCGCTTCAAACGTATTAGTTGTCGTCGGTAGTCATCGCAGACATAATTCCAGCAGTTGATAATATACCACATCTTTCTGTTCCCACCAGACACAACGCATAACCTTATTACAATTAATATCTCGCTTGCTTTGGTTGCGATGGACCAGCTTCACCCAAGATTTTTTGCGTGTGAGATGCTCATTATAAATTCATTTTTCATCTCCAATAACTATCAATGCAAAAAACTCTCTTTCAAGGGGTCTCTTTCTTTTAATTCATGTGGAATCCGGTTGCTAGCTTTTTGAACCATTCCGATTGTTTGTAAACGTTTTGCAACAGTTGATTAATCAACATTTAATGCTACAGGCGATTCTGATTGTGCTTGAGAAAAATCTTCAGCCAATAACGTTCAGCATTTTAAAATTTGTTGGGTGGTTTTTCATGCTGTTTATCTTCAATGCCAAAATCATCTTTTTTAAATCGTCGACACCATTCTTTGCACGTTGTATTCGTTGGAGCATGCTGACCGTAAATTTTCACAAGCAAACGATAATTTTCCACTGCACTTTCCTTTGCAACAAAAGAAATAAAATTCGACATTTTCACGGAGCTAAAAATACTAGTTGTTTACACTTCTAGTAAACGGCGCATACTGCGTTTGACAGATGACCTCAAATTCTATAGAATATCAGTATTGCCCATTTATAGTATACGTAAGCAGTACTAGTAACGACACCTATTGGGAAAGGGCGGAGTCATATTCACACACGCAATACATTTTTGATTCAGTTACGTTTTTAAATTCGGTTGTTCCGCTGGTTTTAAAATGGAAAAGCCCTTTAAATCCGATTTACGATATGGGTTTTGTTACTTGAAATGATAAAAAAAAATAACCAATGCTTTGTCCAGAAAAATTTGCGCTCAATGTTTTGTAATAAAGCATTTAATCAGGCCATAATATACATACCTTTAATTATTTAAAGGTTCACAAAATAGTTTTTAGTGGAGCTAATTTACTTAAAATTAGCCTAAAACTATGGGGTTATTTGCTAACTTTTTTAAAGCCATCGTTTTAGTTGGACTGGTTAGAGCCTAAAGCTTTTTAATAGAGCATTTAATTAGCCTATAATTTGCCATAGTACCTTTTAATATGTTGCTGCTAACTTTAGGGACGTGTTTATTTGCGGTATGTGTCATCGTGTTGTTATATATCTCAAGCCATAGTTGTTGGCTTTTCTACATAAAAAAATGAAACAAACGAATTCGAACCACTGTTTAAATCAGTAGAACCTAAAGGAAAATTCTGGTAACTGGAGATGATATTCGCCCTTAAGAAGACAGTGACAATGTTAATAGATCGTTGGCCGCAGTTGATGATGACCTTGGCCTTCAATGGTATATTTAAATTCGAGGAATTTTGGAAATATGTGAGAATCGTCGACGTTATAATTATCCGAGATATATCGACTCGACACCTATTGCTGTTTTGTTTATTTGATCTTTCCTCATTCGTGATCGTAGTAGTTATTGTTATATGGAATATTCTGCAGAGGGTCATTATTCGTCTTGGCCAAAAATATTAAACGCAATAATTGATGGTTAGAGTGATATCCTATGACGTAAAGTATTATGTAGAAATGTTTGAAATATATCACAAGCAATGCGGACGATTAGCACTGCAGAAATTTAGATTGTGACAGCGAGCATGTCAACAAATTTGAATTTATTCTACAGCCTTCGATTTTGATCTCTAATAATTGAGAACCTTGTTTCTCTTTAAGGAAGCCCAAAATAGAAAGAAAATGTAACTAGGTCATGGATAATATCCTTTCACTAATGAAAATTAGAAAATATAGGTTGAAGTGCAGATCTGTGAGAGAAATTTTAAATGGATTATATTAATCCGTTTTTATAGTTTGGTTAGATTATAAGTAGTAAACCAATTTTTGAATGAGTTATTTTTTTGGATGAATTCGATTTTGTATGAACTTTTGTGGCACATTCCTTTGATAATAATTGATTTGAACCATCGATCTGCATAGGCCGTATTCATACAAATTAGAATTAGAACGAATTTCTCTAGAAAAATGATTGTTTGTATAAAATATTTTTGGGTGAATGGCTATTTTCTATTTTCGCACCAATGATTGCAATTTTATATTTTTATTTAAGGGATGTTTTGTTCTTAGAAAAGCTTTAGCATTGAATTATTTTTTGTATGAAACGTTTTTTGGATGAATTGTAGTTTTATGTTTTTGTGTGAATTTTTGCGCTACAGATCATTCTTGTATGAAGAAGTACCTCACTGTTCAAATTCTGAAGCTTGTCAGATTCAGCTTGAATTCTGAAAATATCTAAACCAATCGTTAAATTTGATTAAATATTTTTATAACTAATTTTTAATTTTGGCAGGGCAACACACAGGTCTAGTTTTTGTATCTGTCAACCGCGACTTCACAAAACATGATTATGATCTTATCTTGTTTAAGTTTATACAAAACTCAATTTAAGCTATACAAAATTCAAGAAGTAGTTTTGTATGAACTTTTTTTGCATAAATTTGATTTTGATTTTTTGATTTTTTATTGATCTGTATCAAGATTTCGAATTAATACAAAAGTTGCAGTGGAACGAATCGGTCTAGCAAAATGATTTTTATATGAAATGGCTTTTGGATGAATTGCAATTTTCTATTTTCGCATCATAAATCATTTTTATATGAGAAATGCCTCATTTAAAGATGGTTCATACAAAAGACGATTTATACAAAAGTTGCAAAATTTGCAATACAAACCATCTTTGTATGAGGACCGTTGAATTCGTATCAAAGATAGGATATTTATTTTGAATACGAATTCAAAAACGTTTTGGGAGCAAATTTTTTATGTATATTTTTGGATGATTTGTTTTGGGAATAAAATTTTTGTGGTTTACAGTTTGTAAATTACCTTTTGAAATAATTGAAAACTAAATCGTTTTTCAGATTATCATATCCTTTACGATTGCTCGCTGACACAATTTTATTATACGAATGCTCAAACTCAAAAATTTCTCAAGAGATGTCAGTCTAGTCGCGTTAAGCGGTGAATATTTTTTCGAAGAATACTTCTAAATCTTAAATCACAGATATAACAAATTATTTTATTTCACATGTTTTGTTCATTAGATGCAAATATCGATGGACATGGATGCTGTGTCGTTCTCGTTGTACATATAACATTGTGTTCATGGCTTTCACAATTTAATATTAACCTGCAGATGTATTGGGGAAAAAGATACACATTTTAAACATTTGATTGGGACTAATACCATGTGGTCACCTTGATTACAATAGAGATTTGTGTTTTCTTTACAAACGACATTAGAGCTATTAGTATATTTATAAAATACAAAACAGCCGAATAATTTATATATTGTGTATTATAAAATAAACAATCGACCATATTGCCCATCGTCGTGATTATTTCCACCCCAGAAAAACCAACTGTTGATTAGTCGTATATGAATTATAAAATATTATTTTATCTTCTCGACTTGTGAGCAGCAATGTCGACAACGACCGCCGCAACAGCAGCACACATTAATATACAAACATTTCGTAGAAACGAATTATATATTTTTCATTTGTAAATGTATGTCAGAAGTTTTCCTTGTATACCTAGCTATTATTAGAACAAATTTGTCAATTCAATTTGTGTGTAAGTTTTTATATAAAAATAATACGTGCCTCACTCAAATTTGATAAATTAGTAGCTACTGTATTCCAAATTTAAAATTATTTATGTATGATACCGACAAAGCTCATTAAGCGATAACAACAACAGTTAACATTAAATTACTACTTATATGTAGAATTTGTACATATAGAAAATCCATGGCTCCTTAACGCTTCGAACTTGAAGTTTTATTATACAAACACACATATTCGTATAAAATCAATAATTGAAATGAAACTGGAATAAGAAAATTATGAAAACGTATTATTTTTTTCTGCGGTTTCATATGAAATGTAATTTGCATGATTTAAAATAAGGATCCTAATATTTTTAAATGGTTACTCGAAATTTATCGGTAAATGTGTGTGCTGGTGAATTATTTTAAATCCCAGCCAATCCGCATGGTTCATGAAAATTTTATTCCCCCATTACACTGGAAAAATCTCTACACTAAAAATCTATATTTACTATATCGATTTCTGGTTTGGAAAAACAGAAAATAAAACTTTCTCATTCGAACATGGTACAGAGTTAACAAATAAAAGTTTACTAAACACAAAACACACACACACACATATACACACTATCGCATAATAGAGGATAATCGATTTTTGTATTTAGGAAAAATGAGACGTGCGGAAAATATAGAACTCCAACTTAGTAACTATATAGATTACTTACTATTAACTCATGTTTGTCGTACCTTTGCAAACACAATTTTTATGATATATTATGTTTTAATGTGAAATTGGGAAATATATTTTCGTATATCAATTTTCAAAATGGACGTTTGTAATAAATCCTCTTATAAAAATTGTTATGGTTTTGGTAATAAAAAATATGTTTTAATTTTGCCCCACCTTATGTTAAACGAAATGTATTTGGTCGTGTTGCCAGGAAAATTCTTATGAAATTTAAAGGTCGTTAAACCTTTTTAGTTTTTTGATATGGGTAATTAGCATTTTGAAAATAAATTTAAAATCTATTTGGTCACGCAATATTAACAATTAAGGGTATCGGCTTAGAAGTACCTCATTGTTTAGCTTTGCATTTGGAATAGCCTTAATTTTAGCATAATTTTTCTTACTGCGTCTTTCAAAAGTCGCGCCTAGATGTTTTTTTTTAAAATAAAACATGGAAATATTTAGACTGTTTCTGGTGGTTTTTATTTTCTCTAAAAATATGGCTTTTAACAATTATATGTGAAAAATGACATTATTTAAATGTCCACCACGAGCACGCCTACAGGCTTCTATACGGAAATCAAAATTTTTAAGAATTCGCTCACACATTACCGCATTAAGTAAGTTCATCATTTCCGGTCCGAATGTTGTTTTTCAGCTGTGCAATTGTTGTTGGTTTATTCATATAACTTTACTTTTCAAGAAACCCCAAAGAAAGTAATCTAATGGTGGTAAATCGCATGATCTAGGTTATCTCACCAGTTGCGTTGATAATGATCTGTTTGTTTTAATTTTTGTGATAATTGAATTTTGTAATTATACAAATGCAAATCCTTATGTAAAATTCGCCAAACAGTCAATAGATGAATGCCTAATTCCGGAGAATGTCGTGATATCGATGTTGAGGGTTCCTCCGCGACACTTTCAGCCATAATAGCAATGTTCTCACTAGAACGTCCACTTTTTGGTCTGGTAGACCTTTTCCGATCCTTAACAGAACCGGTCTCTTCAAATTTTTTCACTAACCTTTGAATTGTTGACTCATTCGGACGATTATTTACACCAAAAAACACGAATTTTACGATACGTATTTTTTAAAGATCGATGATTTTCATAAAAGTTGAACAACTTTAATGCGTTCTTCTAGCATGTAAGTATCCATCGTTAAAATTGTACATCTGTCTACTTCACAAATGTCAAAGATGACATTTACTACTGACATCTAGGCGTGACTATTGAAAGTCCCTTTACATGTCTCATACATAATCATTTTAAGGAAATAATGGATTCAATGCAGGTTCGGGCAAACATTTTTAGAAGAATACGATTTCTTTTATCGCAAGATTTGGAACGTATACTTCTGTCTAAATGCCGCTGAAAATATTTCATCTAGTCCGGTTTTTCGCCCGCATTATAAACAACAAAAATAATTTCCAAAAAGAGTGTTGAAGACTATAAAACCGTTTCCACCTAAAGTAGATATCTCAAATGAATGGTAATACCAGATTAAACTACCTGGATTATTCTGGAGGTGAGATAACTAAAATTTAGTGATATCTGGTCTCGAGTTATAAGTTGAAGAAGAAAAAATGTGGTCATCACAGCGGACTTCAGTGACGAATCTCGAATTTTATTATTTTTAACGCATACATGAGATTAAATTCGAAATTTCCAATAATTAAAAACGTTTAATGGACTATGTAAAATAATACTTTATTCTCGAACATTATTTTTAAAATTGGTCTCTCATTAGTTCAAAATCAGCTACCACCAGCTTTTCACAAGCTTCCTGACTGCATGTAATAAAGGAATTTTAGCAAAGTAATAATCAAAAAGGATAGTGATAGCGACCACACCGATCCCAAAGTATACATGCCAATCATCTTCAAGTCTTAGGTTATTTACTTAAGGAATTAACAAATGGAAGATTTGAGGAGAATGTATTGTCCATTTAATCTTTATTTGATCATTGCATTTCTATGATAGATCAGCTACTCTTTCAAACCACGACACGCTTTCTACAAGTGTAAATAAGGTTTAAACACAAGGCTTCATCTTTGGCCCACATCCCTGGAATATAATATTCAGCAGCAGTATCAGGATGATGTCCAAGAAATAACATTCACGGACAACAAAGTCGTGCTATTTCCTGGAAATGCAACCTAACCATTCAGGAGAACCGGCCAAACCGTTTGAAGGAGTAAAACCCACCATGATTCTGTGGTTGGTAAGATTAAGATAAAATAAATGGTTAGGTGTGAATTTTGATGAGAGGGCTCGGTATAGCATCGCACCCTTACCTTGGCTAAGGTATACGAGCGCACATTGATTATCGTTCAGTGAACGATTTGCTGGACAAAAATGTAAAACGACCAGATGTTAGCTACGCTAGCGTTGAAGTTCTAGGTATTTCAATCATTCTAAAAATGAGTGAGCTCAAAAAGTAATAGTTCGAAAAGCATCCGTTGCAACTTGGGAAGATAGATGGAAGGGGATAGGGTTGCCAGATAAAATTAGTTAAAAATATGTATATTTTATTGATATTTACCCATAGGGTCCTTAATGAAGCAGCACAACCATGTGAATAATAAACAACTATCATTTAAACACACAGTTTGAGGAATCAGGCAGGGGCATACTCAGTTTTACCGGTTTTATTTTATTGTTTAAAGAAAATCTTTGAAATTTTGTCTCTGAAGCTAACAAATCAATTTCAATTTTTATTACTTGCTATTTGTATTTTCTAGTGAAACAATGGATCAAAACCGGTGAATTGTTATTTTCGCATGCATAATTTTATTTCACTACCGTCTAAAGTGGTCGAGTGGTACTCATGATCTGGCTCAGGGCCCATATTCTTGAATTCTTCGTCTATATTCCCCGTGTGGATATCTTTTATATTAATATGTATTTATTAAAACGTTAATAGGACGGAATTTTCTCGAATGGGGATGAAAAATGTGAAATGTTTCCTGTGTAAGTTTAATTAATTTTCCAAAAATTTATAGTCTTGTATTGTACCGCATTAGCATGTTCCATTCCAGAATTCTCGAATAGAACTATATATAAATGTCAAAAATCAAACTTCTTTTAAACTTTACAAATTATTTATTTGTAAAGTTTAAAATTATATCTAAAATAATTTAAGGGAGGTAAATAAAAAATTTAAAGATCGTAAAAAATATTCCGAATGATTCAAGAATATGGTATATCTTTGCATGTAACATGGGGGAAAATGGATGTGAACTCAAGAATACGTGCCCAGACCTTCCACAAATAGGTTTATAGCCCAACCTCAAAACCTTTACATTATCTTGGGTCTGGCCATTTACTATTTATATTCGATTTGTGTGAATTTTGGCAGACCTCAAAACGTATAAATCTTAGAAATTCGCAATAATTTTAAAATATACATGAGATTATAGCGGCTCAACTACAAGAAACACCACATAATATGATCAATTAAAAACGGACAATCCTCTATAAACGTAATTCTTTATCGTCGGATTACTTTATCGAACCTAACCTAAAAATTAAATTTCAATGTGATTATATATTTTTTCTTTACCATTCAAATCTATCTAATAGAAAACTCTGTATTTGCACCAAACAATCATTGGCCCTCTATCGGAAATTCTTCGAGTTAATTTTCATAAATTTTTTGGAAATTATGGATCTTCATATAAACAAACAAAACGAGGCACGAGATTATGGATTAAATTTTATGGCGGAAAAAATTTGAGTCTATTGTTGTTTTATATTCCGATCTAGGTTGCACAAGTTTTTCAAGTTTGAGGGCTAATAACAAAATATCAAAAGAAAATTTCGTGAAGAGGAAAAACAATAAGCTCGAGTTTTTCAATATAGCTATTGAATATATCATGCTTACTGAATCTGCACAACTTACCATTATTTTAGTAAAGAACACTTTTAAGAAACCAGCTAGTTGCGTCTCATTTGGCCGTATTTCTAAACTTGTACCAAAAATCATTTTAAAATTCAATTTCCATTCTGCATACTCAAATTCATCATATTCGGGACTCTTGTCACTTGAGCGGGTCTCGAGACTGAACTAAATTTGTTGAACAAAAATATGATACGAAATACAAACCCCGAGTAACTACTCATTTGACAAATTTTTGGTGTGCTTTCGATTATGGTAAATTTCCGATTTTGTTGAAAACGACAATTCCCTGAAAATGTCATTTCACCAAAAATGACAGTTCATCGAGAAGAACAATTCACTACAAACGACAGCTCACTGAAAATTAAAATTACTGTCAACCTACACAAGTTATACTGTTCCTTAGGGAGTTGTTCCTCGCCCCGTCCTCCCACTTAACCGAGGAGAGTTTTATTTGAATTTCAATACTTGTCAATTTCAGGAAATTTAATAAATTTCTTAATTTTCGGATTTTAAATTTCGGTTGTTCAATACGGTCCCTTATTATTATGCTAAATTAGTCGCTTTAACAATATGCGAAGTCTTTGAAGTATTTTCGGTAAATTGTCGATTTCGGTGAATTGTCGTTTCCAGTGAATTGTTTTTTTCAGTGAATTCTAGTTTTTGGTAAATTATCGTTTTTGGCGAATGATTTTTTCGCTGTAGGTTTTTCGTGAATTATTTTTCAATAAATTGCCGTGGAACCGCTTGAGCATTTTAAAATTAAAAAATCTCAATAACATATTATTGAAAAAAAATCGGACTTAAAACTTAATACATAAAATAATTTGTCCTGACTATAACCCGTATATCCTCGGCTATCGATGTCTTTAATATATATCAAGCTGTAGATTTCATATTGCTTGGAATAATAAAATTGTTTCATATTTAAACAATTTGAAGAAAAATCAAAAATTTTGGGATATCAGGTTCTATAGGGTTAAAATTTCTATTAGGTTTCCAAATTATTATTTTTATATTAAAAGTAATATTGATGTTGATTCTCGTTAAGCTATCAAATACAAGAAAACATATGCGAATGTTCACATTTTCAAATTCGAAGTTTAAGGCTTTGGCTTAGGCCGTCCGCTTAAGCTACACAATTTTTCTTATACAGTATTTTAAGCTTTGCATAGTTTGTAACATCTTTGCATCCTTTCAACATACTCAGAATTTATAACATTGTTGAAGGCTGTTTGGCGTGAAGAGGAAAATTTTAAGGAAGTACTAAAAATTTTAAATGGAAGGATGGTTTCCAAAGTTCTAACCCTACACAAATTGAACCTAACGGTATTCCAGAAATTGTACTCAATAATTGTTACAGTTCTACAGATTGGTGTCTTTCCTTCAATTTGGAAAACCGCAAGCATTGCGGCGCGCGTACCAGAGAGAGATAATGCGACAACATAACATCAAAAGCGACTTCATCTACTAAAGTATTCCTCATCCAGCTCTGGCGTCCGGCTAGGAGGAATTCAATGAATTGTCAACCATTAATCTGAAAATAAATTTGATAATATAACCTCATTGAGGCAGCCAAATCCCTACATAGGATGTCGTGCCATCGAAATAAAATAAATGCATGTCTGGATAGTTCAAAGAAAGTTATGAACTCGTCTCAAATATTTCAATCAATATTTAAGAATGAGGTAGATTTGACAGAGTCGCATTTTTAACCCAAGCAAAATTCTAGCTATTTTGTAAACATCTAGTAAATGTACAAAATTAATTTTATTATTGTTTCTGATGTAAAAAATATTAAATAAAGTAATTCAATATTTACATATAGTGCATTTGAAAAATAACAGCAAAATGCTCAACTCAATGAATTTAAAACCAATGGATGCCTGCCGAATTCAAATGGTTGCAAGATTCATTTGTTCTTATAAACATTTTTCACTGATGTTTTGTATTGAATCTTTGAAACTGGCTAAATTTCATTGCAAATAAGCAGATTTTTTCTCAGCCAGCTAAAAATCTCAATTCGCAACGCATTCATTGGCTTGTGTTACTAAATTTGAATATTCTGTTGAAATCTAGTTAAATTTGTTACTGATTTCGTTATAACGAACTTTCGTAAATGTACCTGCTAAGCAACATTCAGTTAATCATTATATTTGTTTGCACTTCATATTTTTTATGATTCGTCAATATTTTTAATATTCGAAAAAGTAAAACAAAATTTGTCTGTCTCAAATTTACCTTGCGCTAGTTTATAAATATCCTTAGTTAAATATGCGTTTTAAACAAATTTTATGTTAGTCCCATGGCCATAAACTCTAACTCCTAGAATGATATAATGATTGACACCTAACTAATTTTGATTACAAAACAATGTCGATAACAATTCCGCCGTCATATTAAAACAAATTATTTAACCTCATTGTATGTGTAGAACCATGTAACGTAAATTAATTTAACTTAATTAAATCAGTCATCTTGGTTTTGTTTTACATTCGACTACATATATCAGTCACACAAGGTTGAGCACCCCAATTCCATTTTACTCATTCTTTTATTAATTAAGTTCAATTATTTATTTTCAAGTTTGTCTTGCATAGATATTTCTTTAAAATGCAAATCGCATGCAACGATTTTATACCTTTTACGCGAAGAAATAAAGTTTGCTAATTTAACCGCCATGATGATGGTTAAGCCAAGCCAAAGTAAATAAACGTCCAAGTTACATATATAAACTCGTCTTATTAATTTAAACTTTAACTTTACGGCCTTAATAGAATACGTTTTAAAAGTAATAAAAACTATCGTCCATTGGATCTCGATCACCTTGACAGTTTCCGTTGCTCAAATGAAGCTACTAGCATTATGATTGCTCTCTCTCAGTACTTCCACTAACAGTACATCTCTGTGTGATTATTTCAGAATTTAAAGCAATGAATTAATAATTTATAAATTAATAAAATAATTTATTACTTAATGTACTTCTACAACTACTACAAATATGTACGTTGGAATTCTATTCTCTTTAGTGCAATACAAAAACTCACTTAAAGAAAAATATTTAAGAAATACAAAAAAAGTGGAGAAGCGCGCTATATGTTTTTAGTGTTTATTACTATTTATAAAATTTTAGCGGCGAAACATTTTTTTTTGTACATATTATGAAACTAGAACTTAATTTATGTTAATTGTGACGTAATTTAATAAAAATATGTATTATGTATGTATTATCTTAGATCATGTGGTGTATAGAAGAATATGTATAATCGAGAATATAGTTTTTCTTTTTATAGAACATTAAGAAGAAACAAAATTTATAAAAAATAAATAAATAAATAAATTTTTTAAGATGGAAAATGATTTCATTCATATTATTGGCAATCAAATATTATGGGTATGTGTCATGAAATAGTGTTGCCATATTTGAACTTTCAATTTTTGTTTAACTATTTTAACAAATTAAATGGAGACATTTGTTTGTAATAGTCAAGATGTTTTCATATTTTGGCAAAATTAAATAATTGGTGTTGTGGAGAGAATCGGTAGTGTTTTCATTTGTTATGACCATATTTAAAATTTGTCCGAACAACTTTTCGCAGAAAATACATCATTATCGACCATAAAAATATTTATATCATGCAATCGATTAAATTCCAATTTTCAAGCTCTACAAAACATGGGTTATTTCGTTATTCTAAAAAATACACTTACTGAAAGTTAGATTTTAGTACATTTTAATGGCTTATTTTAATTTTTAATCAGGTGTTATAATCAAAACGAACTGAGTTTCAAATTTTTCCGTTAGCACAGCCATAAATGTCTGATATTTTGTTGAATAGGTATTGTAAAGTTGATTTTTAATTTTTTGGGATTTTTTGTTAACGTCTATTTCTAAGATTACGTAGTATACGTATAAGGTGTGGATTGCTTAAAGAATTCATTAGCTGAGTTTACCCGAAATCGGTCTTACGGAAATTAAAGCAACGCGAGGAAAATTTAAAAGTGTAAGTCCAGGTGGGCATCGCTCTGTACTCGTAATCAGAATGTCTTCAAAATAAAATCGCTAGAATCTGTACGAAGCTGGGTTAGTTCAATAAGACCTGGGAATTCAGCAATTGTAATTGTCGAATACGATCTGCCAAACGCTACAAGTTAATTCCTTCAACGGAATCATTCGACTCACTACACTCGAAGTATATGATAATAGAAATAATGATATGTAGTAATAAATAATATCTCAAAGCGGCGCTGTTAGCCAAGTAACACGATTCACGTGCAATCCGTGCTTGCTTGCTTTGCTGAACCCAGTTCCCCAAATTCGGTAGAGCAACATAACTTGAATCTAACCATTTTATTTAGTTTCCGATTTCTCATCCTCTTTGCAAAACCGTATTATATGGTTTTATTATATTATTATGCAATAGAATTTAGAATGAAGAATGTAATGGTTCGAAACCCCTTCTTAGGACAAGGCCTTTTGGACGGGGAAAACTTCCAGTATACCGATCAGGTGGCCCTAATAGTAGTGCAGAACTCCAGGCTAGCCGTAAACACAATACAATTGGAGTAATTTTCTTTGGGTATTAACGATATCCTTCAGAATAATTTTCATAATGAGTGCGATCCTTGATATCTGGGATCAGCCCATGGCATGAAAGTGCCGCACTCCAGCAAATCCAGTATGTTTCGTAATTTAGGTCAACAAACACGTGTAATTTGATCCAGTTGAAATCTTCTAGAATCAGCTTGTGGCAAATGTAATTTACTTGTGTTCGACGTTTCTGTTAAATAAATCGATTAAATCAAATAATAAAATTTAAAAAAAAATTTTAAGATGGAAAATGTTTCATTCTTATTATTGACAATCAAATATTATGGGTATGAAATAGTGTTGCCATACTTAACAAATTACATTTAATTGTAAAAAATTTTAAAATATTTTGTGTAATTAATTGAAAACGTTTGTTACTATACAAGCAGATGTCTTCACAATTTGGCAAATTTAAATAATTGGTGTGAAGAGAATCGTCATGTCCGAATTATCTCAACAACTTCGCAGAAAATACATCATTATCGACCATTAAAACATTTCTATCATGAAAGAAAACTCGATTAAACGAAACTGTGCAAGCTCTACAAAACATGGGTTACTTCGTTATTAAGAAAAAATACATTTACTGGACATATGATTTTAGTACTTTTTAATGGCTTATTTTATTATTTTATTTTCGTATGTGTGTTATTGTTGGGTGTTATAATCAAAATGATTTGAGTTTCAAGTTTTGCCACTGACACAGCCACCAATTGTGCGATTCATTGTTGCATAGACGCGAACCTGCATCTTACAAAAAGCTGGTTGGTCTCAAGTAGTCCTGGGAATTCAGCACTTGGAATCATCGAATACGATCCACCAAACGCTACAAGTTAATTCCTTCAAATCGGTTTATTGCAAGCTCCGCACTTATATGCTTCGAAACGACGTGTAGCAAAACGTCTCGTTTTAAGCCTATGAAGCGAGTTAAAACTAAAACTAGTTGATTTACAATGCGCTCGGAACCGCTGAATCCGATGCAGCCGATAGAGGACAATCACCATCACCATGGAAGGTTCTTTTATGTGTAATATGTGGTTAGATATTATCCACGATATTGACATTTCGATCCGAAATTGGATACGTTTCTCCATAATGATTAAACCATTGTACAACTCATTGCTGTTCGTGATAAAATTCACAATACCAGAGCTGAGATAGATCGTAGGATCTTCCTAATGTTTCACTAAAGTTGAGTAAAATCCAAAACTTGGTATGGCTTTTTTAAGTTTTTATCGTTCGATAATCGACTAACCCACACCATAATTGTCGCAGCTTCCTCCTTGTAAAAATTAACTCTTCAATATAAAATTTTGTTTCAAATTGTGGTAACCTTGTTGGTAAAAATATAATTAACTTCGGTCTGTAGCACCAAGTTATGGAAATGATAAAAATGTACCTTGACCCAAAAAGATTTTTATCGATGTTTGAAAGGTCTCTGATCCCAAAAATGCAAAAAATTCGTCCATCTGTCTGGATGTTGACCAATGGCACCTCAAGAATGGTTTGTGTGATCTGTTTTTTTCTCATCAATCTGCTTGTATTTTTAATTCAGAGAATTTAAAAGCAAATACTATATTGTTTTTTTCATTATTGGCACATACCCGTGTAGCGTATCGTTTGAAGGGTTTTGGATTAGATAACAATTTTGACAATACGAGTTTAGTTCAAAAATCCACGGTTTTGGTGCTGGTAGCTAATTATTAATTTATTATAGAATATATAAGTGTCACATATCATTGAAAAGGTAAATTTAACTGAAGGGCCTGTAATACTCTAAATTACCGATGTGGTGCTGACGGCAGATACATTATTGTTTTTCTGACATGAAATTTATAAAAATCACCGTTTTGTCATTGGTGGCAAATAATTATTCGTTTACTATAGAATGTATACGTGTAGCATTTCACTGAAAAGGCTTTGAATAATACAACCACAAATTTACGTCAAGCACCTTAGTACCCAAAACTACTGTTGCGGAGCTTCAACCAATTACATTTTGCTCATTCCAATACAAGCATGTTATTCGGCGTTGGTGGGCAATTATGCATTCATTTATCGTTGAATATGTACGTGTTGCATATCATTGAAAAGGTCAAGAATGCCACAAAATTTAGCTGATTCAAAACAATCGTTGTGGCGCTGGAAGCAGTTACATTTTCTAATTCTGATATAATCATACGCCATATCGTTTGAAAGGAAAAGGTAACAATTTTGTTGACATCCCTTTAGTTCACAAATCCGCCGTTGTGGCGCTGGTAGTTAATTATTAATTTGTTATAGAATATTTAATTAAACATATTATTGAAAAGGTCTTGAATAATGTCACAAATTAAGCTAGAGCACCTTAGTACTTTAAACTACCGTTGTGATGCTGATGGTAGATACGTTTTTTCTCTTTCTGGCATAATCATGTGGCACTGTTTTGGTAATGGAGGCAAATTGGTAGTTGGTTGTATACGTGTCTCACATCAAACATCATGGTTTTGAGGAATGTCACACATTTAGTTGAAGTCCCTTAGTACTGAAACCTACCGTTATGGCGCTGGAAGTAGTTACATTTTGATCATTCCAACATAATGATGTGTGATGTGTGACATATCGTATGAAAGGTTTGGGAAACACTTAATAAACACATTGTAACACTTGTTTATTATTTCGCAAACAACTTTTTTTAAAAATTTGTTCAAAATGTTTAAAAAATTACTCGATCGGTTTCGACTTGTTAGGTCATCATCAGGAGTATATTCTCTCAATTATTAAGTGTTGATGTGTTTCGCCAAGTACCTGCGGCGCATAGTGTTAAAAGGTTTAGGAAAGTAACAATTTTTGTATCAGCTCTTTAGTTGTTAAATCCCAGTTGTTTGTTGTATTACTGGAGAGAAATACGTTTTTTCTCTTTCTGATATAATCATGTGGAATATCGTTTGGAAGCTCTTGGTCGAAGTAAGTACACAAATCCACCGTCAAAAACAAATTTTACAATAGCAATTTGAAAGCATATTTTCTTGTGTCGGCCAACCAATTTTCTTACTGGAAATTTGCGATGTTACCAAATTTCCCTTGATTTTACCAAGATTATCAATTTTCGGACTGAAGTTTTGATTACCTAGCGAATTTCCAGCCGCAGGCACTTTTAAAAATTTGCAACATTTTACGAAACACTGATTTCCAATTTTATCCGAATTCAAAACACATTTTAGTACTACGGCGAACTCAATAGAAATATAAACAAGAACTAATGTATTGTTTATTTCAAGATCAAATATTTATTTGGATCTGGAAAAAATAGAATCCGATTCAAGAAACACATTCTAAATAATTGATTTGTTAAGAAAGTTTATTTTTGAATATAGTCAAGCACGCCAACACTTGGGGATTGAACAACAAAACTGACAAAATCGAATTGCATATTTATTGTACATTAAATGTGAATAGCAAATTTACACTGTACATGATAAAGTACACATATTTATGTATATCGACTCTATTACATAATATACACATACGAATTGTTATATAAATTTTATGTTACACTATTTATAAAATGGCAATGAATTTGCCAATTTCTTGTACAAATAAATATTTCAAATGATAAAATATGTTTTGTGTATCTCTCATTCATGTTTTATATAAATTAGACATTGTTTGGTCGTGTACTTCGAATGTGTGCTATATATATAACATGTGTGTGTGTGTGTTGGGAATATGTGTGCGAAGAAATGAAGTTAAATTTAAGATTGAAGATATTTCCTCAATATTACACAAAGGAAATATAAATTTATAAGAAAATTCGATTGGAATTTATACCTACCGCCTAGCTAGGCATAGTTTATGTTATTGATGTATGATTCTTTTCGCACTGGTATGGCAGACAGACAGTTTTAAAAATACTAAATTTATATTTAGTGCAGATGTTTTTCATTACCAGACTAATCATAAAACATGAGCGATTATATTTCGTCCAGCTGACTAATCGATTGTTAATAATATTCGTAATAAAGGTTTTCAAACTAATTTATTGTTTGTATTTAATTGAATTTTGTATTATTCCCGAAGTATTGCATTGTGTTCAACATATATTCGATAGTTGTGAAATTTTATTATTTTTAATTTTTTTGGAAAATCTACTAGCCAGACTATAATATTCGACGATAGATCTGTATTTCTGTTTGTTTATTATTTTTAAGCAAAATTTTATAAATAGATTTTCTCGAACTGTTGATCTAATTTATATTATATAGAGAATTTTCGTATTGTAAATATGTAAAAAATCTTGACCATTTTATATAAAAAATTAACAACAAAAACAAATATGATTTAACAAATTTTCCGCCAGTAGCGTTTTTAATGTGTTTCCCATCGTCCATCCTAAGTTGCCGTATACAACTACATAAACCATTTGGTGCGTTCGATCATTTTCTATATGATGATTTGAGACGGCCTTGGTGTGCCACATATTGTAATTGGCTTGTTGATTTATGAGTTTTGTATTTAGAACAATTTTCCATTTAATTTATGATTGAAAAAATAAAAATCTTATTATAAATTTTCATCAAATTTGTTATAGTTAAATCTGACATGAAACTAATATGTTTTCTTTTTATTTTATTTACAGAATATTTCGGAAGTGTAAGTACATGGATATTATAAAAGTTTATGTGATTCGACATATGCAATCATGTGTAAGATTATGTTTACATATAGGTAGTGTATCGGAATATAAGAAATATTTTGGGTAGGCAACAAAATCCCATTTAAAATACATAAAAGTTCAACAGCTATCGGATTTTCATATTTCAGCTATTTCTGGCTCTTGGCCAATATTAATAATCAACACACAGCAAATCTTACGATAGATTTAAATTTGTTAAACATAAGTAAGATTTTTTTAATTTGTTAACCTTAATTTATTTGGAAAATAATAATTTTTGAAATGTTTTATAGTTTAATAGAGATATGTTACTAAGACAATCGATTAAATGGAACAAGATAACTCACCTTCGAGATCTTACGATTTAAATTTAAAAATTTTTGAGAGATAAATATTTCAGCGATTCAGAAATTTTAAATATTTGTTACATAGTTTTTACCTTTTTAGGTATCTGGGTTAATTGAAAACCGAACTTTGAACTGGCCCAGATACATGGATTTTTTGAAAAGTAAAATTTGTTTTTCCTGTTTCACAAATTTCGTCTTTAATTATTTACAATCATCGACATGTTCATGTGTTTATATTTATTTATAGTGACACCATCATAAATTGGTTGTTAGGCTTTTTTAGACCAGTTCTGTTTCTTTGAAATACACCAATTGTTGTCGGATAAGTTTTCGAGAGTGGAATATTTTATTTCTTCGTCAATTTTCCTAATTCTTGTAGAAACACATAGTGATTTAACTCAGACAGAACGGCAAAACGATACCTCGGAGGAAAAACAATTCATCGGAAACCTGAAAAACTCGAAAAAAGATTTAATCTAACATACGCTAAATACTGTTAAAAAAACAACCAGATGAACACAGCTTTTGATGTTATAAACTTCATCACATCCAAAACTACAAAAACAAAAGAAAACTTGTATGGCTCGGTAAAAGTTAAAGAACAATCACAATCCGATGAAATATTAAATTTTTGAATTCATTTTTAATTTTTTATATTACTATGAGCTCAACATTTATTAAGGTGGATTTACTTATTAAATAAATTCTTTGCTGAACTAAGAGTTTAGAATTTTCTTAAGAAATTAAATATCTTGAGATCTAATATGTTTATCACCAATAATGTCAGTGTGATTTTATGAAATACCTAGATTAGGTAGGACTTTCGGTATTCCCAACCATTTGTAATATTAATTAAATTCGCGGTGAAAAAAATTACCAAGTTAAATTATCATTAGTTTTTCAAATGGTTTGTATTAAAGATGGTCCTAACCTAGACCTTTAAGAAAATCATACTGACATAGGTGATCAACATATTAGGTCTCAACTTATTCAATTTCTTAAGTTGTTACGATGAGCTTAGTAAAGTATTTATTTGACCAGGTAAATTTAATTACCTTTTCAAATAGGTTGGAATATAGATCTGTAGTCCTACCTAGGCGTTTCAAAAAACCATACTAACATTTTTAATAATGATGAAAAATCTTGAGATATTTTATTCTTAATAAAATCCCAACCTTTTGGTTAGTAATCTATGGCACTATATGAGTCGGTAAACTTTCATTTTCGATAAGTTGTCTTCGAAACCTAGTACCTTCGAAATGGGTTTAGAAAAGCCTGATTTTATTAAAATTTGACCATTATACAGAACCATGTCCGGAACTCTTAAGGAAATCCCATTTTCATCATAGAAAACAAAAATAGTTCATATCGTTTATCAAATAGTTTAGTTTAAAACTTTTATTGAAATCCCATTTGTATTATACATACAAATGTAGTACCACCCCAATTGATGGAAAATATCATAAATCGGGTTAAGTCTCACTCAGTTGAGAAACGACACGTTCATTCAAACTTTTCCCAGAAATCAGATGAAATTCAATTGCCATATTGAAAAAAAAGTTTCATCGGTTAACACAATCGGGCATAAATCCATCCAACTGGACCATTTTGAAGATTCACATGCGTAATTCATATTGGAATCTAGGTTTTATCATATACTTTGTTTTAAATTGGCCATTTTTCAAAACAACATTCGATACTCTCAATTTTCATCATAGATCACGAATTTTATCCAAATTGGTTGAAAATTGGGTTAGTTTATTTTGAACTAGTCAGCTCTCAAAACCACATTCAAAATCCTTTGTGCTGTACAATCCTAGGTCTATCGCTAGAAGTTGAGAAATGACCTAATTTCATTCAAATTATCCAGCACGACATGGAAAACCATTTTCATCATTGTAATCGAGTTTCATCTTAATCGGTTAAGAAATGGCTAAGATCAAAAAAAATTGGCCGATTTTCAGAATTATATTCGGACCTTCTATTCGATTCAAAAATTTTATCATTCAAATCGACCCTTAAAACGGCAAAAACGGAACCTATGCACGAACGGGGACCTCTCGCCAGGTTATTTTTAGCATTCGCAGTTCTGTTAAATTTCTCTCAAAATCGTTCGCACATAAATATGCTGGGAAATGCAACCGCTAATTAATTACTCTTCTGACATTTTTTTTGGTAAAAGAGGCTTAATCATTTTACATCAGACTACAAAAACCGTTGGGAAGCAGAGACGTAGCACTTGAAAATATTAAGCCAGCAGTGCGAAATGCGTCTGAATCGGGTTCATTGCAATCGATTACTGGCACTCGAGCAACCCCTCATCAATTTTTTTACGAAACCGAAACATTACAAGAGTAATCGGGAATTTGAAAAACCCCTTAGAAATTTTTATCAAAATCACTCGAGTTGCAATTGTTTTTACAGGATATCCAGGCCCCACTAAAGGGTCGTTTTAAGTGTTTTCTAAAATTTTAGGCCCCACCGTGCGGCACTAAACGAATTTTCATGAAATTTTCACTCATTGCAAGCAATTTTATGTATTTGGATTAGAAATGTTAAAATTCCAGTCAGTTTTACCGAATTCTCAAGCTTGGAGAACCCATTTTAAGCATAGTAGGTTAAGATTCAGCCATTTATCAGAACTGTGGCACTAGTGACGCGCGTTTTTTTATTTTCTATTAAGTGCTAGGTTTAAACGTTTACAACGGCTTTGATTACTAAACGATATTTATTTTTTAGGCTCTCACCTGCTTATACTCATAAGCCAATATTTAATGGATTATTTAATTGTGGAAGCATAGTATCCCTGTCCTGTTCAAGTCCAATCGACCTTATTGTTTTCAATAAAGAATTTAAACATTATCTAAACATCATACGTTAGAAATCCGATCTTTCCGAGCTACTCTGTCTATCACAAGTTTTACAAGTGCCCTAGTTTGGCCACTACTGTTTCAATATGAATATCCATTGCATTTTATTGTACCTAATTATATTTAAAAAATAATCTTTTGTAATTACCACAAAAAACTGCGAAAGCGATGCGTTATACAAGGCCAAACTATATCTACAGAGTGACGTTAGACCGTTAATTTACAAACCAATTACAATAATTTTTTGCGTTAAGCGCGCCAAGAAAATAAACAAAAATTCAATTTCATTTTCAATAGACTAAAATCTGAGGTCATAACCGCACCACTTTGATGTATCATCATCGCCTATTAATAATCACAAAGTATTCTAGCCAAGTAAACCTATTTAATGGTTATGTTATTTAATAATACAGTTGAGAAATTAAAATGGCAAACACACGTTCGAAATTAAAATGCATTAGAGAGGTTAACGGTTTTGACGACGAATATATTTGGTCTGTGCATAGGTGCAATAAAATAATATAAAGTAACACCGCCAACATAACGTATTAGAAAAATTTCGTATTCTAACACCTTATAAAGAAAATCTGTTTATACTTTTCCATATGTAAAATATAAAATTTGGAATAATTTAATAAATTGCAAGTGTTTGATAAAATCTTTAGCCTTATATGATTTATATTTAATGTGCCCTCAATACTAAGACGATAAAAATTATTTGATGAGTCACATATCGTAATACGATTTTATTAGAAAACGATGACAGAACATTCTTTTAGTTGAAACCACACGTAGAGTATGGTGTGTTATGTTAACATGTCATTGTTCATTTAACCATCCAGATTTACAGATATAAAATAGAAAATAAAATCAGAAAACTTAAAGAATAGACACTATATAACATATAAGACACTAAGTTTATTGTTATATTGAAAGACCGGAAACTTTAATTCCTGTTTCGTTAATTTTTTTGGATTAATTTAATTTGTTTCGTATAAATGTCGAATGCGGAAATACAATTAAGAGAAAATTGCTTGTGGTAAGAATATTTAAATATTTTTGACCGCGAGCCAGTGTCAATTTGTGTGAAATATGTGAAATTGTAAACTTTATCACAGCAATTAATAGGGATACTGGATAGGGTCGATGTTAATATGTTGGCGCTCTCTTTTCTTTTTAAGGATAAAATCAATCAGCCACATTTTCTAATTGTTTTGGGATTGATGTTTTCGTCCCTTTTCCCCAATAAAAAATAAATCTCGAAATTTTTTGAAATAGTTATTTATCCACTTTTGGTTCAAAAATTAATCTAAAACTTTAAAGTGTGAGCTCCCATTTTTGATGTGCTACAATGAAAACTGAAAAGAAATAAAAATAATTGGGAAATTGTTTGGGATTTTGCATTTGGATTTAGTTTTCAGAGATTTTAAAGTTTTAGGGATATTAGTAGGAACTAAACTTGAATAGGATACAAAGTGGAACTAACGTTGTAGTAAATGGGAGCGCTCTTTTATGTCATTCATACGGTATCCCAACAAATAATTTAACATTAACGCAAAATCACAAATTATAATTTAAGGGAGCCAAATGGTATCCAAAAATATAAAATAACTGCCAAATATATCCCAAACCTCGATATCCCAAACAATTTATAACCGAAAAGTATTTTATCAAAAGATTTTATCTAATCTCTAATCTCTCTAAATAAGCCAAAAAGTTTAATCCCAAAAAATTATTAACTTAATTAAAATGGGCGATTTCAATGATTTAATGTTATGCTGTTTTGAGGGAAATATTTGTGGCTTTAAATTGTTTACAACATCATTTGTGACAAAATTAGCGCATTAAAAACGGCATTTTACCGGGATTTTGCTTTTGGGATTTTTAAATTTGGTGTTTTATGTTAATGAAGTATATTATTTTGGGATTTTAAACGTTGGGATTTTTAAATTGGAATTCTAGTTTCAGAAATTTATTTGTGAGATACCATACTCTACCCATTTAATCCCAAATAAAAAATGAGGTCCGGAGAATTCCAAAAAGGAAATTCCCAAATTGAGCAATTTTTAAATTTGTATGTCCAAAATAAAATTTTCTATTATTGGACAATATGGGAGCCATATGATATCCCAAAATATAAAACAAAAAAACTATGGTAGTATGAAAATTGAAATAAAAAAAAAATATTTCAAATTGGATCATTCTAAAATTAATATTGCCAACATAAAAATATCCAGTATTTTGTAAATCCTTTTTAAGTTACTGCAAAATCCCGTGTATGAAATATTTTTTATTAAATATCCTTGGAAAATCTTCTTTTTGGGATGAAGTTTTTCTGGCTTATTTGTATTTGAGGTTTTTTGGGGATTGGCTTTTGGTATTTGTCTTTTCGGTTATAAAATGGTTGGGATATCGAAAGCAACCCGCACAGTCCATGTCTTAATAAAATTTATTCTAAAAACGAAATTTTGATTTTTGGGATTTTGCTTTTGAGATTTTATATTAATGAATTGGGATTTAGAAAGTTAGGAGTTTTCAAATGGATTTCTGATTTTGGAATTACGTTTGGGTAACCACATCCAATAGTCCCAAATTATTTCAATAATTCAATGTTTCGTTTGGATTGGTTATGGTATCTCACAATTTCCAAAATCAGAACTCTATTTTAAAAATCCCAAATTCTGAAACCCTAAAATAATATAATCCATAACATTAAAATCCCAAAAGCGAAAGACCTAACGCCAAAATTCCGTGTTTAGTATGTATTTATTAAAATGCGCAGCGCGTTTTTTAAACGAATGCTTAAAAATCACATCCCAAAATTATTCTATCCCAAAAGTTAATTCTCAAATAAGCAAAACACTACAAACAATAATTTGAAAGTTTCGAAAGACAAACTAGTATTCTATAAATAGCTTGGTGGACGCATATCCTTGCAAGCAATATGATCGGAAGGCTTAAATGAAGTTGCAACAATAGGAAGTTCCAGAATCAAACGAGAAGTACTTTATTTCGAAATAGTTCAGGTTGTATGGCTTTTCGTGTTGTTACACTTAATTTTAGTTGCTCCCTTAAACATGATGACTTGACTTTCCTCCACACATTTCATAGAAACCTTTGGATTAAAAGGTTTAAACAAAGGAAATGTTTGAACTGGAACTGGTGTTGTAGTTATTTTTAGTGATTACAAATGACATCCATCAATTTTATTAAACATGGGTGAATGAATTTGGCTCTAATTCAAAGATGAATGAATTTTGAAATGCTCATTTTTTTCAAAGCGTTCCACAGCCCAATTAGCGAACCGAAAACGTTGCAGATGGTCATTTTGCTTCAGCATCTGCACTAATTAAACTTTGGACGCCTTCATACCGAGGTTTTTATGTGAAATTCTGATCATGCGTGAAATTCTGAACTGCGTGGTATGTTCAATTATTGAGCACGATGGCGTAGTTGGTGGCACGATGGCGAATGGTGTACGTCTTGGATTATCCAATAACAATCCAGTTTCACGAACTCGCTTCACAAATTTATCCACAAATAACCTTGTGAGAAAATTTCTGCTGAATTTTCCACGTAAATTTCTTACATTTTGGGTAGAACACTCACCACTTCGAAAGTAAGTTTTCAATATTTTCCAATTTTGTTCAAGCATAAAGCGATCCATTTCGTAAATGCCAAACATAAAACTAATTAGTAGTTACTAGTTTTTCGGTTCGGTTACTATATCCCAATTTAAAAATCCCAATTTTTGGGGATTTTTATTTTTGGGGTGTGTTTTCTGCCTTATATTTTTGGGATATCATAAATTCCCTCAAACATAAATATTTTCATATATGTTTATGTTTTTATAAAATTATAACTAATTATAAATTTGAAATAAATGCTTATTTTAACAAATAGTGACTATCCTAAATTATTTGGGATAAGTGTTTTCGGATTTTCATTTTTGGGATGTTTTTTCTGCATTATGTTTTTGGGGATTTTTGTTTTTCATTGGTCATTTGCCTTTATAGGATTAATTTTTTTTGGAAAAACTGTTACGGCCGCTTGAATATTCGTTCGTTTTAAATTATCCCGCATAATAATTAAATAATGTGTTGAAAACTCGAAGATTCGGTAACCAAATAAAATCCCATAAAATAATCCCGTGACGTTTTAACAAATTAATTTTTTTTAGATATTAAGTGATTCAGTTAGAAATCGATGTTCTAGTCTTGTAATTAAAGCTTTACACAACCACAAGATAATGTTGTCGCTGAGTGCTTCAGGCGATATACTTTAGACGCAATTTGTTAAACGAACCTTATCTGACCTGATATGTTGAACGCGTTATACCGGTATAGGGTGTAGTGTTTAGCTAGCTCTAAACATAACATGACTTGAGTTGTTAAGAAAGGCGTGAAAAATATTTTTTTTTATCGTAAATTTATTGGACTTGAAAATGACTCGGTTAGTTTTATTATTATGTGGAATATTTTGTTATATGTGTAGAGTAGCGTAAAAATAGTTTTCTAAATATTTTACGTATTGATTAGATACTCCTCCTCGTACACACACGTTGACTGTATATATTCGTGCGCTACAGGCGTAATCAATTATAGTGTTTTATCATTTTGGGATTTCTATGTTTACAAGAATAAAGGAATAATATTTATAAGGTTGCGTGCTCCAATTATGATATTTTATGCTTTATAAATAGCATTTTGTGTAGTTGTATACATCTATAATGTACCAAGGCCATAAAGAGATACTCGTACTATCACCACCGAGAAATTCCCTTTCATTAACAATTGCGGGTAATAAGGCAACATTAAGTTTCCACTAATCGGTATAGCGGTACATTAGAATAGGGAATTCGCCTCTGTACTGTAAACTGAATACCATAAAATATTTTCATAAATTCCACCAAGTGCACGATTAATAAAATCATAACTAAATTGTTTAACAATAATATTTGTCGAATAGCGAGTGTGTGTGAACTGAATATTAATGTTCATATTAATATGACTTTCCAAGGATAAAATGTTGACTAAACATTAGTGCCGTTTATTAAATATGCGTATCAAATTTTATGCTATACATTTTATCATCAATCGATTTTGGCCAATAGACAAATTCTTTATCGTTCGGTGTGATTTAAACTTTTTGTGAAGCTCGTTCCAATAATAAAATTTAATTTAATCTGATACTGCTGACAAACTATGGATTAGATAACGAGATTAGTATTTTTTAATTTATCTGTAGTATTTCAGATTCTTCACTAAAATAGCTAATCTGTACCTGATATGTATTACACATATAATCTCAGAAATTTGCTTATCTCGTATTTTTGTTTACATGAAACGATTTCACCATCCTTAGACTGTAACATAGCAGTTTAGCTTTTGAGTATTCGAGTATTTATTTTATGGATTGCTTTTTTTTAATTGAAACTAGGAAAGTATAATTATTTGTCGCAGTCGCATTATTTATTAGCATTAATTTTAACTCGGGAATTCGATTTATACTTATTTTGTTCTATATTATACATAGTAAATCCAACTACCGGGAAATTTGAAAATGGCATGAAATTATTAATGTTTAATAAATGAACTATTAGCGTTAGTTGAGGCGAATTTAGTAACTATTAATATCAGCAGTAATATGGAAGAATCTAATAGAGATAGGTATACTCAAGTTTCGGTCTAACGAGGGTCGTGTAAAATGCTTTTTACTATATGTTAAAAAGCACTTTATATTCGGAAATTCTTTGGATCGGCGCTCGTCGAAACCAAGCGTTGAGTTTCCCGTTTAGTGACGACTGAAGAAATCTGCGAACATTTTAATGATAATTTTAATATCATTACATGAGTGAACATCGTACTTCAATTTTTCTTTTGAAGTTGACAAATTGGTAGAATTCGAAAGGAGGTACTTACATTACTAGCAACATAAAAGATGGTACTCTCCTCAGAATGAATCCAAATTAAATTAGGAAATTTGAGTTCCCACAAATCAAGGTAAAACCAAGAGCATCGATAAGATCCGTGGCCGGGAAAGCACTCTCTCAAAAAACATTAAAAGCATGGGTAAAATACTTGTTGTTACAATCGCTGTTCAAATTAGTTTCTGTGAAAGAAAATACGTCAAACAGAAGTTTCTGCGATTTCATTAGATTTCGATAGTAAAGAGACAAGCAGTTTCGTTTTTTGGGTCATTTTCGAATTATTATTATTTCTTTGGCCAAACAGGGCTGGTGATGATAGTGGGTTGTCAAGGCAAGGCTTCATTGATCATGTTATGATTTGTTTGGGTATTACGCAAAGCAAAGTAGGCTTAACGTGGGAAAGTATATCAATATTTATAGTAGAGTTAAGGCGCGGGTCAGACGACAAATCTTTTACAAATATTCGTAAAATAATCGTAGTGTCCACACGATGTGTTCAATATTTGTTTTGTGAATGCGAATTAACAGCAAATGTTAGAAATAATATTTTAATATTTGATGCCAATTGTTACTTACACCGAACCCTAGTGACATCTATCCGAAAAAGCTGACACCGCTAACGTACATTAAATAATTTATTTTCCAAAGAGTAGCAGTTAAACTATGCAATTGATTTGTATGATTTACCTTTCACAAGTCTCATATTTCGATTTTTATTGACAGTGAATACTATTATTTTTGAAAATGCAAAAATATTTATGCGAGTAGTACACTAGTGACATCTCTCCATAAAAATTTTAAAGCATATATTGTATTTACGAATTGTGTAGACGTTACACTAATTTATGTACAAGGTGTCCGCCGGGAAGGTATACTACTTTGTTTGTTTATGATTTTTGATTAAATGAAAGAGAATGGATCTTATATTGATAAATGTTTTATTTAATGTCGGCAATTATGTATGGAATACAATATCAGATATATGTCCGCCTCTGTTAGCCTCACAAATGCGAGCCCTTTTGAGCACGTTTTTCATTACATTCTCACACATTTCACGCGGTATTTCATTAATTTCATCACGAATATTTTGTTTGAGTTGCTCAAGCGTTTCTGGTTTGTTTGCATAAGCCTTGCTTTTTAGATATCCTCACAAAAAGAAGTCCGGAGCAGTCAAATCAGGCGACCGTGGAGGCCAATCAACATCATCATTTTTTGAAATAACTTGTTGTGGAAAGAGTTCTCGCAGTAATTCCATTGTAATCCTGGCTGTATGCGATGTGGCACTGTCTTGTTGACACCACATGTTAATCAAGCCCCAAGTATGCAGTTGTGGCGTTAAAAAGTTTTCAATCATATCACGATATCGCTCCCCATTCACAGTTACCGTTACGCCGTTTTCATTTTCAAAGAAGTAAGGTCCAATGATTCCTCCTGACCAAATTGCTCACCAGACTGTCACTTTTAATGGATGTAAAGGTGACTGATGAATAATGTGAGGGTTTCCCATTGCCCAGAACCAACTATTCTGTTTATTCACATATCCATTTAAATGAAAATGTGCCTCGTCACTCATTATGATTTTTTCCATGAAAATCGGGGTTATCATGGGCGAGCTGTAACATCCTATTGACACGATGGTTTATCGAATATTTTTCCATAATAAATTTGCCACGTGTCTACTTCACGACTGTCAAGTATGAACTGCAAATACTAATATTCGCCTAAATGGCGGCAAAACAAAGTATATACCTTCCCGGCGGACACTTTGTAGATATAATTCTAAATTCCCGTTTTTTTTAAAAATGAGCCTAAATAGGGAATGGGCTCGAATGGCACATAAATCGCATTATTGTCTTTTACTGTTTGAGGTATTATGTGAGGTTGTGATAGAGTTGCTTTATTAATTAACATGGCGATAATTAAACCGACCAGTTTCTAATTTCTCTGTCCCTCCACTCCCTTAGTTTGCTGCTGCTCAGATTTTATTTCAGGAAACTCTGAATTTGAAATAAATAAGATTTAGTTTAAATTTTCTATGTACAATTTAGAAGAATGCAGGCCAATTTTCTCATGAAATTCAGCAAACATGAAATATTGGAAAACCAGGCCATGCTAGTTTAAGTAGTGTAATTCAAAAAATCCAAAAGCCTTTGGCTCCAAAGTTCCTAATCGATGTTTTTACAATTCGAGTGCCATTTAAAGGCACAAGGAAATATTTTGCTACAACGTGCTCGCAAATAATCGTAAACTGGAACATACCGAAGAGGATGCAAAATCACACTTCAGCCCGGTAGCGAATTTACCGATATGCTCAAAAAGGCGAGTCCTATCATTCCATCCTTAAAAAAATAAAAAGTTTAAAATCTGCCTATTAGATTCAAAAATATGTGTCAAGTGTAAATTGCTGGAATGAAAATTATTTTTCCCCGGATACTGATTCTGTTAAGCCACAGTCAGTTACTTATACAATAATGGACGATGCATTTTGTGTTTTTCTAGTTACCTCACATTTCACACTACTCATAATGACAGGTTTATTGTTTTTTTCGCCTCAAGTCACTTATTGTTATTGGCATAGTAACTGGCTAATTTTGCATTCAAATAGCTGAGTTTTATAATCACTGAGAAGGACAAACGACTCGACTAGAGAAATCAGAGTCTAATTTTGTATGGTGAATAAAAAGCATAATGTTATGTGATGACTTTTAGGTTAAGAACTTTTGGGCTTCTAGAGTTATTAATCCAAATCCCTGTCAAATGTCACCCCTGATCATTCAGATATGAGAATGTAACGCCAATTATAGTCAATATATAACTGACTGCGGGTTAAACTGGTTCAAAAAAATTCAATCAAGTACTCTATGGAAAACTGGAATTTACTAGTAAAATTTCGAATTTTTCGTAGGGTGTCGAACTGAATTGAATTTTATTTCCTTTTTATGTTTAATAAAGGGCAATATGATAAGATATTGGTCTAAATTGTATTTCTCCGCCCTACTGAGGGATTATATATTTGGTATAAATATTTTCGAAACAAAGTTAAATGAGAAAATGTTTTTACCCATAAAAAACTTGTAGAACAAAAGTTTCCCAATTAACTTTGTTTTGAACTATGACCCCCTGTCGGAGCACACAACTCGTGGGTCGACCCATCTTGACAGGTGGTTCTACGTAAATCGGACCTATAGCCGAACGTCCTCGATTTTGCAGGTAATGCATGCATTAAAAATTTATTCCTTCAGTAGGCCAGAAACTTACAGTTTGGACAAAATGCTATGAAAATATTTTTCCCAATCTCCTATTCTTACGGAAAGCCAGAATAGTGCGACAGGTTTGGTTTCCGGAACTTGTTGTTTCTGGGAACCATGAGACAGAACGATTCCTATATTGAACCAAATATATATTGGACCATCACCAAGAGATCCTACAGCGCCAATCACACACACATTGCCCTTTTCTGGTTGCGCTGTCGGCTCACATGTGTTGAGCCTATTATAATTAATTTGAAATTTATCGTTGAAATATTATTGTCCGGGTTTTGAACATATTTAAATTTTAATTTTTCTTCGGTTGAATTAGATTTGAATAAATTTAGTAACTTACCTAAATTTAATAACTTAATAACTATAATAATTACACATGCATCTGGAATATCATAATTAAATTATTTATTTAAATTCGCTTTAATAAACCCTAGGATTTCATACAGAATTAGCTCGAGATTTGAGCCATTTTCGCTGCTGGCAGATCGTCGGCTCGGGTTGGTTTACGCCTTGATCCAGCTCATGATTTTTTATTCGGGTGTATTCCCATCCCAAAAGACCATAATTCATCTTAGTTTGAAAACAAATATTGTTAAGTGATCGAATTGTGATTTGAACTCATATAAATAAGTTGGGGGAAAAGAAATCCATTATTTTTACGTTTATTTCGGGGCTTTATTTATCATGGTTACACTCATTCGTTTTGACTCAAATATTTGCCGTTTTTTTCGATAGCTCATTGCCATTTAGAAGGCAACATTCTTATGCCGTTTTTCCAAAACGCTTTGTCCCTATTAGCAAAAAATGACAATTGTAGCAATTGTAAAAACCCAGTTTTTACAATCCTATTTTGATGCCTTTTTTTACACCACCAAGAGCATTTGCAATGAACAAAAAGATTCAGCAGAGCATAGTAGATGATTCCCTTCCAACCCCGTTTGGGCCGCTTCGCCGACCTCCGACCATGGCTTGATTTCGTTCCGTTTTTCCTACGATTCGCAGATGGAAACACGTTCCATCGAGCTTTTTTGTGTCAACTTGTGCGGCATCCAAACATCGAAGTTCAGTAAGACAGTCATTTAAGACAGCCTTATGCAAATGGTTTAAAATTGTTTTGTGGTCGATCTTAAGCTTCTGGACGATGCTACGACAGCTCGCATGCCGGATAATTTCCAGGTGTTTATCGACATTTTCGACAATAAGCCTTCAAGTACATTGTGCATCTTTTATATCGAAATTACCGGCACGGAATCTGCAAAACCTAAATTGCGCATGATTGGCTGTAACAATATCGAGACCATATACACTATTCACAATTTTAGCCGCCAGACTTGATTTTTCGCCTTTATCGAAGCAAAATTGTAAAATATAATGAATTTTCTCTTTGTCTACCTCCATCCTTGATACACTATAACTCACAACTGAATCGATCAATCATATCGATGGGCGCTTTCAGGGCACCCAACAATTGGCAACATGTTGAGTAAATGTTGTGAATGAAAATGAAAATGTTTAGCACTTTGAAATTTTCAAATCAAATTGGTGATGATTTTACTAATCATGATAGGGGACCTGAAAGCGCCCAATGACAAACAATTTTTTTGGTACATAAATCCTCCTTTTCAACGAGTATAAGTATGGCCTACTGCGACAAATACATCACGAGATATAATATGTCACTAAAACCATCTAGCGAAAAATAATGGATTTCTTTTTCCCCGACCCATTATATATAAAAATTTCCCAATTAGACATCATATCAAGAAATAATATCATTCAAAGATTTTATATTATAATTCTACAGCACAATTTCTCTCACACGGTCGAATTGCGGCATGATCAATTGGGTTATTATTGCAATGGTATGTTTCATTTGACGTCACTGATTCAGTCCAATATATTTAAAATAATTAAAGCGATATGTATGTATAGCGCCAGTCGAAATAATATGTTAGCCGCAAAACATATGAATAAGTTACAGGCAGTCGAAAATAATTCAAATATACGTGTCAAAATTTGAAAAGAGTTTGTCACAGATGCCGAAATATTTCAATACCACCCCCTGATTTTTGTTTGTTTGTTGGCTATTTGATTATAGGTAGTTGCTTATGAACAGACTTTGAAATGTATATACACTTTCAAAAAACATGAGGCGAGTACATATTTCAATGACATTTAACTATGTATGATATGTTTCGTGTAGAGACAACACAACCAAAATCTTATAGTATTGCATTGTATTCTTACCCACAAACATCGAAATAAAAAATGGTTTCTTCTTATACGAATATATCGTGATGATCTAATATACAATTTATTTTCTTAACTCAAAAAGAAAATAATAAATTCATTCATTCACAAATTTAATTTTGTATATTCATATATGAATGAATCAAAGAACGATGCATAAATTAAATTAAGTATATGAAGTAATTATACCAATGTGGAAAACTTAGTTATAAAAATATTACTTACACCGAAATTCTTGGTGTTTGGCACTGGGAAAATATGCACTGTATATCGCATCGCAACCAAGTATGTATGCGAGAGTACGAGTTTATACGAAAAAAAATGAAAATATTGATTTTCCTTTTTCCCATTTTTTTATATTCATTTTGTGAGTGAGTCATTGTGTTTGTAGAAGATTTCATAAGAAAAATCGAGTCATTCAACCTTACCAAGTTGCTTTCCTATATAATATTACATTTTTCGGTTCGTTTTTTTTGAAGCACATAAAGCTAGGAAAAACTTTCATTTAGGAAAATTATACGTTTTTTTCGTATTTTGCTTGCGCGCTACTCTGTATACGTGAGGAATGGAAAATGTAAAATTTGTTAGATAACTCATGCGAATAGACAACTTACAGACGACAATACACTAACTTGTTACTTGTCTGTATCTGTGTACGATTTGCGTTGGATGTTAGACAGGAAATTTTTTTTATAAAGAAAATTATTAGTTAGATTTTCATGATTGATATTAAATTAATATAAAATGTGGAATGCCAAAAGCCATTTTTGAATGGCTTCCAAAAATATATTTGAATGACTAATTTTTGGGGATATCTATATCCTTATACGCGTTTTACTGTTAGAAAATAGGGTGGATATTATTATTGAGATAGCATATACACGCATATGTATGTAAATTTAATTTTATTTATCATAATATTTTGGATATAAGGTTTCCTATTTTATTATTAATGTTGAAGTTGTTTAAACGTAAAAAACGGATATAGAATGAAGGAAAGATGGAACATTGAAAATCAATTTTACGGTCAGCATACATAATGGCAAAGTCAAATTTAATAAAATTAAATTGTTCATGGAAGATAAAGTTGTAGACTTTTTAACCTTATCTGAATCCATTTCTGACCAGTTTCAAATTCTACTTGATGCATATGTTTCCACCGCATATGATGGCTGATTCATGCTATGATTGGCGCCACGTTGTCTGGCCAATGTAAAATCAGTTGTTGAAGAGCTACGAATGTATTTGCTATTTTTGATTTTATGTCTTGCTGTGCTCATCGATCTCCATGAATCACGTCTTTTAGAGTATGTTTTCTTTTTCCTCGATTTCCTCCATACATCTTAATTTTTAGGGTGGAATGAAAATGTTATTTCAATATATTCTGAAGTTTTGTTTACTGCTTTCTTTGTAATATTCCTCAGTAATTATGTATATATTATGTATAAATATAAAATATTTTCTTCATTGTCCGCCTTCGGGCCGAGAAATTGTTTTCATGGGCTTAGGCTCCAAATGATTTATCTAATGTCATTTTTAGCTAGGGTGTACTGCCCAAACCAAAATCCAAAGCTTCCAGGTTTGGAATTCCCATTTCAAAATTTATGTTTTGACCTTTCATTCGAAATACCCTGCTGCTGAAATTTTTTGGATTTCATAACTTTTCTTTTAATTTATTTTAGCATAAATAATATATTTTTGATAGTGCGGCCCCAGGAGATGTCATTTTTTGCTATAATATAGCTAATATCATTTGAGATATTTCCTGGATTATCCGCCCTTCACGACCTCATTTTAAATTACCGCACTGCCTTCTTTTTGTCTACTATGAAAGTTGGTTGATTCCTTGCATCAGAGTCTGAATTAATTCGAATTGAATAAATATAATTCAAAAATTTCTAATTTTACACATTTTTCATAAAACTATGGCCCAGCCAAACCTTAAGTAAACGTGGATTAATATTTTTAAAGGAATACGCCTTACTAAAAATGTTTAGCTCCTTTCATTGTAAAAAACAATTAGTTATGTTGGCAGTGTGCACCCTTTTCAATAATATGCCTTAACTATTTTACTAAAAATATGTTAATCTACACTCTTTTGGAAATGTAAATCAGATCCATTCTGAACAAGATATACAGATTTTGTTCTTTATTTTAATTAAAGTAGGTCCACGCTGATTAAGTCAATTCTTGTTCAACTGTCCTATTAAATTTGCAAGCTCCATCCATGTTTGTTTTTTCGGTCCTGTACTAAGGGAGAGAAGTCGGGAGCACGCGTTGTTTTTCTTTTTTATCATACGGTTTTCTGTAAATTTCATTATCTTAACTATTTTAAACAGGTTTCCGAATATTTTCAAGCTCTACAAAACATGGGTTAATCCGTTTCTAGAAAAAATTACAGATTTGTTTCTTTGAAGTTTGTAATCCATCAGTTCAACATAGCCCAGTGCAGCTGCTTACACTTTAAATCAAACCAGCTAAAAGCTTATACTGATGAATTCTTCATTAGAATCGGCATTTCAACAAATTGGCTTTCTTATCAACAAACCATTTACATGGTCAATTAACGGTTTCAAGATTCGTCATTTTGGAACGAATTAGATCATTAGAAGAGCGATTAAAAAGTATTAATGGCATAAAATTTCCTTCAGTTAATGTATTTATTTTAATGACAGGTTAACGTATATTTTGTAGAGCTTGAAAATTTTCGGTTAATTGTGTGTTTTCTTTTATAAGATAGCTATTTTGTTGTTATCTTTAAAATATTCAGAGAATAGAATGAAACGAATTATCAAAAAATCGTTTCATCAAAGAAGAAAAAGATGACGGAGAAGTGACGCATATTACTTTCTTTTACGTAGTTACGGACCTTGAAATTTTTACAGACACCATTTACTATATCGCCGAAGTTAAAAAAGTGGTTTTAAAAAAACTATGTGTGGGTTGGTGTTGTGTGTGTGTGTAATCTATGTAAACTTACAGTTTATGACCTCTCTATAGCCCAGAGCCCAAACGGAGCAACTGATCTCAGTGAAACTTGTTAACCTTTTCAAATAAATTGGGAGATCTCCGTGATTTTTGGCTGAAATCGGATCACCGAAAGTGGCAGTTTCCATAGGGGCTTTTTCATTTACGAAAAAACGATTAAAAACAAAAAGATTGTAAATTAAGTTCCAAACAAAATCTGTTCAAATCATTTTTCGGACGACTATTCGGAATAAAACTTCGTACTTAAGCATTTTCTATAAGTTGTGAGGTTCTTACGAAATTAGGTGGAAATTTGTGTACCAGAAGTATCAGAAGTTTTCTGAAATTTAGGCAGGAACAATAGCAAATAATCATTATTCATTATTATGCAAGATAGTTAAAAGTTCGGTAAGTTTAATTTTTCGCTTTAGAAATCAAGTGTGATTCGAGATCAATGTATACACTCGTGGTAAATGAAAGTCGGTTGTTAGCCACAAGGTATTCACCCTTCCATTTGGTTTATTGGTTTGAGGAATGATCAAACTGTAAAATATATAATTGGACATGTTTTTTATTTTTTATTTAATCTTTGCAATCTGTTCTGGAGCCGAAGCTCTTCCAATTGTCCGCTAAATCGAGGACGTATGTCTTTAGGTCCGATTTACGTAGAACCATCTACACATTGCATAGTTTCATGCCAGAGTATAGGGGGTCGTAGTTGTGTTCATTTCCATCATCGATGGTATAATCAGATGACAAAAAATCCCTATTGCTTCCTGCCATACAGGGACTCAAACTTGGTACCTCTCGATCCAAACGCCAAAGCTCTAACCACTGTGTCGTTTGGTCGGTAAAATGGATATGTTGTTGTCGAAAGTAGTGAAAATCACTTTTTTCGAAGAATCATATTTTTTTTGCTTAGAACCAATTTAGAAGAAAATCGAATATTAAATATTATTAAAATACCATTAAATCTCTTTAACTTTGTAATTTTTTTTAGTAAAAGTAGTTTTTGAAAAATGTTGTTAAAAATAAGCATATTGGCTAGTGCCGAAAAAACTAAACTTTTTGCGTTTCTAGGATGTCATGAAATTTCATGACATTCAAGGCAGTACAAAAGCTGACCGAGGTATATAGAACATACATATAGAACAAGTTGATCCCAGAACGCTACCTTGTGGTACTTCTGCTGATATTTTTTTATTTCTGAGTATTCGCCATCTAATTTAACACGAAAATGTCGGTTCGATATGTAAGGTTTTAGTATTTCATAAAACGGTTTTGATACGAGTACGTCTCTTTGTATATTTGTAATTCGATGGAGTTGTTCTATTGTTGGATGGTTTTCTCTGGAGCCAAATTGATATGGAGGAGTAAGATTTATTTCTTCTATTATTGGTTTGAGTCTCTTTAGCAGTAGTTTCCCGAATATTTTTGAAATTATTGGAAGTAAGCAAGTGCTTATTCGAATTTTTGTTATTTAGTGGTTTGTTGGGTTTAGGCATCATGATTACTTCTGCTGTAATTAAATCATATCCGAGAGATTTCTTTGCATTCAGGTTATGATTGATTTCCTCTTTTAATTCTTGTAATGTGACATGAGATACATTGTACGCCGCTCGTCAAAAAATTCCCGACACTTCAGTTTGTCAGTAAATATTTATGATTACAGTAACTTATTCGCATTATTTGGGTGATGGGTGTACGAAATGATATAATATGCGCCAAAAGGCATTAACGAAACAAGTTTTTGTAAAAGTAACCAAAGGATCAAAACAAATGAAATAACAAAATTACCGAAAAGCGGATATTGATATCATCGATTCTCTAATATCTAGTATTTCCTCCACGAGCTCTGATTACATCTAGTATTCTTTTTGGCATACTGTGCAGCAGGTTTGCAATGTACTTCGAAGGCATCATTTCCGATTCTTTCTGCAGAGCTGATTTAAGATGATCTAAGATTTCTGGAACAACTTCCTTTTACCTTAAACGACGCCACACGAACGATCCCTCACGTGCTCTAAGGAATTAAGGTAAGGGCTGCGAGCAGGCCAAACAATTCGATCAATTCCCACCTCATCCAAATAATTATTGACAACTATATAGTTATCCATTTTATTTACTCGTGGTATGTTTTCCTCTGCTGTTTGTTTGTGCTTTTCTCGAGGTGGGTTGCAAATAACGAAGCTTTTTGCATTGCACTTAAAGCCCATGTTCTATCTTCATTTTTGACTGGTTGAATTTAAAGTTTAGGGCGTTTCCTATAATCGTGAATATATAATTAATAATATGAATCATCAAAATCCATCTCCACAAATTAAAATTTCAAATCTATAATTAAATTAGCATATAGCAACACAGTGATGTTATCCATAGCAAGCAAGCAAGCAGATAATCCTACCTACAACATTAGTAAAATAAAATGCCACTGCATAACGCTTCTAAGATCACTATTTGAGATAAATAGTTTATATCACATAATAAAGCACTTGAAGTATTTGATTGTGCTTTGCGTAATTTATGAGGTAATAACCGAGCAATGAGAGGAGTTTTTATTCTTACATTACCAGTTATTCCGGCCGTTAGTTGAGGACCTTGGCGATTACCTAATCGGTTTTCCAAACATTTGAGGCAGCTGCATAGAACATAATTGGTTCTGTTGACGCTAATCTTAGCTCTGTGTGTCTCTCGCTCTGTCTTAGCAGTATGGAAACATTTAGTACATAAGAACAACATTAGCGCCGAGCAGAAAATTAATAATGTTTAAAGAAAATCTAAATTTCTAGTTTACTGATTTTTAAAGTACAAAACCAAAATCAAATAATAGGTCAATTATTATCGATCACGCTTTTACATGGCGTCAACATTCTAAAACATACAACTATATATTTTCAGTAAATTTAAACTAAGTACTCGTATATGCTAAACGATTTATATTATTGTGGTGCACGTAAAAAATAAATAAAATTGGAAATTAGCCATAAACATTTCCTCAACCAAATAATAACAAACTGTTGTCTCTATGTGTTAAGCACCGCGTGCAACCAAAAAATTTGACATACAGAATAATACAACTTCCGAGTATAATTTTAGAATTAATGACGTCTGCGCGCTTTTTTTGTGAATGTGTGCTCTTAATAAGATTTGGCGTTTATTTTGTGTGGTTAAAGAAAAATTTCCACGAATTAGCTTTGAGCAATTTAATTAGAATTGTGTATCGCAGCCACCCGTTTATTTCACATATGACACATCACCAAGTTATATACATTTTTTAACACAACATACTCGTACTGTACAACATCGTTATTATCTCATTGTGCTCCGTACTTTTAGTGGTCTAATTTCAATGGGTCAAGAAACTTTATAATAATATGAATATAAAAATAAAATAAATAAATTTTTATTCTATTTTGTAATTAGAAAATGGTCGGTCACGAATATTAAATTACAAACACAACCAAAAACGATAAAAATTGTATGCTTTTATGCTTTGTGCATTCGATAGCTTGCGTATGGTCGTCTTACAAATTTGTTTTGTGTATATGATTTAGATTGAGTAACAATAAAAAAATAAAGAAATCTAGGGTGTTCATCCGTATAGTCCTCCGATAGTGCGATATGCCGTATGTTTGCCACACCCGCGTTTTTATTATTATTTATTACTCCCTAATTACTTACAAACACAAATTATATTTACAAGTCACTTTTAGTATGATTAAAAAGATGAAATTCATTTAGTTATATAAATTTCACCAAACTCATTAAAACTTAAGGCCATTCACTAATATTAAATATTATTAATTTATTTTTTATGTGCTGCAGTGATCCATGCAATTTGATATCATAGAGAGGGATATGTGTATGACAGTAATATGGGAAGTTCAATTAAAATTGATTTACTGCAAACGCCAGTGGGACACGCACATTTAAAATATTTATTATTGTTTACGATTGGAATGGGGAATTTATTTCTTCTAAATTTTTGAAATCAATTGTTTAGAAATAGAGTTTTAAAATATATTTAATTTTGAACCAAGATATTTAGAATAAATAAGATATCGTGTTCTCGACGCTTACTCACATGAACTTAGTTTACTGTGTTATTTTATTTATTTTTTTTTGGTAAGTAACTCTCAACTGAAACTAATAAACAATTAACGCAACGGTTGAAAACCATCGGTTCCTCAAATCTCAGGCAATTTTTCATTGTTCATAATCCCAGGTATAATAAACATACAAATTCGGGGTAGCTACCCTTTCAACACCATTATCTACCGAAAAGAGTTATCAGTAAAATACGAACTAATGCAGTGACACCGACATGATTCACTTTTTGAGTGCTTCTTACATCAAGGATATGCGCTTTAAATTAGAAAATGGGAAGCACGCGTCGATGAAAACAAAAAGAATAAGGGGTCGGGCGGGCGTACTTATTGATCTTCTAAAACCTGGATGTGGCAGGACGATGGCAACACAGCTCAATGTTTCTTGATCATTCCTCACTGCCTGCAGAAGTGTTCGGTAAGATAAGGTTTTTTCAATAAGGTTTATTGTGCATATCGAACATTATCGGGAATATTGCCAACGACAGTTCACAAGGTTTTGTTCCATGTTCCTGAAATTGTTGAATCTGCCTTAGCACAATTATCAGAAGATGCTCAAGCTGATCAACGCAGATTGCAACCCTCCGAAATCAAGTAAAACTTTATCATCTGAAGCATATTTTTATTGCCTCCACTCATGAGTAGCAACCTCAAGCAAATCAGATGAATCAATAATTTGAACGATTTTAATGAAATTGCTCGTTTAGACCTTTATTGGTGTATTCATGTTTTTGCACACTTGTACTCAAATACATACTTGTATTATTTTATATTTCCTGGTAATATTAAGTTTATCTCTTTCGTTTTCAAATGTTCTAACTAATCTAACATAATTTATATACAGTTTTTGTTCTAAATTTCGAATATTTAAGTTAACGCAAATAATGATCTTTTGTACGTCTAACCGCCTTGGGTTCGCAATTTTGATTTTAAAATTTTTTTAAATCTTTAAAATCTTCTGTAGAAATCAATCTGATCCGCCATTTTGGTTTTTGAATTTAACGTGTAAACAGAAAGAATGAGAACACACTTTGTAACCCCAAAAATACGATGGTTCTGGTTCGGAATAGCCTTACTTCTGGTTAAGTTTTTTTTATTCTGTGGTATAACCCAGCCACCTATGGATCTGGAGATGATGGAATTGTAACTGCAAAAAGTGAAAATTATATGTAAGTTGAGTGTTAATAAATCTAGTTCAAATCTACTCCACAAAACATATTGTTTGATAATGTGGCCTGCACTTACAAATTTTTAACATACATGTAGGTTTAATGTTACTTATGCTTCAGTTGTTCGGGTTTCATAATTTGATATTCTTACCATAAGAAAGTTATGCTTTTTTTACGAAGTAAATTTATTGCGTAAATATAACAACACCATTCGTTTTAAAGTCAAATTTCAAATGGATGATCAAAAATTTGCATATTCTAAAATTTGGCCCGTAGAGCCTTATTATCCACACTTTAAATCTCCAACACGAATTCCTTGTAGATTTACAATTTCACCATAAAAACCAAATTTAGTTTAAATGGTAAAAGATGGCCGAGTTCAAAAATGAGCACGGTCAGTATTAGTTCAAAACCATTTTATAATCCACTATGATCGATTAGTATAGGTTGGAAAAAACTCTGAAGAAGTTTACACGATTTGTTAACCTATGTCTCCAATTTATGATCATAAGGCGTTAATAGACTATTTGGCAGAATCTTGAAAAATCAATTTTATTTTTCCTTTCGGGTTGAAATCCAATGACACTTTGGACAGACTAACATCTTTTCTTGCTTAATACAGAATACTGAGTTTTCTGGTAACTTCCACTAATGATAAATTAACCATCTTTCTAAATGACGATAACGAAACGATTAAAACCATTGATCATTACACAATTCAAAGAAACAAAATAAATTAAAAAACATGAAGAAAACAATTTAACTGCTAAACTCCACCAGAAACATGTCAGCAAGGCCTCCCGCACATAAATCATCTCAATTAGAATGGAAACAAAAAAATTGTCGAGTGGAATTCCTCCACAAACACAGCAATTACCATTCTCTTAGGATTTCGAAATGTCAAAATGCCAGTGAATGTGCCATTACTTCTAATTGTTTCCAAATGGTTTCAAAGAGGCTCTCATAAAGCCAAAAATTGAGAAAATTCAAGAACGACGCATGAATAGAATTAGGTAGTAGTAGGTGATGAATTGGACTTGAATGCCATATGGCAGCGTCACGAATATTATAAAAAGAAAAGAGTAAATGTTGAAATTGATACTTTCCAAAAACTCGATTTTCAGGAGCATTTTGGAAAGTGGCATAGAAATTATAATTACAAAAGAGAAATTAAATAAATTTATTTGAAAAAATTTATTGATTTTACAACCATCTTTGAGAGCATAACAACTCGGAAGTTTGGAAGTTCAGACAGAAACGATAGCTAATCGACGAGGACAGACTCTTAAAATAGCTGGTTTGCTTACGAACCTATTAGTAATACAAATAAGCAAAATGAACTATTTCAGATAGTAGGTTATCCCTTGGATTAATTATTGACTCCTATTATGACTTTCGTGTCGACAGCAATCGATAATCGACTCCGTACAATGCCTTTCTCAAAGGCCATTCTCAACAAGAAATTATTAGTAAATTTTAAGACAATGCCAATACAACACCAGCAAAATGAAATATTGTCGTTATCTAATCGTGTATAACGTATAAATGTGTAAAATAGAAATTTGTCGTATTTCCAAACATTGTGGAATGCTAATGGCTTATTGAACTTTTTATTATGATTGCATGCAATTGAGCACACACTTTAAATTCCAAGGACGAAAGGTATATGGCCAGTTGTGTAATAATGTATATGTGAGCCATAGCACGTCAGCCAAAACTGACGGTTTTATCACTGGCATATAATTTTTCATTCTTATTGTAATGGTTCAACAGCTTTTATGCACATGATTATTTGTTCGCCTGGTTTATGTGTCCATGTCCATGTTATTGTGATAAGTAGCCCAAATGATATTTAATAGGAAACCAAAATGCACCTTGAACGACAATTTATCCAAACGATAATTAATCGCAAAACCAACATAGCAATAAGTTTTTTCGAAAAATCAAATCAAAATCATAGTTTCAGTTCTGAGATGAATCCAATTCAAATTTTTTATTCTAATTTTAGGATCATAATTCCTCATTTAATCGAAACGGGTTAAGTCATTAGGTAGGCAAAAGTTTATTTATTTTATGAACCATAATGATAAAAAAATTGAGCTTGAAACTTCATAGGCCCGCAAAATGAAGTGTGAAATTTATAAAGGTGCCGTGGCCTCCAGCACGGACGTTGTTAAACAGCTTCTTTAACGTGGCGCAATATTTTAGGTGATCAGACGTCACATTCTTTTTAGATATCCAAAATAAAAATGTTTCTGCGCTCTCAAAGACGTTCCATGTAGAAAATTTTCCGCTTGCAGTGTACAGCCCATCCAGGTTATTAAGCTTTTTTCCGGAGGGAGTTTTTAACGTTAGAACGTCGTTTTGTTTTTGTTGACTGCATCTGCCGGATGCATAATATCTTACTCATGCTCAAATTCATTATACAGTTGATGTATTGAGTTGTTCTGCACCCAACAATTTTAAAGAATCATTCTTATTGTGAAAATTTCGGGAGTGGTGGATCGGTATTAAACATGTCTGGTGTTGTTAGTTCGAATATACGTTTTCGTCAGACTGTTGCAGTGACAAACTCTAAAAATAATATTTAATAGTTTATGCATTTACATATAATACGAGTATAAACAAATGAATCTACCGATTTATAAAAATAGTTCGGTAAATGCATTTAGCTCTAATGAGGATTATAATTTTTTAGTAGTATAAACGTTTCGTTTTAGCGAATTATAAAAATAATTCGTAAACATTTTTTAACTCTTTGCAATTTTCAAATGTAGGCTTCATCAATGGTAATCTAATTATCCGTCATACAATAAAACTCGAGATTACGAAAGATTAAAAAACAGTTTGAGTGTGATTTATTCTCAGAAAACTGTTTAAATACTATGGCACTTCATAAACAACAAATAGGACTCAGATATATTAAAAATCTGATAATTATGCTACCTTTGATTGTTCACTTAAGTAAGTTCCACCCCTTATAACAAATAAATGAAAGTACAGCCTTTGACCACATTTTTGTTGGCTATAGAACTAAATAAACTTAATACTCCTGATTCTGTTATTTTCTCCGGAGCTTTTTATTTTATTTCATTTAAGAGTCACGATTAAGTTTCTTGGCAAAAGCCAGTAGGCGTTGGCCCATGTGACAGGAATATATTACGGTGTTGTGCACCTGTATCCTCGTTAAATGGGTCATGTTCAATACAATACTGGGGATTTAAATGAGGCATTGTAACTTGAGGATTGTAAATGTGCTAGTTCCACAGTTCCATGCTAGGTAAGAGTGAATAACCGTTTCTTCTAGGGCTAGCAATGCTGCTATCAGTGGTTTTATGAAGATTTATGTTTTCCAGCATTTTTCTACACCTTAAATGTTAAAAGTATATTTGAACACTTCTGTTCCAGATCTAGTATTTTTGTATCCATTCTGTGCCATAAAGATGCATGACGGGGAACGACGAAGGCTATAATATGCTCAACTTAGGTATTCTAAATTCCTAATTGAGAATTTTCTGCTTTTATTTGACTTATAATTTTAATTGTATCTATTGTCCTTAGGTAGATTACGCTCTAAACTATTTTCAATACTATTTTAATAAGGCCGCATTATTAGCTGTAACGTCATTTGAGGATAACCGCACGTTGTGCCAGGCAGTCAATTTTTGATTAAACATAACCCCCGATTAGCTTCATGTGCCATTTGAAAGTTTTATCTTGAAACAGTGGCGTGGGAAACAAATGTTCCTGCTCCTCCCCTCTATTCCTCTTCTCTATTTTCTTCTGATGTCTACGAATAAATATTTTGGATACTCGTTTTAATTTATATTCGGAACTTCTCAGAATAAACTTGCAATTACCGCCGAACTTACAAATTCTATCATAAATTGATTGATCAATAAATTTATTTACTGGGCATTTTAAAAGCTACAAAACTGTAGTTTAGAAAGCATAACGGGTATTTATTCTAAAATTTTGCGTTATTATTTAACATCAAGATATTTAAAGATTCGAACCGAAGCTGTAAACCGAAAGTAATTGAAACTTGTGCATAAACCTCAATCGGTAAAAACAATTTTTTAATTTCAGAAAATTTAATGAATCATTAAAAACGAATGATGAATGGCCACCATTATAGTTATTTACCATTTATCGAATTTTACATAATTTGTTCTGATGCTTTCCCAAAAAGTGCAAATAGCAAATGTTTTAAATTCACAACAAATTTTTTGTCTGCTAATTAAGTGTTTGGTAAGAAACTTAATTGTTTGGCATCAAAATCTGCCAAATTACATAGATGGTTCAAACATGATTTTGTTCTTTTATTCAAATAGATGATTACCGTCTTATATGCCTGCACTATGCTCATGGGAAAATATATAGATGCAACCCGATATATGCCGTTCAAAAATGGTCGCCCTTATTTCTATTAAATATAGACGGTTCTGTTAGGGATAAGAATATAACCTATCATTAATCAATCTCTTTTCACTATACCATATACATATTATATACATAAACTAAATTGAGGTTAAATTTTTTATGTTGCTCTATCGTTATAAATTACAATCATGTTAAAACCCCCCTCCCTTATATAAATATATACATTGCCATTTCAGTGTTTCGTAAAAGTCTACAATTGCGTGCAGTACACCAAAAGTTACAATTCTAATAAAATAATATAATATTGACAAAGCAAACTTTAAATTCGATAAATTGTCTTGCAAATATAGTAAACAGTTATTCTTATTACCTAATAAAATTTATTTAATGTGTGTTTTACTTTATACATAGTTTCTTAAAATAAAAAGCGGAAGTCGCAAATTTTTTCAACAAAAATAAACAACCGCAAATAAAAATCAATAACCATTTAATTAACTTTACTCGAAATTTGTTTACGCTCCAGTCGTACAATTTGTATGTTTGCTCAGAACAATTCCAATTTGTAGTATTAAAATTTAAAGGATTAGAATTCAATTTGCTTAACTTGGTTAAGATGAAGACAAATTTATTTTAAAAATGTACCAATTAAATTTTATTTGGTCGACCCATGAAAGCCAACATATATATATTTGTGTATTTTTTAATGTGTCGGGGTTTTATTATTATTATGAGGGTCGCAATTAAGTGAAGTACTTTCTGTATTTTATGCGATTTCATGCATTTATATTTTGTATTTTATATAATTGGTGTGAAACAATTACTATAAGCACTAAGTATCATCGTTGTTGGACTTCATTGTCTTTCTATCATTTGCAGGCAGCTGCTTTTGAAAATATTGTCTGAATATTATTTCATATAATAATTCACCCTTCGTGTGAAACTAAAATGATCATTAATTCATAAACTATAAGTCATAATAACAAAAGAAATTTAATCATTCCAATGCAAGTTTATTAAACATTCGTACTAAGACAAATGATCGAATTGAAGTTGATGTTCGCCTGCAATCTGGCAGGAATAAGTATCAATAGTAAGTAGGGCATTAAGTCTAATAATTACTTTAGAATGGTTGCACAAAACATGCACACATAAAAGTTTAAATCTTTTGCTTCCAGACGGGCTTGTTGGACGCAATAGACGTCAGAGTTGATTGTTATATCACAAGGTATTAGTTGCCAATGCACCATACTAGACCCCACCCACCACAACTACAGCTTTTATTGGCGTTGGTCTTCTAGGTTACTTGTTTGCCGGTGTACGAGGCATTATCCATTGACAATCGGCTTTTTGATAGTCGTACACTCATACGTCACCCATTTCTCATCGCAGGTATTGATTTACCAATTCGTTAAGTTTATACGGAACTTAATTACGTCTGCTGCGGTTTTCGAATTTGTGTAGTTAACGGGCAATGGTGGACTTAGAAGTGTATTGTTCGGTGGCAAATTTTCAATGGATTTGGATTTCCACGTACATTTTCTTTTAAACTGTCCTAAAAATAAAAATAGGATTATTTCAAAACTTCAACCCTGTTTTATTTATTAAAATCATAAAGGTCTCAAATTAAAAGGATTTAACTAAGAAAAAAAACCTCTAAAAACAATTTTTCGGTCATAAAAATAATCCTACCACGAAAGAAAACATAAATAACCGAAATTTTGAAGCTCTACCAAACATGGGTTAGTCCACTAGCAATTACTTACAAAACGGAATTGTATAACTTTAGTGCTTTTTAATGGCTCGGTAACGGTGAACTTTTCAAGATCACTTTCAATCTTTTTCTTGTTGACTTGTTAAGCCACTAGGGGGCTTCTATCTAAAATATGATAACATTTTTAGTTTTTTTTTTGCAGTGTGTTCGGGAAGTCTTAAAACGTGATGTGAAATAATGCACAGCGGTCTGATTGGGTGATATACTTGAAATGCACGAAAGAAAATTAAAATACCTAATGGATTATGAAATTCAGAATTAACAAGGTTTGATAAATGTACATATGTACAACACGTCACATTCACAATAATTTATTCAATTTATCTGTTTTTGATCTTACACATTTTATTGAAAGTAAAATTAGCGAAATTCTAAAATCACTGTCGATGAATTAGAAAAATCGATTGTTTGCTGAAATTCAATGCGGCCACAATATATTAAAATCTGGCCTTTGATCGAACTTACATTAAAATGGCAATTGATTTTGAGCGACTCAAAATCAACTTTGATTCAATGGCTCTATAAAAATTTATCGACACTGTTCCATACCTTGGGGGTTAGTAAAGGGGTTTAATATGTATTATCGTAGCAGATAAATTAGTGTTAGTATAATCGCGCATTTCTCGTAAGTCCAGAAATCCCATTTCAAAATACTTCACGCGATCTGACTAACAGAACCACATTACTGGATAAAAATATAGGGGCGAAGAGTGTTAACATATATGAAATTTGTAACACACTAAATTTATGTATTATACGATTGCGCCTACTAAACACTCTTAGACCTTATTTCTTTTCAAGGGCGGTAATTTTTGGTTAGTTTAGATACATATATCAACTCAAAGTTCACTTAGTATTTGGTGGAGGTGTTCTAGGACTTGGGATAATTTTATGGATATTAGCTTACTCCGTACGTAAATTTATCATCAACAAATTGTGCTTACTAAATACCCTCAGCCCTTCTATCCTGCGGAGCAGGGTATTAATTTGGTTTATGGTTCCTAAAGCAAACTTAGTATTTGGTGTGGGTTTTCCGCGGCCATCAAGTGCGCTCTACGCCATTACGCGACTAGTATTACTCAAGGTAAACCCTTACGTCAATATGTGATTTCATTAGAAACCTTGGCCCAGCGCAAATATATTTTATCGCTGTCGACATTTTCAGTTTGTCGATTACCTACGTAATATCCCAATATTCCTCTTAAATTTGTATCTGATGTTACCTGTTGAAATATAATAAAGTGTTCATTTTTATTTATTTGCATTAAACACTTTTGAGTTACAAATTTCCACATAGCAAATGTGATATCCGACTGCTATTGAGCATTCACATTAGTCAGATGTGTTTTCGCAAAAATCTTCTATTTTATTTTATAATATCGAGAATTGTTCAACTAAGTGCGAATTAAATACGATTAGGGTGTTTCATTTTTTATAATAGCCCCTTTTCCCTCTCCCCTCCCCCAAGGAGATTTTTGGAAACTTAAACTGCTTATGGCATTTACAGAAATATTGTCTTTACAGTCCATATCTCGCAAAAAATAAAAGGACATACTCAGCATTTGATTTTCTTACTGAAAAATTGAAAAATTTCACGGGGCAAAACTAGTCAATAAATAATCAACTCATGTGAAGTTGGCCCAGTCCAGGATTTGTTTTATAGCTTATACTATATTGGTTTTGAAATGGCAATACTTGTCGGCTCCCAGATCTGCTAGACGAGGGATATTGACATGCCGGGTAGGGTTTTCTATTTTATTTCATTTTTGTTCATTCTCCTTTGTTTCCGATCAGGTAATTCAATTTTATATTAACCATATAGCAGTTTTTATTTGACGTGGTGATGAAGTGGTTTATGTATTTTTTGTCTGTGCTATACTCGCCCCATCCCTTTCAGAAAAATTATACCGGGGTAGCATAGTGAAATTACGTCCTGGGCCGTATATACCCGTATAAAACTATTGAAAGTAAGAAATGAGTGTGGCCCTTAAAACCGACAGAATTATAAGCGATTGCATTTCCAGACAGACCGAATTCGTTGATCGATATTAAATTTGACGCCATAATTTTTATACCCGCAGTTTTGAATGTCGTTATATACATAGGTACCTACTCACATTATTTCTTTCGAAATTAATAAAATGAAAGTTATAGGGTCGTTAAACAAATTTGTATTTAATTAACTATTTGAACAGTAAATTACAATCGTAAATAAAATTAGTTTTGGTTTTTTTGCGCGTAACAAAAGTTGTATTATCAAATCATAAATAGATAAAATATTAAAATTTGATTTTCAATCTTGACAGCGGAAATTTATTATGATGGGGCAAATTGGCAACTGCACAGCTCACTGTTCCATGTAAATGCAGCTCGGTACAATTAAATTACCAAAATTATTGTATACTCTACTTTTAAACAATTCAGCAGCCAAAGATGTTTCCTCGATTTCTACTGTAAAGCCGCTTTTATGGTTGTGTACTTTTCTTCGTTCGTTCGTTCTGGCAATTTTTTTGGACCAATATTCTCTTGTGAAAAAATGTAGGACAAAAAAATCGTCATTTTGGAGCAATATGATTGGTCGAAAAAATTGTCAGAACGAACGAACGAAGAAAAGAACACCAACCATAAAACCGCCTTAACACAAAATATGCAACTTGGATTCGTGGAAATACATCGGGGTCCAAAACCAAAACTGTTTCTTCAAAACTACCATACTGTTTATTCTTCCTCTTCATTTTCGCAGCTATGACAATAATCGCGTTAGGATGCAACAAGTATATCTTCTCGATTCAGTTTTGGCCAAATCAACCTAGTTATTATTATGAGCTCATCTTCTTCCTGATGCATTAGTATGCACATAGCAAGTGACATTTCAACATTGCCCTGTTTGGTGAGATGAACCAGGTTTTACCTAAACTACCTAAGTTTATATTTCTTTAAAATCTCCGTAATAGAGAAATATGTTGAACTGATCTGCTCATCTAGTCCTCTAAGGTTAAGAAATCAGTAGTAAACCTCATATCAAAGAATGGAGACAAGACATAATTTCCGGAAGCTTTCAGGTTGTCTCTTTTGATTAGATTAGAAGGGTGCTGTGTTATTATGAGCTCACATGGAGATAAGCCCACAGGCTCGTGGCCTTTTCTTTACCAAGAATCTTCAGTATGAAATGAAAGAGTATCTACGGTGCTTGAGTGGGTGTACCGTAGACTCGCCAAATCATTTAGTTTCGACTACCAAACATAATCCCATATGGTAAAATTGACTTATTATTTGCCCTAAAATACCTAGGTACTTGCTTTTGACGGTCAATCAGATTTCATTTTAAGTGTCGGGATCAACCTGAGGAAGTTTATACTTCCTTGAAAAGAGAATAAACTCAGTCTTGTGTTAATTGTCAGCCAAATCCAACTGTCTGACCGATTGGAAAGAGTGCTGAGTACAATTTGCTTCCGTTTTCATAAAGTGCCAAGATAATTACCAAACCTGCCGATAACCGAACAAGCGGCACTGTGGTTAAAGCTTTGGCGTTTGAATTGGGACGACCCGGACTTGAATCAATCCCGATATGGACGGTATACAAAAATAATCTTATTGTCCATGGTCAAAATGATCACAACTATGACTCCCCGGTCCTACGTAATCGGACTTCCGGTTCTATGTAAATCGCACCTAACAAGATCCATAACAAGATCCACATAAGCTTTAAATCACGGTACCGCGAAGTCCATGACCTGCTAGGCATCCTTAAGGATTATGTCTTCCGGTTATAGCGGTTTGTATGGCTTAAACAGTTTATAGCCCACAGGGTTTTTCCTCTGTTTATTCCTTGAGAGGCGCACGACCATATTAGTTATGGTGTTTCATATTTCATATCCGAACATTTGGGGATTTCCTAAGCAGTCCGAATCTGCAGCATGTTTTTGTCTAGGCTTTTACTTAGGACACATCTAAAGTAATTGTTTTAAAAGCATCGGTATTCTTGAAGGGGTTTCCTTATATCCCGTAAAATAGGTTGTTTGTGGGATTTCTGTCTACTTCTTACGTGATCAGAAAGCTATGGGCGTCGGACAGTTTCCTATTCACTACATTACCCTTAATACCATCGGAGGCAATTGTTGATTGTTCGTTTATAGCCAATGCTGCATGTATATTGATTGGTACTAAGAATGAGTTCAAGGAGAAATTCACACCTCTTTGGTATACATAGTAAGTCCAAATGTCTTGGATTAAGAAAATGCCAGCAAGTTTTACATTTTTTTGTAAATAAGATTAACCGAGCATGTCTTGCAGTGATAATGGTTGATTTGGATAAATTTGAGCATTTAGATTACTTCGCCAGCCACTACAGTCACATCAGACTCTTCGTCTCAACTTTGAATCCTGCTAAAGCCTTGCAAGTTACCCCATCATTCTAGATATCTCTGAGTCGATCGAGAGTGTTTTCAGTTCTTCACTTCTTTCGACAGACCCATGTCCTGAGTGACCGCCGATCATGAGGTTTGTTATCGGAGTCCTAAGTTACTTTTTTCATTCTTAAATCACTTCAGAGCGGCCTTCACCGAACTCCGTGCTAACCACGCCATTGATCCTCCCCAGTGAAATCAGCGAATCTCTGTTTAATACGATAGTAGCTGACCTGTGGTAAGTATTTGGCGCCTTGTCTTTTATTTCAATTGGAAGTTGGTATTGTGAGCATTGATTATTTGTAACATTTCCACCACCTTTCTAGAATTGTTATATTTCTATAAGATTCAAATCGTCTCCTGGGGCACAGAGAATATCCTTTCTGGCGGCGACCTCTAGTTTGGCTGAAGAATAAACCTCTTTTATACTTTCAGTAAAGGGACACTGACTGTCGCAAAGATCCGCCTTCTCTTCTTAACTTGTCTCAGTTACCAGCCTGCATTGCGACAGAATAGAACTGGTCCAGGGTTTCTACTCATGATTCGCTGATAGTTGCGGCTAGACCAGTTTGCACCTTACTCCAATTTTGCCGATCTCCTCTCTTTCAATTATAGCTGTGGTTGGATGCTTCTTGTAAACTCCATACAAAGGCTGCAATTCATTGAGCATTCTTGGAGCTTTGCATCCCTCATTCTGGATTGGAGATTAGGTGCATAGGGATTTGTTTTAATCGTCCCCTTCGGTCGTTTTTGAGAGACCAGCGTTATTCATGCCTGTCCTCGATTTTCGTGTCGCCTTGAAGAACAAGTCTAATGACCAATTTCCACAAACTAGATTTACATAAGAAAGCCATACTAGTCCATAGGTTTTTAAAATTCTCAACTGGTTTTGGTAGCATTCTCCTAATTTTTCTCAACAAATGTTGTAAATCTTTAGCTAAATCCGTAATAGTGTTAAAAATGGGTATCAAACTCGACTAAAAAGTTTCAACTTGTTTAACAGAGAAATTTATAACTGAGCAGTAAAATGCCAAACAGGTTTATATCTCAATCTAGAAAATATTAAATCATAACGATATAAATGACGAGCGATTACAATGATCCCAAGTGGCCATTTTATCAGAATTTTTTCCGCAGAATTCAGGCGGTGGTTTACTGTTTTTGTTTTTCATTTTATTTAACCATCTTTGCCAAACGCGGTTAATCCAATTGCAATTGCATAGAGAGTGCTCCTTTTCATTTTCATTCTCTCTCGTAAAAAGTGTTGTAAAAAATGCCCAAATATCTTGTGGGCAAATAAGTACAACCCTAAAGAAATTTAGAATGTTGACCCAAAGATGTCACTAAAAGATCTTAAAAGCAAAAATGCTTGTATGTATAAATGAACTACAATTACCTATACGTTTATAAATTCCTTTTGGAAATAGTTTTATCAGGGTTCCCTCCCGGCCCATCACAGATGGGTTAATGTCTTATAATCCTGAATTTCTAAACTCAAGGATATATGAGTGCGGTTAAACTATATCAGTGAATTGCTATTGTTCAAGTTCACTCTAGTTTTTGGAAAAATGTGACGAAACGTTATTCTTAACCTATGCTAACCTCGTGCACATCTATTCTGTATAAGATAATAAATTTTATAACGAAATATCTCATAAAAATTAATATCAATTTAAAAAATCTTAAACGTAAACCAACCATAAATGAATTTCATTATAATCCATCAAGATATTATATCACTTATGTACTTACTTGTTGTATATATCTATATCTGTATGTATATAACAATAAAGTTTTCTAACTTATATCCATATCAAATGAGAATACATACTTAAGCTGGAATTATTCGAATAATTGTACTCCAAACCATAAGTCATTGTAACCACTTCGTTCTCGATACATATAGAATAATATTCTTTAAAAGTTGTTTAATTGACTAATGTTCGTTCTTTAGAAATGCATAGCATATATACCTTACAATATAAGAGCTCTGTGTGCAGAGAATAAACGCCTTCCAAAGTAAATAGAAACGACGACTTAAGATACAAAAAGAAAACAAAATGTAATTTTTGTCTCGTTGTGTGTTTACATGCACAGTTCCCCGCTCGCAAGCGTCTTAAACGAAATTAATAATTTTCTTGTACTTATTTATGTGGTATGTGCATAGAAAATATTAATCAAGTGAAGCGTGCTTCCAAAACCAAAGTCATACACACTATAAAATGCATCACACAAATCAAAATATAAAATGTTATAATTTTCTGCTGTATAGATTTTATAATTTTCATTCGTATGTGAAAAATTGTTTTGTTTTCATTTTTCTAATTAAGTAAATGATTTGTATAATTTTTTTTATAATTGTGTGACTCAAGTGTTTTAATGATAAAATGTAAGTCACAATAACTCATTCATTATATTTTAAAATCGTTGGAAAATGTATGTTCAAGTATTTGCTGGGGTGTACATTTTGCTGATAGACTTTACCGCGAAATATAAATATATGAAAATTTTTCAAAATTTCACTAATAAATTAAGCCCAATTGAGATTGGTGGTGGTTCGATGGATTTGGTGTAGTCACAACATATAATTACCAATGGTGGACGACTGCCAAAATTAATTATCTTTAATCATCATTTTGAACTAAATCGGTTTTAGGTAAACTGTTTCAAACAAATAGTTTTAGTGGGGTTAGGTTTAGACTTAATTGATTTTGATGAAATAGTTTACGCCACTTAATTTTAAATGAACTTGTTTTTCCATAGATAAAAGCTAGTAGTGTTGATCGAACGCACAAGACAACTTTGTTATAATCGAATAAATTTTGGACATACTTCGCGCTATACGCCAAACTGTATTTTGAAGGGTCTTTTTACTCAAATATGTAATGTAAATTCACGATATATTATTGTATAGCATAACACATCCCCTGAAAAGTTCCCGGTATAACAAAGAAAACACAATTTTTTGGGGAAAAACACATTTTATTTAATTTCCTTCTAGAGCGATGCCTTTTTTGTAGAACGATTTACCTTTGTCTTCAAAATAAGCTTCAGTTTCGGCAATCACTTCTTCATTGGAGCCAAATGTCTTTCCCTGGAGCTGTTTTTTGAGATCTGCAAACAAGTAATAATCGCTGGGAGAAATACACAAGTAAAAATCGTTTTTATTGCGCTTAACTCCAAACAGCGCACGGAATCATCGACGCATTGTCCTTTTTGATGCATTGTTAGCAAACACGGTACCCACTTCGAACACAGCTTTCTCATGGACAAAATTTCATGCAAAATATGACCAACACCTTCCGTTGATATCTTTACAATGCCATCTATCTCACTTCACTTTACAGTCTTTCAAAACAATTTCGCGGATTTCTTTTATGTTTTCTGGCGTTACAGCCTCATTTGGGTGCCCAGAGCATTATGCGTCATCGATGGTTGTATGACCAGGTTTAAATTCAGCATACCAGTCAATGATGGTTGAATTTCCTGGTGCAGAGTCCAGATAACACTTATCAAGTCACAGCTTTGCTTGAACGGTATTTTTTCCCATCAAAAAACAGTGTTTAGTCAACACACGACTTTTTTTTCCATTGTTTTGAAATTAACAAAAGTGTCACTAAAACACCTGTAACTTATAAACTTAATGATCGAAATGTCATGAAATTTAAACAGGTATCATTTGAAGGTTGGTAGAATTTAAAAATCTTCTTGGTTTAAATTTGTGGCACCATCTATGTGTCAGACCGGGAACTTGTTAGAAGATGTAATATTATGTTGATGTGTGGATCACTTACTGGTGATAGAATTTAAGGGATCCCTTCTTATACTGGAAACATGTTTATGTAACGAGCCGCTTACTGCAAGACAGATGTCCGCTACAGGCGCCTTTATTTATTTATTTTATTTATTTAATTCTAAAGAAATCTATTCTATGAGTACATGTATGATTTGAGATTTCAAATTAAAACCGATAAGCGATTCACTTTAAAACAAAAAAAATTAAAAAATTTTAAACAAAAGTTCAATTCAAAACAAACTAAACAATTTTAATTAACATTAAAAATATAAAAAATAATTTTTCAGGATATTTTTGAAGTTGTCCATTGATAAATTAAAGTCAAACAGGTCGTCGATGATGTTGAATGATTTAAACAATCTATTAATGGGGTTATTTTCTCCTTAGTTTGTAGAATGGTGTTCAAGTGCTAAAACCTCATGGTTTCGAAATGTTCTGCATGGCACATGAATTGATATGTTTTCCAAGTTTTAAGCTGAATCAACGTGGCCAAGCAAAACATTACCACTAAAAGCAGCGCTCAAGAGAAATCGTAATCGAGCAACATTTTCATGAAATGGTAAATTTTTGTCATAATCCCAGTCACTTTTCTTTAACAAAAAAACATAAACTTGTTTTGAATGCTTTCAATTCTTTTTTTGTGCATATCATAGTTTGGATTCCAGACCAATGCGAAACAGAGTGGACACAAGGTTTGAATTGAAACTGGTATTTTCGACAAATGTAACACTTAAATCGATAATCTCATTGACTTTGCAATATCTCGTTGTTGACTTTGTTGAAGTGATTAACGGATTCCTTTTACGATGAAAAGGAAGAAAGCATTTCTTAATATTTAAGTGTAGTGAGTTTCGATAACACCACTCACTTAATCTATCTAAGTCTTCTTGAAGTTTCTCCGTATGTAGCATTCCATTAATAGTACGAACATTTTTCACGTCAACGAGCACGTTTGAGTTTTTGATTATTTCGGTTATTCGGTCTATGAAAACAATAAAAATCCAGTGCCCGTTGTATGATCCTTGGTGAACACCAGACGTAATTTTAATAACGTTTTATTTTTCATTTTGCCTTATTATAAATTGTCGCCGGTTTTATAGATATGACTTAAAACAATTTATGTAATCAAGTGAACATCCAAAAGCGAATAACCTATGGAGTGCTTTATGATGACAGATAGAATGAAGTGCTTTACTGAAATCCGTGTACAATCAACTTGATGGTGTTTTTCTATCTCGTTAATTATTTTAGGCTAATTGGGAATCAGATTAGTCGATGTGGCTCGGCCAGGCATAACTTTGACGTGGAGAATAAATACTGATTTAGGTGAGCTTGAATGAATTTGGTTGGTTTCTCTAGCTTTAAAGTATTTAGCACCATATCGTTCCTCAAATTATAGGGGTTGTATGTAATCTTCCTGAATAATACAGCAGCGACCATCTTCTGCTCGTTAAACTATATTACAAGTTTTCAAAAAGATTCGGAGGCAAAATAAAATCTCGCTTCGCAGCGTTCGTCTGATCGAGGATTGTTTTACCGATTTCAGGAAATATCAGTTGTCCGTTGGAGGATTTTTTAATTTACCAGGGTCCCAGATTTTTTGTTACAGGGAATCTAATGCATTTCGGATGGCTATATGGTCCAAACCATATAAGATATCGCTAATTTTTTTCGAAACGGCGAATTTTGCATGGTATTTGTTAGGATGTAAATTTCGATAGTTGGAAAACGACTTAATCTTTTTTTCCAACATTTTTAAATCTAATTCACATAGAATGTTAAAGTAGCTTTATTTTATAAAGGCCAGTTCACTCTTTTCGATCACAAAAGCCTTACTGATCCACCGATATACCATTTTATTATATTTTCTTTGAAATACGCACAATCGGCACTCGTGAATCGGTGTTCAAAATCACCATAGTACAGATTGAGGCGTTAACAACTTCAACCTACCTACAAACCATTAAAAAACGACAAACCCTTTAACATTTTGGAGAAGAAAATATTTCATTAAATTAGAGTTTAAAAATGTTGGCACTTGTGAAGCCTATTTTTCCAATATACAGAATACGCCCAACTATTTTAAATATGTCACATTTAGTTTTTTAAGAGTAAACTGTGCTTTAAAAATCGCTTAATCCAGCAGGAAAGTTCCAGCGGGAACACACCAATGTCTCAGTCAGTCATACATACAATCATTTACCAGCAAATAGGAGTAACTCTCGTGTATGACATATTCGAGATGAATGTATTTATATGTATTTTCCCGATTGTTTATTACGTCATATTTAAAAGTACGTAAGAGATAGAGAAGTATCGAAGATATGACTTGTCATACATGTTTCGCTTAGGACCTTATCGTGAAGGAGACATATTCACACTATAGCCTTTGATCGTGCACAGTAATTGGTCAAATTATCTGAGAAACTAATGTGACTTGTCGCAAATGAAAACCCTTTCAAACAAGAAAGCAAGCACACGGCAAATGTCATACTCTCATGTTTTAAAAGTGACGCAGGCTGGGCAAAAAGTGCTATTCCTCTTTATAACTGTAATAACTTTTAAATGAAGTAGAAAATCTAAAAAAAATAATTACAAATTATTTAATTCTTTCATTTTTTACATTAGGGCAGGAAAATGATATCGCTTAATTATCCAGCCTTAGAACTCTTGCATTTCGATCTTTTCATTGCATTTTGCCGTTCGACCAGGGAATATCGCACAGTTCTGCTCGAATATTATGTTTCAGGTCCTTTGTAGTATGTGGTTTATAGATATGGTCCTTCTCTTTTAGGAAGCATCACTTGAGAAAGTCTGGCGACCCCAGATCAGACGATTGCTGCGGTCACCGGTTTTTGAGATAAAACGATTTTGAAATTCTTCACGCAAAAAGTTCATTGTTGACAAAAACGGTCGATAAATTTTGTGCGAGTTGATGTAATGAACGTTAGTGGAGGTTTTGCCAAAAAATCGGGAGTTTTGCATGTTCACAAATCCGCTCAGCTGAAAGTGTGCCTCGTCGAATATTAATAAATTTTTCAAAAATTGTTCCCGGTGAGATTTAGGACATCTCCAAACGCAGTACTCCAAACGCAGTACCAAGTCACCAGGATGGAATTGTTGGACCAAATGGATTTTTAGTGGTAGGCCCAGATGGTTTTTCAAATTTTGTCACATTTTTTTTCACTTTGTCTTACGAGATCAATGTGTTCTGTTAATCGTCCAAAACGAGGACTGTCGAGTTTTAATTTTTTAATGTCCGCATGTGATTTTTAGACAATTGGGTTTACGCCGAAATGGGGATTTTCCAACTAAAATGCAAATACAAAAATATTTGCTTGTTCCAAAACTTTTCAAATTTTATCATACATGATGAAATTAATCTGCCTGCAGCAATAGTTTTCAATACTGAGGTGCGTCAGCGAAATTTTTGATATTCTTTAAAAATTCCTTAATGGTAAGCACTAACATATAGACTATATTTAGAAACTTGTACTTAATAAACGCATAATTCTCCCCTAACGCTAAAACGGTGGATTTGTGAATCAAAGGCTGATAACAGAATTGTTGCTTGATACAATACCTTTCAAACGATATACCACATGATTCTAACTGAAAGAAAAAAATGTAACTGCCACCAGCGCCGTATAGCTGTAGCTTCGGGTGCTAAATTGCTTTACTTAAATATGTGACATAAGCACCAAACGGTGGTTTGTGATTAGATGAACTCATAACAAAATTGTTGATAGGTTCAAGACCTTTCTAGTGATATGTCGCATAATTATATCGGAATAAAAATGTGCCTGACGCCAACACCAGGGCGGGAGGTTAAAGTAATAAGGTACTTCAGTAAAATGTATAACTTTCTTAAACACCTTTTCAATAATATACGGTATTTTCTCCGGAAATATTGCTCATGTGTGCTCAGTAATCGAGAAACTCTATACCAACACTTAATTCAACGGACGGTCGAATTAGGTTATTAACGATGTTTTTTTTTCAAAGCACAGACTTAAAAGTTACTCTCTGTGAGATAAAACAGCTAGATTTCGAACCCCTTGCTTATGTTCAACTCGAGTAAAGTTGTCTAAGTATTTTTTTGTTAAATTGAGGGTCGGTCAAAATTGAAATGCCTCTTGAAATTTTCATGTCGTTGGCGTAGATGGAAATAATTCAAATGTTGAGAAAGTGTACAACGTCGTTCTCAGTGGTATTATTCTAGCTTTCCAAGGAATTTGGGAAAATATTATCATAGCATTATTGTTTGAATTGTATTTGCCTGGCCGACTGATGGAATCAGTGTAGTGTAAATATTTTAAAAACAAAGTTGAATGCGAAACTTTTCCTTCATAAAATTTTTACAGGGAAACATTATTCCCATTTAACTTTGTTTCGAAAATATTTTCACCAAAATATTCCATCAGAAAAATGCAATGCAAACAAAAATGCTATGAAAATATATTTTCCAATTCCCTATTCACAGGGAAAGACAGAATTGTACCACATGTGAGGAATCCGCCGTAAATGAGGGCGAAGTTAATAATCTTAATTTGACTTGAGATTTGCGATTTTTAAGATAAGAACTAATCCACAACTTGAAATAGGATGGAACACCAAGGGCCTCCAGTTTAAATAAAGTATGGTATTACGCGACATTATGTATGGGTTACGCAGACTGTACTTTAAAATTCACCAAAACCATGCGATAATAAGACGCACGAAGTTGATATGAAAATCAAGCGATGCTGGTGACTGTGCTTGCCTCCTGTTCTCCTTTGAGAGGGAAAGATTTCCATTCGTATTGTTATCAAAGCTCCACGTAGTTAAACGTTAAAAAGTGTATGAACAGTAAATAAAATAGCAGGGAGGCGCGTGGCAGAGAGAGATAATGCGACAACAACAAGGCCTCAATGTGAAGCAACCATTGGTTGGGTTAGTAAAAAATGTAGAGTGTAAAGTGGAAGGGAACGAGATCATGTCCGTCGTGCCAGTATGTCTCATCCAGCAGCAATGTGGACCTTCCAGCAACCCTGGGATCTGGCTAGGATTCAGTGGACCAATCACATAGCAATCCGAAATTAAAACTGTTTATGTAACCTCAATAATGAGGCGGCCAAATCCCTTAATGGGATGTAGTGCCAGCAAAATAGCAGCAGAACGCTTCTGTGCCGTTTAATGTTTTATATGATTTGTTTGCCTTTAATGAAAATTTAAAACAAAAATGGAAATACCCAACCAAATTCTTCGAAAAATAGTTCTTCCTTAAACAATTATACGAAAAGTAATCCTTAGGAAAAATGAAGGCCGCGCCGCTGAAACAATTAGTTTCTCGGTCGAAGAATTGTCAGTGAATCTGATGGTTGTCTAAAGAGGTTTACAAAGCATACTATTAGTTCTCACTTTTCAAAGTTACAGATGAAATACTGAAGAGTTACATGTTTAGTGTCGAGCTATATTTCGTCAACTGAGTTGCTTCTCTGAGATCGCAACTCATTTACTTTATATATATGAAGTGTTCTACACGCTCTAGCAAATTATATTGATGGACAAAAATCCTGGCAATGTAATTATATGAATCTTTGTCCCGCACGCGTCCGAAGTAGAATTCATAGTACACTTTCCTATGTCCTTTTCACATCTACCAAATCGTACAAGAAAAATGCAATGGAACATTCAATTTCGATTTATGTTCGAATGGCGGATGTGCGAGTTCTACTCACAAAATTTTAGTTTATTTTTGCTTTATAATTTAGAAACATTTTTGAAAGTCAATTAATATTTGCTTTTTCAATCACTCAGAGATCACTCATTTACACGCACACAAATGAAGTTTACCATCTGCGTTGCATTGCATATACCTCAACGTGATTTGTTCTTCCATTAACTTGGAAGATTGGTAAGCCTAATACTACTGAATGAAGAACGTACCTACTGAATTACAAAGAATAGACTGCACTTGTCCTGATGAAACCATTATTTACCGGTTATTCGAATAAGATAGAGAGTGATTCGATGTGTATCATGTGACTTCACAACACATGAAAGAGTCATAGACGCTGATGATTCACAATTGTGTCTGACGACCGATGCATGAGTTCATGCAGTGACTCGCATAGGATCATCAGCCCAACAATTGTAAAGTCGTGGCTTCTACTGGGAACAGTTTTTCTAGCGAAAGAGTTCTAGTTACCGAAATTTTGATTAATTGGTTTTTAATAAGCAATTTATTACAATTCAAGTTTCCCGGTAATTTACAGAAATCCTGGAAAACAATTTAAATGTCAAAACCACCAGTGGATATCTCACAATATTCCATCCATAAGCTAAATTAATTAATCGCCTACTCCCAAATTTGGAGAAAAGCTTCGAGGGTTATATTTTTACAGCTATGGCCCTCAATAAGATAAATAAATATAAAAATAATAAATGCACACGATACTTCTTCTAACACTCCATAAAAATGGCATCTTACCCGAACAAGGAAGCCAATCGGTAATCTTTTTTTCAGCGACACTTATGTATAACTTTCTGATCGAAAAAAATATTTATCGAACTGGTTCTTTACCATCAGAGAACGCTACGCTAATTTTCAAATGTAGATTAGAACCATATTATTATTTTAGTAAAATAAATGTCAAAATTACTAATCCAATTACTAGTCCAATTAGGCAGTGAGTATGTAGGCAGTTCATTTTCCCACATTGCATTTATAATTAGAATGGAAAGTGTGCCTGGTTGCCGGTAACCACGTGTTTCAACACAAATAACTCATAGTCCCCATACCACATATCAAACCAAAATTTTTAATCGGTTGTCTCATTTCCATCTGAATACCTTTCGCATTGATGAAAAATCCTTGACAAATTTTTTATTACCTTATACTTCGCCTAAATATGTAACGTTGACGTGACTAGTGCGTAGGCGAGCATGATGTTTTTCGGTTGGTTTATAAACCATTACGTAATGCATTTGCATAAAATATAATTTGCATGCACTTTACAATTAGCTTAGTAAAGTATAGAAACTATTGTACATATATAGCATTGACAATATTACCATTAATTACAATAAATATGTACGACTATTAGAGTATACAGTTTTGTCGTAAGTGTCAATGACCATAAATGATTACTGTAATTTTTTGTACTTGGGGAAATTAATTTTATAGATACGCTTTTTCGTTTCGGATATAAAATTACATAAATTTTCAAGATATCTCATCTTCATTTACATAATATAGAACAATAAATTGTATTAGGCTGTGGTATTAAATAATTAAAACTAATTTAATATGTTGAATACACGAAGCATTTAACTAATACTTCGATGCCCGGCATGTTAATTAAATTATTTTAATTTCCCTCTTATGTATTTATTTTGTCATATACGCGACACATATATCTTTAAATAGTAAGTTGTTAAGAAGTTAGTCATTATATTATCTAAACGGTTTAAATCCAATAATATTTTAGCTGTTTAAGATCATTGCTGATGGAGAGCATACGCCACAATATATTATTATGGTAAAATAGAAATTTATATTGTTTTCATTTAGTATTTTCCAATTTTATGTTGTGTTAAATTTAGTCACTCGAATCTACATTGATTTCACTAAAAACAAATTTGGTATTGTTTGGATATGTATTGGGAGGACGAATTAAATTTTATCTCTAATTTGATAATTTTTTTCGTTAAATAGGGACCGGCACACAGACGTTTATAATTTGAAGGGAGACACATTTATGCTAATTAGTTGTGGAAATTTTTGGATATAGAAATTAGTTTTTTTTTAGGATATCATTTCTAATTAAACAGTAAATATGTTTAAATAAATTACATCCGCTTTGTTTTTAAATTTATAATGCTTCCTTTCGATTATGTTAGGCATATGGTAACGTACAAAAACACGGTTTATCTACAAGAATGACCATTTGCAAACTAAATTGGATGGTGCATTTAACATTGCACTTTCGAAATTGTAACTTATATATATGCATACGATCATAGTGAAAATCTGAAAAAGCGAAAACGGTCGCTTAAATATGGTGTTTACCACCAACCTTCGAAATGTATAGGTTGGTTAGATTAGAGTGGTTACCTTAAAGGGCTGGGATAGACATAATCAGGTCCGTAGCCGTGCCACATTATTTTATCTACTCACCTACTCATCGAACCATCTTGAGCTCTCACCGAAGCGTAGGATGTCCTTGACGTGCATTTTATTGATTCCGTCAAGTTAGTTAGGAGGGGAGCTCTCACGAATTTCAATCTGCTAAGCCCAAGACGGGGTTAGGTGACAATCAATTTGAGAAAACTTTCTTACTCTTCTTCTTCGCATCTACGACAGTAATCATGCGAGGAGACCCATTTTGCTCGCATGCTTACCTATGAGAAGTGTCCCGTAATAGCACCCGCCACCATACTAATATGCTGCCGCCGCAGCGATACCAGCTGTCCGGATCTTGACAGGTCTAGTTTTGGCCAGATCTGCCTAGTTTTATTTTATTTATTTATTTAAAGAAATCTATTCTGTGATTTACATGTATGATTTCAGAATTTAATTTAAAACAAAAATATTAAAAAAAATAAAATAAAGAAAATTAAAACACAAAAATATATAAATCAAATCTTGATTTAACAATTAAAAATTTAAAACATAATTCTTAAGTATATTTTTGAACTTGTCCTTTGATAAATTAAAGTCAAATAGGTCGTGGACGATGTTGAACGATTTAGACGACCTATTAATGGGGTTGTTTTCTCCATAGTTTGTGGAATGGTGTTCTAGTGCTAAAAATTCATGGTTTCGAAATGTTCTGCAAGGCACATGAATTGATATGTTTTCCAAAATGTATGCTGAATCAATGTGACCAAGCAAAACGTTACCAATGAAAGCCGCATCTAAGAGAAGTCGTCTATTTTCAAGCGTGCATATTTTGTAATCCGTGCATCTTGTTGAGTATGGAGGTAACCGAGCCACATTTTCATGGAATGGTAAATTGTGGTCGTAATTCCAGTCATTTTGTTTTTTAACAAGAAAATCAAACAGTTCTTTTGAATGCTTTCAATTCTTTTAATGTGTACAGCATAGTATGGATTCCAAACCGGTACAGCGCATTCCTGTTGAGATCGAACGTAAGCGAAATAGAGTGAACATAAGGTTTGAATACCTTTAAATTCACCTGTTCACCTTTTAACAAATCCAAACATGGCATTAGCTCTCGCAATACAATTTCCAATATGCCTATTGAAACTAGCATTCTCGACAAATGTAACACCTAGATCTATTATCTCATTAACTCTTTGCAATACTTCGTTGTTGACTTTGTAGGAAGTAATTAGCGGATTTCTCTTACGATGGAAAGACATGATCTTGCATTTCTTAATATTTAAGTAAAGCGAGTTTCGATCACACCACTCACTTAATCTATCGATATCCTCTTGAAGTTTCTTCGTATCTAGCATTCCATCAACAGTTCGAAAAATTTTCACGTCATCAGCAAATATGAGCATGTTTGAGTTTTTGATTATCTCGGTTATTTGATCTATAAAAACAATAAATATCCACGGCCCGATGTGAGATCCTTGGGGAACACCAGACATAACTTTAATAACGTTTGATTTCTCATTTCCCATTATTACAAATTGTCGCCGGTTTGATAGATAGGACTTGAACCAATTTATGTAATCGAGTGAAAACCCAAATGCGAATAAACTGCGGAGTACTTTTTGATGGCAGATGGAATCAAATGCTTTACTGAAATCCGTGTACGCTACATCAACTTGATGATGGTTTTCTATCTCATTAATTATTTTACTGGTGAAATCAACCAGATTAGTTGATGTGGATCGGCCAGGCATAAACCCATGCTGGTTTGTTGATATATGACGTGCAATTATGGATTTAAAGTTGTTGCATAAAACTAATTCAAACAATTTTGTAATTGATGATGTAGTCGATGTTACTCTGTAGCATGTAACGTCATCTCGTTTGCCCGATTTAAAAATTGGTGTAATTTTTGAAATTTTTCATTTTTCGGGAAACACCCCGGTGCTCAAGGAGTGGTTGAATAGGTAACATAATGTAATTGCTAAAATGTCAGCGTACTCCTTCAGAATAGAAGAGGGAATATTGTCAAGGCCACAACCGTCTCCAAATCCCTTTAGAGCCGATAATATGTTATTCTCATATATAACAGGAGGAGTTATTCTTATGTTGGTATTGCTGGGTTGTTCGTACAATCCACTAGTAACGCTTGGTTTATAGACTGATTGGAAAAACTTCGCGAACATGTCAGCTATATCTTTGGAGTTTGTATTGTTATATGTCATATTTGCAGGGTATGCGTTAATCCGTTAATTTCGCGTTTATTCCTAAAGTATTTCCAAAATTGTTTTGGAGTTACTTTGATTTTTTCTTGAATTTGATCGAGATACGACCTGTATTTTGATTTGAAGTAAATTTCAAACTCGTTACTATGTTGTAGAAACATTGTTTTGTCGGCTTCTAACCCGCTTTTCAACATTTTGGCATACCCTTTCGACTTCCGATTTTTTAAGTTAACTAGTCTATCATCGAACCACTGATGGTGAGCATTTTGTGGTTTACAGCACATACGTACATAAAGTTCCGCCTTGCTGCATAATGTCATAAAATTTATCAACATTTTCGTTTATATCATTGGAATTGAGAGTTGTTTGTCAGTTGATGGATTCTAGGTAACTTTGTTGGCTCGCACGATTTGTTTTTTTTTTGAAGATGTATTTGATTGGTTGTAGGTGTTCCGAACTCGCCATTAAATTAGTTGAGTCAAATACAATATCTAAAGACTTGTGATTGATATCGTTAATTACAAAAGGTAATACGGATTCTGAAATTTTGAAAGTGTCAATGTCGTTGCTGAAGACAAGATCCAGTAATCTATCACGATTATTAGTAATTGTGTTTATCTGGTTCTAATTATAACCAAGCATGGCGTCCACAAATAAAGATGCAGCATCTGTTGGTATATTGTTTGGAAAAATACAATTTAGTTCCGGGTCCAGATTCCATATTATATTTGGAAGGTTAAAATCGCCAAGCACTAGAACTAAATCTGACGAGTTTGCTGTATTAATAACTTCATCAATCGCATCGATGCAAGTTGCGTAATGATCACTAATAAATCACTAATTTTGATTTTTACACCAATTTGTTCGAATCTCGATGGGGCTAAAGTTACTTTGAGCTTGTTTCGAAAGACCGATCATCTGTAGACAACGTAATCATGGCCAAAAAATTCACTTCTCATTATGCCGGGTTTTAATGAAGTTTCACAAATTACAGAGATTATGTAGTTTGATTTTAAAACGAAGATATGAAACTTAGATGCTTTTGATGCCATTTTGTTGACGTTTTGATAGTAAATTGCATATTTCTCATAAACCAACCTTTTCTTGAATTGTATGGATTGATTTACTTTTAGAATAGTAGTGTAGGCTTGAGCTCTCATTAAAAGTGAGTGTAGTCTATCATCAGCCACTGGTGAAAAATATCTAAATGATTGGGTGTGTCTTGAGATTGCAACTATGGCATGGGGTACACTATCGAACAGCCCAAGTGGTTGAGAATTGATTCTTATACAATCACATTTGGTGAGGTTAATCCTTGTGCTTCGTGGATAGTCATGACTTTACTAGATTCTGGTATCTTAAGCTGGGAGATTAATTGTTTATCAGCTTTGGTAAAGGTTAGATAGAATGTGTTATCCAACAGAGGTATCGACATCAAAGTTGACGGCAGGTTTTTAAATTTGGCTGAAATTTGCACGGTATTCTTACTACTGATGTTAGGGTAGTATTCCGTTAGAGCAGATGTAACATCAGCTGGGCATCTATATGTTACATTCAATGCTTGTTGACATGATATAATCTGTCAATATATGGTATTTGGTTTTTATCACCCAGAAGATATATTTTAGAACATTTACTAAGGATAACCACGAGTCCTACATATCCAGCATGCACCATCATGTACTCATCAATAAAAACTTTATCGTATACGACCTATAGGTCCGATTTCCATTGATTAGATATGAGGCAATCGTTTTGTAATTTAATTTGATTTTATTAAAATCAGTGTTTTCGTGCTCACAACGAGGTGTTACCTTTAATTTAATATCAGCAAGTCCTTCTTTTGTAGCACATAAAACAAGATCACTGCCAAGTTTATGCTTGTTTATAATCCAGGTTGATTTACCGCTACCAGGTTGATTTAGTTATTAAGCTTTAGGTACTATTGGACCGTCTGTCGTTCGTTGTTTTTCTAGGTTCGAGCGAGCTTTTTCATCGGACTTTTAATTCTCTGTAATATTGAAATGCCCTGGCAACCTACATCAGGTGGATGTTGAACTGACCTGCCGTCTCGTTAAGAGATGATAGACAATTTTGGACTGCTTTCGAAGTCTTAATTGTAGTGTGACTAACCCGTAAAAATGCGAATATCTCTTCCAGATATAGAGTGTTGCATCTGTTACTTTGTTTTATATTAAAAACATATAATGTATGTTGGAAATTCAAAAGCCTTTATTGATAGTTGGTTCTATGCCTTTTACAGTGGTGTTCATTTATTAAAATTATTACAAATTAAGGAAGTGCAATTCAAAAATTAAACAGTATTTAAAAAAAACTAAAAATATTATTCAGAAATTCAGGAATGGGTCGTGCAATACACTGTAGCAATGAAGAAAAGACAATTGCACTGGTACTAAAATAGGAAGGAAAATCCATTTCCGAAATTGTTCGAATCGTATCCAGATCGCAAAATATGGTATAATGCCCTTAAACTAAATCACTTGGTTGAAAAACGTGGACGTGTTCGAAATACCACGAAATACTAATACTAACTAATCTAAAGAATAGAGAAGACTAGAGAATAATTTATGGGGTTGCGCCACATGCCCCACTTTTGTCAAAAAAGAACATAAAACAGAGAGTTAGCTTTGCAAAAAACACAGTTGTTGAAACCAAGTTGTTTTCAAAATACACAAAAAATACTATAAATCACGGCGGTGGGTCAATTATGGTAAAGGGTGATTTTTCGTGGTATGGTACAGAGCCAATACATTGGATAAAGGAAAAGTTGAATGCGGATGTGTATGTTGATGTACTAAATAACGTAATGCTAGAGTTTGCTGAAAATACGATGCCCTGAGGTTGGTATTTTTAACAAGAAAATGAAACTAAACATACCTCGAGAAAGTTAAAGAAAGGCCAGCTCAATCATCCGGTCTAAACCCGATCGAGAACTTATTTAATATTGTCAAGAAAATAATTAGTACAACACTAAGTACGAATTATTGGATGTAATTAGGTCTGCCTGGGAACAAATTCCAGTTAACACTTGCCAAAATTTAGTGAAAAATAGGGTAATACAACTAAAAATAGTAATTAGTTAAGTAATTAGTTAGTTAATGGAATAGTCCAAAGTTCAAAAATATCCACATACAAGACTGAATTCAGGTAATATTTACGAATTGAAACGAACTGTCCTATTTTTTTAAATAAATGTTTTATGATGTTCTTGTGTTATTTGCACTGAATTTAAATGGGGCATTTATTTATCTGTATTCAAAAATATTATCTAAATAAAACAAAAGAAATTGAAAATTGATATGTAATTTTCTTTTTATATTACATTTTCATTCAAAAGCGCCATATGTCCTATTTTATTGAACACCACTGTATGTATGTAATACAACATCGTTTATGTGACCACCACGGCTCCTGTTACGTTATGACCTTTTCCTATTGTTTTTATTGTTCAATGGTCTCAATCTCATTTGTGGATCATTGCTATACTTCTCAAAAAACCCCAAAGTAAATAATCTAACGGTGCCAAATCGCATGATCTTTTTGTGGGCAATTCACATCAGAATTTCTTGAAATTATGCGATTATCGCACTTGGTTGCCAATAAGTCGAGTGTTTCACGATTTGTGTGACACACCATCTTGTTGAAACCTAAGATCATCTAAATCAAATTCATCCAATTTTGGCCACACAAATCCTGTTAACATGGCGCAGGATAGCACTCACTATTCACTATTACTGCATGCCACCTGCCCACAATCCACATCAAACAGTAACTCTTTTTGGATGAATTGATTGTTCATGAATAACATGAGGATTTTCACTCCCCCAAATGAAACAGTTTTTGCTCATGTTGACCAAAATCATCACGTAATTAATGAAATATTATTTTTTACAGACCAACCATTTTCGTAATAAGTTAGTTGGATAACTAAAAGGCATATTTTTTGCTTTTCCAGTGTTAAAAAATTTTCGGGTTGCCACCGCACAATAAATATTGTTTAGCTTAAAAAATTCGAATAAAATTTAAAATATTAAAAACTATAGCGTATAAACATGACCTCTTCAGCTCCAAAACTGGGCCGGCCTATTTTTTCGATTACATTTAGTCAAATAGTTCAGTTGCCTTGAACCAAAATTGTTACATAGCATGTTATGATTAATAACCAACAACAATATTTGCTTATTCAGACGAACATTAGGATTAGATTCGTCCGGTCTAATTCCTGCGCTAAGTAAACGCATGTAAGTAATCAGTAATCATTTTTATCGAGAATCCACACACCATTATCTGAAGAATACCTTTTAAATGGTATATCACTATTCACCATTTCAAAATCAATTGGCTTCAATGGTAGCTGATCAATTGGCTTCAATGGTAGCTGAAAGCGAAAATTTTGCGTTTTAGTTCTTAATGTCAAAAATTCACCCCCTCGAAAATTAAGTTGGGGACCCAGAGTTTTCTTCTTTAAACCACCATGCAACGTGAAATGTAAAAAATCTGCTAATATTAAATTATTTTGGATTCCATTAAACCATTACCACGACATTTTTACTATCAAAAATATTTCAATATATTTTACCACCTGTTCAATATTATCGACAATACTAGAATATTGGTATTAAATAATGTAAATTTGGGGCTCATTTTAGGTCATTTCACTTGATTGCAATTCAAACGTAAAATACGTTTTCTGGGAATTGTTGTCTTTTAGTTTACTTGGTTGACATGTGATAGAACTTTAAATTACATCAAGTATAGTAAACTGTCATGTAAATTTGTTTCCAGTTGAATAGACAATACCATCAATGCCGTATTAAAGCGATGATACATCGTTCGGAAGTAATTTGTTTGCTACTTCACAAAAACGGTGACTAAATTATCAAATTAGCATACCGAGATTAAGGTGTGTTTATTCAATTTCTTCTGTGATATCATATCTCACACAACAACTTTTGTTTTTCGTTAGTAAATTTGGTCAAGATTTATTTATAAATTATGATCTCAAAAAAAGTATTTTATACAATAAAATAAGATTTAAAATTGACAGTAGAACTTGTCGTTATTAATTGATTTTTGTGCTTGTGTTAAATTAAGGCCAGATCGTAAGCGGCGAACGCGCGATACAGAAATTAAATTGGTGATAGCATAAAAGCGATATGATCTTATATTGTTTCAATACATGTAAACAAGAAAATCATCTTTATGCCGCTTGCGTGTATAAATATAGCGCAACCTTGATTTATAGATAGATGATTACATCATTTGATAGTTTTTTTTAACGTCACCTTAACTTGATTGCATCAACGTTTTTTTTATTTTATTTTATTTTATTATAAACAATTTCTTATAAATTTTCTTACATGTATTTTTCTTATATATTTCACAGATACCGTAATACTATAAAAATGTGGCAGCCGTATTTATTACTATTACTCTGCTGCTATGGATTGTATGTCGATGCTATTAGTAAGTATTAAAATATGTGTCCAAGCATTTTATAATTTTTTATTTGTACATGCAACCCTCGATTTATGTAGTACCAGTATTTTAGCTCGTAACGTAAAATAATTTTCATTGGTGATGATTCAACACGACTTGCTTTAATGAACAATACAAAATTCTAAGACATTTTTTACTTTAGCGATTAGAAATAACCTAAAGCAATCCAAATACTGTGTCGCTAAAAAGCATCTCTTCAAAATGCAATTGACCGATCTAGCCAACCCTTATTACATACGGATTAAAACAAATTATTATTAGAACATTTTTTTATTTCCTAAACTTTAAACATACAAGTACATTACGGCCAATGTTGGCATGAAGTAAAAATATCAATTTCACTGCACAAATAATACCGCAAATTGCACAAATCCTTCATTAAATGAACATACAGGGTACATTTTATGTTCCAGGTCGATTTTGTTTGGCCACCATTTTGTTTTGGATGACATTTGTCAGTTCGCATTTGACAGTCGTAGAGAGTGGTTGATTAAAATTTCTTACAAAGCATCTAACGATGCAACAACCTGTTGAAATTATTAAAACATTTTATTTAAATAATTGTTCAATTATGAAAACGCCGAGAAAATTATGTGACTTTTTTGATGTTAATCATGTGGCGGACAAGTCAACCATTCCAAATTGTTGTGCACGGCGTCGATAAGAGGTACCTAGACATACAGTAAAACTCTGCCTCACTGCATCACTCTTTTTTTGGTGTACAGCGAACAACGGCGACATTGGAGTGATCTGTATATAGACGAGCACAATTTATGGCAAAAATTCATGAGCGACGAAACTCATTTCGACTTTGTTGGCTGGCTTTGTTAATAAACAGAATTAGGTCTATAGAACATGGGGTTCCAACAAGACGATATACTCATCACACATAGCTCGTCATACGATGCAAATTTTGCGAGAAATTGCTGAAATAACATCAGAAGCCTGCGAAAATATTATGAAAAATGTTCTTAAAAGAGCTCGCTTTTGCGCCGCGGCCAGAGGCGGCCGCTTAATGTCAAAGACCATACATACATATTGTTAAAGACCATATAATCAATTTATTCCTAACAGTTTTTGGCAATAAATATACCTATTTTGAAGTTGACTGATAATTTCCATTTACATACTGTATTGAAGAGTTATTCAGATGGTCATTCTGCACTTTTCTATTAAGTCCAGTTTGGAGCAGTTCGAATGGAATTCATCGATGAAATATTCTAAATTTTTATTTTTATTTGGATTCTGTGATTCGATGTTTTCCCCTAATTTCAAGAAATTTGTTTCGGCATTATACTTAAGAATAGGAGCGCGCGCCTTTTTTAAGTTTTGTCAAAAATGTAAATTTTTAGACTTCTTTCAACGCTCAAGCGAGAGGGATGTAATGGTACTTTTAAAAATATTTATTACTAAAATGTTTTATTATTTAGCTGTAAGAGAAACCTTATGATTTTTCACTACTGTCGACAACAACAGTTTCACATTTAATATTTGTTTGCAAATTCTATTCTTTGCCGGTTTTAAAACAAAAGTCATGTTTATGATCATAAAAATAGTTCTAACGGGTGATTTTTTAAGAGCTTGAGAACTTTTTTTTAAAAAAAAACGCATAAAATTTGCAAAATCTCATCGGTTCTTTATTTGAAACGTTAGATTGGTCCATGACATTTACTTTTTGAAGATAATTTCATTTAAATGTTGACCGCGGCTGCGTCTTAGGTGGTCCATTCGGAAAGTCCAATTTTGGGCAACTTTTTCGAGCATTTCGGCCGGAATAGCCCGAATTTCTTCGGAAATGTTGTCTTCCAAAACTGGAATAGTTGCTGGCTTATTTCTGTAGACTTTAGACTTGACGTAGCCCCACAAAAAATAGTCTAAAGGCGTCAAATCGCATGATCTTGGTGCCCAACTTACCGGGCCATTTCTTGAGATGAATTGTTCTCCGAAGTTTTCCCTCAAAATGGCCATAGAATCGCGAGCTGTGTGGCATGTAGCGCCATCTTGTTGAAACCACATGTCAACTAAGTTCAGTTCTTCCATTTTTGGCAACAAAAAGTTTGTTAGCATCGAACGATAGCGATCGCCATTCACCGTAACGTTGCGTCCAACAGCATCTTTGAAAAAATACGGTCCAATGATTCCACCAGCGTACAAACCACACCAAACAGTGCATTTTTCGGGATGCATGGGCAGTTCTTGAACGGCTTCTGGTTGCTCTTCACTCCAAATGCGGCAATTTTGCTTATTTACGTAGCCATTCAACCAGAAATGAGCCTCATCGCTGAACAAAATTTGTCGATAAAAAAGCGGATTTTCTGCCAACTTTTCTAGGGCCCATTCACTGAAAATTCGACGTTGTGGCAGATCGTTCGGCTTCAGTTCTTGCAGGAGCTGTATTTTATACGGTTTTACACCAAGATCTTTGCGTAAAATCTTCCATGTCGTCGAATAACACAAACCCAATTGCTGCGAACGGCGACGAATCGACATTTCACGGTCTTCACTTCAGCAACACTCTCAGAAACAGACGCAATATTCTCTTCTGTACGCACTGTACGCATTCGTGTGGTTGGTTTAATGTCCAATAAAGTAAACTGAGTGCGAAACTTGGTCACAATCGCATTAATTGTTTGCTCACTTGGTCGATTATGTAGACCATAAATCGGACGTAAATCGCGAAACACTTTTCGAACCGAACACTGATTTTTGTAATATAATTCAATTATTTGCAAGCGTTGCTCGTTAGTAAGTCTATTCATTATGAAATGTCAAAGCATACTGAGCATCTTTCTCTTTGACACCTTGTCTGAAATCCCGCGTGATCTGTCAAATACTAATGCATGAAAATCCTAACCACAAAAAAATCACCCTTTATTACGAAAGAGACCTAGAACAATCGAAATTGTTTAAGCTCTACAAAACATGGGTTAACCTGTTTAATCTTTTTTGATGATTCATTTGAATTATTTGAGAGCTCGATTAATTTCGTTTTACAAAACAAGTAGACCCTGAAATAAAAAAATGGGAACTGTTTGAATTGAATTATTTGTTCAGTTGTCGAACTAAGGACGGAATTATGTTTATTTTTAATCCAAAGTAACAAATTTCGTAATATATAAACAATTTTTTAAATTTTTTATAGTGAATATAGGGAAGTAACTGGGGCAAGGGTATTAGTCATGACTACAAGATTTGTAAGGTGAATTATTAATAAAGCGATCTGCAAAAAAAACAAATTGAATGTGTGGTTTACAACAAATCGGGATAAGTAATTTAAAATATTTCCGTAAATAAATAAATCGTATTAGTGGAATATGGTCAATGCAGTTGATCCTACACTCTCAAGGTTCCGAGTACTACTGGAAGTAGCAGATATATGATGCCCAACATATATCAGCGTTATATGCTGGCGCCACGTTGGAAACCTTGACTGTTCTGAGAGCAGATTCCAACCTACTTTAGTCATTTCATCGTATTGTTTACATTTCAATGCGTCAGCCCAAATACGGGCTCGTTAGAGCAAAATTGATCTGATCGATTATCTTTTAGAGAGCCACTTTTACGCCTTTTTGTGAGCTACTAACAAATGTTAGGTTAACAAATGATTCTAACCCACCTGTGCCGAAAGTGAATTCATCGCCTTCGTTTGGCAGGTTACTTTCTAATAAAGACAAGGCATCTAATAGTGCTGTTGTTTTAGAATTGATCTAAATCCTTCACTTTAGCTTTTACAAAGTAAGCTTTTACAACATCTCTTGACAATAATGTTTCACGTGCTGAACATTCCTGATGGGCATATGTAATCAAAAGTGCCAAGTTTGATGTCTAAAAAGACTCAAAAATACATGGGCTTTTTTGATATAGAAGTTACATTTTGAAAGTTGAAAATTTCCCTGCTGCAGATATCCTGACGCAGATAACCTCTATATTATAGGGTTTGGTTAATCTGATAACCCTCTCTGTTAACTAAATGTTTCTCCCTTTACATACTCTAGACCGATTGGTTGATCGAGATGAAACTTCAAACCTAAACTTGTTCTATACATTTGCTGGTTTGAGTGATTTTTAACCGAAATCAGCACACCGGATATGGCAGCTTCCATAGGATTAAAATTAAAACAGATTGACTGATCGGGATGTGGTTTTTCCATAAATTGGGAATATCCAGTGAAATTTGGTGGAAAATAGTTCGCCAGAACTGTAGTTTTTTTCAAATATTTTACAAACTGAAGCATATGGAAAAATGAACAATTAAGAACAAAATGTATCTATATTAAATTTTTAACAAAAGCTGTTTATATTAGTTTTCCGAAATTTACGCCGAAATGATATCTTTTGATAAAACAAAATGTTTTTTATTTTCGTTCAGTGATTTTAGGTAATAGGACGTACTCCCATCCTTCTTGAGGTATTAGTTATCGATGTTTAGGTCTGACGATGCAATTTTTATTATTTTCCGCAAGAAAACTTCGGTGTTGTCTTCATCTCAATAATATAGCCCACAATTCCTGTTTTAATGGAGGCGAACCTTCTGTGATATCGTTAAAACTGATGCTTGAAGATGTTGGCCGCATGATGAGGTAAATAATCCCTTCCTTAATTAGTTGTAAAAGACCTCATAAGCATAATGTAAGGGGTAAAAAGCGTTGGCATGCTCCATGTTTAGAGTGTGTGAGTAAGTCCTTCAAGGTTAAATGGTCATATCATTCACTTATATCACCCATTTCCCTTTTATTTTTCATTTAATTTAGGCCAGATATTAACCAGCCGAGGTTGGTTTTTATTGTGCTTGGTTTTCCCTTCTTGGCTTGGTTCTTCATGGGCACTTCGTTGGAGCTGGGTGTTCAATTCCGGATTCCCCAAAACCAAATTTCTGCACCTTGATGGTAAAATGTCGAACGAAACAATTATTAAAGAGGCGTCTCAATAGGAATAAGAATCATCAATTTGATAGATGCCTTGCTTTTCAAAATTAATGACATAATGTAGCATTTCAACCACCGTTTCGTTTAGGCTTTCAGAGATATTATGTCGTGAAAGTACAATGATGCCAGCAGTAATTTGGTGTTGTAAAATACCCTATGCAGCCTCGTGGTTTACCCCAATTCCCCAATTTTTTATTTGTAAATTACTAATGGAAAAATGTTTTTGATTTACATGAGATGGTTAGTTGTGTTTGTTCTAAATATAACATGTAATTTTTTTAAGATACGTTCCTAGCCAACATAATTATTATTACGCTCTTCGAAAAATTATGATAGACATGGTCGCTATGAGTTCATCACGTCCAATCGATTAAATATACTTACCAACAAAATTTTATAAAATAAACTACTCTTCAACCATTCCCATAAAACTCTCCCGCATCATAGCATAAATCACGCCTTCAAACAATTTTTAATCTAAATTAAATTCACAATCAGTGCTATGGGTACATCCTCCAAAAGCAGAAGCAAAAATATAATTAAACTTTAAAAAAATACCGAGGACAAGTGATTAAATATATTTACATCATCATCCCTATTTAAACACAACAGTAATACACAAAACTTAAAAGCTTCCAACCCAAATTACGTTTCACAAGAAATTATCACTCATCATTCGTCGTATTTACGTTGTATATACATTTTCCAACCCTCATTTAAACATGAATAAGTTTTCTTTTGCAAATCGTATACATTAGGTAGAATGAAAATTTTTAAAATTACAACAAAATATAGAGAAGAAAATTTTTTACGTTTCACTTCAAAGTCATCATCGTTGACGATGTTGTTGCGCAGTGGCTACACACAGAAAATATGTTTAAACAATTACACACGAACGTCTATAATCCGTATTCGCATATTCCCTCTACGTATTGTGATATTCAAACCAAAAAGAAAATATTGTTAAGGTGTAAAATATAACCTATATGCGAATTGTGTAATACAGGTAACACACGGCTTGCATTAATTTCAAATAGTATTAAAACTCCCTTTGAAATTGTAAATTAACGAGGACTAGCAAAATTTTTAGACGTGGTGGTAAAATTCGCTCAAGACCAGTATTCGATGTCTCCAAAGCTTAGCTTCATTAATTCTTTGTTCGGTTGTTCACGATTAACCAAATCATTAAAACGATTGTTTCACAAGAAACGACAGCACACCGACAAGATAAATTCTCAGGAGCGTTGTTCAAATTTTACGTGACTTAAAAATGTTCGTTTTTTACAACAATATGGTGTATTTTGACAAGTGGGCTTTAACCACAATGAATCGCTTTTATGGCCAAATATCTCTTTTGATGGCACTGTGACTCATGTTAATAGAATTTATCCAAACTATTCCAAAAACACAACATCACAAGCTCATTGGAATGACATTTATAAAAGTAAACATTCAGACGAATTTAAGTTGCAACATTTCTACAAGTGTGAATCAATCGTATATTCTTTGTATTTTCTAGGCATTTCGCACCACCACTCGGTCCAAAGGAGTTCCCTTATTTATTCAATTACATAGTATTCTAATGGGTCTGGCAGGGTGTTCCATGAGATTAAGGAAATTGATTTTGAATTAGTCTGAAGTACATTTCAAAGTAATTCTATCTTCTATGCATTTTCCAGGCATTTAGCATCAATTTCAAAGGTGTTGCCGGACTGCTTAGACTCGAAATAGTGCCCTTAGTAGGTAACATGATTTTGTAATGGATCTGACTGCTTAAACCCAAAGAAGTGTTCTTAGGAAGTTACATCACTTTCGGATTAGTCTGGCAGGATGAATAAAAATTATGATTTCTAGTGGTACTTAGGTATATTCCAAGGCATTTAGCGTCAACATTAGTAATGCTGGACTGCTTAAACCCAAAACATTTTACAAATCAGTGAGTTATATCATTTTATTTATCGTGTCAGTCAGATTTTCTATTAGATTAAAAAATATGATTTTTATTTGGCCTTCGGTACATTCCAAAAACGTTCTAAGTAAGTGTATAACTTAATTTCAGCCTTTTTCGTCAAAGTCGATTGAGCTAGGAACAAAATATCTAAAGAACGCGGATTTGTCGAGTGACCCTCAAAACAAATTTCCCCTAATTTAAGATCCAATCGATTGCTGGTATTCGAAACCTCCGTTCAGCATTTTTCGTTAAAGCCGATTTAATAGAAAAAGCGAAACACGGACCACACCGGTTGATTCCTAACCGAAATTTTCAATCGATTCCCGGAATCCAAAAACCTAATTTCTAATCTTCATAAGGCCCATTGAAAATCATATTTTTAATCTTATGGAACACCCTGCCAGACCCATTAGAACGACTCGACCTTATTTTGCTCTATAAGCAGTTCACTAAATTTTATGTTAAATACCTGAAAAATACTTTGGAATATATTTAAGGATCAGTGATAGTTAACGTTTTTGATCTCATCTGCAGTATTTTAAAGACTGTTCTACTAAGCTTAAATTACTATCTCTTCTGCAATAATTTTGGGTCTTTTTTCATTTATAGTTTTTAGGGAATTAATAAATTGTTTGATATTTCATTTATATTTTGGGTCTCATAATGAAAAATCGCCTAATCATATTAAACCATTTTTCGTTTTGATTTTCGGGTTATTTTTCGTGAAACCCTGCAGCTGAACGACATTACGATGCATACGTGGACAGTGTCAAATTCAAAAATCGAGTTTATTGCAATAAAATAGCAACGAGCAAATGTTTTTATGATGATCATTTTTCGTCTTACTCAAAATAGCGTACTGACCAAGTCCGTGTTGTATTGGTATATATGCCGTTTGATAGGCTAGATCTATAAAAATTATAACGGGTGGCCCATCTAACGTTTGCAATTTAATTTGGCTCTAATTCAAAGACGAATTAATATTTTTCCAAGCGGCTTGTTTTTTGGAACACAATTTCATTCAAATTACTACCACGGCTGGCTTAGCTATTAAACTATGAAGAACTATATTTCTAGATGTAGGGGGCTAGAATAATCATTCAATTATATAACATTTATCTGATGCACGATATCACGATTCACAGATAATTCTTCGAAACATTTCTTCTAAACATTCGCAAGAAACTAGCACAACTAGCAATGTGGCATTAACAATGCCTTCAATTAAATCAGTTCAATTACAGGAAAAATATTTATTGGATCCAGCAGGATGTTGCTAGTGGAACTCATGGAAGACGGGCACTAGGAATTGACGAAAATATTCCCAATTGTTAGAATTTAGAACTATAGTTTATCAAATTTAAGTAAAATTAAATTGTGAAACTAATTTTATAGTTCCAACTATGTCCTATACATCATGTATGTCCTATACATCATAATCAGTTACACTGGCCAAGTATCCGTTTAAGTGGGACGCTTAAGTCCCAGAAATTAAAATTCCGAAAACCAAAAAACCCGGTTTAAATCCCCTATAATCTCGGATTTCAACATCCCATAAATCAATATTCCGGAAATAAAAATGCCAGATACCGACGAAATCCTACATTTCAAGATATTGATTTTAGATAAGTCGATTTCTTAGCCGATTAGGGTGAAACTCACTTTGTAGATTCAAAAGGGTATTCCAATATCCGTTCCGAGTGTTCTAAAGGGTTCTAGAAAATGGCCAATTTGAAGAGACTAAGCCGTTTTTGAGCCCTTTAAGATAGAATGCGTAAGAGATAATTTTAGTAATGAGTCCAAAATTCATTTTAAATCTCAATTCTAAACTAAAGATAAAATTTTATACTCCTTTTACACTCCTTTTACAAGTACGGCCCAAAAAACGTTTTTAATCCAAAAAACAGTTTGATTAAAATTTATTTTTATATATGGGCTCAAAAACCTTATAAAAGTATTTGAGTGACACAATGATTGACTGTTAAACCTTGTTTAGTTTGTTTTTGACTGAAATGCATTGGTTTATATGAGGATATTTAGTTTCGCAGGATGTATTCATAAAGATTAGTCGTGTCGATTGTCACTTCAAGTAACAATATTCCCTATGAAGCCTGTGAAAAGGCTCTACAAACGATTTGATTTCGCCCGAAATTGTCTACCACCGAATTATGTGGTGTGTAGAGTTGGCATCTAATAAAATTTCTGGAAATTTGTGGAAATATAGCCAAACCGTGATATAACAACTATTTTCTATCTCAACCATTGTACGGTTCACTCACAACAGATCAGGAATAACAGAGTTGGCATCCGGAGCCTATCTGAAATATCCGAAAATAGTCAGCTGATTTATTGAAGTACGTTATACTGTTGCAAAAGTTGAACTTTTTATATATCGCCTTGGAAAGGTTACATTTTGCTTCTTATCTGCCGATCATGCTCGATGTATTGTCCTTAAACGAATTAAAAGTTATGAATATAGATCATAACCTAAAACCTACGGTACTTCAAGGTAATGCAAATCCCCATTTCATGGAAAATTGCGAACGTTACTTTTTTTCATTTTGATCTCAATTTCGAGGGATATCATCGAGAGCCCGGAACTACGGAAAACACAAAATTCTAAAAATTCAATTAATGAAATACCGAAAAATATAAAATTTAAACATAAATCCCGAAACGAGAAATTCGGAACACAAAATTCCTCCGGTAATCTTACAATTTTGAAAAATAACGGGAGTAAGTCTTGAATCAAGTCTTGAACAATAAAGTTGCATAAAAAGTCGCTTTTAACAATTTATAAATGCAAAAGTTAACCCGAAAATTACTGAAATATGTTGAAAATAGAGGATTTCAACATGTTCAATATTTCTTCAGGTTTTCGTTTTTCGAAGTATTTTTATATTTTAGGATTTCATTTTTCTGGATTTTGTGTTTCTTTTGTGATTATAGATATTGGGGTCTGTTTTGCTAGCCCGGAACACAAAATCCCGAAATCAAAACCCAGAAAACAAAATTCCAAAAAATGAAGTCCTAAAATATAAATTACCAAAAAACTAAATCCAGACATACGGAATTCTGAAAAACGATATATTAAATCACATGATCCCGAAAATGCCACCACTGTAATTTCAACGTATTTTTAGGGTTAACTTTTTGAACTTAAAATGGACTTATTTCGATTGTGCATTTCATCGCTAAATACAGAATATATATAGAACAACTCAGTGCTGGGATGTTGTACCATCACTATTTTCGACTAACGATTTAGTTTATGTCTCATTTTTTACGAGTAAAATGGGCAGTCTAGTTCGCTTTAGAAAATTACGCATTTTCTAATGTGTTCTCAGCTTGCTCGAGTAAAACATCACTCTATTTCTTTTCTACGATTTCTAAGACTACTAGATTAATCGACTCTATTTATCACCAAATAATTTTTTCGTGATACGTTTATCCAAATGTAGAAAAGAGAGAAAGCTCACAATTTTATCAAGAGGTTTAAATCGCGATATAAAACACGTAATTGTTTACGCGAAATAGAATGTAAATTAATTCTTGAAAATTGAGACATAAATTAAGTCGAAAGTCGAAAAAGGTGATGGTACAACATCCCAGCTCTGGTCGTATTGTATAAACTAAAAATGGCATACATTCATATCCTCGAAATTTTAATCCCAAAGTTACGATTTTCAATATTATTAAAAAGTGTGAATGTGTAATATATACCATTTATTATAACACCAAAAATTATAATATCGAAAAAATCACAAACAATCATTTTTTGGAGAGGTTTTTTCTTCAAAAAATACCAAATTATTAAATCCCAAAAAGGAACTTCCATACCGGCTTTGATTTTTTCAACAGTTGCCATTGCCATAATCAGCTCATCCTGTAAGCACTCTATTAATTTTTATTTTTACCTATTCTCATACAGCAGCACAAAATTGTAATATAAAAAATGACAGTATTGCAAATAAATATTGCATTTATATAAACATCAGCTAAATACTAGATTCGAACTGTAACAACAGAATGAATTTGTTGAATTTGTATTTACAGCATAAAACAATGAAGGTAATAAAATTATCAATAACAATAGAAAGGTTTCCCGCTAAATTGAAATTGCAAAACTTATAACACTGTCCAAAATTAAACCGCGCGCAGATTTCGCCAGTTCGGTTCGGATATTTTGTCCATATTGCAGATTTTGAATTTTTGAGATTCTTTTTTCGGTTAATTTTTTTTAGGTAAATATTTTTGTTGGGATTATTACTTTCCAGTTTTTTGTGATTTGGGATTTTATTTTCGGGATTGTCTTTTGGGAATTTATTTCGCTTATCAAATTTTTGCCTTATCACTACCAACCGAATCCATTAAAAATAATTGTATTTTAAATAGATATATTTTTTTACAATAATTATTTAAACATTTACACGCAAATTTGAGTTTCGAGTTTTCGATTGAATCACTAAGCGTAGAAATAAAAATGAATTGTATACCAAATTCGTATTTAATATTTCTTTCTTACATCTTTGCTGTGGACGAACGATAACTGTGGATAATTATCGTCGCAATTACCGGACAAGTGGTGCAGTGGCTAAAGCTTCGGCACTTGGACCGGGAGGTGCTGGGTTCTCGAATCCCATCAGAGGCTAGATGCAAATCGAATTTTCATAATCGATTACGATCGGTGATGTTAATAAATACAACTAAGACCCTCTGATGGAGTGCAGAATTCCGTGTCACGCGCCGACCCACCTTCCATGTCAATGGACAGGTTGACATGGAGCTTGCAATGTGCAGGTGGTATACTGTAGTTGTGTGAGTAGGTGAAGTAGGTGGGTTAATGATGTGGAGTGAATGAATGAGTGATATCACAATGGGCCTAAAAATAGGCCTAAGTGTGCAGTAAGCAACCACTGAAACCTAACCTATCGTCGCAATTCCTAGAAAGACCCTGGTTTATTTGGCTGATGTTTATTATTCAGTTAAGTCATGGACTTTATAATTTACGATAAAAAAGCCAATAAGGATCTAAAGTGAACGTTCTTTAATGATCAATCAACAGAAAATGTCGCAGGCGTACTTTTCGTAGATTTCTGTAAATACAGAAGAAAACATTTTTCCTAAATGCCGAGTAATGAACAAAGTTTAATGTTGTTTCGATTTATATAACCTATACATTGCAAATTTAAGTTATAAAAGTTTTTTATTTGCAATACAAATGTTCCTACAAATATTTCTCGTTTCAACAAAGTGCACTAGATCATACGTGATTAGTTTAGTACTTTGCCTAAAATCTAAATTCCATCGTAACAAGGAAAAGGTTTGACGTCCCCGATATTGAGAAAAAAACTAAGGTTTTAAAATGAAAACGATCGTTTTCATTTCACTCAATCAAGTACACCTGCAAAAAAGCATCCGAAGTCTGTTTCGCATGCTACTGTAACGTGGTTAAAAAATTATAAGGAAACTCTTTTAAATAAGGTTTTGAGTAGACTAAAATACCGATACGTGTAGAACCACTTCGGAGTCATCACATTGAATACTTGATGAAACAAAAAAAAATAAATCCCTTTCCATGCATATAAACGAGGAACTTTGGAATCTGACAATTTAACCATGGCTTAAAAACAAATACAGAGGGAGGTGAAGTACGTTCTGATCCAATTTTGTTCTACGCACAGTGCTTAACTTATATTCTCTTCCGCACAGTGCAATTGCTCCAATAGTTTTGCGAATGAAATCTTAAAGTATTATTCTGCAGTGGTTGTGGAGGAAATAGTAGAGAATAGTTATAATTTGTAAATTACAATGGAATATTGCTTATTACATTCCTTCTTCCAGATTTGACATGCCTTCTAATTGATCCACACTCCTTCGGTGATTTATTCCTTTGTTTTTTTACTGGAATGTTTTTGACTGGTATTCTCGGAACCGATTCAAATTTGATCAAAATTGGACCAAATTCGTGTCGAATTTCAAAATTTGACAGTGTCAACAATAAATTCCTTGTAAAAATTATTTTAAAATCCCTATCTAACTACAAGCTGGTGACTTGATGCTAAACTCATTTGTATTGTAACGAGCCCAGTATTATCGTTTATTTTAGATTAAATTGAACCTATACACTTTCGAGCACGCAAAATCAAATCATAAAAAAATATTCAGAAATGTACTTTCCAACAATCTTTTTTATTTAAAACTTATCGAGTTCTCGTTTAGAGTTCTTGTAGGCCTGATTCAAGTGCCTTAGCGATCATGATGATGAGATATGCTGATTGTAAAGGAGCTATATATTTGTCTTTAAAAATAACTTCTATCAATGTGAAGAGTAATCTAATCTGGCGAGATTTGGAATGATGATGACTTTGCTGACCAAGTAAAATGATGTCTGAATACAAAGATAAGCTACTCCAGGTCAGTCGATGCCGTTGTAGTGTAGTCTATGTCCGCAGAAATGTAATTTGAGAACGCCGCTTCTTCTTGTATGCCAAATAAAAATCCTACACTAATAACTTTGTGACAGTCTTGTTGTCTAACTTGGGCAGTCATTGGACAAGTCATTTGAGAAACTAAAGTGACATCATAAATTAGTCATTTATTCGTCTGCATAGCATCAAAAATCGATAAAAACTGAGCTGCTTCTTTTTCATACACATTTAGAATTTCTTTCTCGACGTATTATATTGATCTCTCATTTGAGGTCTTAAAAATGATTTTTATTGGCTCCCTTATTATCAGGTGTAAGGTTGTTTAAATGCTTCTATTCTCAGTACAGTGTTCTAAGTCTAGATGTATATGGCCTAGAGTAGGCATTTAATTATACTAGTAAATTACCAAACGAATTTATTATCGTGATATTTGAATTAAGCTGCTTATTAAAATAACGGTATAATCTTCATTTTTTGTATTCTAACATTTTCCGCAATCACGATTAAATCACCTTTTTCAGCAAAGATGTTTTTTTAAACACAAAATAGAAAGGAAACAAGAAAGTTTATCAGATTTGAAATAAAATTCATTTAAAAAGAAAACCTTATCTATGAAAGAAAATTGTCTTTTACTTGTTTCTTTGATTAACAAAACATTTGTTGGTACAATGATGTAACACTTTATTCTTTATCTCATTACAGAACCGTCACCGCCACTAATCACAAAACAACCACAGTCCGATGAAATACTATTTCAGGTAGCGGAAAAATCGAGCGAAGATGATAAACCATTTCTAATTGAATGCGAAGCCGAAGGTGAACCAGCACCAACGTAAGTATTTTTATCCATCAGGCAAAATGTTATGGTCGATCTGACTGCAAATTTATCATTATTTTTAGTTATCGATGGATCAAAAACGGTAAACCATTTGAATGGGCCGTATATGATGATCGAATGACAGTACAGCCAGGGCGCGGTACACTCGTTATAACAAAACCGCGCGAAGAAGATATCGGACAGTACCAGTGTTTTGCAACAAATGAATATGGTACTGCTTCATCGAATTCAGTGTTTGTCCGAAAAGCCGAATTAAATTCGTTTAAAGAAGAAATTCCACAGGTAAGCCTTGTCCCCGATACGACAAACGCAAAACTATTTTACCACAATATTTTTCTTCTAGAATATGACAGCCCTAGAAGGTAAACCATTCAGATTACAGTGTCAACCACCAGATGGTTGGCCAAAACCCGTAGTTCATTGGATGATAATGTCTGTAGGCACACAATTACTCCAAAGTATCAATAATTCTCGTATGACTCTCGATCCCGAGGGTAATTTATGGATGTCGAACGTAACTCGTTTAGACAGTTCTAGTACTCCCGGTGGAAATTATTTCTATTATATTTGTACCGCAAGCTCACCAATTAAAAATGAATTAAAGCTTGGTAATCGTGTCCTATTGGATGTCATCCAAGCTCAAGCGCCCGGTCTAAATAAATTCCCCGTTACGTTACAATATGTGTCGCGAAAAAATCAAGAAGCCATTAATAATCGAAGACTAGAACTATTTTGTATATTTGGTGGAACGCCATTGCCACAAGTTGTTTGGACGAAGAATGGGGCACCGATTCAATGGAATGATCGAGTGACGCAAGGGCATTACGGCAAATCGTTGATCATAGACTCAATACGATCGATGGATGAGGGAGAGTATACTTGCGAAGCGTCTAATGGTGTTGGGCAGGCACAAACCTACTCAATGAATGTTGCTATTTCAGCGTTACCATTCTTCACAAGAGAACCCGAACTAGTCACGGCAGCCGAAGAAGAAGACGCAACCTTCTATTGTGAGGCTCAAGGTAAACCAGAACCAAACATTAAATGGATTTTCAATGGTAAACCAATTGCTCAAGCCCCTCCGAATAATCGTCGTATTGTAACAACAAATTCGATCACAGTCAAAAATTTAGTTAAATCCGATACCGGTAACTATGGTTGTAACGCAACCAATAGTCTTGGCTATGTCTACCGCGATGTCTATTTGAATGTGCTTGCTGTACCACCAGAAATTGAGAAACAACCTGGTATAGAGGCCACCGTTGATCGGCGCAATATTACATTGACTTGCAAAGTATTTGGTGCCCCGAAACCTGAGGTTAAATGGATCAAAGACGGTAATAATTTGAGCGGTGGTCGCTTTAGAGTTATGCTTGATGGCAGTTTAGAAATTACCGATGTTACGTTCACCGACGCAGGTGATTATCAATGTTACGCGTCAAATAAATTTGGCAGCAAAACCGCCAATGGTACACTCATTGTAAAACGGGCTACATACATTATTGACAAGCCACAGGATTACGAAGTGATCGCTGGTACACCGGCTACATTTAGATGTAGTGCCGTAGCCGATACCGATTTAGAAATGAGAATCGATTGGTACAAGGATGGCGAAATAATTGATCACTCTGATTCGCGATTCATTAAGGCAAACGACAATTCGTTACAAATTTCAAAGACCATCGAATTGGATTCGGGTGAATATACGTGCGTTGCATCCACCGATTTAGATCGTGCTGAGGCTACAGCGTCCCTCATCGTACAAGATGTTCCAAATCCACCAAAACTTACAAAAGTTGAATGTTTCGAAAAATCAGCAACCGTTTCATGGATATCTCAAGGTGACAACCGTTCCCCAATTCTTTACTACACAATTCAATATAATACATCGTTCACACCAAAAACATGGGATGTCGCGTACGAAAAAGTCCCGTCATCGGAATATACGTACACAGTTGGTATGAGCCCATGGGCTAATTATACATTCAGAGTAATTGCTTGGAATAAAATTGATCAATCAGGTCCATCTGATCATAGCCAGGTCTGTACCACACAAGAGGATGTACCATACAAGAATCCGGAAAATGTTGAAGGAAAAGGTACTGAACCCAATAACATGGTGATTCGGTGGACGCCAATGGCCGAAATTGAGCATAATGCACCAAATTTCCACTATCGAGTTTCATGGCAAAAGGATCTTAAAACTGACAATTGGCAACATGAAGAAATCAAAAATTGGACCCAATCAAGTCTGGTTATTACGGATACGCCTGTATTCCAGAGGTATCGTATAAAAGTTATTGCACTTAATCGGGTAGGCCAGGCTAATGTACTAGCACGAGAAGTTATTGGCTATTCAGGAGAAGACAAACCCATCGAAGCCCCAGGTAATTTCACTGTAATTCAAGTAACGGGCCCAGAACAAGTTTTGCTAGGATGGACCAAAGTGGCGAACGAAAGTGTTAAAGGCCATTTCAAGGGATACAAAATCGAGGTGTGGAGTGAAGAGGATCCAGAACAGAAACGTGAAATTCAAATTAAAAGCAATGCCAATCGTACTCTCGTAAATAAATTAATCCCCGCCTCGAAAAATTTCGCCCGCGTTATGGTGTATAATGGACGATACAATGGCCCCGTTAGTAATACAGTCTCATTTACCACATTAGAGGGTCGGCCCGGAGCCGTACAATCTCTAGAGGCTGTGCCACTAGGACAATCCGCCTTTTGGTTATCATGGAAACCACCACTAAAACCAAATGGTAAATTAACCGGGTACAAAATCTATTATGAAGAAGTTCGTGGCACACGATTGGAACCAAAACGTGATCGTGAACCGCATATCTCAGATCCCAGTATAACAAGCGTTAAATTAGCCGGTCTCGACAAAGACACAAAATATCGTTTACATATTCGTGCAACGACAAAAGCCGGCGAAGGGGATGATTACTATATCGAAGAGAAAACACTAGAACATTCTCCAATTGCGCCCGATATACCAAATTTTGAATGTGAAAAGGTTGCAACTGATACCGGATATGGTGCGGTAAAAGTAAAGTGGCGTCCATCTGGACCACGAGCAGGATCACATTTTTTTGCCAAATACCGCAAGAAGGGTGAACCAAATTGGGAGACAACGAAACATGAAGTGAACGAAGATCATTTAATTATTCGTCCCCTTGATCCCGATTCAACGTATGAATTGCGTGTAGGTGCCGTCGATGGCGAATATGTCACTGAAAGTCAATCGCAATTTGTCGAGATTAACGATATCGAGGGCCCAATTATAGTGCCAAGTAAAACGGTGGCAACGGCGGGATGGTTTATAGGGATGATTTTAGCGATCGCATTTTTAATTTTAATTCTTAGCATAATTTGTATTATAAAACGAAATCGAGGTGGTAAATATGATGTGCATGATAGAGAATTGGCGAATGGTCGACGTGATTTCGACGATGGTGGTTTTCATGAGTATTCACAGCCGTGAGTTGTAATTTGGTAATCGTAAATTGTGTAAATTTAATTAAAATTACATATTATTTTTAGGCTTGACAATAAGAGCCAGGGACGACAGTCGACAAGCTCGAATTTAACAAAACCAGGGCCAGAAAGTGATACCGATTCAATGGCCGAATATGGTGAAGGTGATACTGGTAAGTCTCGAAGTTTTATCTTAGTTGTTTAACATTAGATGTGGTCACACTTGTTTGGAATGTTTAGTATTGTTGTTATAAGAGATGCGAGATTTTTGGTTTAATTAATTGGTATTGCATCGAATGGCATTTGTCAATCCGCAAATTTATCAATTTTAGATGGCAAAAAATATTTCGAGCACGTCGTTGAGAAATCATTTTTATTCAAAGTTTCGGGATATAAAAGTTAAATTAACGACCCAACACAACTATGTTGAACCACTGAAAGGAGACATTGGTGTGATATTACGGTGCATAAAATGTTAAAAAGAAGGCGGCGCAGTATATATTGAGAATCCAAGCTCAGCTATGACATGTCAGTAATAATATTCCCACAAAATACATTAGCTGTAAGATCCGGCAAATTTGAAAAAATGTAAATTCTATGTTGTTGTGAGATCTCTCAATCCTAGCAACAGGTTCGCTAGGCACAGAAATTGCGGACCATGTAAGCACGTTTCGTGTTACTGAGGAGAGATAATGGTCACTAATAAGTCTATTAACAATCCGTTCAAATGATTTTAGAAAAGTTGCACCAACTTAAAATACAAGTTCTTTACCGCACATGCTTTACAGGCTGACAGGGCGATATTACTTGAAGTTACTATAAACTAACTTCCAACTTAAGAAATGAAAATGAATTGTCTCCTACTCCAAGTCATATAAACGTAAGCACACGCCACGTATGCTTGCAAGAGAGAGTGAATACGTAGTGTATTGTGCGTAATTAGCCAATATGCTAAATTCCAAGAAAACTAAAATGGCGTATAGCTAAAATGAATCACGGCGATTGGGACACCAAGAAATCGAAAAAACTGTGGAAGTTATTCGCCGAATATTAAACACATATTGAATGCTACCGCAATACAAAGAGCTAAAGATCAATGTGAAAGGTACAGCAGAACAATCTTGGGAATGTTATGAACATTGGTTAGAGAGAATAATACAACATTATTAACGGAAAGACGCCGAGGTCAACTGACACTTAAGACTAATAATGGAAGATTGTTTTGTTTGATTAAAAGGAAGCTGAAATAAATATGTTCTTCTCCTTTTTTAAGTTTACTATAATACTTGTGTTTTTTGATGTTTGATTTGATCCGGTTGAGTTCATGTTTCGTGAAATAACACGATGATGGAATCGGTTAATAAATAGTTAGCGCTTAGTTGAAAAAACAAATATTAATAAAAAAATGATGAAATAATTTAAGGTATTCGGGCTTATTGAAATCAGGACTCATCACAATCGGTTCTAAATGAAAAAAAATAAGAGCACTGGAGGATCTCTTCAAAGAATTTCCCCAAAATGAACTTCGGAAGTGTACATACCTATTGCATTCAATTCTTGGCAATAGAAACCTCCCTTACTGCAAATTTGCAAAAAAACAAATAAAAAATTGAACTCGGGCCCCATCGCGGAACCTCGTAAACAATTTTTCCCCAAAACAGAGATTTATTCTAATCTATTCCTGGTACTCGGAAATTTTTCTGCAATTAGTGCAATAGTCCTAAGCAGGTTTCATTCAACTCGCCTTATGCAATCTAACCGCCAAAAATTAGAAACATCGCTTCCACATAGAATAATTTTCTAATACCAAATATATGTTCGTTTCGAAGATTTTCAATTACGTCATGTACAATACCAACTACTTTAGGAGTACAGCAGGTTTTTTGATAATTTATCATAAAAACGTTTAGCCAAACTGATACTGCAATAATTTGCAATTTCGCTTGACATTCCGATTGCCTGCAGCAGATGTAACTTTCGTTATGATATTTTTGTGTTATTTTTATATTAATTGGTTTGGGTCTTTGATAAAACTCTAGTACATATGTAGCACGCGGTATGAAATGTTGCGATGTTAATTTTGATACTAAAATGGCATAAAATTAAAATACGTGCAGCATGACCAACCAAATTTGATCATTAATCTCGCACTTTGTACGTGACATTTATTTATTATTTTGCTTTTTATTTATGATTTGATTTTTATTTTTTTATTTTTTTATACAAATTAAAAATTTCTAGACGGAATGAATGAAGATGGATCATTTATTGGCCAATATGGTAAAAAGGGTAAACAGCCAGAATCAAATTCACAAGCATTTGCAACGCTAGTATAACGACGAAGTGCATTCTTGCAAAAAGAAAAGAAATTTATTATTTTTTAATTATAATTTGCTTTTTTCGTTTTTATTTTGTTAAGATATTGATGATGATGAAGTAAAAAAGGGAACAAACTTTTTTTATTGTAAAAAAGTAGTTGTTTTTGTTTTTTAATTATAATTTTAATTTTTAATTATATATTATTGTAAAATGTTTTAATCTAATTAAATCAATAATGTAGTCGTTTTTTCACACAAAAGGTAGTAAACATTTAATAGATTTGAATTTGAAGCTCGATTATAATGCGAACATTTTTATTTATTTAATAACAAATTCACAGCCGGACAATTCACAGAGGATGGTTCATTTATTGGACAGTATGTACCAGGTAAACTTCAGCCACCGGTTAGTCCTCAGCTGGTGCCACACAATCCGGTGCAGCAACAGGGCAGCGGTGGTGGAGGCAGCAACGCAATGGCAACTTACGTTTAATTAGTTTTATAAATTATTTTTTATTGGAATACTCACGTTTTATATTTTATGTTTGTTTATTGAAGTGGCTCTAATATATTATAAAATAGTTAATATGCACAAATTATTATTTTTTATGTAATATTAAGTCGTGTTTAATACATGATTAATACAAAGTACTGCCAGATTAAGTATATTGTCTCATTCCGTTCGTTTTTTTTCCTTTGCGCCATGACAATTTTATGTTTAAGATTCTTGTTTTATATAATATTGTGAGTATTATGAAAGCTAATTTTTATGAATGGTACTACTATACATAATTAAAATTAGTGTACATGTTTAGAAACTTCAAAATCCTATAGACGATTTTTATGTCATTTAATTAATAAATGTAATGAGATGCTGTGGCATAATGACCATTATGTCGCGGCTCATAAACATACCTACACAATACACAACTCACACACGAAACAAAGAATATTTTTTTAACAAAAATTCAAAAAAAAAATTATTTAGTAGAATAAATAAATAAAATTAATTTATAAAAAATACACCGAAATTTGTAATAAAAGCCTCTGTGAAAAAGAAAACTTTAAATTTAATGAATGCAATTATGTAAATTTTTCTTTATAATTTTCATTTTTAATTTTATATAATATTTAATTTATATTATATATATTATAATTAGAATTATATATTTTAATTATATAAATATATTAAGCGTACTATTATTAATTTATAATATATTCAACGTTGAACTCTATAAAAAGCCTTTATCATCCCATTTTATGATTTTTAATTTTCTTTATTAATTATATTGTTGAGTTTTGAATTTAATTAAAAAAAACTATAAAGCCTTCAACGTTTTTCTAAACACTAAAAATTATAGTTTTTCGGATAAAACTGCAATTTAAAAAATGAAAAGAATTTAATTACTTAGAATTTCGTTAAAAAAATGTATTTGAATTATTTACTGACGGTTTTGGGGGCCGATTGCACTCTATATGTAATCGGACCGCCTCGTGTTATTATTTGCACAATCTTTTTTCAGTTTTGTTTGTTTTATGGTGTAAAAATTAAAAAAATTACAATTTCTTCAAAAAAAAAATTATGAAATTTATTATATCAATTAATAAAAAATTTATATTATATATTAAAGTAAAGTACTGTAATAATAAATAAACGCAGCTAATGGCTAGTTTTAATAAATATTAAGTAATTAAAAAAAAGATAAATAAATTATATTTTATATATTACAAAAAAAATTATTATTATTAAATTAAATTTATAATTAATTATATACAAACTCGCTTTTTTACAGTATTTTACTTAAAAAAAAATACAAGCAAATTTTTTCACTCAATTGATCTCTTTATATATTTTTTGTTAGATAAGAAAATGCAATTAAAATTAAGAATTCTCTAACGCTGCGCAATCATCACTAAGTTTGTTTTTTGTTTTAAATTTATTTTATTTTATTTTAAATTATCTCGAATAAAATCACGAAAAATATCCTTTTTGTTTAATTAATTTTTAAGTTTAATATATTTTTTTAAAAAAAATAAAAATTGAAAATCAAAAAATAATTAAGAATAATACATAAAATAATAAATGTAATTATGCATAAAAAATTTTAGTTTAAAAACAAGAAGATGAAAAATATTGGAATCAATTGAATCTCATTTTACAAAATAAACAAATACGATTAAGAAGCTTTTTTGTCACACATGCAAAATGAAAATAATAAAAAAATATAAAAAAACGAATTAAACAAAAAAATTACAAAAAAAAATCAAAAATGAAAACATTAAAAAAGGAAAAACCATGAATTTTTATTTGAAATAAAAATGACACAAAAAAAATTTAATCTAATGTTTTTACTAAAATTCAGGCTTTCTTTGGTTAATTAGTGATTAGTGGTTAATTAGTGACGGTATCTTTCAAGCCACACATCAACCAACCACCACCAGTACATGGCATAAAAGCAAAACACACAGTATGGCATGATGCAACAAAAATACAACGAACGAACGTTACCAAACGACAAAAAAATCGCTATTGACGATAATCAATCCGTTTAGATTTAAAAATTTTATTTCCGTATAAAGTGAAAGCAAAATCGCGCCGCGAACCAGAGCTGGATGGTGCTATAAGATGATCACGTACCCACGCGGCAGCAAAAAGTGGCTTAATTTCCAGATTATTCGTCGGGAGTATCTCCAGGACCCACAATTGGTGACCCCGAACATTTCAGACCATCAAATAGCCCAAAACCACACACAAAATAAAGATTTCCTCAATATTTTCGGGGTTAATTTGTGTCACATGTCAAAAACCTGGAGGCGGAAAGTTCCTCTTAAGCATCGATAAAACAATTGTAGACATCGAAGAAACATTTAAAAGCATAGTTTGCTCAACAGGGCGGCAAGTACATCTATTTACATCTTTATTCTTTTACTACCGCACGCATAAAACGGTAAAATAAACTACAAAAACCAAAAAAGCTCATTCATTTAGGTGTTCACCAGTTAACGTAACCAATGCATAAAATCGGCAGAAGGTAAGTTGATGTTTATTTTTTTTTTCCTTTGGTACCGATTCAACACCATCTAATTCGTTCAAAAATACCAATATTTATAGATCATCTGTTTGTGTTGCGGACATCGCGTATGGCGTAATATCACTTGTTCAAAACATTTTTCGCGTTAAATACCAAATCAGGTAAATAAAATTCTTTACATTTTCGAAAATTAAATTCTTATCCAAATTCGAGTTCTTCCCAGTGTAAACAAAATGCCTGATAACGAAAGAGGCAATGAGGCAAAAGCCAACATTGTAAAACCGCATCGTTTAACCGTGATGACGCAGAAGTTTGGTTCACAGAGTTAGGGGCACAGTTTCAAGTTGGTGGTATCTCCGTCGATGCGACCAGGTACAGTCATCTTATTGCGGCTCTCGGTCCTCTAACAGTGAGGTGCATGCGAGATCAAATCCTTAAACCGATCAAATGGCACAGTGGTTAAAGCTATGGTGTTTGGATCGTGAGATACTGGTTTCTCGAATCCCGATAGGGGCAGGATGCAAAAGGAAATTTTCATCAACAGATTATGATCTGTGATTAAAAGGAACACAACTACGACCCCCATCGGCTTGCAAAACTCATGGGCCGACCCAACTTCCATGTCTGGCATGGACCTATGCAATGCGCAGAAGGTAGCTTAAAATCGGTCCTATAGCCGTACGTCTTCGAGTTGGCAGAAATTGCGTAAAGTAAGACGGGAAAAATGACCCGCGAAAGAGCAGGGAGTGCTTCGAGCCCAGAAAAGATTGCATGGATTAAATCCTTAAACCACCACAAACTCGATTTGCCAAGTCGCTGAGCCGGTTCTATGAAACTTGTGGTTACGGCTCTCGACACACGCGCAAGAGATATTATCATGGACGACATAATCCTAACTAACCTCGGATACGCAGCCGACAATATCGTTGATATGCAAAGAGCAGCTTGTGTTAACAATTTTACCGCATTAGCAAAAGCTGACGGAAATACACAACGAAACGATTCAAGGAACTATTTGGTTGGTTCGATGTAAATAATTCAAAAACATCCCGTGATCGTTCGGAAACATCGGTCGACATCGCAGTCAATCCCGTTCAAAGAGTAGCCAAGCATCCGATTTGTTGGTATCATTATAAGCATGGTTCACGAGCGAAGTAATGCATAAAGCAATGATATTTTGGCGACGCAACCAACTAATATCGAAGTCGGAAAACCATTAGGCATCGCACTTCATGTGGCAAGCGACTATGGTTAAAATTCAAGCAGACGCTTTATCATAATCGATTATTTATAACGGGAAAACCAATTCGAACTCAGTCGTACATCATATCAACAGTCAAAGGCGATTCGAGAGAGAGCTGCTACACGAATTCAAAGCAATTACGCATGAGTCGACGAACCTAAATATAGTAAAGCATAAAGTCACTCATTGTATTGTATTGAAACAATCGGCGGACCGTGCCATGCAAAAGTTCGATGTCAAAATGCAGACAAAATGAGTATCCTAAAACCCCAAATCGATGCTTAATTAGCGCAATGGGTTTGCCGATCATTAAAAAGCAATATACCGAGTTCGCTTCATATTACAAAAAAGGAAAATTGTAACCGGCGACTGTCGGGCATAAACGAAAAGAGAAAACTCAACCGCTATGCAATTCCATTTGTTATCGAAATCACACATCAACTTGAGCAAAGATAATCAATATACAACTTGAGTCATGCACTAAATTCACAAAACTCGATTTAGTTCGAACTTACCACCAAGTCCCAGTTGAACAGCAAGACATAGAGAAGACAGCAATAACATCACTTTTTGGTTTGTTTGAGTTTCCCCGGATGACGTCCGGCTACAAAACGCAGCTTACTCATTCCAACGATGGACCCATTCCTTGGTTCGAGAGTTGTCATTTGTTTTTCTTTATACATGGACGATCTTGAGATGCATCGACGGAAATACGAGCCAAATCAAACGCAAGTTCGTTATTGGAAACAACACGGCCCAGCACTATCCATATCGACCAATCGATCACCATATCACCCATACAACTAACATTCTCATCGAGCATCGACGTACAACTCAAGTTGAGGACGGAATTGACATTTTTTGTTGGCGTATAAAGTGAAAGCAAAACCGCTCGTGTAATATCCGCTAGATTAGACTATCACATACCCATACAGCAAAAAGTGGGCTTCATATCCAGATTATTCACCTCCAGCACCCACAAATTAACGTTTTCGATCATTGATTTCATTTGATCTATTTTTGTTTCAAAACGGTACGCTTTGGTGTCCCCGATCCGGTAACATACAGAATTAAACAAAACATGAAATATCGCTTAGTGTATTATTTTTATTTAGGTTAGCTCTTTTGCACACAAACACCAAGTTATTATACATTTTACGAGATAATGTGAATTTAGGATCATCATAAACGCGACACCTTTTCGTCATCTATCCGACAGTAGAAAAAGTATAACCAGGAAAAAGATGGCTGCAAATGCAAACGAAAAGAAATCTGCTTAACAATTAAAATTTTTATCATAAATAACAGCACAATAAATGTAAGTGCAAATTATTAAAACTCTTTGATCATACTAAAATTATATTTGATTGCAATTATAAAGGGCCTGACACGGAGAATCTAATTTAATTAATTTTCGAAAAAAAATATGATGATGTATACGGGAAAAAATTACAACCAAAGGGTCGCGTGGATGTATTATGTATGATAAGAGAAACATAGAACAACGCAGTTCATAACCCTAATTGTGGGCCCGAAACAGTGGCAGTCATCAGTCAGACTTAATAAGGTAACATTTTTTTTAGTTTAGTTTTATTTAGCGTACAGACGGATGAAATTTGTTTTGAACGTTTGCTTCCTCGTCACTGGACTCTGGAAATGATAATCAATTGTGTTAAGGTCTCTCTCCAGACTCTGTTTTAATTGGTATCGACTCCAGAGTCGATTTTTGGAACGGTTTAATTATTCCAATTAAATCGAAGTTGCCGAGGTCATTTTTGCACATACGATTCAATTATGCGTCGATATATATTTCTCCTTAAATAGGATCATACGTATTAATTTAAGCCAAATTTGCTAAGCTTTAGTTTGTCTTTTACTATTATTGTGCAACTCCCAAACTGAGGTGACTGCTGGTCTTATCAGTTTAAAATTTTAATGTTTGTGTGTAGTACTCAGTATCTTACTGTAAACCGCGATTATATGTCTACAGATGTCACCTTTTCGTATTGTGCGTCCTTGATAAAAATTTGGCAGTGTTTATCATTTACAAATTACAACCCAGTATGCAGACATCGTCTGGGTAATAATATTATTAGGTCAAAATGTATGATGTTAAGTTAACGCAGTTTTACCGTAGCTTGAAAAGAATTTGCGCTATTGCGATTGTCCTTGCTTTGGGTCCAGTAATACTATCGACATGGCTATCAATTTTGAAGGAATGCCAATATGATAAAACACTCCCCTGAGGCCGTATTTTGGTCCAAAAATAATGACAGGAGAGAAGAATTACCGGAGCGCAATAGTGTTGCATAAATGTGTTTGTATTAGTAAACACGTGTAGCTTGTTCGGACGTAACGCCACACCATTTCACACTCAAAAAATAAAATAAAATTAAAAAACAAATGCCAAAAACCATTTGCTTTAACGATTTTGCTTTAACGATAAGCCCGAATTACTGAAATGTTCAAATTTATACTGAAATGTTCAAATTTATACTGAAAAGTTAAATTCCCCATCTCAATACCATGGGAAAATGTCTCAAAATAGGAGTGGAAGCATCAAAAAATTGAACCGATTCCGCCCGGTTCGATAAGTTTTGATGCTTATGATCATAAAACCAACACACATACTTGTATAAAAATGGCAGCACACATGTTCAAAATAATGTATTATACGTCGTATACGTATACACAAATTTGTGGTTTCGTCTCTCTATTTCCGCACGAAATAGAGTAGCTGGAAACGCCTGTTGAAAATCAACAAACAGAAAATGTTCAGAAATTTCTTTGTCGTAACGCTTTTCTAGCACAATATAAGAGAAAAAGCTTAATCGGTTATTGACATATTGTTTCCTCGCACTCCTGTAGCCATTGCGAAACTGCCTTGTTGGTTGGGAGAGTTGAATTGAAGCAGGTTTTTTTACTTAAATTTGCCGCTGAAGTATGCCGTGATGTGTATTGTGCGTCGTTGTGTCGGCACTATATGATTTTTCAGCAAGAACCTTGGAAGCCGTAACCAAACCAACCGGAACCATATGATAAAAATTGGAATAATTTCAACCATTGCACAATGAGCATGAGTCATTGTGCACTATCTATAATTTCAGCCGGGATCAATACTGTGCTAGCCAGAACCATGTCCAGCAAGTCGTAACCAAATTTTACTAGGCGGAACCATTTGAAGCTTGCACAATGAACACAATGTATTTTAGAATTGGGTCCGGTTGGTCTTTTCTGGTTCCGGCAGATATTGTATTGGTTCCGGCTACGAGTTTATATATTGTACAACCATCTCAAATACGTTGCGCTCATTAAGCAAGCTTCAAAGGGTCCCGGCTGGTAAAACTTGAGTCATAGTTGGTTTCATTTTAGCTGGCTTTATATGGTTCCGGCTGACAGTATAGTTCCTCTGGTTGACGCTGTTACTCTTACAGACTGAAAGCTTATATGGTGCGTAACCATTCAAACTACATTGTGTTCATTGTGCAAGTTGAAAATATTTTAAGCTGGTAAATCTCTGGTGCCGAATGGTTTTATATGGTTCCGGCTTGCATAGTATAGGTTCCGCCCGGAATTTTAGAAAGTGCACATCTAGAAAGCATCATTCTCATAGTGCAATGGCCCGGATTGTTCCCACTGACTGCATATGGTTCCGGCTGGCTTATGCTGGTTTCGGCTTTTATATAGTTTGACAGAATCTAGTAGTAGTTTCCTGGGGATTTTGGGTATTTTGAACACGATTTTATTGGCCGTAGCTCCACCGTTAGATTTCCTTGTCTCTTATGGGTTTCATTTAAAAATAGGTAAACAGATGCTGGGTATTACCAGATTAGAACCATTGGTGTTTGGTGAACAGTGCAGTGAGTTTGGGCCTAGAATTTTGCTTAACAAACATTCGAACTAGTCGTAAAATGGTCTTTAGCAGATTCTTATTTTACCTTCGATAGGGCATGTACGTTTCAAATGCGATGCTAGGATGTTGTTACCGACAGTTCTTGTTTCCTACAGTGTTATTAGATTAAGTTGTTCATCTTTCCTCAATTAACGTATGTAACGTTGGCTCTGAAAAAAATGGATTTCTAGAAAGACCTAAGCCGGTGGTATCACGTTTATCATTATTATCAGTTGGTTGCAGAGGTCGCTAAAATTTATAAATTATTAAAGTTTTGTTTAAACAACACTTTATTTACTCTGTTTTACACCTCGACATGCTCGCCGAGCTCTATAAATTGTGATTGACTCTCAGTAGCATAATCACCATTGACCGCACTGATACGAATTTCATAAGTCGAGCCGGAATTAAGGCCACCAATAATAATAAAATCTTCATTAATTTCGCGACTAAGTGTTTCCCAATATGATGCATCCTTTTTACGGTATTGTGCAAGGAAGTACGATCCAGCTTGTGGTCCATACGGAAGCCATTGTACTTTTACTGCTCTATAATTGCTTGTACCCTTTGCAACAATTTTGCAAATGAAGCTTGGAATATCAGGCGCAACCGGGGTGCGTTGTAAAATTTTCCTTTGTATGCTAAATTCATAACCTTCCCCTACCTGTGTAGTTGCTCTAATAGAAATCCAATAAACGGTATTTGGTTTGAGGCCAGCTAATTTTGCACTTGTGATACTTGGATCTGAGATCTGTGGTTGCTTTTCATATTTTATTTCAGATCGTGAGCCAACGTCTTCCTGGTAATAAATATTATAACCGGTTAGTCGACCATTTGTTTTCAGTGGTGGCTTCCACGATAACCAGAATGCGGAAGATCCTAGAGGCACAGCGTCGAGAGATTCTACAGGTCCGAGTCGCCCTTCTACTGTTGTAAATGATATAGTGTTACTAACTGGACCATCGTAATGTCCATTGTACACCATAATATGGGCATAATATTTCATATTTGGTAGTAATCGAGTGACGTGTGTACGATTAGCGCTTGCTCTAGCGAAAGTTTCTCGTTTTTGTTCCGGATCGTTTTCACTCCAAACCTGGATTTTATATCCCTTTAATTTTCCATTTACAGTATCACGTGAAACTTCATCCCAGCCTAAAAGGGCCACTCCTGTATCAAATATTTCAATCACACTAAAATTTCGTGGTGCTTCAGTTGGTTTACCTTCGCCTGGATATCCAATCACCTTGCGCGCTTTTACATTAGCTTCACCATATTGATTAGCTGCAATCACCTTGACAACATACCGATGGTATGCAGGTGGAACAGATATTTCTAAGTTTGATTGGGTCCAATTATTTACTATTCTAGTTATCCACTCATTGTTAAATTCGCTTCTCCAAGAAATCCGATAGTGGAAGTCAGGTCCGTTGTGATCAGTTTTCAGCAATGGTCTCCAATGAACTATCATGTTATCGGGCTTAGTACCGCTTACTTGAACAGTTTCCGGATTCTTGTATGGCACATCTCCTTGTGCTGAGCATCCTTGATTATCGTTTGACGGAAGGGACTTACCCGCTAAATTCCATGCCGTTAATCTAAATGTATAGTTAATCCCTGGGCTCATAGCAAATGTATATGAGTAATCCGATGGTGAGATATTATCGTAAACTCCGTTCCAATCAAATGCAGCAAGAGAGGTTTGGTAGTGAAGCATAAAGTTTTGAATACGGGAAGCGTTGCCGTCTTGACGTTCCCAGTAGATGATGGCTGATTTTGGGAGACATTCAACTCTTGTAATTTTTGGAGCATTTGGCACATCCACTACGCTGAGATTCGCTGTTGCTTCATCGCGATCTAACTCAGTATAGGCAATGCAAGTATATTTACCCGAATCTAATATATTTAATTCGGGAAATTCTAATGAATTATCGTCCAATTTGATGTAACGATAGTTGGTATAGTCGATAAGTTGGCCATCCTTCAACCAATCGATTTTCAATTCTAAACCAATATCGGACACAGCACTGCATCTATATATAAAGGGAGCTCCTACAACATCTTCATAATCTCGAGGTGGATTTATAATATAGGTCCGACGTCTTAAGACTAAAGTGTTAAAAACTCTTAAAATTCCAAATTTATTTTCAGCAAAACATTCATATTGCCCAGCATCGGCGAAAGTAACGTGAGTAATTTCAAGGCTTCCATCTTGCATTACATTAAATCGGCCACCAATTAAAAGGTGGCCGTCCTTTATCCATTTAATTTGCGGTTTTGGGGAACCAAATACTTTACACGTAAGTGTAACGTTACCTTCATCTATTGCTTCTTTAGTGCCAGGTTCTGCAACAATTTCTGGCGGTAGGGACAGCACGTTCAAAAACACATCGCGGTAGACATAGCCAAAACTATTTGATGCGTTACAACCATAATTACCAGTATCAGATTTATATAAATCTTTGATCGTAATAGAATTCGATGTTATAATGCGGCGATTATTCGCAGGAGCCTCCTCGATTGGTTTCCCGTTAAAAATCCAATTTATGCTTGGCTCGGGTGTTCCTTGCGCCTCACAATTAAAAACTGCATTTTCTTCTTCGGCGGCCGTTACTACTTCTGGTGCTGTTATAAAGAATGGAATATTTGATTGAGATTGCGTTTGCGGGCCATCAACAGTGTTTCGAAGAAAAACTGAATTCGAGGTTGCTGTACCATACTGATTTGTTGCAAAACATTGATATAATCCGGTATCTTCCTCGCGCGGACTTCGTATTTTAATAGTACCACGCCATGGTACAACTTCAATTCGATTATCGTAGTCTAACCAATTAAATGGTTCACCGTTTTTGATATATCGATATCTGGAACCATCCCAAAACCAAATATACTAAAACGAGATGAATACTTTATGCATGGCAACTTACGTTGGAGTTGGTTCTCCGTCGGCTTCGCATTCAATAAAAATTGGATGATCGTCTTTAGAATTTTCCGCTACCTGGAATAATATTTCATTTACAGGTGGTTGTTTTTTTATTAATGGCGGTGAGTGTCCTGCAAATATAGATACAATTATTGAATTATACAATTTAGCTTCAATACCTACTACTAGCATCAACCAAAAATCCATGGCAAAATAGTAGCACTAAATAAGGCTGCCACATTTTCTAGTATTGTAGAACAAATTTTTGATATGCCTCGAAGAAAATTCCGCAAGATGATAATGATGCACTCAATTTCATAAACTCACGATTTGATCTCAATTTTGCTAGACAATAACTAATGTATTTGCACTAAATTAGTACGTGACCGGTACGTAACGTTCGAAATTGTCAGTAAAAATAAATTCACTTCAAAGATAATTGTTATTTTTGGTAGTAAAACATACAATTATCTCTTGGACCAAAATAAAAGAAACTATTGAACTTTAAGATAAGAAATATATCATATCAGCTATACGTAGTTGGTATACATATGTGACTATTATTTTTGTAATTAAGAATCGGGGGACAACATGCCATTAGCAATCAACAAGTTTATTGTGAACATGATAGGACCATTTTGCAAAATTATTACACTACAAAATTGTCCAAAATTTTTAATCGGTTTACGTTGATTTATAGTAAAATGCGTTCATTCTTCACTGCTTCGTTAATTTCGAAAAAATTATAATGTTGATATTTTTCATCTCATGACTAGCGTCACAATGAAACATTTAATCAAATAACTACATGCTGCGCCCTCACAATTTTTAAAATTTACATTAAGATTAAATATTTTTTTCGATTTCGCCTATTGGGCTAATCATGAATTCAGCATAAATTGGTCAATTATGGATTATGAAATTAGTGACATCTAGGTTTGATTAGTAGTAGTTTTTGAGACATGCGAACATAGCCTTGGCGATATAGGTGTTTAATTGATAAGTCAATAAACTTTAACCAGCAAAACATTGTTTAATAGTTAACAATGAAAAGTCTGTGCCAAGATCAACACAAATATGTATGTTGTGAAGTGGCAACACGGGTTGGAAAAAGTAGGCGGTCTATTGGGTACATAAGAGTGACAGTTGAGTCATGGAATGCGGCAGTCGCACCAATAGTAATAAACAGATTAAACTAATCTAAATATGTATGAAAGCCGAAAGCCCAGGAAAGACAAACGAAAGCCGATGAAAGACATGCTAAATTTGATGAGGCGATCGCAGTATTGATGGCGCGGTTGGCGTTAGAGCCGAGAGGGCAGCAGCAACAATAACATCGCTACTTAAATATTTATCAGACAGAATGGAGAAATTTGTATACTGTGCTGAATACAATTTGATGTTCGAATTGTGGTACCAGCGATACGAAACTATCTTTATTGGCGAATTCGTTGACCGAGAAACTCCGTACAGCTGACTACCAAAAGTTTGTTAATACGATTTTGCCCCTCAAGAAAGACACAATTTCCTTCCATGACGCAGTGAATGAGCTCAAGTGCATTTGCGGCCGAAAATAATCTCATTTTTCTCTGCACAATAAATGTTTGAAGTTGGTAAAACAGGCTGGTAAAGATTTTTCCACGCGAATGAATCTGAAATGCGAAAAGTTCGATATAGCAATTGCACATCTGACGATTTAAAATTATTGATGTTTCTGCAAGGACCCAAGAAGACGCTCAGGTGTTGGAGAAACTTCTAAACAAGTTGGCCAGCCAAGAGATGCAATACGAAGCAGCGGAAGTGGACGCTTTAAAATGGCATTGACATGTCGATAATTTTGTTTCCAGGCGTCTCGAATAGTGAAGTGTTGGCAACGCGCCGGAAACCACAATGGAACAACAATAAACAAAAGGTGAAACAGAACGCACGAAGACATCATTAGAGGACACATCGAAAGCATATTTTCCTTATCGAAAGTGTGGGGTAATTAATTTCCACAGTGATTGTCCATTTCGCGAAAAATAATGTTTTGATTGCAAGCTGGTCAACCTGAAAGCAGCTTGTTAGAGTCAGCTGCATCAACACGAAGCTTCTCTGGAGTATGACGAAACTTCAATCCACGTTGAAGCCTTGCTGTGGGCGCTTTATCCAATGACTGGATAATTAACTCCAAGAGAAACAGGTCGCGTGTCATGAGTAGTTCGGGGAAGCAAAGTGCTTCTTTGCGAGAGTCTGCAATAAAATTAGCAATCCCAAAACTGAACGATTAAATTAAAGAGAGAGAAAGCCATTCTATCGCAATAGACGCCAGATGCCTTTCGCAACAGCTGAAACGATTAAAAATGAGCTCAAGAGATTACACTTATTGGAAGTACTCAGTCCGATCGATTACTCAGATTTCGCTGCGCCGTGGTCAATAGATATTTGTATTTGAGCCGATTATTCAACAGGGTTGAACGAAGCGCTGAAACCAAACATGTATCCACTGCCATCGCCGGAACAAATATTCTCGAAGCTAAGTCAATACCGAGTGTTCAGCAAAATCGATCGCGATAGATGACGTAAACCGGCTGAATTACGGCGAACGCATCGAGCTATATCCTGGGGGAGTATTAATGCACGAACTATACCAAACGGTACCAAGTCGTCTATCATGCACGCCGAAACGTCATTTACGAAGACCGATAAAATCTAACCGCAGATTCAGCGAGAGGTTTTGACATTGATGTGCGCTCTGAAAAATGTTCATCGATACATCTACGGCTGCAAGTTCGAGCTTCAGATCGATCGTAGACCGCTTGTTGGCGAAAGGCATTCCGGTGTACACGGCTATCCGTTTGCAACGATACGCATTCATTTTTCTCCGATTTCACCATCAAGATCGTTTTTCGCCTGACGAGGTGAACTAATGATCATCCAAGGTTCCGTTTTTTATGGTGATCGCATTGTCATTCCAAGTCCCTACCGCGGCCACATTCTTTCCGAGCTGCACCAAGGCCACCCAAGAATCGTTCGCATGGAACTGTTTACTCGAATCAAAGTGTATTGGCCTGCGACGAGGACGACGAAAAACTGGAATGATTCGGTGAAAATTGCGCCAGAAACGCAAAAATCTGAACCAAGTACGCGTTGTAGTCATGGTCAATGTCAGAAGGTCTGTGGTCAAGAAGTTTTTAAAATGCAATCAACAAAGGCTGAAAAGACAATCGACTGCTTAGAAGACGTTTTTTCTGGGATTCTGCGACACTATCGTTTTGGACAACGGCCCCCACTTTGTGTTAGAAGGATTTGAGTCATTTTACAGTGAAAGTGGCATCAAGTACATCAGAACAACACCGTTTCACCCACAGTCAAATAGTCATGCTGAAAAATACGCCGTCCCGTTGAAGACCAGATTATAGAAGCTAGATGGAGAAGGTAAGGTCGATCAAATTTTACCCAAATTCTTGGTGTGTTATCGTTACACACCTTCATCTCTTGGTATGAAGCATGCTCTTGGTATGAAGCCACCTTTTCAAGTAGTGATGGGACGACGGACAAGAGCTAAACATCCAATGAACGCGACACTCAAATGGAGCAACAATTCAATCAGCACCATGGCGCAAAAAATTCAAGGCTTGGAAAGACGTGTTGGTGAAAATTTTCAGTAATAATAACTGGAAATGGTCACCCAAAGTTATTATGAAAAGATGCGGGTTGGTAAACTATGGTGTGCTAATCGAAACACAATTGACAAGGGGAAAATTAAAATCCATGCAAACGTGTTGTGATGTAACACTGTTGTAATACACCAAGGAATGCAACGATTGCATCAATATTAATAAATAGACTGAACTAAATTAAATATAAAAACTTCCGAAATAATGCCTCACCATCGGAACAAAGCAATATATGCATTTCGAAATTATACTTAACAAGAGGCCACCAAGCCTACCGATACAAACAAATTCGGATGATAACCCTATATTCCAAATGCTCGTTTATGACTATGGAGTATACCAACAGAAGAGACCTTGATTAGATGAAATTGCAAAACGTAAAAATGAGAGCGCTTTACAATGAAATGATTGCAGCCAAAAATTCGTTAATACTAAAATTTTTACAACAATCTCTACAACTTGTGTCTTGTATTGAAACGAATCGAGCGAATGGTGGAACAAATCGTGGATCTAAATGAGAGTATAAATGTTGATACCTCAGAAGAAGATGAAGAGAGGTTATAATATTTCACTAAGAGTTTTTATGATACCATCAAAAACGAACATGATGACACTCGCAAGATCAACTACTTAAAACATTATTTTAGAGGTCCAGCCGCTAAATTAATAAACCATCTAGAATCAACGACAATTAACTATGGGTTAGCGTTCGAAATAATAAAAATGCGATTCAACAATCAACTAATTTTAACAAAAACGTATTTCAATGCGTCTGAATGCCTCAGGAGTCAGAACAATATACACAGACAGAATCAAGGGACAAAATTTAAATCCATTTCAACCTCCAAAAAGTTTAGCAATGGCAACAACATATACACATAAATGCAAACATTGTAAAGGATCACATAAAATTGATCGATGTAAATCGTTTTCGCAAATCACTATGAAAAATCTTTGTAGAGCATGTCTGGGAAAGTCACAATCAGATCATAATTTTTTCAGAACCTGTGCATCAGAAGTTAAATGTTTGGTGTGGCAAGGCAATCATCACACTCTGCACAAGTAAAAATCCTACTAAGTATATAAGGTAATACAAGTACAACCACAGAATCGGAGATACTTCTGAACACAGCACTAATGAAAGTTCTAACGAAAAGTCATCTTCAAGAATTAATGAGAGTTCTCATTAATCCCGACTCTCAAGCATCCTTTATGTGTTAAGGGAATATAAATAATTAAAGTTGATAATCCGACAAACGACTAAAATTTCACATCGAACCTAGATTCTCCTCAGAATTTAAAATATAAATAAGCGCATTAGTTATTGATCAATTAGTAGAAAATCTACCAGAGTAGAGTGCCACTCCTTGGAATTGGCCTCAATTTAATAAATTATTGTGGGGAGATCCAAATTACAATATACCAAACAAAATCGTCATATTATTAGATGCAGACTATTACTCTGTCATCACAAAACAGGAAATCATGAAACAGTACACTAAAGTCCACGGTATGGAACAGGACCGATTAAAACAGGACATCACAAAACAGTATATTGCAATGTAATGCAGCAGCCAGTTGGAGTGGAGGGGGGAGGGGCAGAAATAAAGGTTTATCTTTATCACAGAGCATATCCCACCGAACCCTATAGCAATCAATTTGCTATAATCAATTAAGTATAATCAAGTACTCGTATAATCAATTTTTTTTGTAATTTTTTTTTAAATAAGCAAAATATCGCAAATTTAGTTGTATCAGTCGAATTGAACAAATTGTGATTGACTTTCAGTTGTATACTCATTATTAATCGCCCCAATACGAATTTCATATGCCGAATTGAGATCAAGTGCACGAAGAATTAAAAAATCTTCGTTATATTCATACGTCGTGGTTTCCCAGTTTGATTCACCAGTTTTGCGAAACTTTGCAAAAAAGTATGATCCAGTGCGGGATCCAGATGGGCGCCATTGTATTTTTAGAGCACCAAAACCAGGCGTATCACTTGTTACCTTCTCATAAGTGAAATTTGGAGTATCGGGCGCAACCGAAGGCCGTTGAATTGTTTCTTTATCAATAAAGTAAGGTTGACCTTCACCGGCATTTGTCGTTGCTGTAACAATTATTCTATATTTCGAATTTGTCATGAGCCCAGCTAACTTCGCGGTAGTTGTACGCGGGTCTAAAATATAAGGTTCCCGTTCATATCGTCGTTCCCAATCTGTGCCAACATTAAATACGTATTCGATTTTGTATCCAGTTAGTTCACCATTTTGTTCGAGCGGTGGTTGCCATGACACCAAAAATCCAGATGAACCCAGAGCCAAAGCCTCAAGAGATTGGACGGGCCCAGTCCGTCCTTCTAATGTTTTGAACGTGATTATATTACTTGTAGGGCCGCTGGAATGGTCATTAAAAACCATAACGTGGGCAAAATATTTCGTATTTGAAATTAGCCCCGACACTAAAGTGCTATCGGTATTTCTTCTGACTTTAGTTTCGATTTTCCGGTTTGGTTCGTTTTCAGTCCATGCCTGGATTTTGTACCCCTTGATATTCCGATGCGCGCGATCGCTCGATACTTTTGTCCATCCGACAAGCACTTGTTGTGGCCCTAGTGCTAGAAGTAATGTGAAATTTCCAGGAGCCTCTGTTAGACTAGCAAACGGTTGGTTGGCTGTAATAATTACTGTATTTCTAAATCTCAGATTAACCTGGTAGTTCTGTGAATGTATACTTACTTTGTGCTTTTGTACAGAATCCAAAGCCGAGTAGCAGTAGCAAATAAGACTGCCACATTTTTCTAGTGCTGCAGTGTCTGTGAAATATAAATATAAGAAAATGCATATAACTGACACTGGCATAAATACGCTCTTAAGCTAGCTAGCAAACTATCTCTTTTTGGTTTAAAAACTAAGGATGTAATGAGGAAAGCATTATAATGAAGAGATACAACATTCTTCCTAAGAGCACTTATATCAAGAATCTTTCAACTCAGAATAATTAACTTCGATAATATATCTTACCTTGAAACAGTCCCAGTTATGACTGCTGTTGTGGTGTCTTAAATGATACACTACTTACAATATTCAACCTGGCACAAAAATTCGTTGAAGCTACACGGCCAAGCAAGTTATATTACTAATATTTAAGTTGACAAGCTTTTGTTAAGTTTAATAGGCAAGATTACGAAATTTATATTTAGCTGGTATAGCTCAGACCGTGCAATACGGGATTTACAAACTAAAAAATCAAAAATTAAGGCACTATACATTTTTGAACTTGAAATTATGTAAACACTAAAAACTGTTAATCTAAGCTTAACCTCTTTCTGACCCTAACACAAGTAGTTACAGAAAAAGAGCTAAAAATATTTGATATCATTTTGTTTCTTCTAGACACATTTGTCTATCTAGAATTGAATGCGATGATTAATTTTATACAGTAAGCACCATTTAGTATACCCTTTAATACTAATGACTGAATAGGCCAGACTGAAAGCAATCTCTACAGCCTTAATTCCGTATTGTTAAAGTATTATTGGAAAAGTCTTACCACCCGCAAGCCCAATCAAATCTATTGTGTGCTTTGTATTTAACGATTTAGTATGATCCCTACCAGTCGAATACATCGAACCAGTTATAGTATTAGTCTATCCTCAAATAAAAACTGCATCGCGTGGTTAAATAGCAAACATGAAAAACAGAGAAACAATAAACCTCACATCGCATCGATTTTTTCGAGCTCTGCTATGTAGAGAAAAGTATAGCTTAATACAAACACTCTCTGGTTTTCTGGACCAGAGGGAACAAATAATTGTCTTAGCTTTGATTAAAACTAGTCATAGGTTAATTAACTGGACCGTGAACAACATTCAAGCATTAAACGTCGTTTTGAAAAATGGTTCGATGGCATCTCGATTTAGTGTTGGTTAGGGTACGCATCGATAGGTGTCACTTCTGATTGGCGCGGAGGCGTTCGGTTATCTCCATCATTGTCAACCTAAAGAGTTTTATTCTTTAGCTAGCGATGTCTTTGCCTGAGATTGGTAACAGACATAACCTTGTCACCAGTCTCTTCTCAACCACTTTGGACATTGCTGGCAGATATAAGCACAACAATAACTAACCGCAGTCACATTTCATTTAAATTTTTATTTTTTTTATTATATCTTAGATTATTAAATTTATTATTATATTTTGTATTTCATTGTTACGATCCCGCCTATTGGTTTGATGGACGATCAATTCAGTCTGAGCGGTAAAATTATTCATAAATAATTGCGCATTTGAGGTTTAGAACATTTTAACATTTTTGTGAAATTATTCACATTGATTTTGGTGTTACTTCACAATGACCTCGACTTCCTAATATAAGCGGTTTTATGCACCCGACCCGCAATGATTGATTCCTTTGGATTTCTGCACGTACTCGTAGTTGTTGTGATCGCTTATTATAGTCATGGATGATACTAACAATAACTATCATTGGTATGATCATCATGATCGTTGAGTGGTTCTCTTTAAGTTTTGGCACTTAAGCAGAAACCCATTATAATCGGATGGCAAAAACAATAACGGTAGAATATTGTATAATCTATTCAAAAATGTGCGTGAGAGAACCTGTGGACATTTCTATTTTATTAACCAAAGCAAGGTTCACCATAAACCCGTGAACATGTCCAGGATTTTTTCTTTTTTTTATAAAAGTATTACACACTGACTGATTATACACTGATATGGACGGTGGGTTGGTGCCGAATTCTGCACTCCAACTGAGAGTCTTAGTTGTGTTTATTAACACACCGATCGTAATCGATGCCGAAAATTCGCTTTGCATCCAGCCTCTGGTGGAATTCGAACTCAGTATCTTCCGGTGCAAGTGTTGAAGCTTTAACCACTGCATCACTTGTCCCGTTAACGGTACAACTTATTGAAAATAATAAAATTTCGTTTTATGTTTCAAATCGCCAAATAGATAGCAAAGTTCATTAGGAATTAAGTTCAGTTTATGCACGTTTTGAAAATATTTTTAGCTATCTAAAAATGTAAGTGTAAGGCCGTGGCAAAAATTATGAAACCGTAAATATGTATACAATTATTAAAAGGTCGCGTTCTTCCCCAAAATTTTGGATTTTCTGGGGTTGCTACTTCTTCGTTGTTCAGATCGTTTTCTACATCTACGTCAGTATTCTTCGATCTCCCGGAACCATCGACTTCCATTGCATTCTTTTGTTGTGAAATATCAACTTTGGATTTGTTGCTGAGCTGTTTTGAGTTCGATATACTCTCATTCGAGTTGAATTTATATAGGAAGGCGTATATCTCCCCTATATCATTCGGTTCTACTGCTTGGGCATCACCGAGATATGGCTCCTTAAGTCTGAAATAAAAGCTGCCAATGCGTCTTCCTCTATGAAGTGGCAAATGGCATGCCAAAGATTCATTATACACCGGATTTTGTCTAGCCAGATATTTTATGTTTTGTACAATCTCTTTGCTTTTGTTATAAAACCCATGGACTGGCATAGTCCCAATACTTGATAGTTTATTCGACCACTTATTTTTGAATATTTTTATTTCAAATAAACATTTACGGACCCATAAATAAGTTTTGACAGTATATTTTAACAAAAAAAATTAGTTAAGATAAAAATTTATAAATATGCGTATTTAAAAGTTATTTTATTAAGAATAACGTTGATAGGGTGTTGTTAACTTATTATTACCGGTATTTTGTACATTATAGTACTGCATATTCTTTCATTTTTTACGAATTTTAATTAAATAATCTTTATAGTTGTTGTTTTACCCAATAAGCCTTTTATATATATTCTATTTATAAAATGTAATGCTGTACTATTGTGACGATCGGGTTGATAAATATTAATACTGCGTAAATTTGTCATTTGGACCTCAATTCAACGTCACTTGGTCATTCATGGCTTATAAAATTAGTGACGTTTATGACATCAGCGACATCTAGGTTTAAGTGTTAGTAGTATTTAGTTGTTTTATAACAGTATTGTCTGGAACAGAAGGTTTGCAAATATATAAATAATCGTATGATGAACGAAACAAAAGGTAGTCTTAGTGAAGACGCAGTGCGTGATAAATTGAAGGTTAATACCGCGTGAATTAATGGTGATGCGTAAAGTAAAATTGGTCATGCGATTTGAAATTGTTGTGCATGGTGTAAAGTGATTTAATCATATAAGTATAAGGCTAATTGTTCATACTTTCCATAGTAAAATTGCACATGGCGCAATAAGAACTAGCAACTTGTTGTTGTTGTTCCCTTTGTAAAACAATTTCAATGGAAAATTCGAAGATGCCGCTCCAGTCGCTTCGGGTCTTAACGAAAAATGTAAATATAAATGTTTTATTTTAGTTTTTTCGAAAACAAAATTAAGATACTCATGTAAAACAAAGATTTTTATTAATTATCCGCTTCGAATACACAAAAACAGTGAACACAATTTTCAACTTACTAGTGCTCTAGTCTTAAGATTTACCCCATACTGATGCGATATTTTATAACAATTTGCTTGCTTTATAGTTATTGTAGTTATTTGCCCCATTTACATGTAGAAAATTGTTTTCTTCCGCAAATTTTTGCAGGTAAATAAGAAGCATCCGCTATACAAAAATATTCAATATGGGAGAAAGAGATACACATATACAGTAATGCCATAATTTTTTGTATAGGAAAATTATTAATTTATTTTTAATTAATTCAAATGCGAAATTTACATTTTTATCTATGGCGTCTATTTTTATTATGAATCCTTAACATTTATAATATTTTTTTGTTAATTTTAAAATTGTTGCCATAAAAATACTCGGATCGAATATATTTTATAGCAACATTTTCAGTTTTATAGTGGTTTTGGCGGTGTAGTGGCTCAAAAAGTCTTCTGCAAAGTTTTGATTGGGTATATTTATTTTCTTGTCTCTCATGTGCAAAAAGTCAATGTTATATCTCTTTCATTTTGCAGAAGAAATATGTTGGTCGCATGTAAATGGGGTTCTATTTATAACTAAATTAAAATTATGCAAAACTGCATATAATGTTGTAAGTAAATGACTCTATTCATATTGAACGTTTATTTTATTGATGTTGTTGTTATAACATTCTCCCCGGCCAAATTGTGAAGATTAACGTGCTTTACACCAGCGCCTCTAGAGGAGTGACTCTGGCTGGTTTATTTTTGTTTGCATCAATTTTCCTTCTGATCATCACAAAGATGATGCCTATGAGTGCGAGTGCCAGGCGTCCATACGTGAGTGCATAGTGGTACACGTGGTGATGAGATAAGGTGGTTTCTCCTGTATTCATCGTTACTGCTCTTATTCTGGTCTGTAGTTCTTCCATTCCTTGTATTTTTGACAAGCCTGGAAAGTGATAGGAGTAATCTTGCGGTTGCTTGGCCATTTCTGTTGAGAGATTAAATGTTGGTACTATTGAGGAGTATACCTTGTGATAATACGACTGCTTCGCTGGTATGGTTATGGTTCTTCCCTTCAGTGTACAACCAGAACCTAAGCTTATTATCCCGCTTCTTGATCTCTTTGTGGAAAATGGCTCTCGTTGACAAACGATACTGATCGTACGTTCAGTTGGTACTGAATAAAGCCATTTGTAATCTCTTAGTTGGATCCACGTATCAGGCATGTTGGTCGTCTTTCTTTCAACCACCTCGCATTTGTTATTGACTCTTTCTTGTCGTAATAGGAGCAGTTCACATAAAACGTCATCTTCTTGATTCGATGCATAGCCTGGGTTAATTGGCATATGCTAAAATCGTTGGTGCTAATACAGTTTTGCCATTCCGAAGTTGTCATTGAGGAATATGTGTGCCGATGCAAATCTGCCACCAGAAGTTCCATTTGTGGCTGTATAAATATAGATGGAATGCTGGGGGTAGGCAGCGGTATGGGCTTATATATCTGATATATTTCCTTATATACTAATGGCAGCTTCACTTCAAATATCAAATATTTTCCTTGCAGCCTTGTCTTGGCTGTCATGAGCTGGTATAGCGCCAATATGTCATCAGTGTCATCGATATTGGGAAGCATGAGCTCAGGTGGTAGATTTCTGGTCATGAAATCTATTTCCTTTTTAAGTTGTTATGTCGTCAAAAGCCTCGTGGTAATTACGTGGTATCTTGAGTTTCCTTGAATGCAATCATGCGTAACATTGTATGTACTGATAGAGCTAGAAAATCGTTTTTTTATCGTTGTTCTCCAAAGCCTCCTCTAACTGATTCTTAAATACCAGCCAATGCTTGTTAATGTCTTCTTCTCTAGTTTTGAAAACGTTTATAGTCGCGTCTATGATTGATGTTTGATTCCTGAATAGCTTCGTGAAATGGTTGTTGTTCAGCTTGAGATTTTCTATTTCCTGCTCATAACGCGCCGCGGCTCTGTCGTCTAGCACTCCGAATAGCTCGTTGACTATGTTTCCTCCTAAGTTAAAAAGTCCTCGTTTGCTTCTTCCAAAACTCACCTTATGGTGGTGAAGCAATTCATCATTGTGCTCCATTTCTTGTAAGGATTGTTCGAACGCTGGTTCTATTAGTTCACATGTATTTGCTCTTGATCTTTTAGTGATACTAGAGTTTGTGAAGTTGATAGGATATGAACAATATCTAGCTAGCCTATCTATGGAGCGCTTATAGGCAGTTAGTTCTGCGTAATAGTTGGTTAGATTATAATACACTATTATGTTCCAGTCGTTGTTTGTAAGTTTGAGCTCTCCAATGGATTCAAAATAGATACCTGGTTGATTTTCGAACGTTGTGATATTGTATGGTAGTGAGCTCGAATTGCAAAAACTGAACGTAATTAGTAGTATGAGCAGTGGTGCATAGATCATCTTTGTGAGCGTGGCAACTCGAGGCCTGCAGACCTTGAGTTTTTCTACTTTGTTGTCGTCTGTTGGTACAACTTAATTTGATTCGCTTGTTGCATCTTATTATCCTTAATTGGAAGGGGACTTATCTTTGTAATAGGTCTCTTGAAGGTAATATTTTTTGGACCTTTTATTGATACTACTCTGGTTAGACCATCTGACTCTGGATGTGTATCTGTTATCCTTCCCATTGCCCATCTTGTAGGTGGTAGTTGTTCATCCTTAATTAGAACTAGCTGACCAATCCTGTAGTTTGCCTTGGGCTCTTTCCATTTGTATCTTTGCTGTAGATTATTTAAGTATTCCTTTGACCATACTTTCCAAAATCCTTGAGTCACCCTTGAAAGCAGGGTCCACCACTGTTTTGCACTTATGTTGGTTTTGTCTGACTCAGTGGGTGAAATCAGTGGTCTCCCGATCAAAAAATCAAAATCAAGCATCAAAATCATCTACATCGCTTGACAGTGAAAGAATCGGTCTGGAGTTTAAAGATGCTTCAATTTGTGCTAGCACGGTGCTGAATTCCTCGTAGGTTAGTGTTGCTTCACCGATAACTTTCTTTAAGTGACCTTTCGTTGATTTGACTCCAGATTCCCAAATGCCTCCGAAGTGGGGACTACCGGGCGGGATGAAATGCCAATATGTTCCATGGTTAGCTGCTTCCTGAGCTGCGTTGTTGTTTGCTTCTTGTATAGCCACCTGTAGCTCCTTGCGCGTTCCGAGCTCCAACGAAGTTGGTACCGTTGTCACTGTATATGTTTAAAGGTGTTCCCCTTCTTGAGGTAAATCGTCTAAAAGCTGCCCGGAACGCTACTGTTGTTAGATCACTCACCAGTTCCAAGTGGATTGCTTTAGTAGAAAAACATATGAATAACGCGATATATCCCTTGTAGGACTTGTTTCCTCGTCCTTTGGATAGTCGGATTGCAAATGGACCCGCGTAACCAATGCCCGTATTGGAGAAAGGGCAGATGGAGTAACCCTGGCTTCTGGTAACATACCCATTGACTGTTCTGATGCTGCTCTTCTGTATCGAAAACATTTTACACAGTTGTGAATTGTTGTGCGCACTAGACGTTTACCACTCAAAACCCAATATTTTAAACGTAATTGGGCTAGAGTTGCTTGTACGCCTCCGTGTAATACAAGATGGTGTGCTTCAGTTGTGATGAGCCTTGAGTAAGTATGATTTTTTGGTAAAATCAGTTGATGCTTTTGATCATACTTAAGATGAGATCTTTGTAATCTACCGCCGACCTCAACAAACCATTTTCGTCTATGAATGGATTAAGTGAGGATAGTTTGCTATTAATTTTGACCTTATTTGTTGTTTTGAGGAGTTTAATGTCTACGGCGAATTCCGAATCTTGAATTGTTCTTATGATTACATTGTGTGATCTGGCCAATTCGTCTACTGTTAGAAAACTTGGTATCTCTCCAGGAACTTGATGTATTCGATTTTTAAGGATAGTAATAAATCTGTAGCAGTACGCTAAAGTTCTTATGATTTTAAGAGCCGAAGAAAAACGTGAAAAATCTATGAACTCTGGTTGAGGAGGTGCATTGATAAATAAGCAATTTGTTTTTAGTTCTTTATTGGCTGCTTCTTCAGTTGTTGTTATAAGAGTCATTTTAAATTGTGTTGAACTGTGATTTTTATTTTAGATAAATATGGGTGCGATGATGTTAGTCTTTGGTGAGTCTTAGTTAAAACACGGTACGCGATAGTTTAAAAACGAAAGTGATTTGCGGGAAAGTTGTAAGTGGCGTTAAAGATAAATTAGTGGTCTGACATAAAAATTATTATTAATGGTGAAAATTGAATTAATAAATAATTGTGGAAATTATTTGTTGTTTTAGTGTTGGTAAATAATTGCGGGAAAATTATTGTGAAAATATTTCTGGTATATTCGAGAATATTATGTGTGAACCGTAAAAATTTTATAACGGTATTCACAATCCAGTGATACGAATAGGATTTGACTTGTAAAATAATTATGGAAATTATATTGTAGTTGTGTCTCAAGTGAGAAGAGGGTAGTTATTGTTAAATGAGGATAGGTATTTTTGGGAATATTACGGTAGTGATTTAACGTGTTGCTGTAAACAATAAAGTTTATTGTTTTATTCACAATCCAGTGATACGATCTGAATTTTCAACAGTAACAATGCTAAGAAGTTTTGCACCCTCGTTATAGTTCTTGGTTTTTTATGTTTGACTGATTTGTATCTATAGGTTTGCAAGTAGTAGATTGTTGGCGTCCAGAGCCTAAGATAGTAATTACTCGTGAAGTGTACGGAGGTGAATTATAAGTCTTATACATAGTAACAATAACATTTTAAGATAGAACAGAGTCTACCAATTCCCTCGCCATTTTTACTGTTTTAATCAGCACCTCGCCTCATTCGTGGTTCTAGGCATTCTATTTTTGGTCGCATTACAAAAGCAAACAAAATACTATGGCAATCACGAAGGTAGGCCGTGGCCGAGTGGCTATCTTAACACCAATTTTGACTTAGTAAATTATGAGCAAACTCATTACCAACTATTCTGTGACTCAAAACCGAAATAATAAGATTTGTTGATCAACTTGACTAAAAATTTAACCAAGCTTTAAGTGGTATAACAGACAGTTAAAATTTTATGTTATCATTGTCAGTAAACAGGTCAGTCACCAACCAAATCCTTTCGTATTTTCAGCTAAGTGGTGTTAAACGTTTGTTTGTATAAATTCTACATTTTTAATTTTAAAATACGTACGAAAAAATTTGCCGACGAGGATGGGATTCGAACCCACGCGTGCAGAGCACATTGGATTAGCAGTCCAACGCCTTAACCACTCGGCCACCTCGTCATGTTTATCTCATTACACTAATATTGTATAAAGTCATAAATCTACACATCTTTTAATAATAAATCAATATTTAAATAGCGGTTTTATAAATTTTATCTAGTCCTAATGTAATGCAACGTTTCCATTTATTCAAACAATGAATTTTATTGACATTAATCGATTTTTGCTTGCTTTGTTGTTATTCATAATTACACACCGAGTTCCAGACGGCAGCACAATAAAGTAAAATGAAAATTAAACGTCAAAAATATTACATGAAAAAATGACATCAAAACAAAGATAAATCAGCTGTAATTCCAGTCATTAAACGTAAAATACACAAATTTAGTAGAAATTAAACTAAATTATTTGTTTAATTAATTTAATAAATGTTTTTCGTTTAAAATGGTTGACACAAAAACAAGTGTGCAATTTGCGTGTCAACGTTGTTTGCAACCCTTGAAACTGGATGAATCGTTTAATGTGCTCGGGGAACATACACTTGCGGAGCTCGCACGTAAGCCTTTATACATTTCGTATAGTTGTTTTTGTAGTAATCTAATTTCGTATTTATAGTCCCAATCCATTTGAATATTGATGCTGATCTCGAATCCCAAGCCAACAGTTTAGATCATTTTGTGCCTCCGTTCCGTATCACCGAATCGGGAAACGGGGCAAATGGTTTCATGCTTATTTCGGATGTACCTGCCGTCGAACATTTTAGCCATAAAATGAAAGTTAAAATTGATCTGTTCGATACTCTTTCGTCAAATTCACAAATCGATCATCCGTTATGTGATGAGTGTACTGATTCGTTACTTGACTTAATGGACGAGCAATTGAAGCTAGTGGAAAATGAATGGAATGACTATAATAATTATTTAAAGAAATTAGAACTCACCGATGATGCACCAAATATAGAGCAGTTAGAAAAAGAATTGGCCGATCTGAATTGCGAGGAGGAACGTTTGCTTACAGAACTTTCAGCCATAAATCGTGAAAAAGAGGCTGTGCATTCAGCGATTAAATCTCAAGAGGACGAAAAAGAGCGCCTGGAAAAGGAGGAAGAAAAATATTGGCGTGAGTATACAAAACATCGTCGCGACCTCATGCAAACGGAAGATGAAACACGTAGTCTAGAGTGCCAAATCGCTTACACCCAGTCTCAATTGGACAAGCTTAAGAATACGAATGTGTTTAATGTAACGTTCCACATATGGCATTCTGGACCTTTTGGCACGATTAATAATTTTCGATTGGGACGACTGCCATCAACCCCAGTTGATTGGTCTGAAATAAACGCTGCATGGGGACAAACTGCCCTCCTCCTTTCCGCTCTCGCTCGAAAGATGAATTTAACATTCCAACGGTATAATTTAGTGCCGTACGGAAATCACTCGTATATCGAAGATTTAGTAAATAAGAAGGAGCTTCCACTGTACGGTACGGGAGGGTTTAAATTTTTCTGGGACACAAAATTTGATGCGGCAATGGTCGCGTTCCTCGATTGTCTGCAACAATTTAAAGAGGAGGTGGAAAAAGATGATTCCGGATTTTGTTTACCATATCGCATGGACAAGGGTAAAATCGAGGATTCGTCAACTGGAAGCTCATATTCTGTAAAGATTCAATTTAATTCGGAGGAGCAATGGACAAAAGCATTAAAATTCCTGCTAACGAATCTTAAGTGGGGCTTGGCCTGGGTCTCGTCCCAATTCACCGAAGAGAAATTGGAAGAGCAACAACAAAATATTCAAACTTGAATCCTGCGAAGTGTTTTTCATTAAAATTTTAACAAAAAAATGTGTTTACTGTGAATAAAATAAAGGTGGAAATTTTTTGGTCGTTACAAAAAAAAAATATTTCATCTTAAAATACAAAACGAATTTATTTCTTAGTCTTATCTCTAATTGTGTACTTATCGTACGTCTTGGTTGGATCGTATGGTTCCCAGCGGCTTGCGGGAAATATGTGCTTGTTACGTTCGTACCAAGACCGAAGAAGTACTTTACCTGCGTGCGATTCTTCCTTCTCGATCGTGGCATCGTTGATCATTCGGATGTCGTCGTGTACGTCGAACTGAAAAAGCGGACCACTTTTTCCGCGCGCCTTCGTCACAATAAAATCGTAGAAAGTATAGTGGTGCGGCAAAATTAAATCTTCTTTCACGTACATCAACTGATCGGCCATGACCGTTTTGAGTTCGCCGAATTCTTTTCGTAGTAACTCTAAACACTTTTGCAGAAATTGATAGATCGAGTTGCCTTTCTTCATGCGGGCGCTACGCCGATGTCCCGATCCGTCCCAATAACTGAACGTAATCGTAATATCTTGATCTTTGAGCGCCTGTTGTTGTGCGACCCATTCTTGCCGCAATTCTTCGCGCATACGGTTTTCACGTTCCTCGCGCTCACGGTCCGGCAGGAATGAGGTGTCGACATCAGGATTTTTCTTAATTTTCTTATTCGTTGGCTCGATGCTACGCCAATCACTAGATTGTTCATCGCTATCACCGTCTTTACTACTGTCATTTGTATCATCGTCGTCCTCTTGATCTTCTTCGAGATTGAATGAAAGTGATTGGATTTGTCGTCGTTGCTTATTCTTTTCCGCCTCCTTCGCCTGAAGTTCTCTTAATTTCTCTTTATCTTTTTCCTCTTTCTTTTGGGCCAATTTTTTTTCACGTTCCCGCACAATGTCTTCCTGTTTCGCTTTCATTTCATCCAGCGTAACCAACCCGATGGTGGAGCTCTTAAGCTGCTGTTCCACGGCATCATAGTGGCTAGCAAATTTGTTCTCGATGTTGTTCAACTTCAAATCTTCCTCGATTTTCTTTTTGCGGAACTCAATCTCTTGTTGGGCTATTTCACGTTTTTTCATTAATTGCATGGCACGGCCCGCTTCACTAGCGGCCCCTTTATAATGGGCCATTATTGTAAATGTATAATTAAGTTTATAAAGAATTCGATGTCACCTCATAAAATATTTAAAGCAACATAAAATGACGTTCAGTTTGACGGATAATTTCTCTGTAGCTATTGAAATGACATCTTTACACAGATATTATAACTAAACCGTATAACAGTTTTGATCGTATACCAAAACTGCACTACCGAGTTACCGACACTATTGACAACCGCATCAAAACAAATGAATCAGCTGTGACATTTATTTTGCGGAGCAGAAATTTTACTCGAATTTTACTAATCTAATTATTTATTGGCAGGATGTCCTCGTGCATTAGTTGCCTGAAAAAATACGGTATTTTCAATAAAGAAGTCGGATGTCCTAATTGCAAATATTCGTTTTGTTCCAAGTGCCTTAAGCATCAGATTGAAGTACCTCAGTTTAATGGGGCCAAGAAGAAGGTGTGCCTTGGATGCTACGAGAGATTATCGAACCCAGAAAAATACGCTAAAAAATGTGCAACGACTACGATAAATTTACTGGAAAAGACCTTCGAAGAGGAAGAGCAATTGCCGCCACCCGTTGAAATCGATCAGGATAAGATAATCGCGGATAAGTTAGAGGCGTTAAAACAACCGGACAAGCCAACTGATCCGGTGACCGATGAAGACATTGCAGCTAGATTGGCACGGTTACGGGGTATGGAACACAAGGACTACACTAAAAATGTTAAATCGCTTATTAATGCGGTCGACATTCGAACGGATCAAGAAAAGATTAATGATCTGCTAAAGCAATTCGAGGAGGAAAGTAATCTGAACGAAAACTATAATACGAGTAAAAAAGAACCAGGGTTGGAAATTGCAGAAAAATTAGCTCAATTACGGGGTGAAGAAGGTGCGAGCGGTGGTACTAAACCGGAAAATTTCGCAGATGCCTTAGAAGAGCAGCTGAGTGAGGCGGAAACACTTAAAAGGATTGTGGCAAAGGTTTGTGAATTCACAAATAAATTCTTCAACACAATAATATTTTAATATTTTAATTACAGGCAATGGAAGAATCACGTATTGATGATAATTTAAGTGCAGAAGCTCGCGAATATCTTGCCAACATTCCAAAACCAGAAAATCCAGCGGACACCGAAGAACTTCCATGGTGTACGGTATGCAATGATGATGCAACTATACGGTGTCTCGATTGTGATGGTGACTTATTTTGTCGCGCCTGTTTTAGGGAGTGTCACGATGATGATGAGGATTATCGTAAGCATCGGACGAAGCAATATATTAAACTAAAGACGGCCGATGATTATTGATTTTAGAAACACCCGTTTATCTATATGATATTTTGGCTATCCATATGATAGATGTCACTACTATTAAAAAACTGTATACAATTCAAAATTTTCATAAAAATGCCGTTATTACGATTACAACTAGTTTGTGCTTTTGTAAAAATATATTATGCTTTTATTAATTAAAATTTGGTGTATCATAACTTTTTTACTTTTGATATCCACTCTAATAATTTAGACTTTCCGCACTACTCCTCGCGAAACTCTGACGGAAGACCGTCAAATTTGCACCGCCATGAAAAATTGATATATTTACCAAAAAAAAAAAATAACGATTGCGAGATTCGAACCACCGCACCCGTGGTAATAACACTTTTATTTTTATGTTTGCCTGTTACTCGGAAACGTAAAATAACACAAAAATGTGTTTTTTCTTTTTCGGAATCGCACGTTTGTTTAATTTTATGTGCGCCTGTTACGAAATATTGTTTTCTCGAGTATTTTATGATTTTTCAGATGAAAATAAAACAAATTCACAATGGCTTCGTCATTATGAGCTAGTTTTATGTCAAATTGCGCAATGCATACGCATAATTATGCAGATAATTATGCGACGGTATGCATTGCGCAATTTGACATAAAACTAGCTCATAATGACGAAGCCATTGTGAATTTGTTTTATTTTCATCTGAAAAATCATAAAATACTCAAGAAAACGATATTTCGTAACAGGCGCACATAAAATTAAACAAACGTGCGATTCCGAAAAAGAAAAAACACATTTTTGTGTTATTTTACGTTTTCGAGTAACAGGCAAACATAAAAATAAACGTGTTTATTACCACGAGTGCGGTGGTTCGAATCTCGCAATCATTATTTTTTTTTTGATCAATTTTTCATTCTATTAATTAAAATCATTAAAAATAAATCGACGTGCAGTTTGAAATTATTGTATATGTGCGTTCCTCGACTTATGATGTCGCGTTGTATGCAAAGTAGAATTTATTACTAAGCTCAGTTTGACGGATTAACAATAAAATAATTAAAAATTAAATAATTCATAAAATATCATTAAACTAGAAAAGGTATGCATTTAATTATGCGTATAATTTTGCGTATGCATTGCGCAATTTAACAGAAAACTGACGAAGCCATTGTGAATTTGTTTTTTTTTTCAGTAAAAATTCATAAAATACTCGAGGAATTTAATTTCGTTTAACAGGCGTCCATAAAAATAAATCGACATGCAGTTTAATATACATTTCCGCTCCTGGACTTAAGATGTCGCGACTTACATATAAAATAATCAAACGTTTTTTTTTGTATTTTTAATATGGGTATAATTGTTTAGCGCATTCGTGGTGTGATGGTTACGCGTTTGGCGTTCAAGCGGCAGTCCCATGTTCGATGCTAGAGTTTAATAATTACTAAAATTTTTTTTCTTAAAAAGTTAACAATTTTATTTAATTTTTAAATAAACATGCAAAATTCGTTACCATTTCTAGGACGGGGCCACACGGAGGTCATAAATTGTTTACAATAAAATGCTTGGAGGTAATGGTGATACACATGTCCTGTGTTATCCAGAGTTAATAAAAGTCCTACTTATTTTAGATTAGTATGCAACTTTATTTATTTTTTGATTTTAATAAATGTCGTTAGTAACATAATATTTATTTAATATTATTTATGTATCAATTATATATATTCAATTGTTTATATGTATTTAAAATAAATTAAATTAGGTAATTCAAAAAAATTATACAATGAATTTGTAATTATATTTCGTAAAATTAATTATTAATTGGACGTTCTTCTTTCATTTTGCAGTTATAGGGATCTCGTCTTCAAAGCACAGGAGATTCTTGTTTACATTTACAAATTACAAAATAGTTTAAGAAATATTAGAAGGATTTCCATCTTTGTGTTTAATTTTATTTTTATTTTTATAGATAATTTTAATGTTAATTTAATGTATAATATTTTAGGCATTGTGATTTATTTATATTTAAATATTAATTAATAAAAAAATAGACAAAACACGTGGTTTTATACTCTGTACGTTATAAAATTGAATGCAAAAAATTGATAGTGGCTTAGTTCATTCTTAATACGAAAACGAAATATTGAATTGGTGGTGATTTAACTATCTGAGATTAAATTAAGGCGTCTTTTGTTTGCAACTATAATATTTATGTAGAGATAGAGAGATATAATGAAGTAGGTTATATAAAGAAAGTATTAAACGTGTTGAAAAATAATTTAAGAAACAATCCATTGCATAACACTTGTATCATTTCCACCAGTTGAAATCAGTCTTGAATCATCATTAAGGAATGTAACAGAAGTCACATGGCTGCTATGCCCTCCGTATACGTGTGGCAAACACTAAATTAAAATAATGAATTAATTAAAAATTAGTTTATTAATTGTAATATTAATATTTATTACCTTTGGTTGAGATGCTGGATAGCTATACAATTTAACTTTACCCCAATCATCGCCCGACACAAGCAGTTTACCATCTCCACTTCGGCATGCTGTATTAACATCGGTCCCATCTGCATTCTCTGGCCATATTCCAAGTGTTTGGAATGTAAGGGTGCAGGTGTGCGTTTTCCATTGTAGATCGCGCATCGAATGGGCTGATGTAATTTGGCGACACGTTGTCGGATTCCAGTACAAAATTTCATAATCACCAGAATTTGAACGAATTGCTTGGTTATCTTCGGCCCAATCTAGATGAGTGACGAAGCTCGAGTGACCCTAAAATGACACAATATAATTGATGTTACTAAATTTACTAATAAAGCAAAAAAACAAGTAGAATATTTAAAATTTATTTATTAAATTTCCTTCGAGTAATAGCAGAATGTGAAAACGATAATTTCCTCCTTCTAATTTCAAGAATTCAAGAAAATCGGTAACTGCTAAGGAACGTCAGCGTCGCGTGATCAGTACTATCTCCATCTCCCAATGGATGGGAAAAGCACAGTTGTTAAGTGATCAATACCATTGCGTCTACAGAAGTCGTGAAAAACCGACCAGTTGACCAAATTAAGATCATGAAGCTGATTGGCAAGATATATTCGGCCCAGTCACACCAAGAAAATATAGTTACCTACAGAGATCCTTACGAAATAAACCATTTTGTGAAATTATTTAATTTCAACGACTAAATGGCACGAAATTCAGAATCCCGACAATAAATACAAAAAAAAATTTCAAATGCGAACAATACATCTCATCTGCAACGCCATTCCAACAAAATTTGTACAAAACGGCAATCGATCGTTTCATTCATTATGGTACAAAATAGTATCACAAATTTGGTACTGCACACGGAAGGAAATACAATCCTTTGAACAGTATGCGGACGAGGTGCGAGAAGTTAGTCATGACTGAGATTTTGAAAATCTCGAACGGCAGTTACGCGATCGTCAGAATCGGTCGAAATTGAACTGAGACAACGCTCGCCAGATCTGAAAACAACACATACCATCAGGAACGCTGCCGAGTAGAAAAGAAGTTTCAAAGAAGTGTTTGAAGTGGTGCAAACAATTCTACAATCAGTGAACAACTAAATGTTAAAAAATGCACAAAAAGAAATCAGCGAACCGAAGAAATGCACACTCACCACAACCACAAAAGTTATATGCAGACCAATGCAAACGCAGATACGAGAAACACTCCAAAGACGCTTCATGTTCATCAACTAATGTAACATGTTGTATTAAAACTGGCAGAGTACACATTTGAAAAAATGTGCAATCCAATCACCACAACACACACCCAATATAATTCATGTAAAAAGAGCAACATTCGAAAAGTGTTTACGACATCCGATCCAACAAAAGTGACGATGATTCCAGTGTTTGTATCTACATCATAAATCACATGGCTACAGGAAACAAGCTCATTGACCTACACGTCAATGAAATCAAAATTACATTTGATTATAATTCTGATGCGTCACAAACAAATCGGTAAACCAGTTTTAATACAGGTACCTAATCTTATGGCATACGGCAGTCATAAGTTACCAACAAACAGCAAATTTCCGTGTCAAACGAGGCCAACGAGGTTTCATTAATTCCATTAGGTTATGGGCCCAGTGGATGAAGAATACGGATATTTCGGAAAAATTAAGGCAGATTAAGGCAGAAATTGATTTTTGGTGTTGTGAAATTCACATACGGTAAAAGATGGCGTCAGCTGAGTCAAAATACAGCATTTCAAAGCTAAACAAAACAAATTATTTTGTGTGGAAATCCAAAATGAAAATGCTTCTTAAGGAAAATGGTTTATGGGCAGTCATCAATGAGGTACAACCATCACCAGTTATAGCAGCGTGGACAGCAAATGATGAAAAGGCACATTCAACAATCGCATTGAATGTAGAAGACGATCAAACTCATCACATCATCGGTGCAGATTTAGCAAGAAGTGCATGGAGAATTCTTAAGGAAACGTATGAATCAAACACGTCAAGCAATCGTGTGCACATTTTGAAATTAATCATGCAACAGCGGCTTGATGAAGGCAGAGATGCGGAAAAACACGTAAATTCCATGAACGAGCTGTTTCGAAAGTTATTGGTGCTTGGTGGAGATTTTGGTCCGGAATTTTTTATGAATGCTACGTTGCTGACTTCTTTACCACCAAGCTACGACGGTTTGATAACGGTGCTCGAGGGTAAAGAAGAGGGTGAATTGACACTCACGTTGGTTAAATCAAAGGTTCTCGCTGAATTCAAAAGAATGGATCGAGGCGGAACAACGGATGACACTGCATTAAAGGTTGACTCATCAAGAACAACGAAAGGTCAAAAAGGTAAAAATAAAAAGTCTGAGTGCTATTTTTGCAAAAGAAGCGGTCACATCAAAAAGGATTGTCGAAAATACAAAGCCTGACTCAACAAAAAGGAAGGAAGTGATCGCAGAAGGCGAATCTAGCGAAAGATGAAACAGAAAAACTGTTTGTGACACATCAAGTAGGTGATGACTGGATTGTCGATTCAGGTGCCACGTGTCACATTGCGAGTTCTAAGGATACTTTCGTCAATATCGACATGGATTGTAGTGATAAAGTAAGCATTGCAAGTGTACAACAATTAACAGCTGCGGATAAAGGCACAATTAAGGTCGATTTTCTGAACGAGGAAAATCAAAGTGTTCCAGTAAGAATCACAGACGTGTTGCTAATGCCAGATATCAAGGGAAATTTGCTTTTAATCAAAAAGCTAACGGAAAAAGGTTTTCAAGTAAATTTCAAGGGCAATAAGTGTGAAATAAGGGAAAACAGTCGGAAAATTGCAGTTGGCGAAATCAGCGGTAAACTTTACAGACTAAAGGAACCTCACAAAGTTTACTCGGTCGAAAAGGAATCCAATTTATGCATACATTATTGGCAACAGGTTCTAGGCCATGGAGACATCGAAGTTGTGAAATCATTGGCGAAACGAAATTTCGTTAAAGGCATCAACTTCAGCGAGTGTACAGCGGATTGCGAAATCAACTCCAAGTGCAGAGTGTGTCTCGAAGGAAAAATTACTCGAATCAAGTTTCCGGTCAAGTCGAGTAATAAAGCAGTTGCAGTCATGGATCTGGTTCATTCGAATGTTTGTGGTCCGATGCGAACGACCACACCATCAGGTAATCGTTATATTGTGGCATTCATTGACGATTACTCAAAATTTACAGTCAGCTACCTAATCGCAAATAAATCATCGGTTTACAGCAAATTCAAGGAATATATTGCGATGGTAAAGGTTCAATTCGGAAAGAAACCTAAGTGCATCCGTACAGATCGAGGAGGAGAGTACCTCAGTAATGAATTCGTGAATTATCTAAAGTCCAGCGGAATTCAAATCCAGAGAACTACTGCGTACACACCTCAACAAAACGGAACAGCGGAACGCAGAAACAGAACGTTGGTAGAAATGGCTCACTGCAAGCTGATTGATGCAGGTCTAGAGAAAAAGTTTTGGGGCGAAGCTGTAATGATGACTAATTATGTTCAGAATCGTTTGCCAACAAAGAGTACAGTAGATTCGGATCAGAACAAGGCGCAAATTCGATTCAAAGGGTGTGAAAGCAGTGCTAGTCGGTTATGATTACGAATCAAAGGCATATCGTTGTTACATTCCGGAAACCGATCGAGTCACAGTTAGCCGAGATGTTCAGTTCGTCGAAAAGGGCCATTTGTTACCTATCAAGTCCAGCAAAAATTACCAACAGGAACAACTTATCGACAATTCAGGGTTGAACAACTTTGATGATGCAGAAAATGATCCAGTACAAGAGGAATTAGTCGATGAGGAAGTTCAGGAAGAGAATCCAATACAGGATCATGTTCAGAATGAAGATGAAGAGCAAGCTGTTAGACGATCACAACGCGCTAACAAAGGAATTCCACCAAAGAGACTTATTGAAGAAATGAACGTGGTGAATGCAGTCATTCAAGAACCAAAGTGCTACGAAGATGCTATCAAGTGTAATCAAAAGAGGCTGTGGATTCAAGCAATGACAGATGAGACGAAGTCATTGATGGAGAATCAAACATGGTAGCTTGGGAAAACTCCAGAAGGTGCAAATCTAGTTGGTTGCAAGTGGATTTACAAGCTAAGGTGCGATTCAGATGGAAAAGTTGTTCGTCAAACTACGTTTCGAACATTGCTTACAGTGGCAGCAAACAAGGACATGAAGGTTTATCATCTAGATGCGAAAACGGCTTTTCTCAACAGTGAATTGTCTGAAACACTTTACATGAGACAACCTCCAGGATTCAAAGTTGAAGGCGGTGAAGATTTAGTGTGTCTACTAAAAAGGAGTTTATATGCTCTAAAGCAATCAGCGCGCAATTGGAACAAAACAATTCATCAAATTCTCATCGATTTCGGGTTTGTTCAAAGCAAGAATGATCCATGCTTATACACCTAGTACACGATGTGATCATTGCTGGTGAAAACAACGAGATAATCTCCATGTGCAAAACATTTTTAAGTTCGAAATTCAAGATTAAGAACTTGGGAGAGATTAAGGATTTGTTGAATCTTCAAGTGAAGAAGGAAGTAGATGGCCATTACGCGTTGAATCAGACTGCTTACATTGGAAAAATACTAAAGGATTTCCAAATGTCTGATGCAAAGGAGTCCTCAGTTCCATTACCAGTTGGATATGGTAAAGGAGGAGATACGGATTTGTTGTTGGGCAACGGCAAATATCAAAAGTTGCTTGGTTGCTTACCGTACATATCAGTCAACACGAGACCTGACATATCGGCAGCGGTTTCAATTCTCGCACAAAAGATGTCAAGTCCAAACCAGGAGGATTGGAACGAATTGAAACGAGTATTAAAGTATCTCAAGGGTACTGCCGGTTTGCGATTGTCACTTGGGAAGAGTGATGGTTCGGATCAGTTAATCGGATATGCAGATGCAAGTTGGGCTGATGATCGCGCAAGTCGTCACAAACTGGTTACATATTCAAGTATTGGAACGGTATTCTCTGTTGGTGCAGTCGATTGCATTGCATTATCAACGGAAGCAGAATTTATTGCGTTTTCTGAAACATGTCAAGAGGCGAATTGTATTCGTCGTTTACTCAACGATTTCGATCAGCGCATCAAGAAACCGACGACAATTTTTGAAGACAATCAAAGTTGTTTGAAATTCATTAAGGAGGAGAAATTGTCGTCTCGTACCAAACATATTGATGTTCGAGAGGCATTTGTCAAGGATTACATCGACAAATATATTTTTACATGCCAATATTGTCCTACGGAAACTATGGTGGCATATTTATTGACAAAACCATTGGCGGGAGGGACCTCGTGTCAATGTTCTGCGGGATGCATGTGGAGTTCACTGATGATTCAAATGAGGAGGAGTATTGGACATAAGCATTGAATCATTTCCTATGTTTATTGTATTTGACTTTTGTAGCTAACTTCACTTCTGTACGAACTCTGATTAGCATTAATTCCATTAATAGCTGCTGACTTATACGCCGTTACAGGGCGAACCAACGTTTTAGCTTTTACACGCTCAAATATTGCACCCTACTACGACGAAAAATAGGTGTATTTAACGGGATCGGAGCTGTTCTTAGCTACCGCAGCGACAATCGAGTTGATTTACCAACCGCTTTCGCATCCAGGAAGTTATAAAGAAGCACTTGCAATTGTTTTTGGAATGCCGTAGTTTAACAAATTCCTAGCTGTTAGATCTTTCAAATTGGTCCCGGATCACGAACCGCTGACTCATATATTTGGGGAAAAACGTAATCTATCAAAACTCGTTAATAATCGTTTTATCCGATGGGCATTACTGTTAAATTCATTCGGTTATTACGTTGAATACATTGGGAGAAAATTAAACATTTTCGTCGGTTTTTTATCACGATGGCCAACTCCAACCGAAAAACCACAACTCGATAGCCATAAGATGACGACCACTACTTAAAACAAGTAAAGATGAATAACCTCCGATAAGATCTACAGTTCCGTTCGTATCTACAACGCCGAGACCTACTATCCGTGGAGAACAACATTCTCATGTGGCAAGGGGAGATAGTATTACCTACAACAATCCGCACAGCCGTCCTACAACGGTTACACTCCGACCATCCGGGGATTGTTGCTATGCACGCAATGAAAACTTAAAAAAAAAAAATGTCAAAGTTGTCAGGAAAATCGAAACTGCCAATAAGAAGTACCACTTTGCAAATGGAATATTTCAGGCCGAATGTGGGAAAGAATTTACTTCGATTTTGCGTGACTATTGAAAAGCAAACAGTTTCTGGTCATCGTGGATGTGCTTTTAAAATGGGTATTCGCTCGTTGCGAAGTGCCACAAGTAATTGTCCATGACAATGGAATCTCGTTCTCATCGCAGGTTTCCCAAACATTCTGTGAAACGGAGGCAATTAAACACATTACGTCATCACCATGCCACTCAAAAACGAATGGATTACCCGAGAGATTCATGCGAACGTTCAAACGTCGAATGAAAGCAAGTGAGAATGATAACCCATATCGCGAATCTCCACTCAACGCAGCTAAAGAGCATTTGAACGATTAAAAAGATTTAGGAAATTATCTCCGATTCATTACCTTCCTTCAATTCTGTGAAATAATAGAGGTCCCATGCCCGTTGCTTCAACTAAGTGTAATACACTCTAATAATGTCTGAAGAAAACAATGTCAGTTAGGTTGTGCGGATGAATGCCGAACATGTTAGAGAAAATTTACTTATTAAAATATTACGCTGTTAAATTTGTAATTTTTCCAACTGGATTTTACTTTCAAACGAACATTATAAAACTGAACGCGAATCTAGAAATGTCTAAAGATTCTAGCTTACAGTTTAGGGAAGGTAAAGGAAGCCAATCCTGGAGATGCCCACGAGGTCTGAGCAACATTTTCAGATATATCATCCAATCTGATGTTAGAAACTTCACAATTTTACATATTCACGGGTCCCGGTTAGTGTTTACAAATAAATCAGACAAATCTCTACTCTTGAGGTGACCAATACGGTACCCTGCACGCGTCTTATTAATTTTATACACATTTTAACGGTTTCATAATTTTTATCTAGGTAAAATTTTATTTTATTGCCGGTAGAAACGTACCGTATTGACTATCTCGAAAGTAGTGGTTTTTGTCTGATCTATGTGTAAACACTGGCCGAAACCCATGAATTTATTTAGATGATTCCATCATAATTATATTCAATTCGCTATAGACCCAGCAGCTTGGATAATCTATTTGGAAATGTTGTGGAGACCCCGTGAACATCTCCAGAATTGGCTGTAATATTGTTTGAAACCCGTCAAAAATACTTAATTTCAAAATATATAGATATTTTATAAGTTTCTTTTAAAAATAAAATCTAATTGGAAATATTACAAATTTAACAGTGTAATTTTTAAATAATTGTTTTAGCAGAAATTTCAATATCATCTGAAAATGTCTTTAACATATCTGGTCTTCGAAACGAAAGTCTAGGATGCAAGAAGACGAATCAGCAAATTAATAAAAATGCCCAATCAAATTGGTGAATACTTACCGAGCACTTTCCAATTTTTGAAAATCGTCTACCACTCTCCTTCACTTGATACACATAAATGTTATTATCCCGTGATCCAATCGCTATTAAATGGCCATCAGGCGAGAATCGAATAACTTGTATTGGCTCATTGCCATCGACAAACTGTGCTACCATTTCTCGTGTGGTTGTATCAAAAACCAACCACTGTCCCGTTACACTACCGACCGCTATGCATGCGCCATTTGGCGAGAAAGCGCACGATTGTACTTGTTCTCCAATATCCTTACTCCAGACGACCGAATGTGATAATGAATCCCACAATTGTAGTAAACGATCACGGCCACCGGTCACAAATTGTGGCATATCGGGATGTGAAGCCAATCCCCATAATTCATCTGTGTGTCCCATGACGACGGGTGAAAATCCTAAATCTAGAGCACCGGTCAAAATACAATTTCTGGTCGTTCCGATTAATAGTTGTGATCCTTTGCCCTCGGCTACAACGCGTACGGCTCCAAAATGTGGCTCAACCAAGCAATCAATTCCGGTCGGACTTAATTCCGTATTGAATACAACTAATCGGCCATCTTTACCGCCACCCGATATTAAACTACCATCTTTTAATGTACAAATTGAAAATATCGCCCCATCATGAATTTTCTTAAAGAATCGACTAATTGTATTTGTACCACGTCCCCACACAATAATATTACCATTCGAGTCACCCGTAATTACTTCCCCGTTCGCCGAAAATGCAATACACGTTACGTATTTTGGTTTTTCACGTCCCTCGAACACGCCCATCTTCTTGTACAGTGTACCATTTTGGTCGAGCGTCCAGAATGCTATATGACTTTTACCAATCGTTACGATTTGATTACGATCGAGTGGATGAAATTCTGCCGCCACCACCGTATCGACAGAGCATCGTGTTTCGGTTACCCGATTTCCATTCTCGCCTCTTTGCCATTCCCACACGGAGATAATTTTATCGGGCGCATCATCAACGGCCACGATATAAGAGCCGCTATCGGCCCGACTAAACGATAGGCAATTTATGGAACCGCCGAATTCACCTTGACCGATTATGGCCATGGTGGCCAGTGTCACCGAATTCCAAACACGTATATGAGGTAAAGCATCTTTTTTGTCGTGCCCAGCACATTGACCCGTGGCGACTAGAAGTTTATTCGGATGAATTGCCAAACTTTATGTGGAATAGAAATTAATATTAGCTATACATGTGAAAATACATAAAGTGTTACACAAACCTTTTAACATCATCGGTATGGCCTAAGTAATGCCGCTGCGATTGTTCATCACTATTGTATAGGACAACGGCGGCAGCGACAAAATACACCATTTCACCGGTTGGCAATTGATATAAATTGGAGCGGCAATCCTTGCCACGATATCCGTACACCCAATCCAATTTTAGTTTACGACTAGGCGCCGGCGATACCTTCTTTATGTCATAATTATCACGGACATCAGATGGGGCGTACATAATTACGGGCCGACCCCGTAAATATAATTTAACTGCACCGTCATCCTCATTGTATGAAGTGGTGTGGGTGCTGAAATTAAAACGAAAAATTCTGGATTAAATCAACTGTAATGCGATGGGGCAATCCGTATAGTGACGGTTTGAGCAGTAAGAGAGAGCAACTAAAAATCATGTCTGCATAACAATTAACGGTAAACTATATATACCTAATTAAAATAAAACTAAATACGTTAAAAGAAAAGATAAGTCAACCGTTGAAAATGCCGCTTGTAATATTTTCCATACTACACCTCCTATACTTAGCAGTACCTTCATATCTCGATTGGTAATTTATTGTAAATTTGTCAAGACGTAAAAAATACGCATCTCAATGTTTATTTGGTTTTAGAATACAAAAAAAAAAAAACTAAAAAGCAATGTTAATTGCGGAAACGTATACGTATACTTGCCCGCCTCCGCAAGCAAATACTTAAGGAGATTAATCTTGACCTGAAGATCACGCGCAATATTATTAGCTCGAGTGTTGATTAGGAATTGATGATGTGTTCGAACGGAGCAATTTGGTATGCGCGAGAAATTATGGAATTTGGCCATTTAGCTTATATCGAGTTTACGAATTTTGTTGTGATGTCTTATTAATTCGTTGAGGTGGGTGGGCGTAGTAAAATATTAAATTATGATTTTTTAGAACATATACAGTGTTGCTTACGTAATCTTGATTCTAACCGGCCAATGCAATTTATTTCAATATGCAAGCGAACGTGTACGCTGTGTTGTGCATCTTATTTACTCGAAAAGATTTTGTGTAGGTGACTGATCAAATTATAATGTCAAATTTTATGGCATCATCTCGTTAATGTTAATTCAATTGCATCGTTTGGTGACTTTATTTTTAAGATAAGTGCAATTATGTAAAGAGATAAACAACAGATAGACATGAACAAAAGATTGACATGGCCAAAAGATCGATAGAGAGAAACGCCGAGATGAACAAAAGTTAAACTGGGACAAAAGATGACACGATCAAAAGACAGACACGAAAAAATGCAATTCAGTGCGTCTCTGAAATCAGCGCAATATCAATGCTGTTTGTATGGAGAAATATTTCCAGTTCGTGGGCTCGTTGGTTGAGCCCATTAGCGTTCCAAGCTACAATGTGTAGGAACGAGTTAACCATTTGTGAGTATGCTGACTTTTTCGCTTGGTGGATAGATATAAGTTTCCAGTTTTGCCACCCTCTCTGCTAAATGACCAAGTGACTGTTGAATTTGGCTAAGCATTTTAATAATTTCAGTGTTATTTGACTCGTTGGCGATTTGCGCATAGGATAATCCAACTGTGGATGGTGTGATTGTTGTTTGTGGTTTAGCAACTTTGGTTTGTAATCGCTGCACTGCGCTTGTTCTGTTATTCTGTTGACTTTTAATTTTGTTCTGATTTACACGGCATCCTTTATAATTTGCAGTATGCCCTTGTTGTTGACAAAGAGCACAAGAAGGCGCGATATCTGGTGTTTTCTTGTATTTTGTCGTGTGGTGATTTTCCGCGCATTTAACGCATTTGGTTTGACGATAGCAAAAGCTCTTGGTATGTCCAAGTTGTTGACAATTCGTACATTGTGGAATTCTCCTTGTCTTGTTAGGTGGCTCAATTTTAACTATACAGTACGCAACTTTCTTGATATTGTATACTTCTTTATTGTTGTCTTTTTGTTTTAAGTCGATGTAAAACAATGGAAAGTGTTTCCTGACTTTTACACCATCAATCGTGACCATTTTGTATATGTTGGTAATACCTGCAACTTCATGTCCCATTTTTTCTAAGTCTGCTTTAATTTCATCGTGACTAATAGAAGAAGGTAAGCCTCTGATAACCACTCTATAGGCCTTTTCACTCTTCAGCTGGTAGGTGTGATATTGAATATTTTCTAGTTGGTTGCTAGATTCATTTTTTAATTCTTCCAGTAATTTTTTGACATTTCTGTAATCATTTTCAGTTTTGAAAGGTAATTCTAATGTCACTATTTGAGAGCGCCTTAAAATTAGTTGATTCACTAGTGTTTTTTATTATTTTTTGTCGAAAAAGTTCGAAATTGTTGATATTGCTCACATTAATGGGTGGAGGCAGTGGTATTTTTGGGTTTTTCTGTTCAGTGTTACTGTTCACAATTTGTGTATTATTTTTTGGGGGAGTTTTCGTTTTTGTGCGCCTACGTTTCTTAGGATTTCTGTTATTAGCTCTGGAGAGTTCTTCTTCAAGTTCTTCCTCATCTGTGAAATAATTCTCTATACTCAGAGCATTAAAACTATTATTCTGTTGAGAGACTGGAAATTGCTGCAGCAACCAGTTGAAATTATTTGAATGATGTTAACTTGTTGATGGCTGAATATGGTTGACAGGCAGGTTGTTAGCTCGTGCTGAATTCTCAGCTTTACTATTTTTAACCTTTTCTTTTAGTGTAGAGTTTTCTCTCTTAAGTTCAGCAACTTCATTGCTCAGCTGCTCGATTAGTTTCTCCATTTTCTGAAACTTGGATAACAGATCCTCGCTGTTTATAATGTTTGTTGATGCACTCGGCATTTGTAATGAAGTTCCTTTTTCAGTAGAGACCGCGTCTTTTACTGTGGACGCAGTCGCTGTTGGCACAGTTGTCTTTAATTGTAGTGTACGTCTACTTACATTTGGAGGTGGTGATCTCAACATTTTCATGCTCTTAGGAAAGTTGTTCCCTTTATTTTCCAAGGGTTGGTTCCCCCCAGAATCTATGGTACTAGAATCCGAAGAGTATATGGAGCGGCCCGGTTGATTTGATGCTTCTATAGACGCATCCGTCTCGTTTCCTAACATTATTAGGCTATTATTTTCATCGTTATTTTTCATCATAAATTTTTATTTTATTCCCACGAGTAGCACGAGAAATTAACGGTCGCCTATGACAGAGCTCTGCGTTATCATAAGAAGGCTATGGGTTTAAACCGAATGACGCCAAATTCGGAGTTCACATACTAACGACTAAGCACCCTCTTAGTCACGCAGCCATCGGCGTATGTAGTACCACCTTAGCTTTGGTGTGCTATTTTTTGGTCCGCCCCGAGTATTTAATTTCCCCGGTACCTACCATATCTGGCAAGCATTCCCCTATCCGCCAGGTAATAGCAAACCCCACAAAGGGCCTTCGATTGACTCAATATTTTTTCTATTTAAGTTTTTAGCATAACCTCAGATTTGTAGGGGGAGTCCCGTTAGATATATTTACATTTTTATCTCGCCATACAAACAAGGACCACCCTAGTGAAAATTCATCATAACGCTTTAACACACAGATTTATTAAAAACAACAATAGAAGTAAATAGAATCTTAAATGTGGTTCAAATCAATTTAAAACTTTAAACCATCCATAACCATCCGTCGACCGTCAAATTCATCATCTTAACCTTGTAATTCATTCAACTGTAAAAAAATTGTCAAATTAGGTGTATAAACTACCGTACAATGTTATGATTCCACCAGACCCAATATACATTTATAATTTTATCCAAATTCCTCAATATACATCGCACGGTTTCCAATTAACCAAGTTTATTATCATATACACCGTGGATTACGCGGTTTATGATGATGGATCACCCCGCATCATATGATCATTGTTTTGTTAGTAAATTTTATATTTCGTTCCGTGGAATTGAATACGCGATAATTTCCAGTTACATACATTAAAAATAGAAAACTATGTATAGAGAATATCAAGACCAGCCGAATATAAAAAAAAAAACTTTCGTTTGTAGCCAGTTTATTACCGCGAATACTTTACCTCAATGTACACTTGGTACACGTAACCATATTTTCGTTTATGGTAAATTTTAAAGTTTTGTTGGTGCAATCGCAGCCAGTGGAGACTGTACATAAAAAACTTGTTTTTTTGCGAGTACATGACCATATAAACCACCAGTACCACATTATATACTTTTGTTGTTCTTTATACACTTTCCTTGTAACTGGAAAAATTTACACACACACATTTTATTTTCCATCCATCGCGTAATGCCAACTTGGCACAGTTCCAATTTACGTTATAAATATTGCATGAAGTCTAGACACAGAATCTTATAGAGAATTACATTTTCCATGCCACACACCTACTGCGTTTCCTCTAAAGTATGCTGAGGCACCCCCATTTAGTTGCGATGGAAATCATGTTGCGTGAGTTAATTGAAAATAACATTAAATCGTATTATTTTTATATAAAATCAATCAATCGTAATGGGTTTTTGTATCACCCATGACTGATCATCTGTAAAATATATTGTAAACTGTCTGAAAGATCGATAGAGAGATTAAATTTAATTTTCTTAAAATATCTTAATACATTTGTGCGATAAAACAAGGTAAGGTGGAGTTTTATGATTGAATCATCATCAATATTTCTCTTATTATTATTGTTTTATAGGTCAGCGCTGTTCAGCTAGAGGTGTGCGGATCGTTGTTGCACCCCAAATAATCGATAGCGTTAGCAAATTTGTTCGGTTCTACGGATGTTAAAGAGCTAATCAAAAACGCATTTCGTAAAGAGCTAATCAAAAACGAGTTTTCCTAAATTCGTATTCTCGATTGAGATATGAGATATGCCCGTATATTGAGTAATCCAAAGTTTCGCTTGAACAATTTCCCAGTAATTATATTTGGTTCGAATTGAGCCGGAAGGTTCGATTATAAATCGCCGCAAATTGTAGTTCAATCAATTTAAATTTAAAATCGTCCCAAATCGACTTAAAATCGTCGTTCCAATTCATCTCAAATCGTTCCAAAATTACATAAAATCGTTTTAAGCCGACTTAAATAGTTCCAAATCGCCTCAAATTGTAATTTAATTGATCGAAATCGTTTGAATCGATCCAAGTTGTTTCAAATTGTAATAAAATAGTTTCAGATCATCTCAGACTGTCTTAAATCTACATAAAATCGTTCCAAATCGACTTAAATCGTGCTAAATTACAATTAATCCGATTCAAATCGTCTTCGGATAAAATCACTCCAAATCGTCACAATTAGTTCCAGATTGACTCAAATTGTAATCAAAACACCCCAAATCTTTTGAAAACAATATTGCCCCAAATAGTCTCAAATTATAAATAAAATCGTTTCAAATACTTAATTTAAAATCTACATAAAATCGTTCCAAATCGCCTTAAACGGTTAAAATCGTCTGAAATTGAAATAAAATCGTTCCAAAACATTTGAAATCGTCTTAAATGAATCGATCTTGATGAATCGGCTCAAACTGCCTCAAATAGTCGAAAAATCGTTTCAAGTCATCTCAAATCGTTCCAAATTGTCTCAAATTGTAATTAAAACATCTCAAATCGTACCAAATATACACAAACAAACGTTTTAAATCGACTGAAACGGTTCCAGATAACCTCAAATTGTAATTAAATTAATCCAAATCGTTTTAACTTGGCACAAAATCATTCCGAATCGATCCAAATTGTTTCAATCATGGTTTGGAACGATTTTATTTCAATTTCAGGCGATTTTATCCAGTTAAGTCGACTTGGAACAATTTGTGTAAATTTCAAAGGATTTGCTGTGTTTTGATTACTATTTGTAATTAATTTAGTCGATTTGGAGCGATTTTATGCGGAGACGATTTGGATCGAATTAATAATAATTTGGAATTATTTAAGTCGATTTTGAAATGATTTAGAACGATTTGGAACAATTTTATTCCAATTTCAAATGATTTGGGATGTTTTTATTACAATTTTAACCTGAGTAGATTTGGAGCGATTTAAGTCGATTTGGAACGATTTTATGTAGATTTAGACAATTTGAGATGATTTGGATAACTCATCTACATAAAATCGTTAAATCGGCTAAAATCGCTCCAAATCGACTCAATTAGGTTCAAATTGTAATAAAAGCACTCAAATCATTAGAAATCTACATAAAATCGTTCCAAATCAACTTAAATCATTCCAAATTATTATTAATTCGATTCAAATCGTCTCCGCATAAAATCGCTCCAAATCGACTCAATCAATTACAAATAGTAATCAAAACACAGCAAATCCTTTGAAGTTTACATAAATCGTTCCAAGTCGACTTAACTGGTTAAAATCGTCTGAAATTGAAATAAAGTCGTTCCAAATCATCTGAAGTCCCTCGTCTTAAATGAATCGATCTTGATGAATCGGCTCAAATTGCCTCAAATAGTCAACAAATCGTTTTAAGTCATCTCAAATCGTACCAAAAAATCGTTTCACATCGACTTAAGTGGTTCCAAATCGCGTCAAATTGTAATTAAATCCATCCAAATAATTTTAAATTGACCCCAAATCGTTCCGAATCGATTCAAGTAGTCTCAAACTGTAATAAAATAGTTTCAAATCATTTCAAATTGTTATTCAAATCATTAAATGTAGATTTAAACATCGTCCCAAATCAACTAAACCGCCCCAAATCTTAAATGGATCTTTTCGCCTTAAATGGATCGATTTTGATGAGTTGTCTAAAATTACCTGAAATGCTCATCAAATCGTCCCGAGTAGTCTTAAATTTGAAAATTAATTAAATTGATCCAAATAGTTTTAAATTTACACAAAATTATCCGAACCGATCCATAACCTCAAACTGCAATAAAATCGTTCCAATTCATCTTAAATCTGCATAAAATCGTTCAAAATTGACTTAAGCCATTTCAAGTCATCTAAAACGGCCTGATATATTTACACAAAATCATAACAAATCGAACAAAATCGCATCAAATTGTAATAAATTCGTTTCAGATTGTTCAAAATTGTCTCAAATTTTAATCAAATCAGTTCAAATCGCCTGAACAAATCGTTACAAAATTGACTGAAACTGTTCCAAATCAACGTAAATGTCTCCAAATCCATCAAATTAAATTGATCCAAATCGTCTCAAATTGTGTTTTGTTGACGAGCAAGTCAATGTGCAACAAAATCGTTTCAACTCATCTCAAATCGTTCGAAATTCTGTCAAATTGTAATTAAAACATCTCAAATCGTTCCAAAAATACACAAAAAACGTTTTAAATCGACTTAAATCGTTCCAAATTATAATTAATCTCGTTCAAATCGTCTCTGCATAAAATCGCTCCAAATCGATACAATTAGTTTCAAATTGTCTCAAATTTTATTCAAAGCACCCTAAATCATTTGAAAACAAAATCGTTCAAAATCGACCCAAATGACTCAAATTGTAATTTAAATCGTTTCAAATAATTTGAAAACTACATAAAATCGCTCCAAATCGACTTAAATCGACTGAAATTGATTGTTCAGAAATTGATTGTTCCGTGAAATTAATTGAATCGATTATGTCTCGGTATAAATTGCCTCTCATGCTCATAAAATCGTTTCAAGTCATCTCAAATCATTCCAAGTTGTCTCAAATTGTAATTAAAACGTCCCAAATTGTTGCAAAATATACACAAAATCGTTTCAAATCGACTGAAACGGTTCCAAATAACCTCAATTTGTAATTAAATTAATCCAAATCGTTTCAAATTGATACAAAATCATTCCGAATCGATCCAAATTGTTTCAATCATTGAGTCAATTTGGATCGAATTAATAATAATTTGGAATGATTTAAGTCGATTTTGAGAATTAGAATTTGAGATGATTCAAAACGATTTGTAACAATTTTATTCCAATTTCAAATGATTTGGGATGTTTTTATTACAATTTGAACCTGAGTAGATTTGGAGCGATGTAAGTCGATTTGGAACGATTTTATGTAGATTTAGACAATTTGAGATGATTTGGATAACTCATCTACATAAAATCGTTACAAATCGACTAAAATCGCTCCAAATCGACTCAATTAGTTTCAAATTGTAATAAAAGCACCCCAAATCATTTGAAAGTGACATAAAATTGTTCCAAATCGTTCTAAATCATCTCAAATTATTTTAAATCTACATAAAATCGTCTCAATTCGACTTAAATCGTTCCAAATTCTAATTATTTTCACCCAAATCGTCTTCGCATAAAATCACTCCAAATCGACTCAATTAATTACAAATAGTAATCTAAACACAGCAAATCCTTTGAAGTTTACATAAATTGTTCCAAGTCAACTTAACTGGTTAAAATCATCTGAAATTGAAATAAAGTCGTTTCAAATCATCTGACATCCTGGAACCGACTTAATTGAATCGACTCAAATTGCCTCAAATAGTCAACAAGTTGCCACAATATACACAAAATTGTTTCAAATCGACTTAAATGGTTCCAAATCGCCTCAAATTGCAATTAAATCGATCCAAATAATTTTAAATTGACCCCAATTTATTTCGAATCGATTAAAATAGTCTCGAACTGTAAAAAATAGATTAAAATCATTTCAAATTGTCTTAAATCTACATAAAATCGTTCCAAATCGACTTAAATCGTTCCAAATTATTATTATTTCCATCCAAATCGTCTCTGCATAAAATCACTCCAAATCGACTCAATTAGTTTCGAATTGTCTCAAATTGTATTTATCAAAATCGACCCAAATGACTCAAATTGTAATTAAAATCGTTTCAAATAATTTGAAAACTACATAAAATTGTTTCAAATCGGCTTAAATGGTTAAAATAGTCTGAAATTGATTGTTCCGAAATTGATTGTTCCGTGAAACTGATTGCATCGATTATGACTCGGTATATATGCCTCTCATGCTCATAAAATCGTTTCAAGTCATGGTTTGATTCCAAGTTGTCTCAAATTGTAATTAAAACATCTCAAATCGAACCAAATAACACAAAAAACGTTTTAAATCGACTGGAACGGTTACAAATACCTCAAATTGTAATTAAATTAATCCAAATCGTTGTAAATTGGCACTAAATCATTCCGAATCGATCCAAATTGTTTCAATCGTTGAGTCGATTTGGAGCGATTTTATGCGGAGACGATTTGGATCGAATTAATAATAATTTGGAATGATTTAAGTCAATTTAGAACGATTTTATGCAGATTTAAGGCAATTTGAGATATTTTGGATAAATAATTTCAAATTGTCTTAAATCTACATAAAATCGTTATAAATGGACAAGAATCGCCCCAAATCGACTCAATTAGGTTCAAATTGTAATAAAAGCACTGCAAATCCTTTGAAGTTTACATAAATCGTTCCAAGTCGACTTAACTGGTTAAAATCGTCTGAAATTGAAATAAAGTCGTTCCAAATCATCTGAAGTCCTTCGTCTTAAATGAATCGATCTTGATGAATCGGCTCAAATTGCCTCAAATAGTCAACAAATCGTTTTAAGTCATCTCAAATCGTACCAAAAAATCGTTTCACATCGACTTAAGTGGTTCAAAATCCTCGTCAAATTGTAATTAAATCGATCCAAATAGTATTAAATTGACCCCAAATCGTTCCGAATCGATTCAAGTAGTCTCAAATTGTAATAAAATAGATTCAAATCATTTCAAATTGTTATTCAAATCATTAAATGTAGATTTAAACATCGTCCCAAATCAACTAAACCGCCCCAAATCTTAAATGGATCTTTTCACCTTAAATGGACCGATTTTGATGAGTTGTCTAAAATTACCTGAAATTCTCATCAAATCGTCCCGAGTAGTCTTAAATTTGAAAATTAATTAAATTGATCCAAAAAGTTTTAAATTTACACAAAATTATCCGAACCGATCCATAACCTCAAACTGTAATACAATCGTTCCAATTCATCTTAAATCTGCACAAAATCGTTCAAAATCGACTTAAGCCGTTTCAAGTCATCTAAAATGGTCTGATATATTAACACAAAATCATAACAAATCGATCAAAATCGTATCAAATTGTAATAAATTCGTTTCAGACTGTTCAAAATTGTTTCAAATTTTAATCAAATCAGTTCAAATCGTTACAAAATTGACTGAAACTGTTCCAAATTAACGTAAATGTCTCCAAATCCTTCGAATTAAATCGATCCAAATCGTCTCAAATTGTGTTCTGTTGACGAGCAAGTCAATGTGCAACGTATTAGAAAGGTTTGTAATATGTAAAATGGGCAACTGGCACGGAAACGGTTGTTTTTGTAAAACGATCTTTAATTGAAAAATTCGGAAGTATACGGGATACATTATTTGAGTTGCAAACAGTCAACGCCATCTCGTGACTAGTAACTGAAGTGTTCGAATATCCATTCTTGAAAGTTAATCTGTCCCGAATGAGTAAAAATTTCATAAAAAACATTGGAGTATTTTTTGGATTCGTTAAGGTCAGTTGTAGTTTTTGAATAATGATTAAATAAAGATTTAAAGCAAATTTTGCGTGACGGAAGGACTAATACTATACTAATCAATTTTTCGGAAAAAAAATTTAACAAAGACACATACTATTTTTTGGTAATGTTTCGGGGTGACATCCCATAAAATCCAAGTACCATTTTTCGTGAATATTTTTCGTCTTATTCTGCGTTAGCGTTGCAAATGAGAATTTTTTGAACGAAGGGAAACAGGAATAGTTTTCACAAAATCCTCGGTGTCATTTAAAAAGGCTTCGTGGAATCGACCGAACTAGGATCTACATATAACAGTCGGTCGAATATGATTTCTGAACGTAAAGAGGTTTAAGATAATCTAGCAAGACTAACACCGACTTAATATATATCTTTAACTGAGCTATAAAACGGTAAAAGTGACTAGAGTGGATCAATTCTCGTTTCGCCAATCCTGAACGGAGGATCTCGTTTAATGTTCAAAGATCCATCGTTGACAGTAACAGATCTACACAGGTCTGTTAGGAGTACAGTTTTTGTTCTGGGTCCAATTCTGGAATATGATGTTAAAGAAGTTGTTGCGGCTGAGTCACGGATTCTTCCTCTAGAAGAAAACTACCACGGGCAACTCATCGTAGAAATTAGTACTCCGATTACACGAAAGTGGTATAAAACAAACTAATGAAAAAGCTCATTTGACATCATTTAGAAAAGCATAATTTTACAAAGAAAACAATGACACATCTACTACATAAAAGATGGCGCCATCGGCACTAAAATTAATGAAAATTATATTATGCGACTATGCGTATAAATATAAAATTGAGACTAGGTAGGGAGAGTATAGAAAACGCCACCAGGGGAAAAAATGAAGCTTGCTTCAGGTACACCCAAGACACTTTTTTCATTTTTAAATTGATAATTTTAATACTAATTGCACATAAATTTATAGTTTTTATATTTTAATGTAATATACAAATAATATTAAACCTTCCGAAATCACTTTCATTTATAGGTAGGTTATAGAAAAGCCTGCCTAAACTTTTTTCGTAGTAATAAATTTTTCCGCGAGCGCACAGAAAGAAGAAACGCATAAATTTTAGAAAGAAAACAATGACACATCTACTACATAAAAGATGGCGCCATCGGCAGTAAAATTAATCTTATTCGCCATTTTGGTTTATTTACGTGCTTCTAACCTGGTTATCAGTGGTATGCCGTATTGTCTACTTCGTGTACGTAATTAATGTTCTACATATGTAGACAATCAGAAAAAATGGCGTAGACTATGTAGAGAATGAAGACAATGCCGAAAATTATTGTTCCTGTTAGCAATAAGCAAAATTCTATGATTTTTTGGTAATGGAACCATTTTTAGACAAAGGGCTTCATTCCTTCCTCACATATAAACATTTGAACCTAAGTTTTTGTATGGCAATGAATCACATTTATGTTTATGTTACGGTTAAAGTGCGAAATTGGTAAATGTACGAAATTAAAATATTTTGAAATCGTTTACAAATGGAGACTATATTACCGACATGTTTGTTGACCTCTTTACATAAATAGCTGTATAATAGCTGTTTCAGTCAAGAGCTATCAAAATGACAATGTACGTACTACAAAGAACAACATTAACAACACGCAATAAAATGATAAATCATATTAAAAAAATCAGGTAAATAATGATGGTACAAGTTCATTGGTTCATAATCCTAATAAATGACAGAATATGACTAAAGATTCACTGGATATTTCAAGCAATATAACTCAAGTGAAAAAGACCAAAATGGCTATCTTATTTATTAAATTATTGTACTAACTTTACATCCCATGGAGAGATTTGGCTGCCTCATTATCGAGGTTCCGCATAATCAACTAATCTTTGGATTAATGGTTGATTGGCTCGTGAGTCCATCCATGTCACAGACCTGCTGATAGAGGCACAGTACTCCTGGATTAGGGATGATTTCGTTTAGCTTCCATTTTACCAATTACTTTCTCTTTCACACGCCCCCAAAATGGATATCGTTTACAATGTAAATGTCCCATCCGAAAAATGGACGTATTACTGGATACAGAATTTTTTTTGAAGATACACCGGTTTTCTGGATTCTTTGTCTACGGATTACATCACCTGTGTAGCATCGATACTGCCAATCTGTAAATGTTACAGGATCGTCTAAACACTTGTTATGAAAGAAACGGGAGCTATCAGTGTACGATAATATACCGAGTGATAGCGATGCTTCGCGGGATTTGCGAAAGCTTACGATAACGCATATATGGCGAACTATTGATAAGACAATTTATTTTGTTGATCCGGGATTTATAAAATAAATTGAATTTATTTTACGATCGAAAATGGATTCGCTTATTGTTTTGCCAATATCGAAGATATCAATTAACCAAGGAGACGACCGAGCTGCCAAACGTTTTAGGTTGTCTAGTACTGCACTCTGGTTAATAGACGGCAACTTTTGTATACTACAAGTCTAGAAAATAAATGGATAAACTCCTAGACACAATAATTTATAGGCTCGAGTAGTTGAAATTGTTTACATTGACGATAGATTTAAATCCAATTATCAGAAAGGTGGAGCTGGTAGTTTTTGATCTATCGGTATTTTTGTTTGTTACACATGACATTTGACACTATCAATTCCAAAAATAAACTTTTTAACAGTTTAGTTTAGATATAATATTTTTCAAAGTTTTCTCGGAAAACAAGTAACAAATTATGACTTCTGAAGGAAAAAATTACCCATGGGTACTTAACCTTATCAACTTTTTCAGCATAAAAAAATGTTGTGAAATGTGCCGTTTCGTATGGAACCCTACCTACAAATAATCCGACTACCCTAAAAATCTGTCAGAAGCTATATAATTTTACCAGAATGTTGGAATACTTATAAAATTCCAAAATTTTCGGAACTAAATTAATGAAATGTTTTGTAACTTTTGAGTTACCAACTGGCTATAACCTTAGGTTAGCCAGGCAAAGTTTCGGGCAAGGGCATTAATAAAATGTCCAGTAACTTTTGACAGTTGCCTATTAACCCCTGTATCCTTGTCAGCGAATTGGTGGTAATGGTAAATTTTGACCGCGAGTGGTAGCTATGATTGGCCATGAACTCGTCATTCGAGTTGATATAAATCATTATTCCAGTTTGTTGTTCTTGTTATTTTATATTGGTTTAGATGGATTCGATTTATTTTGATGACCCATATAATTTTATGAGTGGTGCCGTGACCGTACATGACAGATAAACAGACTACTCCGGCAGCATACATCTAGGCGAGGTAACATGCATACACATATGCAGAATACACACATACATACACACACACACATATATATATAAATATATATACCGGGTGGGCCATCTATTGGTTTGTTTTCAAATCATGGGCAGATGTTGCCATACATTTCTGAATGATTTGCTTGAAATTTTGACAGCTCGTCAGTCTGATATTCCGCGTCATGAAACAATCCTGTTTTCGCTTGAGGAGCGTTTCGAAATATTGAAAACTTATTTTCAAAGCCAGTGTGTTGTCTAGTCGGAACCGGCAAATTTTGAAAATAAATATGGATCGTGAAAGAGCGCCAAGCGGAACCGTTGTAGTGTAACTGGTGAAGAAAGTTCATGAGGAAAGCTCGCTAATATTGCGGCTGTGGTCCATAGAGAATCCATCGACCTCAACTCGACGCCGATCGCAGTAACTGGCCATTAGTTGCACCAGCCTGAGGAAAATACTGCGCAAAGAGCTCGGATTATTTGCCTACAAGGTCCAGATGACTCAGCAGTTGAAAGCAAGTGACCATCCGCTTCAATATCAGTTCTCTGCGTGGGCCATATACTAGCTTCATAATGACGTCGATTTTGGTCGAAAAGCTATCTTTTCAGACGAATCACATTTCCATCACGGGAGTTATGTAAAGAAGCAGAACTGTCGGTGCCAATGAATCCACCAAGAGTGACTGTTTGTTGTAGATTTTAGAGTGGTGGCATAATTGGCCCATTTTTCTTCGAAAACAATGCTTGAAAAATCGTTACCGCCAAAGGCGATCGTTACAGGGCCATGCTGACCAACTTTTTATGGCCTCAAATAGACGGTATGAATGTGAACAACATTTGGTTTCTTGCGCGCCACATTTGACAATCGAATAATCAGCCGTTTTGGAGATGTCAATTACCAGCGCGGTAATTTGACGCCGTTGGACATTTTTTATGGGGTTTCGTTAAGGATCAAATTATGCGGATAATCCAGAGACAATTTCAGCTTTAAAACATAGCATTGAAACAATTATTCGTGAAATAGGCACCGAAAACATCGATAAATTTTTTATAAACTGGACTCACAGGATGGCTTACTGTATGGCCAGCAGGGGGAGCCACATGTACGAAATTGTTTTCCTCCCCCTAAATCGGAGACTCCAACCTACACAATAAAAAGTGTTCACAAAATAAAGACGTATACTCATTTTGTAGCGTTTTTAAAAACAATCTTTCAAAATGGCCCACCCTATAAAAATACACACATACACTTGTACTCACATACACTCACATAAACATACACATTTGCATACACACAGGCATATACAATACATAAACAAATACACCCGGGGGAGGGGGGGGGGGGAGGTATATTTTACGAAATCTTAGACTAGGTAACTCTCTCTTACTGTTTGTGACGATCGTAAAATCGTGGAAAATAAAATAATGACAATGCTGATGAAAGCTGATACCAAAAAAAAATTAATAACTTTTTTTTCTATGTAATTAATCTGTTCCAATTGTTTTTTATTTTATAGATTGATTTTTCAATTTAGCGAAAATGGAGAATTGGGACACTGAGAAAAGAATTTGGATTGTCCGCCGCTATCACGCATTGGAGTCCGTAGTTTCGGTACAAAGAGAATATAGACGCACGTTTAGCGGCACTCCTTCTAGCAAATGGACTATAATGAGGTTCGTAAACAATTTTGCTGAGCATGGGTCAATCGCAAGAAATCCTTATCATTGAAACCCTTCAGTTCAGACGCAGAAAACTATCGCTGCTGTAGCTGCTCCGACAAGGAGCTTATCTGCTCAAATTGGTATCAGCAGACAGTCACTGCAGACAATTATACACAAAGATTTGAACTTATTCCCTTATAAAATTCAAATAACAAATAAACTCAATGCAGCAGACTAGCCGATTCGCTTGGAATTTTGCCAGAACATCCTTTAAATGGTGGAAGAGGATAAAAACATCTGAAACTGTCTTTTTATGTCTGACGAGGCCCATTTTGATCTAAACGGCAATGTTAATAAAACAAAATTTTCGATTATGGTCGTGCATTGTCGGGCCTTACTTTTTCGAAGAGAACGGTGTTACTATTACGGTCACTGCAGACCGTTATTTAAAAATGTTGAAAGAGTTTTTTTATCCAGAACTACGCCGAAAGAGAATCACTTTCTACTCTGTGTGGTTTCAACGAGATTGTGCAACTCTTTATATAGGCCGGCCATTTATGACAGAATTGCAGCAAAAATTCCCCAATAAGCTGATTTTAAGAAACTCCACATTCCGTTGGTCAACCAGGTCTCTTGACCTTACTGCGCCTGATTTTTTCTTGTGGGGTTATTGTAAACAGGAAGTTCACAAAACAAAACCAACAAATTTGAATGATTTAAAGCAATCCATTCGAACGATAATAGAGGCAATTCCCTTTGCAACTGTTCAGGTAGTAATGAATAATTTTTTGCTGAGATGCGTCAACGTGCGTGGTGGCCATTTAAATTCCATTATTTTTAAAACCAATTAAGAAAACTTAATAAAAATGAATTATCTTTCAAATGAATCTAGAAAAAATAAATTATGTGAATTATTGAAAAAGTTATTTGAGTTGCTTAATGTAGCAATATTCAACAGCCACCCTGTACTTTTGGGCATCTTTTAATATACTAGGATCATGAAACAAATTCGGCCGACTAACGTAAACTCAGCGGCCAATCTTATTTCCGCACGTAGCTTTCCAGATAAGTTTATGTTTCATATCGCTTTAGTCCGGAATTAAATATAATTTACACAGCGCTGACAAATCTATCGCAGTATAATTTTGTTATTCAACTTCGTATGCAGTAGTTGAATAAATCGAATGTACTTTTATAGATTGTGTGTCACTGTGATGAAAATGATGCAAATAGCTGTGAATTGGTTGAGTAATCGCGTATTTAAATTGTACTGTAAAAATGTATTCTTAATTGATTTACTTGTAAATATTTATAAAGTCGATTATCTTCGCATGCGAGTTTTGTTATAATTTTCGATGATGGTTTTAAGCTTTTAAAAGGTGTGTTTAGTGATTTGCACATTTTGGCTATATTGAACTAAGACATACGCTGCTCATTCCAATACAACTGTACACAAAATATTATGCAACTATTCTATACATCCTCTTAATTGGTTTTCAATGTCAAACAAGTATGTACGAGTATATCAATTTGTTAAACTGTATTGTACTGCCCTGAATATTATAAAAACATTATTCTAAATCACTGATTCGTAAGGTTAAATAAAATAAAAATTTGGCTTACAAGTTCTCGGAAATAGCAGGAACCACTGCTATGCTAACCAGAGTGAGTAAAGACTAGCCGAAACGAAGTGAAACCAGTCGAAGCAATATAAGCTAGTGCCATTATGCACGGTATCTCATAATTTTGAGTTTCACTAACTCAGTTGGAATCGTCCGGACCATTACACACACAATGTGAACAATACCGTCTAGGGTAATATGAACTATATAAACTGGAGTAGTCGAAAACAATAAAATACCAACTGGAACCGTCCGTGCCGTTTACAATAAGCATGATGTGATCTAGGTCATCATGGACTTTCCAAAATTTTAATCGAAATCATTCAGCGCCAACCAGAACAAGAAAAATCCAGAATCGTTTGTAGTCTGTGAGAACCATTAGGACCACTGCAACGAACTGAGATGTTCCCAGCGATTTCTTATTGTACCGACTAACAATGCTGCTTCTAGTTGGCATTGTAGTTTTTCCGGCTGCCTTTGCTATGTTTCCGATTGAAAGGTTATATGTTGCATAACCATCCAAAACGTATTGTGCTTAATGTGAAAGCGCTGAATGGTTTCGGTTGATGAAAATCTGATACCGGCTGGCGTTGTATTGGCTCAGTTTGAGATTATAATAGTTTCTATACATTTTTTTAAAAAGAGTTGAGGAAGGCAGAAAGGGGGTCTTAGAGACTCTTCTGTTGTAGAGGGAAGGAGGTCTCTGAGGCTTCTCATCTTAGGAAAATTCTATCTAGGTACTAACCCAGCCAGTCCTAGCTATTTAAATAGAACGGACGGGTTATGGACAGCTTCAAGTGCGGAATCATTGGAGCTTCTCATGGAGACTCATTTTCCGGGAAGCTTTGATCACACGATGGAGCGTGGAGCTCATCCTGTGGGCGCGAACGAATCCTGTGGGCGCTGAACGGTTTTAAGCATTATAAATCGGCGGGCCCGGATCGGATTATACCAGCAGAGATCTGGCTGGAGGTTATCTTCGGGGATGTCTGAAACTGGTCTATATTGGGTGGTAGTTTTTATCCCGAAATCGGGAAAGAGCTCACATGCATGTCCAAAGGACCTGAGGCCTTTAACTCTATCTATCATCCTTTCTGTTGAAAACCTTGGAAAGGCTGGTAGATGTAGTTATTCGGACAAATATTGAGCCAAGAAATGTTGCAGCATGCGTGCTGTAAGGAAAAGTCGGTGGACAGAGCTTTGCACGATCTACGCACGATTCAGAAGTCAATTTACTCGCAAGAGTATAGTAGCATTTCAGGACATTGAGGGTACCTTTAATAATTAAAAACAGAGGCGATCATGGAAAGATTGTTATGAAGATGGACTACCCTATAAGTAGGTTGATAAACCAGATGCTGGTAAGCAGGATTATTACCTCGGAACTGGGGGAGTCCACCATTAGAAGACGGGTGGTTAGACGAACCCCGCAGAGAGGTGTAATGTCCCTCTTTATTTGGAGTGTAGTGATGAATGGGTTGCTGTTGAAACTGGAGAGAGGGGAGAGGGGTGGTAGCGTATGCAGATGATGTAGCGATAGCTGTCTCAGGCAAATATCTGCATACGATTAGGGATGTTATGCAGAATGCACTCCTGATCGTTACGAAATGGGCTACCATATGTGGATTAGGGGTCAACCCTTCCAAGACGGAGCTGGTACTATTTACTAAGAAATATAAAATTCCGGTAGTTAGCCCTCCTACCATGAATGGCATTAGACTGGCTTTTGCTGACTGAGTGAGATTTTTGGGCATACTCTTGGAAAGTAAGCTCAGCTGGAAGCCTAACATTATGGAAAGGGTTAATAAGGCTAACATAGCCATTTACTCGTGTAGGAACGCTATAGGTAAGAGATGACGTTTTAAACCAGGGCTGGTACACTAGCTCTATACCGCAGTGGTAAGACCGGTGCTGACGTACGGGATGGGCGTATGGTGGCCAGCTCTGGATAAGGTAACATATTTAGGGATGATGTAGAAGGTGCAAAATCGGCCTGCATGATTATAAGCGGGGCGCTTAGGACAACACCTACACGCGCTTTAGAGGTTATGTTTCACCTTATTCCATTCGAATTTTTTGGTAAGCAGATAGCAGCCAATGTGGCTACAAGTTTCTCAGCTGTCTCTCATTGGAAGTGTCTTCAGGCGGGGCACTCGACGATAGTTAGGTCGCTAAGGGAAGAACTGGCGAATCTAGATTATATTAAACCAACGTTGTGCTTCGATAAAGGTTTTTGGACCATCTGGCTTTCGAGGGAATCCTGGAGGAACGGATCAATACTGGAAAACAAGGCAGTGAAATTTTTCACGGACGGCTCTGTGAGAAGCTTAATTTTAATATATAACGTGGTATCCGTGAGGGATATCGCAACTTATGTGAACAGTCAGGCGGCGGTCAGGTCATTAAAGGCGGTTTGTCTGATGTCACGGGTGACGCTGGAATGCCGATCATCTTTTAATGAGATGAGCGAGTATTTCAGAATCCAGATATGGTGAGTCCCTGGTCATTCGGACGTCACGGGGAACTGCAGGGCAGACGAACTAGCTAGGTACGGAACTAGCTAGGTACGGTACGACTCTCTAGGTGTAGCCGGAAAGGGCAGGTCTGGGGAGATCTATATCAGCTCTCAAATTGGCGCTCAGTAAAAAGGCAATCGCCTCGACAAATGAGAGGTGGACCAACACTCTCACATGCAGGGCAGCAAAACAGGTTAGGCTAAAACTGGACTTGCGGCGCTCCAAGGCACTATTATCCATGGGAAAACGAGAGGTAGGATTGGCTGTAGAGATACTGATAGGACACTGCCTTTTTGGGGAACATGCGAGAAGGCTGAGTTTACAGACGAGTGACTTTTATAGAAGTCGTATGGACGAAGAGGAGGAAGAGACTTTAGATCACTTCCTATGCTCGTGTCCGGCACTATCAGACAGAAGGCATAAGTACTTAGGTGTTTACGGTATGGATAGCCTTTTGGAACTCGCGGACTGTGGAATGCGAGATATTTTACGCTACATAAGTAGCTCTGGATGGTTTCAACTGGAGTAAAGAGGATATCGGATCCTGTGGTATCACAATGGACCACTATTGGCCTAAATGTGCGATAGCAGCCACCTAATCTAAGCGCTACATTTTTTTTTATTATTGTAATATTTAGGCTGCATAGAAGCATGAGAAGAAATTCAGATAGGCTGCTTGCTTATTTGGATTCCGTAAATAGCCTATGTTGATTGGCCTTTCGGAGATCTGAGTCTATGAGGACGAAATCACGAGCTTCAGTCTGGAGAATTATAATCTGTTTGGCGGGTGCAATGAGAATTAAAGATCTGGTGGCGTGGCAATATACGCTAGGAACGATTTGAATTGTAAACATATCAAGCTCGACTTTAACACTTTTGATGCTATAGACATTTGCTTTATGTTATAGTCAAAACCAGTATATGCCTTCTGCATCTACAGACTAGATTCCTTCAACATTTCCAATTTCATTGCGGAATTCAATGTGTTTTTGGCTGATTTAACAAACTCTAACATAATAATTATGGGCGACTTTAATAGCCTTGATATTCTTGTGTCTAAACCTACCAGGATTTTTAAATCTTCACCAACCTGTATCGATAACGTTCTCTGTAGGTTTGATCAGATGTTTTTCCAAAATCTCTCATGCAATGTATTAGACTTGGGCATATCAAACCATTTTTTAATAGAACTAGTTTCTTTGGTGCTCCCATTTCTAGACCAGTCATAAAAAACTCTGTTGAGATGGTCCGCATTGGCTATTGCCAACTGCAAGAACTTCTTCTGTGGGAGTATTGGCGCGATGTTTATAGCCAATCCAGTGGGTTGCGAGCTTTTGATTATTTTCTAAATGTTCTAAATGTTCATCTTAGTAGCTGCACAGAAACTACCTCGAAAGCTGGAAAAGTAGCTAAGCTTTCCAAAAGGCTTGTTAAAGATAGTCGCAAACTATGTGACAACGATAATGCCAAAATAAGTCAGAGTAAAAAGCAGCATTACATTGAACAGTTTAATTCCAATGGCATTAATGCCCGGAAACACTGGCAGTCTGTTATCGAATTGATACATGGGCACCCGAGTCGGCTGAAATTAAAGAATTAAATTGTAAGTCGGGTAGTGTGATCTCTGGCTCAAGTGCCATTGCTAATGAGCTTAACAATTTTTTTGTGCTAGTAGATGAATCCAGTTGTGCGACTGTTACTTTGGGTGAGTCGGTAAAACATAGATTGGCGACGGAAAACTACGATACGACGAGAAGCTTTTATTTTCCCCCGATCTTCCCGGGTGAATTATATGCAATTATCAATTCGCTTAAAAATAATTCATCGCCTGGACAACCATCTAGGTGTTTCGAATGTATTAGTTAAGAAGAAGCTTGTTATCTTGTGGATGGCTTGGTGGTAGGTAACTACCGAAAAATATCGCTTCTTTACATTTTTGAAATGGCCATGAAAAGTAAGATGGTACATTTTCCGAATAAACATAATTTTCTCTCTCCGCTGCAGGTTTAGGAAAAATAAAAACTCAGAACAAGTATTTTAACAGTTTTGGAACAAATACGTAGGTGGGAGCATTGATTTAGGGCTGAAGCTATCTGGTCTCCTTGTCGATATGACTAAAGCTTTTGATAGAGTAAACCATCATATTCTCTTAAGGAAATTTTATTGTTGTGGCTTTCGTGGAATGTTCTATAGCTGGCTTTGTAGTTACCTATCTGATCGATCACAGGTAGTGCGTGTCAATAACCAACAGAGCGGAGAACTGCCAATTCCTCAGGGAGTTCCTCAGGGATCAGTGTTGGAACCCCTATTATTCCTTGTTTACGTGAATGTAATTTTCTGAGGCCCTTTTGCAGGCTTCCTCACCGCTTTCGCTCACGACTTTTCGTTTGTGTACTCTGGTACACGTATTAGGGTTCGAACACGATTTAGATTTACTGACGGAATGGCTTAAATCTCACAACTTACTTTTGAGTGAGAAAACTAAAATAGTACATTTTAGGGATAGCCAGGAACTACCTGATCCTGACCTTTCTTTCCATGGTTGAGTTATATTTTCAAATCGATCTACTGCAACAACACACAAGCGATATTTATTTCTGGCTAGCCAATGGTGCGTTGGCAGAAAATATTTAAATTTAACTCAAATACGTTTACAAAATATTTTAACATTTTGTATCGTTGCATACTAGTGAGTAAAATTGTTTTCAAGTGGCTTAAAATTAAACCCCATATTCACACATCAGTTCAGGTCGATATCATTTAATTTATGAAAAAGTACAATGCGCGTAAAAACAAAATTTCGCATTTTTACCGTTTCACAATTTTTTTGAGAAGGAAACTCTCATGAATGTTTTTGTGCCGAGATACAAGTGCAATTTTAATATTGTAAATTTCACTCAAACGTTTCGAGTTTCGATAAATTATTTATATACAACTGCAGTCTCTAAACATAATTTGTTCTAAATTTCACTCATATGCTTGCAAAATATTTTAGTATTCTGTAAAAGCGTATTTCGCATTAAGAAGTTGGGCAAAACTAATTCGTAAAACATTTCAACGGACTGTCACAAATGCTTTCACGAAATATTTTAAAAATTCAGCGGCTGTCACTAATTTTTAAATTCCCACTCAAATGTTTTCATATACAATTTGACATAAACGAAAATTTTATAATGAAATTTGGGTTATTCTGGGTGATAGCTAGATATTGATTTTACATCTAGGCGAGGTTACCAAGACGTTGGAAGTTTGGTTTCGAACTAATGAAACTTGAATTCTTTAGTTCGAAACCAAACTTCCAACGTCTTGGTAACCTCACCTAGATGTAATATTTATAATAATTTACTGGGAAATTGAATACAAAATGATGACGCACATATTTAAATTTCAATGATGGATTTACAAAACAAATTTAAAAATTTCACTCAAATTAATTCTACTGAAAGTTAATATTTCACTCAATATTTTAGAAGAGAGGTGTATTTAGGAGGTGTTGCCAGCTATAACTAATTTTTGAAAGAACTCTTTACTGTTTCCAGATGCAACATGCAATTATTAATTTATTCAAATTCGTCTTTACAAAAAAAAAAAAAATTAAAATTTCACTCATTTTGATGCACAAGGTTTTTAATAGTAAGGGATCAAAATCTGTCTCATTTATTTAAACCAAAATGATGGAGGTTTTTAGTGAAAACTAAAATGCAACCTATACAATTTTAATATTTTACTTATCACAAATCTTATCACAAATCTTAATTTAATTTTACTCAAATGCTTTTCACATGCAATATTATAAACATTATCCGTAATATTTCAATTTTCTTTCAAGTATAAAGTTTTGACAGGTTCGACCCAATTGGTGTTTTAGGAAAAGTTCAAGATTTCACTCAAATAGATCCTATAAAATTTTAGTGTTTCACTAAATATTTTAAGAGATGCAATTTAAAGTTTCGGCTGTATGTGATTTTTAAAATTGCACCCAAATACGTCTACAAGCAGCACCACATAAATATTTAAATAATCGATCTCTAAAATATTTAAAGTGTCACTCATATTCACGTAATAGTGGTGGTGAATTTATGAAAAAATCACAAACTATCACTCAAATGCATACCACAAAATATTAATATTTCACTAAATATTTAAGAAGAGAGATGTAATATGGAGTTATTGGTTTTACTAATTTTTAAAATTTCACTCAAATGCGTCGTCCATTTAACTTGCATTGCTCACAACTTTAAACCCAAACGTGACTCATTTTAGATTTTTAATAGTTAAACGTAAGCAAAACAACAATATTTAAAAGGCGATGGTTTTTTACGAGAAAATTCATATTTTCACTCAAAAATATTCACTCAAATATCCACTCAAATATTTTAAAATTTCACTCAATACAATAATTAATACAATTTACATATATAAACGATTCATGTACACGTAGAGGACTTTTTAGGGTGTTCATTTATTAAAATGTGAGTTGTTGCGGTGCTTTAAGATAAAATCAAACATTTAATTCAAAAGCTTCTAAAAATTTAAAAATGTCACTCAACACATGCTAGTGACGTTTATCCGAACTAATCCAATAAATAAAACAACAACACACTTATTGTAATAGTATTGGTGAAAGTAAACATTCAGGCGAAATCAAGTAATTTAGAGGAGATGTGATTTTTTAATTGGCCTTAGGTACAATTCCAAAGTCATTCTAAGTATTTTCTAAGCATTTAGCATAAATTTCTCAGTATCACTGAAGTTCATGCTAAATACTTAGAATGACTTTGGAATGTACCTAAGGCCAATTAAAAAATCACATCTCCTCTGGATTACTCAATATAAATTCGCCTGAATGTTGACTATCATCAATACTATTACAATAAGTGTGTTGTTGTTGTGTTTTTTGGATTAGTTTGGATAAACTTCACTAGCATCTCAACCCTTAGAAGACAGGTGTAGATTGCAGCAGAATTTACCAATTTATTCAAATTTGTCCACTTTGAAATTTTTAAAAAATCACTCAAACTACTGTACTTAAGATTTTTAATAGCTAAAGCCGAGTTGGACCAAATTCTGATCGACCTAATTTATTTATTTAAATCTGATTGATGATCGTGCCTTTCTGGACAAATTTAAATTATCTCTCAAAATCATCCTAGAAAATCAAATAATAAAGAAAATTGTGATGAAACTGCGACGAACCATTTATCTGAATCTAAATGATTAATTATGGTGATATCTTGTGGTAAAATTCAAAATTCTACTCAAATGCATTCCACAAAATTTTAATATTTCACTCAATAATTTAGAAGATAGATGCCGGTTCTCATTAGTTTTTAAAATTTCACTCAAACTCCTCGACTTGAATTAGTTTGACATAACCAACTTATTTAAATTGGCCACCAATATATTTAAAATGTCGCTTAACTTCACACAAAAGATTTTTAATAGTAAAGCGCTAGGGAATGAGGATTTGCTTTAAGCCAAAGATGAAACTTGTGACAACACACATAACATATTTAGAGGCCGAAAAGGGAAATTTTAGGTCAACGTTACCTATGAGTCTTTGGTAATGAGCGTAATCGATAAACATAAGTTAGTTTTGAAACACCCGTTTCCTTCATGTTTTCATTGACTTGCATATGACGTCCACTAGAAAGTATATTAAACTCAAACAATAATCATTTATTGTACATACAAATTATAATTTATGTAATTGAACATAAACACGTTCAAATTAATCTAGATTACATCGCACCTGTTAACCGGTTCAATGGCAGAATAATTGAGAAATATCCACTGATATAAATTGTTAATGCTAGCCCCACCTACCTGATATTTTAAGTGCAAGCTAGATATTGGATATGCTGGTCTAAATACACAAGATTGTACCGGATTAGATTATTTCAGCAATTACGATTTTATTATTCAAAATATCGACAATCGCTTACTAAAATCTAAATTGGATTATGAATATAGTGGCGTGTAAAATGAATCACAAAATCGGTTTTTGAGTGGTTTATGGGTGAAATCATTAAAAATGTACCTAATTCCAACAATTTGACTGTATATGTGTAGTTTAGACCAAAAAGATATAATTAGGACATTTGGATCATTGATTGGTATGGAATTTGATGGTGGAATATTGGAAGCTAAGGTTTAATAGTTATTACTAGGAACTTCGAGTTGCTTCTGTCTTTTTGCTTCACTATACTATGAGAAAAACAAATGTTTCAATTGAGAATCGGTTTACAAAATTTCAATAAACAATTTTGTACTACAGAAGTCTCACATATCTAAATACAAGGCATTTTAGAAAGACCGGTCCGTCCCTGGGCTCGGAGATTGTTGTACGAAACTATAAAGTAAAATTTTGTTCTGCAGAATTCAAAATTCCTTCAAATAGGCATAGTTGTTTAGAATGTCCTTGATATATGGACTTTAGTAAAGAAATGCAAAATGGTTGGGCCTTGCGGTTAACCTTATAAATAACAGACATTTATCGCAGTAGTAGTTACTGCGACGATTTTAATTAAAAACTTCAATAAATTTTTTTCCTACATAAGTCGAAAGTTCTACAAAGAGATATGGCTTTCTCGAATGGCCACCATTAAGGCTTTAGTAGAAAAATCCAACTGATTTAACTGCGACAATTGTTCTTCAATGAACAATTTTGTTCCACATTTCTCCAAAGCCACACATATATATCACTTTTGAACCTTGAGTTTATCAGTTAAACAAAAATGGGAAACAGTCCGCCTTATATTTATAAGCCGACCTTATAACTTTTAAAGTCAAGGTCCAAAAGTGATATCTGTGTGTAGCTTTGAAGATAATGATGCTCTATAAGATAGCGGAAATTTGACAGCGGAAAATAAGAAATTACGCTACTCGCCGCATGTGGCAGCCCAATTACAAATGAGAATATATTTTGTTATATAATTACCAGCGGATATACAAATTGAATAAACAATTTCCGCTGGTTATTATATAACAAAATAAATTCTCTTTTGTGACGGTGCTGTCACTTGCGGCGAGTAACGTAATCTCTTATTTTCCGCTGTCAAATTTCCGCTATCTTATACTGCATCAGATAATGCCTAACTAAAGTCTTTATTTTGGTCACTCGAGGAAGCCGTATCTCTATGTAGGACTTTCGACTTCTTCTTGTTCTTTCGATGCATGTTCGTACAACTGAAAAATTTTGTTCTATACAGAATCAAAAGTGCCATAGATAGGCATTGATTTTAGAATGGTCATGGCTTGCTGTTTAATAAAAATGACAAGTGGTAATTCCATTCCCGACATCCCCCGATAAATAACAAGCTTAAAATGATAGATTTCAATTTTCAGTCTACAGTCATGTATCAATACACAATTTCTAATGAATTTGTACATTGCTCGATTTGAAATTTACGGTTTTAAACTCCCAACCCAAAATATTTTGAACCGTATTAATTATTTCCCGTACCGAGTAAGTCAGTTTATACAAAAAGGAAATTATTCTCAACAATTCGCCGTGCAGTTACACAACCACAAAGTAGAATGGATACTTTTACCGACGATCAATTCAACCGATTGTTGGAGACTACTCAAAACTCGTTTCATTGTGTAAACTGTAAATCAACAACATGGGTCTGTTTGTAGAATCGAAATTGAAGGAACTCAATCAGACTTCTTTGAAATAACATTTGATGTTCGACAGAGAGATACATCGCGCCTGTGCTGTTCAATTTGGCATTTGAGCACGCTGTATATTTAATAAATATGAAGGACAGTTTAATACCGCCCGATCACTACGCAAAATAACTCGGTTTGGAGGTGAACAGTAGCAAACCCAAATTTTTACCCAGGAGCATCTCCGAATGGCAGATCTCGGTACCGGCGGAATTAATTTTGATAGAGTTGAAAACTTTAAATACCTCGGGTCAGTTATAACAGCGTCAAATGATATGCAGGCACAAATAAAACCCTGAATCGCTGCCAGACAAAGAGTTTCCTACGCCCAATCAAAGTTATTGCGACCTAAACATCTCTCGCAATCGTGCAAGCTCGCACGACTCTGGTCCATAACGATTTTTTTTGTTAAGTAAAATGAAGAATGCAGGTTGCTAACATTTTGTAAATTATTAAATCTAAATCTATAGCTGTAAAGAAAGTAAACTTGATTAATGGATAAACAATCAAGAGATATAAGTACACAGTGTCCATCCGAAAGGTTTAAATTTTTTTGCAGCCATTTAAGCGAATATTAATATTAACAGTTCATACTTGACATTTGTGAAAAAAATTCGATTGAACAACTCGTTTTAATAGTGAAAACCTTTTACACAAGCCAATCATCAATTACATTAACATTAAATTACGTGAACCTTTCGGCAGGAATAGGGTGGCTACAAAGTCTACGATTTGCCGGATTATCGAAGAATTTGAAGAAAGAGGGACTGTAGGGCAAATAAGCCAAAGTGTGTGCAATAACGTAGTCAGACATTCCAGTTTGGCAAGCGTACACATACAGCTTTGACAGATCGGTGCAAAATTCCTTTTTCATTTGATAAATAGTTAATTTAAGTGGTTTTGGGTTTTCATTAAGTTAAAATAGTTTTATAGTGGTGTAAGAACAATTTTATAATATTAAAAAGGTGGTGGACGCAAATATACAGTGTTTTAAGTAGATTATTGTTTGGTGGCAACAACAACAAGTGTTTGGTTATTTTTAAGCGGCGTGTTTTTAGACAGCAAGTAAAGTCAGGTGTGGGCAAAAGGAGGGCTTCGGCTCTAAAAAGGGGCGATGTTTGAAAGCCCAGATAGATTCGCACCGTTGAGGATGTTGGGAAATAATACCCAACCCTCCAAAAGGAAAAGGATCGAAGAAATGCGAAGAAAGAGATTAGAATTCGGTGGCGGCGCAGATATAATGGATTACAATGGAGTGAATGAAAAATATCTAATAATTAAGCACGAGCAGGAGGGACAAAACCTGTCAAATTTTTCATCTTTTGGAATACAAAAAGCGCTGGATATGATAACCAAAGGTATCATTAAAACGCAATGCACGAGAGCTAGATAACTGCTGGTTCTGACAAAAAATTAGGCAGCGACGGATGCATTACTGAAGGCCACATATACAGTTCCAAAGGTATCATTTTCTCATTTTCTACCACGACTTAAACAGTTTAACTGAGGAGGAAATCAAAGAAGGGCTTAAGGACCGTGAAAAACAAGTTAACGGATACAGCAGAAATTATCCCCTGACTTTTAATTCATCAGTGTTACCGGAATATGTAAGGGCTTTATACAACTAAGTATTCGGTTGTACATTTCAAATCCGTTGAAGTGCACCGAATGCCACAAATTTGGTCACACCAAAACGAGATGTACAAGTGATCCTAAATGCTACAAATGTAGTGAAGCAACATCACAGAACCAGTCGTGCACTACACTAAAATGCACAAATTGAGGAGAGGCACACACCAGCGATAGTAAGGAATGTCGAGTATATAAACGAGAAGTAGAACTAGTGAATATTAAAACTGTAGATAGATTAACATTTCCCGAGGCGAAAGCTAAATATATTCGACTATATGCAAACTCCACACCAGCTAACCAGACAACATATGGAGATACACTAAAAACCGCTTTTAACCCACCAAACACACCAAAAAAGCCGCAAAACAAAGAAAACCAACTAGAACCATTTCAACTTCAAGCCAACAACAGACACAATTAAACCAACCACAACAACAACAGCCGCAACAACCAAAAGAACTACTAGAAACAACAAACTACAACAACAAATACAGCAAGTACAACAACAACACGAAAGATTACAACAACAACCGCAATCAAATCAACAAACAACTTGTAATACAGCAATGGACATAGAGAGTTTCGGGTGAAAGGATACAATTATCTGTCCAGACCGAGGGCTGATGGCTTCGGCGGGGTGGCGATATTGGCACGTGCCAATATCAGCCTGGTCCTTTGTGACATACCGCGTTTCGAGCACGTTGAAGTCATCGCAGCCCAAACTCGGAATCTGGACAGCAACTTGTTATTTGTTAGTATCTATGCAACTCCCGTGTTGTCTACGTCTGACAGAGAGAGCAGCCAACGAGATTTTCAAATTTTGTTTGAATAAGGGAGGAAGGCAAAAGTGACGTGATTCTAGCGGGTGATATGAATGTGTATTTGAGAATATAGGGGAGTGAAAGAACTGATGCTAGAGGTAACTGGTTGACCCGCCTCATTCTGGATTCAGATCTCGTAGTCCTGAATGATTGTGGGTCAACTAGAATGGCGAGAATGGGTTCGACAGCCAGCGCGATATATTTAACTTTAATATCTAGAGGGCTGGCGGGCCAAGTCACTTGGAATGTCACAGATGAGAATTTGGGTAGTGATCATTATTTGATCAGGACATGCTTAGGTGGTATAAATGTTGACATAGACCGTAAGGTCATTATGAATAGTAAGAAATGGGTCGAACGTATGAATGAGACTCTCATAATGAAAGAAGCAAATGAGGTTAACCAACTTGAGGATGAAATAGAGAGAGTGAATGAAATGTGCACTATAAATGTCACAGGGAATAAATACAAGGTAAATGGTTGGTGGAACAATGAAATCCAGTATTGGTATGGAAGGAAACGGATAGCACTAAGAAAGTCCAATAGTGTATATGTCATGAATGCAGAATAAATTATGGAAGGATGAATGCAAGATTGGCTATCCGTAGAGCGAAAAGGAAAAGTTGGCGGGACTATGTGTCCAAAATGACACATAGAACCACAACTAAGGATGTATGGGATAAATTTAATAGAGTGAGAGGATATAGAGCGCAAGACAGACAACAAACAAATGATTACGGACGTAAGTAGCAATTTGAGCGATAGATGTGAAGTTTTGTTACCTGATAATGAAAATGAATTTATGAACGATATGTGTTTGAATGGGAAGAGTTCCGAGGGGTTTTAGAAACATCCAAATCTACTACCCCCGGAACTAACAGAGTGAGTTATAAAATGATTGGTAGATTAGAATTCGAAGCCAAGGCGGCCTTGCTTCGAATTCTCAATCAAGTATGGATGAGTATTCAGATACCGGAAAAATGGAAGGAAAGCAGAGTGGTATCTATTCCTAAAAGGGATCGGGATAGGAATCGTGCAACAAATTACAGGGGAATATGTATGTTGAAATTGTGAATGGTATGATGAAAGGTCGTATAGATAAATATGTGAATGAGGGAAATTTGTTGTCGGAAGTCACCTTTGGGTTTCGTCACAACCACACTGCTAATGAATGTGTAGAAAAGTTTGTGTGTTTCCTCGGAAAATTTGCAAACGGGTGTATGAGTTCATGAATGAGAGAAAGTTAGTTTTATGTGGTAGAGGGTATAGGTTGGAAGGAGCGGTGACTATGGGCCTCCCCCAAGGCAGTAAAATCTCACCGACTCTCTTCAACCTGTACACGAGCTCGATACATAGGTGTAACTCCTCGGACAAAGTCATTTTGCAATTTGAAGATGTCCTGATGAGCAAGGAGAGGACCATCGAGGAGGCATTGAGTCGGGCTCAAGAATGTGTGAATCAGGTAACCGAATGTTTGAGTGAATTGAATTTGAGGGTAAATTGTGCGAATATATAATGAGAGAATTGAGTGTGTGAAATTGACTAGGTATTTGGGAATCTGGATGGACAGAAGAATGAGTTTCAAAGTGCATATGGAAAAATTGGCCGATAATTGTAAGAGTAGATTGAACGTGATTAAAAGGGCGAGCAAACCGAAATGGGGAGCTCATCCGGGTGTGACTGATATGTTACAAAAGACGCTAGTATCAACTAAAATTGCGTATGGAATGAGTATATATGGTGATGGGTCCAAGGTTGGGTTTAAAAAGTTGATGCTTGTGGAGAATGCGTGTGCTCGAGTGGTATTGGGAGCGATCAATTCGACACTCTCTGTGGTCTGAATTGGGTGATTCGCCTCCTTATTATAAGAGGGAATGGATCACCGTGCGAGACACTGTGCGAATGTTAACTAAGGACAATAAATTGGTGAATGAAATGAAAGAAAGATTGCAAAGAGGGACGGTTTACAAAAAGACAACAAGATTACTGGGAATCTTGGAAAATATTAACATATTCTCCAAGATTCGTCCGGCAAATCCGAAGTTTGGTGACACAACAAAAGCAATGATGAATGAGTTATCGGTTAAGAGTGAATTTTGCAAAATGCGAATGAATTATGTTGCACATTTGGAAGTGTATACAGATGCAAGTGTAAATGATGGTCGAGCAGGTGTGGGAATTTATATTACTTCAATGAGGAAAGAGAAAATGGTAAGAGTGCATGACAGTATCTGTATAATGAATGCAGAATTGATAGGGATTATGGAAGGGCTCAAGTTGGCAATGACACAAGGGAGAAGGATAATAGTGTTATTCTCTGACTCCCATCCTTCAATGGATACCTTCACACCTACAGATTGAAGGTAATGAAAGAGCCGATATGCTTGCGAAACGGGTTTGTTTGATTGATGATGTAAATGAATATGAATTCATGGATGCCAGAGACGTACTTCGCATGTTTCAGGTGAATCTGTGGAGGAAATGGGAGAGAGAGCTTGTTGAAAAATGTCAGGTAAAAGGTAAGAAGTACTTTGAGTTGGGTAGGTCTCCTTTGAGGCAACCGTTCTTTATGGTGCTCAAAGAAGGTACTAGAATGTTACGAACTATGGAACGAGTGAGATTGAATCATGGAAATTGGAAAGAATGTTTGAAGAAACGCAATTTGGTTGTGGAGGACATCGAACATTTGATTCTGAAATGTTCTGCATTTAACCAGAGCAGACAAATGTTCGATGTTCTATTGAGTGCAAGTAATTTGACTGAATTATTACGAATGGGAATGAACGTATACGAGTATAAGAATGTGTATGAATTTATTAGAACAAACCAGATAGAAGTGTGAAAGGGGATCGACGTGTGCTAGGTGTATGAAAAGAAATTAAAATTAAATTATGATGTTAAAAAATGTAAAAAATTAAAAATTGTAAATTTTGAAACGGGCCATATGCAAATATTGTTGCTGTACGTGAAAGTGTACCAAACCAACGACATCAATTAGACAACGTGCGCAAGAACTTGGACTTCGAAGATCAACACTAACCAATATTTTGTATAAAGACTTGGATTTATTTCCGTTTAAATTTCAATTAACACTAAAGCTGCTACCCAGAGATCATTTGCGGCGCCGTACATACGTAAATAAGATGCTTTTGCTTGACAATGATAACCCAGATTTATTTGAAAAATTAATTAAGAGTAACGAAGCATTCATTTTTGGCGACTAGTGGAAGTTTTTGAGATATCGGCCAAAAACTGATAATAATTTGATAAAAAAATTTAAATTTTCAAAAGTATTGGTTATGAAATGGCCTAGTTTAGTCCAGCATGAACAGATCCTAGAATTGTTTCCTAAGTTTTGGACCCCTGATCAATACTTTTATCCAAATTTCATTCTCATTCTTTTAGTACGGCGGAAAGACAGAATATTGTTAAATTTCAAGATTTGATTTACCGAGTTCCTTTACTTCGGAGATCAATCAATTTGTCATTTTAAGGATCACTTTTAATATTTTATTCCGCTGGGGTGTTTTGTTTAGTGAAAAAAGAGATACAAAATTAATAATAAATTTCCGCTGGTAATTATATAACAAAATAAATTCTCTTTTGTGATCGTGCTGCCACTTGCGGCGAGTAGCGAAATATCTTATTTTCCGCTGAGAAATTTCCACTAGCTTATACAGCATTCATTGGACCATATTTTTACAAAAATTCGAATGGTTCAGCTAGTACAGTCACTGGCGAACGTTATCGTGACATGATAAGGAATTTGTTTAGACCAGAATGGCGTGTCCATGGTTTGGAGAACATGTGGTTCGAACAGGACGGTGCCACATACCATACTGTTAGAGAAAACCATGAAGTTGGGATAGGGATATCTTAAAAGTAAGGGTTATTAAAATAACCCAGATACTATTGAACAACTTAAAAGGAACATTGGAGAAGATAATTAACATGATACAGGGTGGAATGTGTGAAAAAGTGATGAAAATTGCAATCAGTTGAGCCCGCATAAATAAACGATCGGCAAACATTAAATCTATTTGCTTTTATTTAAAAAAAAATTATATTCAGAAAAGTAGTAAACCTTTCTCGAACACCCTGTACATACAAATCAACTATGTATTAGTAAAGGTTTGCATTCAGGGAGATGGTTAAAAATAATGATTGAGTGGATAAAACGTGGACAGCAGTTTGAAGTAGTAAGCGCGTTCTCTCATTGTATGTTTTGTCTGGAGAATTAAGTCTTGTTAGACGTCATGTTACGTGTGCTAATTACCTCGGTATTTCATAAAAAAGTAGAAAAATAAAATTATGTGTGGCTTCTTTTGTTTTGGACATATCATTTATACCAAAATGATTTATGTCGTTGGCCATAACAATAAATTAATAAATTACGAATTCGCAAAATTAACAATTGGCATAAAAGTATTTTGTTCACTTTGTAGTCAACTAAAACATATGTGGATTTTGGAGTAGAGTTTTCAGCAAAACATAAAAAGAGCGGATGTGTTTTATTTTAATTCTAACAAAATCAAATAAATACAAATTTGGATGAAGATAGTAAGTAGTTTTAGGAAACTAATAATCTTTGGATAACCACCAAAAATACCAAAATAAAGCGTCGCGGCAACATCACACTCAAAATAGCGAGATTGCATTCCGGGGTTTTTAGATAAATTCGCCATATATAATTTATAAATAGTATATTGACATAGCTTATCGCTATCAAACGCTATTAATCCATATAGGTAACACAAATACACTAACCTTGCCATACTGCTCGTATTATGTGTGTGTTATACAAAAACAACTCAAAATATTATCAAAATCCAACGATAACAACAAACAACAACACTTGATTTATTAGTTTTAATATTCTGCGATTTAATTAGCGACGAACACCTAAATGCTGAGCCGCGCACTTAATTTAATTATTACACAAACACCGGAGTTAATCACTTTAGCAAAAATGACTCAAAAGCAAACACAACGTCACACTAAGCAAACGATCAAAAGTCGACTATATACGTTGTAAATAATGATCTAACCGGCTTTATGATACAATTACAACTGAAAACTAAAACGCGAAATTTGTACACAATGTCCGCGGCCGCGCGAGAAAAGTAAATACGCGATCGCGATCGTTCGTTCTGCTTGTTATATACACAGATCGTGTTCATCCACAGTGCATAAATACAAACAAAACTCAAATTTCCCGTTTGTTAATAATTCTCGATATAATTCACTGAATAAATTCAAGATCATTGAAAGAAACGATTACATAAAACGCTTAACATCAACGCGAAGGAATATACACAGATACACCGCACGTCGCGATCAAATGAGATGCCCTCGGTCGATATAAAATTTAATTTAATTTTTTTTTTGTGTTTCTTTAACTTAAACAACTTCTCTATATGGATTTATTAAGATTTTATGGTTGCGTTGTGAATTCGTAAAACGACAAAAACGATATGAGAAGCTTTATGAGTTTATTACCAATGTTTTGGTTTCTATTTTGAGTACACATTTATGTACTCGTGTACGTAGTATGTACGAGTTTATTGCCTATCGCGATATGTGGTTTATGCCTATGAGGTCGTACTCGTATTGAATTCGGTGTTGAGTGAATTTTTTGTTTATGTTTTCGTTTTGTGGAACGGTCTTTTGAAAACGATAAACAGAAATAAAATATTTAATTCATTCGATAAGTTTCCCCTATATATTAGCGTTGGAAGTATCTGTTTATGGAATATACAGTAAACAGTTGATAGTTGGTTATGCGTTGGGCCGCGCACGATCAACGATTCCAACATGCTACTGAAGTTAGCAGAAAAATTCTGAGGCAAAAACTGCACCAACCACCTCCTTTATTTAATTTGACCGAAAGTAGCCAGCCGAAAGTGAAAAATCGATAATCTTGATTAATTAAGCCGAAAATTAAAAAAATTAAGTATCAGTTGGCATTGGTTTCTAGAACACTTTTTGTCAGAAAATTGTTCATTCAACGGTGGTTGTTGTTCAATGGAATTAGGAAAATTCTGGATTAGCACAAATTCAGCCAATATATTTTTTGGATGTCAACATACCTGATACAAATATGCAATCAGAAGTGCCAATTTCATTGGTTTCTAGAACACTTTTTGTCAGCAAATTGTTCATTCAACGGTCGTGGTTGTTCAATGGGATTAGGCCAATTCTGGATTAGTACAAATTCAGCCACTATATTTTTCGGATGGCAATGATCATATCTGATCGAAATATGTAATCAGAAGTGCCAACTTCATTGGTTTCCAAAATACTTTTTGTCAGAAAATTGTTCATTCAACGGTCGTTGTTGTTCAATGGAATTGGGCCAATTCTGGATTAGCACAAATTCAGCCACTATATTTTTCGGATGGCAATGAACATACCTGATGGGAATATGCAATCAGAAGTGCCAACTTCATTGGTTTCTAGAACACTTTTTGTCAGCAAATTGTTCATTCAACGGTGGTTGTTGTTCAATGGAATTGGGCCAATTTTGGATTAGCGCAAATTCAGCCACTACGTTTTTCGGATGACAATGAACATGCCTGATAGGATAATGCTATCAGAAGTGCCAACTTCATTGGTTTCTAGAATTTTTTTTGTCAGAAAATGGTTCATTCAACGGTCGTTGTTGTTCAATGGAATTGGGCCAATTCTGGATTAGCACAAATTCAGCCACTATATTTTTCGGATGGCAATGAACATACCTGATAGGAATATGCAATCAGAAGTGCCAACTTCATTGGTTTCTAGAACACTTTTTGTCAGCAAATTGTTCATTCAATGGTGGTTGTTGTTCAATGGAATTGGGCCAATTTTGGATTAGCGCAAATTCAGCCACTACGTTTTTCGGATGACAATGAACATGCCTGATAGGATAATGCTATGAGAAGTGCCAACTTCATTGGTTTCTAGAATTTTTTTTGTCAGAAAATGGTTCATTCAACGGTCGTTGTTGTTCAATGGAATTGGGCCAATTCTGGATTAGCACAAATTCAGCCACTATATTTTTCGGATGGCAATAAACATAGTTGACAGGAATATAGTATCTGAATTGCTTAGGACTTGGATTTTAGAACATTTTGTATCTATTGTTTAGTCTGTTGTTCAACACAAATATTATTGAACGCTATACTTCTGTGTTTTGTTTGTTTAATGTAGTATCTTTTAGGGGCTTGTTTGTTTTTCCTCGATTTATGAATGAAAATTTATGAAAATCATATTTCTATGATAAGCACAAATTTCATCAGTTTAGCCGAATAGAGAAAGTTTTAAAATTAGGCTTAAATTATTTCTGGTTTATTCTAGAAATCGGTTTTTATTTGTTTCGTCTTTCAGGCGAAATTTGAAATTTTATATTCCCGTTTTTTCGGGTCCTGGACTAGCACTAATTTTTTCTCGTGAGCACTTATTAGCACAAATTGGGCTTAATCGGTATGCAAAGTTTCATTTTGAAATTCAAAAGTTTCCCAGCTCCAGTTACCCACACATTAATTTGAAATATCCCAGCCGAAAGTAACTAACCTACAAATTCAGCCACCAAATTCAGCCAACAAAAACCACAAATAAAATTAAAACCAACATTAATTTCATATGCATAGGGCAGTTTGATAAGTCAGTGACGGAAGCGGTTTATTTTTCAACAAAGCCTCCTTTAAGATCGATACATTTAGCCTAGCGTTTTTTCAAATTTTTTATTCCTTCCAAATAATGCGTTTTCTCAAGGCCCTCAAAATAGGCGTTTGTTTCAGTGATGAGCTCTTCCTTAGACCAAAATCTCTCACCGGTCAGCCATTTCTTCAGGTTTGGAAACAGGAAATAGTCGCAGGGGGTAAATCTGGAGAATATGCTGGATAGGGTAGTAGTTCTTAGCCCAATCTGTGGATTTTTGCCATGGCGACTACACACGTGTGCACCCGTGCATTGTCTTGATGGAACAACACTTTTTTCTTCGCCAAATGCAGTCGTTTATGCTTCAAATGAATACCCAATATGTCCAAAGGCTCTGAATAATATTCGCCAGGCTTACTCTTTTCTAGGTAATCGATATGAATGACACCGCGTGTATCTCAAAAACTGTGGTTGTGACCTTGTTCAAGTCCAGCTTGTGCTGGAACGACCACAACGGAACTCAGTAAACCACTTCTTTACCTTTGAAATTGATGGTGCAAAGTTTTCATAGTATTTATCAAGTCTCCCCTTGGTTTCGGTGATGATTGGTGGGAGCACGCAATTCACTTTTTTACATTTTCATTAAATTTACGAGGTTGTGGGACGACGGGAGTAGTGTTTCATTTAAAGTTAGTGCGCGGGAAATTCAAAAGGTCACTGACTTATCAAAATGCTATAAGCAAATTTCAAAAATTGATAAAGACTTAACGATTAAAGTGTTATGACCAGAAAGAAATGATCTCATTTAAAACGGTTTGTCGATGGTTATCGCATCAAAACTTTTTAGGTTAAGTTTCATGCTGGGAGTTCGGGAAAATTGAGGAGTGTGAAATACACGTACAAAATTCAAAATTTTGTTAAATCTTAAGTGTTATGGTTCATCGATGGTTATCGCTAGAAGATTTTCCAGGCCAAGTTTCATGTTGAGAGTTCGGGATTTTTGGGGGTGTGAAATACACGAAAAATTTCTAAAATTTGTAAAAACTTAACGTTTAACGTTATGTCTGGAAATGGTCTCCGGTTTTTTGATGGTTACCGCTGGTAAATTTTCCAGATCAAGGTTCATGTTGGTGGTGTTTCGGGAAAATTGAGGGGTGTGAAGTATACGTGCAAACTTAGAAAAATTATAAAATTTTAACGTTTCAAGTGTTAAGTCTGGAAATGGTTTCATTTGAAATGTTTTGACAATGGTTAGTGTTGGAAAATTTTCCAGATCAAGTTCCGTGTTGGGAGTTTGGTAAATTGGGCGGAATGAAATACACGTGTAAACTTTAAAAATTTGTAAAAACTTAACGTTTAAAGTGTTATGTCTGGAAAAGGTCTCATATGAATCGGTTCGTCGATGGTTACCACTGGATAATTTTCCAGGTCAAGTTTCATGTTGGTGGTTCGGGAAAATTGGGTAGTGTGAAATACACGTGCAAACTTTAAAAATTTGTAAAATTTTAATGTTCCAAGCGTTAATTCTGGAAATGGCCTCATTTGAATCGGTTTGTTAAATCGCTGGAAAATTTTCCAGGTCAAGTTTGTTGTTGGGAGTTCGGATAATTGGACGGAATTAGATACACGTACAAACTTTAAAAATTTGTAAAAACTTAACGTTTAAAGTGTTATATCTAGAAAAGGTCTCAATTGAATCCGTTCGGCGATGGTTATAGCTGGAAGATTTTTCAGGTAAAATTTCATGCTTCGGGAGTTCGGGAATTCTGGAGGTGTGAAATACACGTGCAAATTTCAAAAATTTGTAAAACTTACGTAAAAACTTAAAGTGTTATGCCTAGGTTTCATTTATATCGGTTCGCCGATGGATATTGCTTAAAAATGTTCTAGGTTAAGTTTGATGTTGGGAGTTCGGGAAAATCGGAGGATATAAAATACACGTAGAAAATTCAAAATTTTGTAAAATCCTAACGTTTTAAGTGTTATGTCTGGAAATGGGCTCATTTGTATCGGTTTTTCGATGATTATCGCAGGAAAATTTTTTAAGGTCAAGCTTCATGTTTGGATTTCGGAAAAATTGGGGGGTGTGAAATACACGTGCAAACTTCAAAAATTTGTAATAACTTAACAATTTAAAGTATTATGTCTGGAATAGGTTTCAGTTATATCAGTTCGTCGATGGTTATCGCTGGAAAATTTTACAGGTCAAATTTCATGTTGGGAGTAATTTGGTGTGAAAGACACGTGCAAAACTCAAAAATTTGTAAAAACTTAACAGTTTAAAGTGTTATATCTGGAAAAGGTGGTCATCGTTGAAAATTTTTATAATTTGTCGTATTAGCGGGCAATGAATATGAGTTATGGCATTAGCCGTGATATCCCTGCGCTAAAAATCAGGGCATATTCTAGGAATTTTCAAATTTGTCTAACTTCATCCAATCTATATTACCTCATGAAGCCACAAAAAATATTTCCTGGTCGCTTTATATTAGTTTTAAACTTATTCCAGAAGGAAAAACTAACACCCAATAAGTTAACAACTACTGAGTTGACTACTGAAAACATGCTTACATGAAATTATGTCAATATTTCTAGGACTATTTTAAAAACGTTGATAATACAGTTTTACTACAGAAAATTGGCCAAAAATAATAAAAAATGTCTGTTGACATTTTTTACCAATGTATTTTACATGCAGATTTTTATCTTGAATTTTTCTGCTAACGTTAGTAGAATGATTCCAACAGAAATATCCATATCGTCCGTCCCGTTTTCTAAATACCAATTTGCATAAAACCCGGAAATGTAAAAATAATAAATTTTATTTTGTTTTATTTCGTTGGCACCACATCTCAAGTAGGGCTATGACCGTCTCATTGTGAGACACACAGTATTTTAGTTAAAGACAATATTAAATTCTCTGTGGTTTATGAAGAACATGATCTAAAGAATTACTTCTCAGGGATCAAATAATGATAACTTTTTGGAGTATATTGAAGAACTTGTAGATAAATTACCGAGAGCGATTGAATTAGTGGATTTTAATTTAAATATTTTTAGCACCCCATCCAAGGTTTTGATAAAAAGGACGATTCTATTTGGTCATCTTTTGGTCAAGATTGGTCACTAGTTTTCATCTTTTGGTCACTCACTATGCGATAAAATTCGAAAAAACAAATTGCCGAATAGCACCTCATTGAAAGAAAATCATACTCGTTAGATTAGGATTGGTCAACACATTTTGAGTTTTGCTCACCAATTGTATTGAATCGTATTAATTCAAGTTAAGTTTATAAAATAAGTTATAACCAATCACACTTTTGACAAGCAATACGAGGGCGGATTGAAAATGAAGCTACCTAAGTAGGAAAACAAAATTTTTTTTTCCCAAAAACCATTTATTTCTCAACATAGTCTCCATTTAGTTCGACACACTTAGTAAGACGATATTCCAACTTTTTTATACCATCTGAATAATACGATTTCGGGAACCCCTCAAAATACGCGTTAGTTTCGATAATCACTTCATCGTCTGAGATGAATCTTTCTCCTGCGAGCCATTTTTTCAAGTTTGGAAACAGGACAAAGTCACTAGGAGCTAAATCTGGACTATAAGGTGGATGATCAACCAATTCGAAGTGTATTTCACGTAATTTTAACATTTGTTCGAATTTTAGCATTTGTTTAGTTTTTATTCGACACTGAGCAAACGCGGCACCCATCTTGCCGATAGCTTTTTCATATGCAAATGTTCATGCAAAATGTTGAACACACGTTCATATGGTATGTTTACCATTTCAACAATCTCACGCAACTTGACTCGGCGATCATTCATAACGATATCGAGGATTTTCTTGATATTTTCTTCAGTAACCACCTCTTTTGGCCTTCCTGTTGATGGTATTGTTGCAGTGCTTCTTCGGCCGCGTTTAAATTCAGCAATCCAATATTTTACCATGTAATCTGACGGAGCAGACTCACCGTAATGTTTATCGAGCTTTACTTTTGTCTCTTTCGCCGTTTTCCCTTTCAAATAATAGTGTTTAATCACTGCACGAAATTCGTTTTTTTCCATTTTTCAAGAAACACAAAAGTTGCTTACTTCAAACGACTACAACAAATAAACTAATCGATGAATTTGGGTGAAATTTTAACAGCTGACGTTTGACAGATCGCAATTTCTAAAAAACAAAAATTTTTGTGTTTGTGCTGCCATCTAGCGCTAGGTAGTTTCATTTTCAATCCGCCCTCGTATATCATGGTCTAAGCTACAATCTGTTTCTTGTCAAAATGTTCCAAAATGCAGATTGTTAACTAAAGGCATTCGGCGTGTGTACTAGAACCATCCGTAAATTCACGCTGCTTCCTAGCTAGAAAGTTATTCGTAGTTGCATACATTCAATGCGTTGGCATTTTGCCTTGGGTAATTTTACTGAAATCGTTTTTGTTCGTTTTTCTTGTTATAAGTAATTTTTTACAGATCCCAGAATTTTTTACAGATTCCAGTACTTCCTTTAAATTTTTTAATTTAGGTACGTACAAATCTTTTTTAATTTAGCGTCATTCACGGTTGTTTGACACTCACACGTCAAGTGTCACGTTTGGCGAGGCCACTTACCAGATTATCAAGTTTCGACGGTTTATGTCTAAAATTTATATTAGATTCCAATTTTCCTTCGATTAAGAAGAAATAGTTATATTGTGTAACAAGACGCAATATAAAGGGTGTTTTTTTAAGAGGTTGCCGATTTTTTTTTTGAATAAAACACATATAAAATTATGAAATGACCAAAATTTTTTTTTATTTGGTAGATAATTTTTTGGCATTTAACATTTAAACACAATTTCTGGCATATGGCTACCACGACTATTTTTCACAAATGTCATTCTGGAGGTCCAATTTTCCAGCACTTTTTCAAGCATTTGAGGGCGTATGTCAGCAATGACACGTTGAATATTGGTTTCCAAAGCGTCAATCGATTGAGGTTTATCCACATAAACCAATGACTTCACGTATCCCCACAAAAAGTAATCGAGTGGCGTCAAATCGCACGAACGCGGAGGCCAATTCACCGGACCATTTCTCGAAATAATGTTGTCGTTGAAAGTTTCTTTCAATAAGTCGATTGTTTCACGTGCTGTATGGCAAGTGGCACCATCTTGTTGAAACCACATTTCATTCATATCCATATCTTCAAGATTTGACAACAAAAACTCATTTAACATGGTTCTGTATCGATTTCCATTCACGGTAACGCGTCGTCCTTCCTCATTTTTAAAGAAATATGGACCGATGATCCCACCAGCCCATAGACCGCACCAAACAGTACATTTATCAGGATGCATTGGTAATTCTAGAACGGCGTGTGGATTATCTTTGCTCCAAATGCGACAATTTTGTTTGTTGACGTATCCATTTAACCAAAAATGCGCCTCATCACTGAAGAGAATTTTACGGTAAAAAAATGGATCTTCGTTCAATTGATTTAACGACCAATCACTGAATTCACGGCGCAAACGATGGTCGTGTGGCTTTAATTCTTGCACCAATTGAATTTTGTATGGCACCAAACCCAAATCTTTACGTAAAATTTTCCATAAAGTCGATGGACAAAGTCCAATTTGCTGAGCACGACGACGAATCGATAAATTGTCGTTTTCTTCGACACTGGCCTCAACGACAGCAATATTTTCTTCTGTACGAACTCTTCTCATTCTTGTCGGTGGCTTGGCATCCAAAAGAGTGAATGTAGACCGAAATTTGGTAATTACGTTCTTTATGGTGGTCTCTGACGGACGATTATGTGCACCATAAAATTCACGAAGTGCTCTATAAACATTTTTAATTGAACACTGATTTTGAAAATAAATTTCCACGATTTGAAAACGTTGTTCTGGAGTTAACCTATTCATAATGATTTGCTAAACAATACTGAGTAGAAATGCCACTTTGAGCTGTCAAAACAACTGTCATAAAATAAAACGACATCTATCGGAAAAACAAACCTCCTAAAAAAACACCCGTTAGCAACTAAAGCGGAATAGTCCTATACAAACTTTCATGACGTTCGGAAATATAATCTCTAAAATTGTTTTTCAAAATCGTTTGAGCTGATTTGTTTAAATAGAAACTCGGATCGCATTTGAGAACCCCTAAACAAATTTTCCCGAATTTAGCACTCATCACAATCGATTTTTAGCACTAGAAAGCCTATCTAACCTATTTTTATAAAAATCGTTCGACCCGAAAAACCCGAAGTGAATTTTCCCAAAATTATGACTCATCACAATTCATCCCTAGCATTAGAAAACCCCTTGTTAGTCCCATTTTTATCTAAATCGTTCGAGCTGAAAAAAGTAAAAAATGGTGCCGAACTCCACCGATGGATCTCCTAAATGAATTATCCTGGACTAAGAAAAATCATTAACTAGATAGCGAATTCTACAAATCAACATAACAAGGTGCAACATTCCGCAATATGATGGGACCTAACGCCAGATACCTACAATAATTAACGAAAAACATGAGCCGCAACACGAAACAACAAGACGTAACATAGTACAAAATCACGCAATATAGAGCAACATTACGCAACATGGTACACATGACGCAATACGGTGCAATATCATGCAACATTCCACAATGTGGCCGAATATGATGCAGCAAAACGTTGACGCAATATCGTACAACATCTCACAACCTGGTAAACCATGGTGCAACATCACGCAATAAGGTGCAATATGATCAAACAAAATGAAACATACCACTACGTAGTTTAAATCCCACAACATGGTGCAACATAAGGCAACATCGTGAAACATTACGCAACGTGGCACAATATGGTGCAACAAGAAGAAAAATCACGCATCCATCATAGTGTGGTGCAACATGACCTAAATCCATAAATCAGAATTCCTTGTAATAGTTTCCTTGCATTCGAAAACCAGATCAAGCAAAATAAAATATTAAAAGAAGACTCCAAGATCCTAAATGAATTTTCCCGAAATCAAGACCCATTACAATCGTTTTTTGGTAGTCGAAAACGCTCCTCCAGCATTTATTATTAAAATCGTGCAAGCCAAAAAATATTAAGTAGGACCCCGGGCCGCACCACTCTCTGAAAGTTGAAATATCTCTTGCGTTAATCTCGTTGTGTCTCTGATTTATCTCTGATGCTCGTGACGTTGCTTTCTTTCTCAGTTATGTTCGATCTTTGACCATTCTCCGTCGTAAGTCCGCTAGGTTGTATTTACGGTCACGCTCTCCTCTATTAGCTCATCATGTTCCTGATTCTATTTCTGCCTCATCACATTCCAACACTTTTCTATCTCAACTAATCTCAACGCACCTTTCGTCGTTTTGGAGTTTTACGTTGCATAATTGTCGTGTGACTGCTCATATCTTCGTTCTAACTCAGTCATGACCCACTTATAGCTCTTTTTTGTAGCGGATCTAGTTTGAAAGATATCTGCAGCTTTCCCACGAAAAGCCAAAATGAGTGATTTAGGCTGCTGCTTTACACCCCAACAATTGTGTTGTACTGCCGTTTTGAATTGCACCTCACCATCGAATGTCGAAATCGTTTTGGTTAGCTAGCCATCTCAAATAGTTTACAAGGTATGTGTTTCAAAGCGACCCTCCACTTGTTTAATTTTATTGTGAAGCTCCTGCCTTGCACCTTGTTGGTCTAATTTGACATCGAATTTAGCATCCACCTCCTTCGGTTGAAGCAAGAGTGCCCCTTCATCATATTATATCTCATGTCCAAAGATTTCAAAATTAATCCAAAAAATTAGTTAAAAATCCCAGAAATTGGCATGGTGAACAATTGTTGGATTAGTTTTAATAAGAACTTCCTTCTTTTATAGAGTAGGAGTAAGTGTGGAAATGTGAGCTCGCTGTTTTCGATATGCTGTCTGTCTATGTGTCGGTCTGTAGTCTCTCTGCAGCCCAAGTGGATTGACGTAGTTTAATGAAGCTTCATACTTGGGCGGAGGTCGGGCCACCGGATGTGGCAGCTTATTTTATCTTATCTTGGCTTGCGCTTTCTCTTTTTTTGATGTTTTTTCAATTATTTTGGAGGTAGCATCTGCGATGGAATCGTTTGAGAGCGAAAGGAATTTGGATTGTATGTATAACAGGGCTGGTTAGGATCATTTTCCAAAATTTAGGCGGAAGTGACAATTTTGGTAGTAAACTGTTATTTTGCCATAGTTCCGCCGCTCTGCGTCCCAGGTGGGTTGGATACTCAGGATAGAACTTCATACTTGGAGATATTCGTTAGGTTGGGGGAGGTGGCAACTTCCTTTGGAGCTTTTTCGCTTTTGGCAGTATTTTGATATAGCATTTGCAAGGGAGTCGGTTAGGAATGGGTTGATTCTGGCTTGGAGTTGTAGCAAGGCTGGTCCTGATTATTTTCCGTAAATGACTAATTTTGATAGAAACAGGATGTGAAAAAGGCTGGTTGCACAGATGTACCGATTTTTGTTGTGATGCTTTTGCGTTGGAACTTTCTTCTTTTCTGCTAGTGTTTTGTATTCTATGAGATACGAAGAGACCAGGCGGATTCTAAATTGACTTGGCATTTTAATTGGTTCAGTACATTTTTCTGGAATTTGGTCGGAAGTGAGGAATTTTGATAAATGCGCAGCAAACACAGACAAACACAACACTTGACGTTTTCTCCTTAGCTAGAGAGAACAAGAAAAGCAATGCGATATCAGGGGTAAAGAGGTCGGTATGAAAATGTTGTACAGGGTTTTCGCATGTGAGGTTCATGAGAGTCAGATGGTGGGAATCTTAAAATTCTTTGGCCTTGGCCGCCGTAGTGTTCAAGTATTGTGATTATTTGAGGTGGAGTAGGATCGGATGTTGGCCAGAACATCAATGAACAATTGTTTTTACTAAGCGACAAAAGATACGTTTTGTCTTGTTGGACATTTTATACTGCCGTTCATTAGCTAGAAGCAATGTCAAGCTTAAATCATAACATTACGCAATAAATCTTTGTATTACGGATAACAAAGTCGCAGATTTCAAAAATTTATTTAATGTCGCATATCGTTCGGAGTGGCCAAGAGAACTGACTGAACATTTTCATAAAAATGTAATATTGATCGTTTGGGTATTTTTCCGTACTCCCTCTTTCATATATTTGAATTAGGTTATTTTGCAAATTGGTTGTGAGAAAAAAAGTGTAAATACCCCAGAAATAGGTAAGTCTGGCTACCCTAGAGGTTGGATACGTCTGTTCACTGATACAGTTTCTTTCTGTTTGACCCATCGGCCTAGTTCTCTCATTTTTTACTTCTTTTTCACAAAGCTGAATTTTCTGCTCATTGTTTTGGGGTAACTGGTGTCTTTCCTGATGGTCCTGGCATTGGTGATGCGATGTACGCCCTCCTGTTTCAGAATCCCCTTCCACGGCGCTCCGTAGTCTCGAAAGCAGCTCAATTTCTGGGATGTTGTAGGTGTCTATATTTTTAACCATTATTTTATTACTGGTACAAAATCCCACTTCTGACACCAAATAGCTGTAGCGTTTAAGTTACAAATTTTATTTACACCAACACCTGTAACTTATTCAATAATTCACTATTTCACTTCACACTATTGATCACTATTTCACTTTTACTTCTCGCGCTGATCACTTTTATTTCTTAACTTGCACTGTTCACAGTTTAAATTACAACTGTGTCTTCATGGCAATTTTGCTCGCACTTGTTACTTACAAATTGCTTTCGTTAGCTCCATATTCCCTTCCACATGGAATGTCGTTCTAAAATCTGATTTCCAATCAGTATTGGAGGAATACTTGCTGGTAATATCGTCACATACTTAGAATAATAACTGCCTCGCGTTGGGCTCGATCCAGCGACCTTTTGTATAGTCCAAAGATTAGATTTGGTTGTTATAACTTAACCACTTCACCACCGAATGTTGGTAAATGTGTCGAGTAGAATTTGAAACGATATATATTCATTTATTCAGCTCTAGGTAACCATTGATTAGTGATGCGACTTTTGTTGAGGAACATTTTTTATCCATATCAAGGTTCAATATTTCTGGTGTCCTGGTATACCGGAATAAAGTGTTATAATACACTTTATTCATGAAGTAAATGCCGTCTTCGATCTATTTGTATCGAAATTTAAGACTAGGGGTGCGGGCGAAAACTCAATCAAAGGTAAATCAGTTATCATAATTTTAAAACAATCGAATCTAACTTAAACACGACTTTTACTAAACAGCGTACATATACTTTTATTGATGTTCCTACCCTCAACTCTTAAATAACAATCTAACATTTATTCAAATAATTCATTCATTCTTCTTTCAAAATATGTATAATGAATGTACATAAAAAAATCTGTAATAAACGAAATAAAAATAAAAATTTCAATAAAATCTTTTATGATTTTACTGCCATCTATCAATAAATGGAAAAATCTCCACCATTAATGATTTTGTAGTTTCGCTATTTAAAACATATAAGAGCGTCGATTGTAAAGAAGAATAATTACAGTCGTTGAACACCGTTTCGTTATGTTCCATTATGCCTCTATATCGCATAAATTTTTACATTGCTTATTTACCTAAAGCACGTCATCGCCCGTTTAGACTTGGCCATGATTTCGAAAAAGTTTATTCTACTTTGTAAATACATTTAAGATTACATCAATTTCACTTGGCTCAATCAAAAAAAAAATGTTTTCAATGAATTACTTAATTAAAATTAGAAATACTTAAATAAAACGTTTTGTGTTTATTTATATTTTGATTTCTCGTTTGAAGTATTGTGATAAGAAAATCTCGTGTTTTTTCCTACAATTTTATGTGTGCGTCTTAGACGCAGAACTATATAATCAACTGTGATGATACTTCCATGACATAATTTTGGTGAATCGCGGCTTTTTTATCAACTTAAAATATTCGCTGATAATGTTTTTGTATTTAAAGTGTTTATGATACGGTGCGACAAGAGGTCACTTAGATCAATCCGCACACATCATAATGACTTAATCGGACGTTACGTAAACAATTATGAGTCATACACCTAAATACTGCGTGCAATTGAATATGTCGACATTTTAGACGCGTGACTCTCACTTTTCCTTTCATTTTTTGTAATTTGTATGCAAAGCAACGAACTCTAGCGTTTTACAATAATATGTAAAATATTCAAAGCCGGTAAGCACTTAACATTAATTAAAAATTAAAAATAAATTAAAATGTAAAATAAAATCAAAAGAACATACCCATGCTTAAGAACATGCCCTGGTGCAGGTTTAGACGATAAGTTAAGTAAAGATTTAGTTGAATATCTGGGTAAATTTATAAAAAAAAAACAGAAAACAAAAAAAATCAAAAAATAAACTTAAGATGTTATGTACAAAATTATAGTTAAAAAAAAATTACTAACACTTTAAATATATTTACAATTATGTACCGTATTCAAATTCAATCGTATGGCGTTTTCTAAATTTGTCATAAATATTTCTTTTGACATTTAATTTGGGGTGCACAACTGTATGTGAGCTCTTGAAATCCGCAAACCAAAAATTTTAGACATAAAGTTAAATACTTAAAGTGGGGAGCTGAGTCAACCACGAGTAACCACTAAAGCCTACAGGTGGCCAATTGTTTCAAAATTGCAAAAATTAAATAATTCGCTGTCGGATATGGTGTAGTGACGTATGAACTCAATCTTGACTAAGCCTCCCACGTTATTTAGTTAAATTCCTGCCCAACAAAACCAACTCAACAGTTGTTGCTGCAGATTTCAGCAGACTAACAGTAATTGATATGGTTAACGATGTAATTAGAAAGCGGCGGTTCCCAAACATTTTGAAATACCTTACTTCTCTATCCCCATATTTCGATTACCTCAAGGTGTGTTTTAATTGTTGCCGTAAACAAAAATATGGTGATTTAACAACGACTATGGAGTTTTCGACACAATTAACAAATAATAAAGCATCGCGGAATACAAACTGTTAGACTTAAAGAAAAGTTAAAAACACAATTACTGAACTAATGACCTTGGAAATATAAGTTACAATTTATTAGAAATCGCATACATATTGTATAGCGATATCATAAAGAGGAACATTTTTGAGATCTCAAATTACTCAAGACTACAAGAAATCATACCAAACTTATAGACGCGGTGCTCGAAGTGTTACCAACTTCACACTGCTGTAGTAACAAAACAGTTAATGCCAGCGCGCTCATTTTTTAAAAAGCGTCAGTCATTTTACGTAATTCAAACGCAACAATACAAACATATAATTCCTTACATATAATTTGACAAGTTAATCAAAATTTTATTCTTATTATTATTTATCGAGTTTCAAACATGTAAATATTAATTAAAAATATTGGTCGTATGGATTTCGGTTCAAACCTTAGCAAATGAAATATAAAAAAAAAAAAAAACGCAACAGTGTTATTGCTTTGTATTTGGCTGGAAAATCGCAACCAGCCATTATTAATGAGGAGCTACGCCATTTACATGCAGGTAGCATCAAAAAACGCTATGGAGCTGGACATCCAAAAATAGCAACATCGCCAGAAATGGTTCGAAAGATGAAGGCCAGAATTCAACATAATACACGACAAAGCGCAGTTCAATTGGCAGAAAAAATTTCTATGCTGCTCGTAGCATGGGGCGCATATTAAAAAATGAACTACGATTGAAGCCCAATAAAAAATACAAAAAGTGCCAGATTTAACACCTGCACAAAAGACAGTTCGCCTAGCAACGACAAAGGTGTTAAAACACTTGCACGTTGTTGGCCAGCTTGAGAATTTGGTCCTCTTTGATCAAACAAACAAAACGATCGTGTTTGCCACAGAACGCTCACCACTCGTTTTCATTGAACAGAGCGTGAAGGTAAATTAACAAATCTACCGTGAAAAGATTTTAAACGATACTTTGGTACCTTGGGCACGTAAACAATTGGACGTTTCAGCAAGACTCAGCACCAGCCCCCTCAGCCATTATATTCCCCGGACTTAAACCCAATAGATTTTTCCATATGATCCATTCTGGAGGCCAAAGTATTAACTAAACAATATGAGACGGTCGACGCCTTAAAGATTGCTCTTCGCCGAAAATGGGACAAAATAACATCAGAACATATTCGTGCAGCATGTGAAGCCTTCTCGTTTTTCGATATACTGAAGTTTGAAAAAAAATTAAAATTGACAAATTTACAGCAATTTTAATTGGTGGTCCAACACCACGAGTGTCGACGCGTGTATTTAAACAAATTTTCAGGGCCCCATTTAAAGTGAGCTACTCAGTGCGATCCAGATCAATTTAGAACTATTCAGAGAGATTTGGTGCGATCCAGAGCGATTCACAGCACTTCCGACAAAAATTCTCAATTCGACGCAAATTTGTCAATTTCGAGATTTAGAGTAAACCAGAGATATTCATAGTGGGATAGAGATACTCAGGGCGTTTTAGAATGGTTTACAGCAATCCATAGCGAGTATGAGCAATTTGGACCGATTCAGATTGATTCAGAACGAACCAGACTGATTCATTTAGTCTGAGAGCGAACCAAAGCGATTCAGAGTAACTCAGAGGGATTTTGAACTAGTACAATGATTGAGAGGAATGCAAAATGGTTTAGAGCGAACCAGAGATATTCAGAGCAATTCAGATCGGTTTGCAGCTGCGAGCGATCCCTTACGTTACTCTTTAAACTTTTAAAAGGATACTTGTTTCAAATGATTCGATTTTCCCTTAGTTCTGTGGAATGGTGCTCAAAAGCATTTACTATTCTTGTTAAAGCTGTTGTTATTCTGGATGCAACTGATCCACTAATTTGGTGTAGTTAGTCTCGTAGTTTTGACTCAGATTGAAACTTTAAATTTACTGATACATTTCCAGGCATGGAAATAGCACAGCTAATTCTCTAAAGAGCATTCCGATAGACACCTGTTCGAGATCAACAACGCTATCTATTGCCAGGCTTGAACATTAATACGTGAATGTGGCTGCATCAAAACTCACCAAAACGAGGCTCTTCATCGGGAGTATCAAGCAGGTTTGTGCATAACAGGTCACAACATGATAAAAATCAATTGGCGCCTTGCGCATTACAAGCCATCCGTTCATGATATTTGCGAACCCTGGGCGAGTGGACGTCCTTCTCGGTGCCGATATCTGGGGTAATATTATTAACAATGCGCCATGTGCGATACGTACTCATCTATGTTGGGTTGTGTTTGGCCGACCTCCACAGCCGCCACTAGAATCACAGCTTAGATTTAGAGCAAACAATTGTGTCGGTGAAAGTCAAGTATCGATAGGTTACTGCGTAAATTCTGGGAACTTGAAAACCAAGCGATCGGTTTTGATCCCCCTTCAGACTTGTGTGAACACATTTTCAAAAACGCCGACAATTGGAAACTCTCATCAGCTAGCTCTAAGGCAGTATCATAAATTGGAACGAAGGTTGGCCGGTAATTCCGAATAATGGGTCCAAATATGTTAAGTTTACGCGAATACATTGCATTAAACCACAGAGGAGTAGTTCCAAATGTTCCAGGACATCCATCCCAACTATATTATATTCCACGTCATGCGGTAACCGGGAAGTTTCGAGTAGTAATCAACGCTTCGGCCAAGACAAGCAATATTGGCTGTTCCACGGCATAACAAAATATTTTGGTTACAAAGAGGACGAATTACAATCACGGGAGACGTCAAAAAATTTTCTGCCAAGTGAAGGTATATCCACGGCATCGACGATGGCAACAAATATTCCAACAATACCGCTGCGTATACATATCCATTGAAGATAATGCAATTGCGGCACATTAAAACAATGCGCAGTTGACAATCACAGAGCAAACGCTGACGCTACCCGGGCGCAGTGCGTGACAGTATTTTGAGAAATTTTTGCGAGGATAATTTCCCTGATAGCAGCGATTCTCCCAACGAACCGATAACTCTAGCATCTGATATTGACTTGATGTTACAACGGTGCAAATTCCTGCTAAGGAAATATAATTCAAATGATACGGAAACACTCACAGCGATTGTCGCAACTCAGCGATGCTGAACCTACAGTACTCGGTCTTCATTGGAACCCGATTATTTATTTTACAGAATCAGGGTAGATGAATCAGATACGTACAGCTAGGCTATGCGAACCTACTGGAATGTTGGCTCCACCAATAGTAAGTGCGAAGATATTCATACAGGTTTTATGAAAAGCGATCTTGATTGGGATAGGCCACTACTGGGTGAACCGCGAACCTACTGGTTAACGTTTCGCAATACCTTATAACAACTGACACATATTCGTGTCTGATGCTGGCTTGGTGACCCAAGATGCAAGAATAGCACAGCGGTTATGTATGTGCAAACAATCCATGCACAAAGGTCCGTTAAAGAAATTACAGTTCCTCGGTTGGAATTGTGTACAGCATAACTCCTTGTAACAGTGATGAACAACGTACGTACCGCAGTATCGTATTATGTTGGCTACACAAATCAGCAGCAACTTTGAAACCATGCATTTCAAATCGGGTGTCTTACGTACAGGAACATTATAATACCATCGATGGCGACATATTCGTACAGAACACAATCCAGCGGATTACGCTAGTCTCGGGTTATTATCAACTATGACGGTTGGACGAAGGACTTTCGTTATGGTGGAGCAGCTCACTATGTTTGTATCAAGAATCAATTGCAACGAGTGAAAATCCATTGTTATCTACATTGGAAGAAAATACCGTGGTAAGTGAGATAAAAACCATTCGAGCATTGTTTCTTTTAAGCACGAGGCCGAAGATCACAACCTGTGTCGACGGTAAAAATTGCATTCTACTATAACAGCTCTTATACTACGCTTTCGAGCAGTTGGGCGTAAATATTGGAGAACTAAAGTTATAGGAGTAGCTAAAGAAGAAGAAACCTTGTTTTGGCACATTCGCAAGGCTCAAGAATCAAGAATACTGGTAGCACCACCATTCACCAATACTGGTTTAGGCTACTCTGGGCCATTCAAGGTTCGGTTAGGTGCGGTCAACGAACAATGACGTCAGTAAAAACGTATGCGATTATTTTTATTTGCATAAACAGCAAGGCTGAACGTATTGAGGCCGCCGAAGATTTGTTGGCCGACGTAGCTGCTGCACAACACTGTACAGTAACAACGGTACTCAGATCAGTGCAAATCGACTTCTCTAAAACGAACTCTGCGAGTGGAACAACACTCACGCTCAACAACACATAACTGATAATGTTGTCAAATGGCAGTTTAACACCCCAACAGCATCGTGCTATAGCGGCATATGGAGGTAGCGGTACGATCCGCTAAGAAACATTTTATTTTCGGTAATCGAGAACCAGCAAATTTTTGTATCACCAATTCAACATGCTTCTAATCCGTATTGAAGCATGTCTGAGCACTAGGCCGATCGTCGCATTTCTTGATGATGTTTCTAGGAGGTGTTGCATTAACACTTGGCGAGTTTTTGATCGAACGGCGACTAACAACATGGCCAGACCATGCCAAACATACCAGGCCATCGGTTTGTATTGGCAAAGGTTCCAGCGAATGTATCAATATTTTTGGCAACACTGACAACGGCGTGCCTTCACTAAAGGCACGTAGAAAATGAGCACGAGCAGAACCAAACCTCCAAATCAACGCTTGGAGCGTATTACTAATGTTCCAACTAAAGAATGATGGGTTGAGAATACCTGATGGCCGACCCATCAAACATCAATAGGTATCTGAAACAGTGCAGAAGGTATGTCGGCAAGCCTCAGCGAACGACGAATTTCCAAACCAGACCGGTCGGGCCGAGCAACGGAATCAACAACGCCATCTGTAGGATGACTAAAATGCCATGGGCACTCGTGATAAGTTAACCCAGGTTGAATTAGCTTACGACAATATTTGCATCAAATTACGTCGACTGGAGATGGAAAATTTGCGTAACCATACTGCAGGTATGCGCTTGGAACCAGTATCGAAACCCATTTTCGATGGCCAACCAGAAAACTGGTTCGTGTTAAGGAATATGTTCAAGACGCTCGTACATGATCGAATAGGTTTGAAAACAATATTCAAATTAGGGAAGCTTCCGCAATATGTGAAAAGTGAGAATCTTCCGATGATGGGTGATTAAAATCAAGTTTGGACTTATAATTCTTCTGTGGGTTAGCACTACAAAATAGTCATCAATTGAGTTTCAATCGCCCCTATCAAAGTTTAATTATCCAACCAATGCCTAGATCTTACTGCAGGTTTGCTACTCGCAAAACTTATAAAGCATACTCGAGGTGCCATGAAACTCAATGACACCAAAACTAATGCTTGGTCTGACTCAACCGTTTTACTATGTCAGTGGAGAACCAAGCCGATTCACGTTGGCGGATCAATTAATACTATTTACTATGCTGGCCCCATCCAATTGAGAACAACCAAAGAAAGGAGATACAAGGCCTATATCCTTAGGATATAAAGCTCTATTCGTATGTATGGTAACTAAGGTGATCCACATAGAAATAGTAAGCGAGGGTTGGCTACCGATATTTACTCCGACAATAAACGCTTTATTAAAAAATAATTATCACGCAGCCATATCAACCCAAAAACCTCACCTTCCCAATTTCGGGCACATCTGGGAGGCAGGAATAAATGAGAATGAAGTGAATCAACCTTAATATTCGAGGAACTGTACTCGGTTACAACTCAAATTGAGTGCCTCAACTCATGGCCTTTGACACCACTTACAGATGACGAATCTGTCCGAACAGCGATACCCTCAGGGCATTTCTTAATTGACAATTCACTTACGGCGCTGGTGAGTCAAATATATTTACCAACTGCAGCAGCGAACTAAATGGACAAAGACCCAGCCAACCTTGATGTTAAACGATTTAGCATTAATAAAGTGCAGGTAGCTGCCACACGGTGGAAGTTCGGATGACTCCTTCAGACTCACGCTGGCTGGGTGATCTGGTTCGAGTTGCAACAGTGAAACGCCAAAGCGTAACATATAAAAAGCCAATTATAAATCTAAGCAAGCTACCGACCGGCGACGAACTCAAAGAAGCATTGTCACTATTACAAAAAAGGTCCAGTGGTAGAAATTCAACTGGCAACAACAACCTAGCCTCCGAGACAATAATCAAATAGACAAGCAAAACATGGTTGGTTGGTACCCAACGAAACCACAATCGATGTCATATGTGGTTCCAAGATATACAATTATACACCATTCAAGGCCCCGGATTAGTGGGAATGGAGGCCGGTTGCGTTCTCAGACACTCTGATTGCCAGCTAGTTAGGTACATCACAACACAATATCAACAAATCTTCTTGCCATTCAACTCATTTAATAATGCATGGTGCCAGCAATTTATCCGAAATTTAGAACGTTTGTTAAGAATAAAATGAAGGAAGATAATGCATTGAACTTCTTAGGAGTTATCCATATAGGAGTCATCTGGTTTATAAATAAATTAAGGGGAAAATGTGTCACCATTCACAAACCTTCTACTCTACTAACACGACCAGAATAAAACATCGTTTTGCAAAAGGTTTTTATTATTTTCAGAGTAGAGCCCGGGAAAATGTTGAGATAAACTGTACAGGGTCTACGACACATCTCAAGACCTTTTAAATAAAAATAAGTTCTCACCCTCATTAAACCCCACCAGAAACGATTGAATTTGAAACGTTTGCTTACGAATTAGAAATTATTTCGATACATACCTGCTACCCTGTAACGGTGATTGTATACCAAAATCCCCGGTCGAACTCCATCGCTTCGCCAGTCCACCCGCTAGCGCAGCATTCGGCCTTGGCGACGGTGATGGTGCGGGCGATATTGAACTACTACTTGGCGAATCGGAATGCAACGAACCATTTGACTGGTGTATTGATTTGGAACGGCTATGATTTAGACTGGCTTGCTGGACGGACGTTCGACGCATATATGATTCAGGTGTATTTGTGATCGCGGCGGTGTTTGGTGATCGCGGTATTGGTTTTTTTAATTTCCAATCGTTTTGTGTTGATGTGCTATTTATTATATTTTGTTGCTGTTGTTGTGATTGTGGCGTTGGACTAGGTGATGTATCTGAAATCAATTAATTTGAATAAATATCATTATACGAACAACAATTATTAGGTTTTACGTACATCTATTAAAACTTGTGATTCCTGTACCATTTTTGGCCGGTGTCGTTGGTGCACTCCGACCACCGTGATTACTTGATCCACTACCGCTTCGTTCAATATTACCTTCTAATAAATTTAAACGGCGCAATACGTCCGCTAGGGTCGACCTTAAACACACAATTTCGTCTTGTTGCGTTAACACCTTACGTTCTAAATCGTTTACACGGCCGACTAAACTGGAATTTTCTGATTCCAGCATTTCACCTAAAACGAAACAAAATAAAAAATTATTCAATTAATCACCTTTAAACATTTTATGAGATTTTCTCAAGATCAATAACCGCTTTATAATGGAAGATGCTTTCCAAGTATTTTGTTTTGGTTATACATTTTATGCAATGACAAATTTGTGTATGCGTGCGTTGATGCTTTATGTTATGTTTTACTTTCTTTTATACTTGAAACTACTTTGTATCTGATTTCCGTTAGAATATTAAAATTCAAGATGGGTTTATTCTTTCAAGTCGATTATACGCATAGAGAGTAGCAAAGCAAAGATATCACTCTGCATCTTAATTAGTTTATTTAAATTTTTAATTAGAGTATTTTTGTCTGATAACATCGGTAAAATTACGTTTTTTGTTTTGTCTTGGAATGCCGATACGTAAGGTGACCATAACAGTTATAATTTTTGAGGTCAGGTATCAATTCATACCAAAATTTGTAAATGGAATTATTGCAAGTTTGAGTAAAAATTCTTGATATCTAGATACTTCAACATTTTGTTTTTGAAAGAATGAGAATGCTAGGACCTGAAACCTTATGAGGTAATTAGAAGTTCGAAGCAAAATATCCAATTCGAAAATTCCCCATGCGGGATGCGGGAAAATCGAAAATTTTGATTAAAAACTCTCCCGCAAAATGACTCAGAATTTATGATGAGCAAATGCGATGAATTTCCCAGTATTTGTCCATGTCAACAATGATGTGTCACTTATACATTCGAAATAATTTACTTGCGACCAAAAACCCTTTAAGCGATATGCGAAGTGATTATATCGGAATAAAAAATACATATACCTCCAACGCCATAGTGGTAGTTTGGGATACTAAGAACCTCGGATAAATTTGAGATATTCTATTAAACACGTTCAATGATACTGATACGCTGGTTATGTTTTCTATAATAAACAAACAATTTGCCACCATAACGGGACAAAACGGGAGATTTGTAAACTAAAGTACTCAGTATGCTACATAACAGACATAAAGTGCTAGGAAAAACAATTGGGCAAACATATTTTATTGCAAATTGGAGTCTTTTTTTGCTAAAATTCCAAAATTTTTGAGAGCAATTGGCTTATTGTTTCATTTTAAATACATGTATGGCGTAATTTTAAAAAAAAATAATTTACCTGCAATTTAGGGGAAAAACTCCGAAAAATGCCAAAATATTCAAAATACGTTGATTGGAGTTAAAGTAATGGAATAAATTAAACACCTATTTTTTATTATTTTTTTTGTTTTTTATTGATTTATAGAAGTTTTATCTTTAATATTAATATTTTGTTGGATCGCCATTTGCTTTTATTACAGCGATACACCTCCGATTCATTGAATTTGATACATTTTTCAAAGTCGTAGGAGGTATGGATTCCCAGATCGCCATCAACAAACTTTTTAAAGCTTGAATCGATTCTGGGCGCTTTCTTGCTACCTCTAGCTTCATTATAGACCAAATATAACCAAATTATTTATGTTACGGGATTTAAGTCTGGACTTAAAGGGGGCCAGCTCAACACATCGATACTTCTTTCTTCTTCGAGTACTTTTTTATATTTAAATGAAGAGATAAGAAAAAAAAATAAGTTTTTAACAAATCATTTATGTTTATCTGAAAGACAATTTTTCTATGAACAATTCAAAATTAAGAACTCACAACTTTGGCGGTATGCCACGGAGCGTTGTTTTGTTGAAAAATAAATTTGCAAGTCTTTCCAAAAAGCTTTAACACAGAAGGCTCAAATTCGTTGTGTAGGACCTGCAGATAAACAGCTGCTGTAATGCTGGAACGAAGGAAGCACAATCGACCGGTTTCATTTCCAGACCATAACTCTTTTATTTTTCGGTGGAAGTCTTAAAAGACATTCGTTGCTAAGCCTCTCGCCCGGTTTTCTTCTTACGAGAATACTTCCATCTCCAACATGCAGCTTGAATTTTGATTCATCGGAGAAAATCACATCAATCCACATCTCTGGAGTCTAAGAAACATGCTCCTGGGTCCATAGCAAATTTTTTTTTTCCACTAATAATGTGAACTCAGGCTTCTGGACTGGTTTAAGTGCTCTCAAACCAGCTTTAACAAGCCTTTTTCTCACTAAACTGGCTGAAATTTGTTTTCCCGTTGCTCGCTCAACATCCCTCCCATCTTATGTCCGATGAAATTTGAAAACGGTTCCGACGATATTGTAATATTATGAAACGATCTTCCACTGGCGTTGTCTTTCTGGTCCTTCCAGAGCCTTTCTTTCTTTGTGTACTGCCCATCTCTCGCATTTTTTTAATATTCCATGCGAAAGTACTAGGAATGTTTAATGTTCTCGCGCCAGAATCAACATATTGCTTTTACACTGCTCACTAACTTTTCCAATTTTTTAACTAAAATTGCATTTTATTCATTATTTGACTAGGATCACTTACAGAATAACTTAATCTTACAAAATATACACTATTTAAACCCAAAAAAAAATTACAGGCAATAAAACATCTGCACCCTAATGACGGCCAAGAACGGTAAGCGTAAAATAAAATAATTGCTTGACCAATTTTTTGCACATCAGTTGCGGGGTTGCACTGGTGTAATAAAAACAAAAGGCGGTCCAACAAAATATTAATATTAAAGATATAACTTCTATAAATCAATAAAAAACAAACCAAAAATTAAAAAATAAGTGCTTAATTTATTCCATTAAGTTTAACTCCAATCAACGTATTTTGAATATTTTGGCATTTTTCGGGGTTTTGCCCCTAAATTGCAGGTACATTTTTTTCTTCAAAAAATTACGTCATACATGTATTTAAAATGAAACAATAAGCCAATTGCTTTGTAATTTTAGCAAAAAAGACTCCAATTTGCAATAAAATATGTTTGCCCAATTATTTTTCCTAGCACTGTATGTACATCCATTTTTCGAGAACTTTTTCTTTTATAATATCGCTAGTTGACACTAGATGTCACTAATCCAAATAAAATATAATACCGATCAAAAATATCACTCGCAATGGTTTCATCATTTTCAGATTTTACGACTATATATGGTATTGTACGTATACGTTTGAAGTTTTGTCAATTAGTGCTTCCGTCTGTTAGAAATATATATGATCAGAATTTCGGAATTAGTGACAACCGGTATAAATACTTAGTACTGTAAAACGAGTGACTTGAGCACAAGAGCGATAGTTTTGAGCACTAAGTTGCTTCAGTTAAAATTGTAACATTCTTTAGAACTTTTCTAAATTAAATAAAATTAAACCTGTCAACGAATACGTCACATGAGTATGAAAATAACAAAAATTTGTCTGCATTCGGAACCTTAGCGGTAATTTTTGAGTTCAGCTAACTTTGTGCGATTGATCAAGACCTTTTCAATAATATACAACAAACATGTATGTTATAAGAAATTAATCAGTGATCAAAGCGCCTAAATGGTGGATTTATGTACTAAAACAGTATTGATAAAAATGTTCAACCAATATATTGGGTCTGGCGAACTCATTGTTGTGTGTTTTTAGTTTTGAAACATAAATATTCAAACGGAGTATAAAAACGAACACTTTCTTAATTCCGCAAATGAACGAATACGGCTGAGACCAATAGAGCGATATAACGGGTGTTTTTTTAGGAGGTTTGTTTTTCCGATAGATGTCGTTTTATTTTATGACAGTTGTTTTGACAGCTCAAAGTGGCATTTCTACTCAGTATTGTTTGGCAAATCATTATGAATAGGTTAACTCCAGAACAACGTTTTCAAATCGTGGAAATTTATTTTCAAAATCAGTGTTCAATTAAAAATGTTTATAGAGCACTTCGTGAATTTTATGGTGCACATAATCGTCCGTCAGAGACCACCATAAAGAACGTAATTACCAAATTTCGGTCTACATTCACTCTTTTGGATGCCAAGCCACCGACAAGAATGAGAAGAGTTCGTACAGAAGAAAATATTGCTGTCGTTGAGGCCAGTGTCGAAGAAAACGACAATTTATCGATTCGTCGTCGTGCTCAGCAAATTGGACTTTGTCCATCGACTTTATGGAAAATTTTACGTAAAGATTTGGGTTTGGTGCCATACAAAATTCAATTGGTGCAAGAATTAAAGCCACACGACCATCGTTTGCGCCGTGAATTCAGTGATTGGTCGTTAAATCAATTGAACGAAGATCCATTTTTTTACCGTAAAATTCTCTTCAGTGATGAGGCGCATTTTTGGTTAAATGGATACGTCAACAAACAAAATTGTCGCATTTGGAGCAAAGATAATCCACACGCCGTTCTAGAATTACCAATGCATCCTGATAAATGTACTGTTTGGTGCGGTCTATGGGCTGGTGGGATCATCGGTCCATATTTCTTTAAAAATGAGGAAGGACGACGCGTTACCGTGAATGGAAATCGATACAGAACCATGTTAAATGAGTTTTTGTTGTCAAATCTTGAAGATATGGATATGGATGAAATGTGGTTTCAACAAGATGGTGCCACTTGCCATACAGCACGTGAAACAATCGACTTATTGAAAGAAACTTTCAACGACAACATTATTTCGAGAAATGGTCCGGTGAATTGGCCTCCGCGTTCGTGCGATTTGACGCCACTCGATTACTTTTTGTGGGGATACGTGAAGTCATTGGTTTATGTGGATAAACCTCAATCGATTGACGCTTTGGAAACCAATATTCAACGTGTCATTGCTGACATACGCCCTCAAATGCTTGAAAAAGTGCTGGAAAATTGAACCTCCAGAATGACATTTGTGAAAAATAGTCGTGGTAGCCATATGCCAGAAATTGTGTTTAAATGTTAAATGCCAAAAAATTATCTACCAAATAAAAAAAAATTTTGGTCATTTCATAACTTTATATGTGTTTTATTCAAAAAAAAAATCGGCAACCTCTTAAAAAAACACCCTTTATATACCAATTTATGGAGGTGATTGAATAACGGAACGCATAAGAATTGGTGTAAACAATTCCGTTCTAGAGAAAAGTATGCGTTCTGATCGAGCAATTAAAGCCACCATATCATGGTTCGAGAGAAGCACACAATGGTTGAAAATCAATTAATATGTCTTGGATGCGCTAAGTAGCTCGATATTTGGATTACGAATAATTTGGAAAAAAAATCGTTTACCACAACGAATCAATATTTGCAATAGGCCTCTCAAGCACAATGAAGTCGACCCTTTACTGAAACGAATCATTACTGGTGTTGAAAAATGGGTGGGTCGTTTACAGCAACATCGTTTGAAAAACCTCATGGTCCAAGCGTTGAAAACGAGCACAAAGCATATCGATAACAACTTGCTTTCAGATTGGTGGGACTACGAAGGAGTTGCAATCAAAAGCAATCAAAGAAAAACGGCTAGAATTAGCAAATCGAAATTGAATTGCATTTCACCATGATAACCACACATCTTTGCCAAATCGTGAAAAGTGAAAAACTCTTTGAACGGTAAAACTATCACCAATGATGAAAACCTGACCTGGTTTAGTTCTTTGGTGGGAAGGACCAGAAGTTTTATGAAACACTCTTTGTATAAGAATATGAAAAATAGTTCACCCCACAAAACCGCAATTGCTTTCGGCAAACCTGGATCTAATTCGATTAGAAATTTCTATTAGAAAATCCAATTACAGCTACTTGTTACACACAAGTCAGGTTTTGATCTTAGCTTCTGCAATACAACACCCTACTCGAAGTGATTCTGTTTCTTCTGAATGTGACAGGTCTACGGGGGCTAACCTGGAAAAAAATCATTGGCTGGATCAAGGTGTAAAGTGACCCGAGCCGATGATATACCAGGCTGGGCCCATTTGAAATAGCCCAGTCGAGATCGGAGTGTTCTGTATATGCCCGAAAATCGAGGGATTGGTCCGGCGAATAAATATTTAAATAAAAATTAAACCGGGACTACCAGCACTCGCTAAAAACTGGTGCAACCAGTGCCGAGGAACTTAGCCTGTAAAGACGTGAGACTCATCCAATTTCCAAGAAGTTGGAAGATACTAAGGCACCTATGCTGAGGACTGTTGGAAAGGTGGTTAATAACAATCGCGGCGGCGGTTTGGAATTTCGGGAAGCTCCTCCATCGGAGAGACGTTACATTGCCCAGAAAAACTGTGCAGTGGAAAGAGTTCGTGTAGCGACTCCGCGTCGAAAGGTCGAAGGTTACAAAATGAAACAGAAGTAATCGACGGATGCGTGCCATAGTGCATATCGAACCTAGGTTGGATGCAGTCAAGACGCAAAGCCAAAGCTGTTGAGTACTACGAAGAAGGGACCATCACTATTCAAAATTGAAGTTTGATGTATAAGACACTAAACTCGATTTTTATGAAGATACTGGTAGAAAATTTGGTCCCCCGACCTGGAGGGACGTGGTTTGTATCAAGGGCGTGTAGAGCTAAAAGTATGCGTTGAACCACTGTATTCTCGCAGCTTTTAAAAAGGAGGAAATCCCAGGTAGATCAGAGGTACGTGTTTGGCTTCAGACAGGATTAAATCTGGTTAAAATCCAAGAGATTATCAAGAATAATCTTGAGCCTAAAAATTGGAAGACCATACAACAGCGAAAACTAACAAAGACTCTAGATATTCCACTATGGTGATAAATAGGGAATTCCCAGCCTCCCTGCAAACACAAACGGTATTATTAACTTTGGCTTAACTTTAGACTCATAACAGATGAAGTGGCTTACCCAATTCAGAGAAAGACCTATCCAACTCAGAGAGGCGGTATGGGTAACTGATAGGGAGATCGGCAGTCGTTGATTCGAACAACCTTGGGGACTCTAAAGACAGAAAGGAGAACATCAGTGATCAGATAGGATATGAAGAAAATGCACTCACTCGATCTGGGGGAGCACGGATATCAATTTAAGGGGTGAGTCCTCTGTTGACTTCTTATGTTATGTTGACCACTTAGTTTACAATATTTGGTACGAGAAAGAGGCGGGTGGTGCCAATCATGTCTTTCGCCTCTGAGCCGCTATATTTTGTATGGTCAAGGAGTGGAGAGTATCGAAGGAACATTTATTTTAAGATTTCCGATACTTGACCTATAATCTAGTCATATGCCCTGCTATCCGAAAGGACTTCAGGAAACATAGGAGAGTAAACTGGATCATATATAGCAAAGTACTAGGAATAATCTTACCTCAGAAGAAATATGGAGGATGCTATCTCGACGGCTTTTAACCATTCTCCAGAGCCTCCAATACATCTAAAAGTACTAGTTAGTACTAGTGATTTGGCCAAAACACGGCCGAACATTGGTCCTTCGAGGAAAAAGAATCACACTAGGTGAAATGCTCCACAACAACAACAACAAGAATTTATAATGGAAAGGTTACTAAAATAACAAATTGATCTGGGCGAACAGATACAAAAACTAATCGCAAATATAAGAAAGGATCCAGCTGCCCGGAAAACAAAGACCCACCTGGAGAAAACAAGAGAAGAAGTCGCGGATATCTACACAAGATACAAAGAAAACGACAAGCTATTAATTAACGAAGAGGCATAGACAACTTGCCTTAAAAACGTGCTTGTGATAATTGATAACAACTATAAGCTGGAAACTGCCGCAACAACTCCAACTACAAAAGCAGCAGATGACATCGCAATTGAAAAACTGCCGATAGCAACAACAACTAAGCTAGCAGAGCTGAATAACTTGGATATCGAAAGAACTGATTCAGACACTATATTTTTCGGATGGCTATCAACATACCTGAAGTGCCAACTTCAGTGGTTTCAAAAACACTTTTTGTCAGAAAATTGTTCATTCAACGGTCGTTGTTCTTCAATGGAATTGGGCCAATTCTGGATTAGCACACATTCAGCCACTATATTTTTTGGATGGCAATGAACATACCTGACAGGAATAGGCTATCTGAATTGATTATGACTTGGATTTTACAACATTTTATTTCTATTGTTTAATTTGTTGTTCAACACAAATATTATTGAACGATATTTCTCTGTGTTTTGTTTGTTTAATGTAGTATCTTTCAGGGGTTAGTTTGGTTTTCCTCGATTAATGAATGAAAATTTATGAAAATCATATTTCTATGATAAGCACAAATTTCATCAGTTTAGCGGCCTTTAGAAAGTTTTATAATTAGGCTTAAATTATTTGTGGTTTTCAAATCGACTTCAATCGTTTTTTCGGCTTCTGGACTAGCACTAATTTTTTCCCGTGAGCACTAATTAGCACAAATTGGGCTTACCCGGTATGCAAAGTTTCATTTTGAAATTCGAAAGTTTCCCTACCCACACGCCCTATCAACACACACAATGTTACGCATGATTGCATTCAAGGAGATTCAAGATACACTGATAGAAGCAGTATTGGATACGCAGAATAGAGTCACTATCACGAGGCTTTTGACGACCCAACAGCTTAAAAAGGAAATAGATTTCCGACGAGAAATCTACCACCTGAACTTATGCTTCCCAATATCAATGACACTGATGACATATTGGCACTATACGAGGTCATGACAGCCAAGACAAGACTGCAAGGAAAATATTTGATATTTGAGGTGTAGCAGCCATTAGTATATAAAGAAATATACCAAATATATAAGTCCATACCGCAGCCTAACCCCAACAGTCGATCTATATTTATACGGCCACAAATGGAACTTCTTGTGACAGATTTGCATCGGCACACATATTCATCAATGATAACTTCTGAATGGCAAAACTGTATTAGCACCAACGACTTTAGCATATGCCAGATAAACCAGGCTATGCACCAGAATCAAGAAGATGATGTTTTATGTGAACTGCCCCTGCTACGACAAGAAAGAGTGAATACAAATGCGAGGTGGTCGAAAGGAAGACGAACAACATGCCCGATACATGGATCCAACTAAGAGATTACAGATGGCATTTTTCAGTAGCAGCTGAACGTACGATCAGTATCGTTTGTCAACAAGAGCCATTTTCTACAAAGATATCAAGAAGCGGAATAATAAGCTTAGGCTCTGGTTGTACACTGAAGGGAAGAACCATAAGCATACCAGCGTAGCAATCGTACTATCACAAAGTGTACTCTTCATTATTACAAGGAATCGAAGAACTGCAGCAAAGAATAAGCAGCTGCAGCAGTAACGATGAATACAGTATACGTATGGGCTCCTTGCGCTCGTACTCATAGGCATAGTCTTTGTGGCAATCAAAAGGAGAATTGATCCAACCCTAAAGCACGATAATCTTCACATCTTGACCGGGGAGAATATTAGAACAATAAGACTTATGCTAAAAATTATGACATTGAATATAACAATTTTTCCATATGAAGGGTGTCTCAGCTAGAGCGCCGGATTTAAATGTGCCGCCATTTTGTTAATACGAGTTGTACGGTGATTTTTTTGACAGTTGTCATGTACAGACCACGCGATTTAAGAATATGGAGAAGTATTCAAACCAACAACGATTAATTATTGTAAAAACCAACAGCAAGTAATTATCATTTATTGTCAATTATCTAGGTGTCTGAAACCGGATCGTTCCGTCTCAAAAAAATACCTTTCCTAACCTTCCTATTGTTATGTGTAAATAGACGGAATGGAAGTTTATCCTAACTTTCCTAAACCAACAACAAAAACATTTATAGTGAGAATGTATTAGTAATTATGTAATAAAATAAAACAACTCTACATTTAAGCGACATTGAAAATTGGATTACGCTCGACCAATATGCAATAAAATGTACTAGAAATGTACCAGTTACTAGAAAAATAACGGTTCTTTGAAAAATCTAGAGAAGGAGGGCGCTAGTATTCAATGTTTTTGATTGACAAAGTGACTACGATTGAAACCGGAATTTTCATGGATTTTCTTTGAATAAACGCAGGTGGCTACTACACGTGAAAAAGAAATTTTCTTGTAGTAGGAAGCCCCAGTTACTCGAAAAATAACGGTTCTTTGAAAAATCTAGAGAAGGAGGGGGCTAGTATTCAATGTTTTTGATTGACAAAGTGACTACGAGTAAAACCGGAATTTTCATGGATTTTCTTTGAATAAACGCAGATGGCTACCACACCTGAAAAATAAATTTTCTTGTAGTAGGAAGCCCCAGTTACTCGAAAAATAACGGTTCTTTGAAAAATCTAGAGAAGGAGGGGGCTAGTATTCAATGTTTTTGATTGACAAAGTGACTACGAGTAAAACCGGAATTTTCATGGATTTTCTTTGAATAAACGCAGATGGCGACCACACCTGGAAACGAAATTTTGTTATAGTAGGAAGAGCCCCAGTTACTCGAAAAATAACGGTTCTTTGAAAAATCTAGACATGGAGGGGGTTAGTATTCAATGTTTTGATTGACAAAGTGACTACGAGTAAAACCGGAATTTGCATGGATTTTCTTTGAATAAACGCAGATGGCTACCACACCTTGAAATGAAATTTTGTTATAGTAGGAAGCCCCAGTTACTCGAAAAATAACGGTTCTTTGAAAAATCTAGACATGGAGGGGGTTAGTATTCAATGTTTTGATTGACAAAGTGACTACGAGTAAAACCGGAATTTGCATAGATTTTCTTTGAATAAACGCAGATGGCGACCACACCTGGAAATGAAATTTTCTTATAGTAGGAAGCCCCAGTTACTCGAAAAATATACGTTGTTTGAAAAATCTAGACATGGAGGGGGTTAGTATTCAATGTTTTTGATTGACAAAGTGACTACGAGTAAAACCGGAATTTTCATGGATTTTCTTTGAATAAACGCAGATGGCGACCACACCTGGAAACGAAATTTTGTTATAGTAGGAAGAGCCCCAGTTACTCGAAAAATAACGGTTCTTTGAAAAATCTAGACATGAAGGGGGTTAGTATTCAATGCTGTTGAATGACACAGTGACTACGATTGAAACCGGAATTTTCATGGTTTTTCATGTATTTTATAAATTTCTGTTGGAAAGGGTTATAAAATTATGCTTTATGGTCATGATATAGAGCAGTGGTTGTCATGAGATCTACACTCGTTATTGACCAAACTTCAGGTCATTTAAACCTAACAAAACCGAAACTAGAACCCAAAACAAGATGAATTAACATACAAATAATTTTAGGCTCATTGTGGTCTAATCAAATGCCCCATTAAACAATTTTGGGCTCCAATTGTTATTGACCAAACTTTCGGTTTTGGTTCGATTTTCGATTTGGTTTCTGCTAGCTTTAGATTAAATGACCTGAAGTTTAGTCAATAACGAGTGGAGCCCACAATTTTTTAATGGGGCATTTGATTCGTCTCTGATAAATTAAACGATGGACATAGGGATGAGATAAGGGATGATGTTAGAACATCCCAGCACAGACATGAAAATATTGTCATAGCTACTTAGTTTTTGAATATAACTTACCTGACTGGTAAATTCATATTATTACATATCTTAGGCACTTAGATTCAAGTCTTTAGGGTCAAGCCACAATGTCCAAAGAGTAACATTTGACACAATATCTGGTGGCGGTCTGGTGCAATAAATTATTTAATTTTGTTAAATTGGCGTTATTATTCTGCTCAGATTCATCTGATGAGGCATTTTTTAAATTCAACAAAACACTTTTTTCAGGGAAGAGTGATAAACATCGAGTGAACAATTTCATTAAAAAGATGAAACAAATACAGGGTGGGCCATCAAACTTTTTTTTATCTAGCGGTTATTTTGAGTATGGTAAGGGTTATGTCACTTCTGATTTGACAGAAAGTTAGTTTTATCCTTCCGCTGAACGAAAATGGTTGTGTATTCGCTTGAACAACACTGGAAAATATTGAAACATTACTTCGAGAATCATGGTAATGTTGCAGAATGTGTGCGAAAATTGCATGCGGTTTTCGGAAGAAACGAAGCGCCGGGAGCTCTATATGTGCGTTATTTTGTGAATAAAGTTAAAGGAACAGGCTTGCTAATTAATAAACCAAGACGAACCAAGCAGCCAACCAAGCCTACACCCGAAAATGTTGATGCTGTAGCCGAGAATATGCGTGAGTCGCCGGGAACGCCAACTCGTCATCGTGCTCAAGAATTGAATATTTCACGCACAACATTGCGACTAATTCTGCATAAAGACCTTGGTATGACACCGTATAAAGTTCAATTGGTTCAGGAATTGAAGCAAAGAGACCACCCATTGCATTTTCGGTTCGCTGAGTGGGTTTGCGATCGACTTGAAGAAGATGCCAATTTTGGCAAAAAAGTCATCTTTTCGGATGAGGCGCATTTCCATCTTGGCGGCTATGTAAAAAAGCAGAATTGTCGCATTTGGGGCACGGAGAATGCGCACGTGATCGTAGAGAAGCCGATGCATCCTCAACGAGTGACTGTTTGGTGCGGATTTTGGTCCGGTGGCATCATTGGACCATTTTTCTTTGAAAATGAGCAAGGAGCCGCCGATACTGTTAATGGTGAGCGCTACCGCGCCATGATAAACGATTTTTTGTTCCTGACACTTGAAGAGGAGGTTTCAACAAGACGGCGCTCTGTGCCACACAGCACACGTTTCAAATCATCTTTTGCGCACTGTCTTCGAATTCTGATCGAATTATCAGCCGAAATGCTGATGTGATTTGGCCGCCTCGGAGCTGTGATTTGACGCCGTTGAACTATTATCTTTGCGGGGTGTCGTCAAAGATAAGTGTTACGCCGGTAAACCAGCAACGATTGACGCTCGCAAAAATAATATTCGCATTGCCATTGAAGACATAATGCCGCATACCATCGAAAATGTGCTCAAAAATTGGACCGGCCGTATAGGGTACGTCAAGGCCAGACGAGGCAGTCATATGAATGAAATAGTATTCCATAATTAATCGGAAGGATTGTTCTTTACAATGAAAATAAATTTGAAAAAATATTGAGAACTTTTTGTTTTATTGCACTTAAAATAAAATTATTTGGCCCATCCTGTATATTGTTTTGTCATTTAAAAGCGGTGTAGTTCATTTCTGGTCCATTGATACAAAATGAGGGTAAACAACATTATATCAACATTAATAATTTGCATGGCAGTTTAAATTTATGTTGCCATAGTTTTGGCATGTGTTTATATTTCAAAATGGCCAACATTCCGGCAAATTAAATTTAAACGTTATTTTATCTGTTATTTTCACTAATACTTTCAAACATATTTAGGTTTTAGGAAAACTTCATACTGCTATATGTGAAGTTTTTCCTAAAATTGTCCTAAATGTTTGTGGTTGTATTTTAGAACAGATTAGGACATAGTTCACGTAAATGTAAATAGGCCGTAGGAATAGGCCCGGTGTTATCCGGGACACTTGTCCAGTACTTGGTTCTACAGTCCAATCAATCAATCAATCAATCAAAAATGAGCAGGTTTTCGTAATATTTTTGAAATACTTGGCCCCTGGGTCTAAGTGGTCCCATCCCATTTGTTTCCAAAAATGTCCGTATCGTAAAACATAACCTTTAACTACATCATTTTTACTCAAATTTAAGACGACACGAAAAATTATGCGTATTTTATGCGGTAACATAAATAATTGTGGTAACAGTTGATACTAAAATAAACGACATTACGATTTTATATATAATTACCACTCAAACCCACTTCCTCCAAGTGTACATAGACTAATTTATGTATCTCGAATACGTCAAAATCGAAAAAACAATCTTGAAAATGATATAAATGCCAAATCAAATCACACGCGACAAACGGATATGACAAATTAATTACAGATCATTTCTATAACTTCTGCAATAAAATCAATTGATATGCGGAAAGGTGATATTGAGGAACCTACTTGCGTTCGAAAACATACCATTATCGTATAATGGTATACCTACTCTATACACCCTAGTGAAGCCACAGGTAATGATTTAAATTAAATATCGCGATATACAATAAAACCGCGAATCTACTTCATATAATAATTACGCTTCCGTTCATGACTGAATTATTTGTGGTGTCGTGTTATGACTTGTGGCAAAAAATCGTACATGTTTTGACATATTCCAATTATATTCGCATGTGCATCAAAACTAAAAGATTTATAATTCCAAAGATGGTTGCCGTGGGTGGAAGTACAATAAATCTGTGATAATTTAATATATTGCCGCCTACTCGTGTGCGCGCGCGCGTACATCATCTTTCACCGCAGCATCGCGTCACTTAGTAAAATATTCTTAATTTATTAGCGCCATTAATAGTTGTAATTTAATTATAATTTAAAATTTTTTATTTTGGTGTTCTGGTACGCCCTAAATTTGTAACTACATACTTTATAATATTAATGATGCGGTATAATACGAACCGCGTAAAAGGGGGCGACTCATCACATCGACCCGACAACTCATTGAATATCGATAGAAGTTAAGCACGACTCGCGGATTATTTAAAGTAGATTTTGTTTGATCCAACCGTCTTAATCTACATATGGGAAACCATGTTGATTTATTAGTTAAATAATCGAATCGAATTTATATTCAACAAATACCATTTTTGTATCGACGAGATTGTTATGATGATGATGCTGCGATAATTTGGTATAATCTGATAATTTATTGAAATCATGATGATTAATTGAAAGGAGAAAAATATTAATTTGTTTAAATTAGTTTCAACTGGAAAAATTACATATATTTGTACTGGGGGCGATGTTATGCGGTTGTGAAGATAGAATGAATATATTGCTGGTATTAAGATGTCAATCAAACCGAAATAACCTGTTCAATCAGTCCGCTCACTTTCGACTTACAAAGTATTTAATTAACGCATTTCACTTTGAATTACGATTCAATTTACTAATAATGTATTATCGAGCTATCTATCAACATTGTTGCTGCGTATACTTAAAAATCAACTTTCATATCAGATATGCGTTAATTTATAGTTGAGCACTGTATATGACATCCTGCCCAATCAACTAGTTTTACATTAGTTTCGTTCGAATCTTAATGGAGCTACTGCATTGACAACATCGGGCTTTTTTACATTGGCCAGAGGTCACATATTTGTGTGGGCACTCAACACTCCACACATAGTGGCCCTTTAAGCGGGATCTGTGTACGTGTTGCTTTCTAATCAGAGGTAAGACTTATAAAGTATAGAAGCTAACCTATAAACCGAAACCCTTCGCTATTTGATTGCTTCTGATATACCGGTCCCGCGCGAATTCAATGAGCTGAAACGTGTTAGATTAGAATTTTTTTTGCTTCATATCGCAAAACACCACCGCTCCCATTGGGTAATGAAGAAAACCAGCCGCAATCAATGAAAACTGCGCTAATGAGCCTATCTCGGATTTTTTTGCGTCTATTTTTAATTGGGTGTAGGGCGATCTTTTAAACTGTCCAACCCCTTGTAATTTTCAGCGCTCCTGCACCCAACGCGCGACCCTTCAAGTAAAGATTGATAGCTGTCTTAAATTTGTGCATTTTAAAGTCAAACGGAAATTCGAAATCGTTTAGCAAATTCCACTTCTTGGATGTTTGATAAATAAATTCCCGCTTACCTTCCTCCCTTCCTATTGACAAACGACGAATTCGAGTTAGAATGTGCAGTTCGCCAGATCATCACCTATCGAATCAGTTCAGAAAAATCCGGAGCGAGACATAACTAAAATATCATTAAAATTTCGAGAAATACATTTGGATATTAAAAATACCATAGACAAGAAACTGAACCAAAAAGATTTTATTAGACTTAACTAGACTCTAAAGTGGTAGCATCAAACGTGGTTCAGCTTCTTGAAAGATGTGATGAACTATCGAGCTTGTTTCTGTGAGAACTATGCAGAAGATCAGACTTGTTGTGTATGAACAAAACTTCATTAATTTATGTTTAAAAGATCTTAGCCTAAAACTTAGAATCCTGTCATTGTTCGGTGTTTAAGGCTCACCTGCATCTGAAACCGAATTTCGCACCTAAAATTTTTCAAAACTCGTCCAATTCCCTTTGAGCAGATGTCAATCGTGAAGAAAGAGATTGATAGATTGGAGGTCTTGGATGACATTAGGCCTATTCAGTTCGGTCAATGAGCCACTCCTACTTTTGTAGTACAGAAGGCAAACTACACTGTTCGTATTTGTGGAGATTTCAAGGTTACGTTAATCCTCAGTTATGTATCGAACAGTACCCGATATCTCGAGTGGAAGAATTATTTCATCGTCTTCAAGGTGAGAAGCACTTTTCCAAGAATGATTTAAGCGATGCTTATTTACAACTCGAGTTGGATGACGAGTCCAAGCGGTTGATGGTCATTACGACGCCTTTTGGACTTTACCACTATCAGCGATTGCCGTTCGGGGTTGCGAGCGTATCAGCTATTTTTCAAAAATTCATCGAGCAACTCACATGCAGTATGGCGCATTTATCCAGCTATCTGGATGACATATTAATTACGGGAGTATCGGAAGACGAACGCTTACAGAATTTAGAAAAAATGCTTCGACGAATGAATGTGGCAAGTTTGAATTTGCAAAAATGAAAATTTTTTCAGAGCGAGGTTGAATATGTTGGTCATACAATAGGTGTTGCGGGAATTCGTCTCACCACAAAGAACCTTCAGACAATCGAGCAGATGCCCCGTCCAAAAGATTTAAAGGAACTGCAAGCATTCCTTGGTAATGTTAAATAAACTGCGAAAAAAAAGATGTCCAATACCGGAGGTTAAAGGAACAGGAAGATTCGTTTCACCAAATAAAACAACACAACGTCGAAGAAGCCAAATTAGTGCATTATCGAAGATGCCACTTTCTCGAGTTAGCGACGGATTTTTACCCCGATGATTCCGAGCAGCCCATAGACTTCGCCTCTAAAACCCTGGATAAACATCAGATGTGGTATAGTCCTCTACCTGACTGGGAGGCGCTATTAGTAATTTTTGGATGCCGGAAATTTGACCAATATCTATATGGACCCCGGTTTGAATTAATAAAACATAATACCGAGTTAATGTCAATTTTCAGTCCAAACACTCAGTTACCATCGAAGGCGGGAAATCTGTTGCAACGATGGGCCATTTTCCTAATGGGTTAACCGTACACAATGCGGTTCCGCCCAACTGCTAAGCTCGTCAATGCTGACGCATGTTCCAGATTACCCATGGATCCGGATGGCCAATTCGATAGAGACAAACTTGATTTTTTCCGATCGATCATGAGAGAATAGCAACCTGTACCGCCCAACCCAAAATTTTGTCTCAAATTATAATTTTTGTAAAAGAAGGATGGCTAGATTACATCAAAGACGAGAAGCTTCGAGCATATTGTGTAAGACAGAATTTTATTTCCGTTTTTAATAAAGTTTTATTTTTACAGACTGGCTATACTAGAGTAATTGTACCAGCCAGTTTACACAAGTCAGAGCTGAAAATGTTACATGAAGGTCATTGGGGTGTGGTACGTACCAAGCAAATGTTGGCGGCCACGGATAGATGAAGATATCGAGGCAATGATCAAATGTTGCCCCAGTTGCCAAGAGATATCGTAGGCGGCCACAGAGAATTCAAAAGTTGGAGGATACATTTGGATTTCGCGGGACCATTTCTTGGTAGGATGTGGATGCTGTGTGTGGATGCATGCTCTCAGTATCCGTATGTCGATAAAATGCACGACATCACTGTCCCGTCGCTACAATCGATTTTCGTAATTGAGGGTCTGTCGGACACTATCGTGAGTTATAACGGGACCGCGTTTATATCGGGTTCATTCTTCGAATTTTGTTATCAGAATGTAATTCAGCATTTTACGACAGCGTCGTTTCAGCCTGCATCAAGCGGAGAAGCAGAGAGGTTCGTTTCGTATGCGCAATGAGAAAAAAGATAAACAAGAGTGGCTCATCCACTGCATTGTTGACATTTCAGCATATCATTGATCAGCCCACTTCAATCAAGAACTAAGACACAAAACGCGGATAAATTCAATTTAAACCAGGCGGTATTCACGCGAGGTTTTGCACCGCGAGGGCCAAAGTGGGTCAGTGGATGCTGTAATTCGCCAATTGGGAAGTAAAATGTACATTGTGTCAACGGATAAGGGCGATGTAAGACGACACCAAAATCAGATACGTCACCGTACCAACCAAACGGCACAGTGATTAAAGTGTTGGCGTTTGGATCGGGAGGTACTAGGGACAGAATGCAAAAGGGTTTGTTCATCATCTGATTATAAGATCGGTGATGAAAATGAACACAACTATGACCCCCTGTCGAAGTACACAACGCATGGGCCGACCCATCATCCATGTCAGTACTATAGACTGGCATGGAGCTATGCAATGTGCAGATGGCTCTACGTAAATCGGACCTAAAGCCGTCCGTCCTCGATTTGGCAAGCAATGCGTAAGGTAGGAGGGAAAAGCGAACCGCGAAAGAGTTGGGAGTGCTTCGACCCCAGAACAGATGGCATATATTAAAACTTAAAAAAAAATAAACGTTTGCACAGCGATTACATGAAAATCAGGACGATATAAAGAGACCAGACAATATTTTTATCGATCTATGTCAGATCAAGATCTCAGAACATTACTAAGACGATCCAATCGAATTCGCACACCGTTAGTTCGATTTACACCGGGATCCTAATGACAACGGAATATGCCGAGGAGAGCGTTGTGTATATGAACAAAACTTCATTAATTTACGTTTACATATAAACGAGCTTAATGAATGGTATAAACCATTTGTTAATAATTGATGCAAAGTTCATTTTATTATTAAACTCAATAAGACTGATGTGAACGGATCTCTGGTACATTTATAATCATTAATAATCGTGACCGTTAATGAGAACCAAAATAGTGACAGTAGCGAATAATTTGAGGAGAGCTCAAGAGAAAAGTTAGCAAGGCTCTTTCCTCTCCTTCCGGAATGACAATACAAAACCCTAACACCAAAAGTAATGAGCCTGAAACGTCTCAATTGTATATTCCCAAAGAATCTGATCAAATTTTGAAGCCAATACAGTCAGCACCGGAACCTTAACGAATCCTCTAAAACACAAGGTAGGTGACGCAAAACAAATGACTATAAATAATCCCAATCTTCAGGTGCCATTACAAATGCCATCATACCATAACTCAACAGGAGTTAATTTTGGGCTTCACAATATTTATCCTCCAAATCATATGTACCGCATCAAATGCCCATTTATTATCATCAGATGCTGCGACCTCTACAACGATCCTGCAAATGGGCCAATCTCATTTGATGGCACCAAGAGATGACAAACGGTATTGATTTGCAACAAATATATGGTTATTCCTGAAATCTGAGATCATTAAAAGATTTTCCGATAGACGCACAGATTTGGAGATACGACGTGTTTTCGAATCTAGAAAAAAAAAGCCGACCGACTGGTGATCACTCAATTCGCCATCTTCGATGAGTTGGTTCGCCAATGGCTAGCTTATGAGGCCGCATGGTCCAGGAATCGAATTGTACCAGTACTGACGTGTGAACGTATGATCGCACGAACAAAGTGTGCAATATGCCATATTTTCCAGCTCATATGCAAAGTCTGACGTCTTATCAAAACCATCGCCCTAATTTAAACTATCCTGCCTTACCGTATAACTACCCATGTGACTCATATTTCGATTCTCGAATGGTTAACGCTATTGACGCACATTAAAATTTCCAAGGCTCTATAAAGCACTACCTTCTTCAAATGACAGGCAGTTGGTCAAGCATTGTTGGAACTGTCGCCAGACCGGGCACTTCTTCAAAGATTGCGGAAAAAATATGATACTTATTTTCAGAAATTGCCCCAATTGTTGTCTAGTTTGGGGAAACGTGCAGAAGGAGGTGATCGTTCCAATGACGCTTACCCCCAATATGCAAACTTCTCAATAAAACCAAGCATCAGGACGCGTTACCAACCATAACATCAAGCCAGCTAATACAGAAACGGATACGGGTATCGTCCGATCTTAAAGCGCTAGAATGTAGCAAGTATAGTCTTTTAAAATTCGCATCCGCTAAAACCATGTCCAGTAAATGTAAATTTAAACTCCTTAACCGATCTTTAAAGTATTTTAGCCTTAGGAAAACACCCCAAATTTTAGAATCACTGCTATTTGGTGAAATGAATGGATACCCTGGACTGTTGGACAGTGTTGCTAATGTATCAATACTTGGTAAAAGTTGTGAAGGAATCCTTAAAGATAGGAATTTGATTACAGTACATTTGTCTTCCAATCTTCAACAAGAGTTATATCTTCGTGTCAATTTTTGGATTCTATTCCAATTAAAAATTGAATAAAACTCCACTTCTTTTGACTTTAATTCTCCTTCTCAGTATTGGCACTCTCAAGATACTGTGTCCGAATCTACACTGTGTGCTAAAACTCCTACGTTTAACAAATTAACTTATATTCAGCAGCAACAGTAGGAGGAAACTAAGCAGCTATTTCCATCATCGACACCACTTAGGCTGGGTAAAACGAATAGATTAAAACACATCATTGACGTCGGTGATGCTAGACCACTCAGTCAGTGGTATTATGCTGTAATGCTCTCTGTTGGGGTCATAGAGGAAAATATCAGCTCACGGAGTTTCCCGAATGCGGATGGCAGAGTCCTATTGTGCTTAGATGCTACTAAGGTAAACCCGGTTACAGTGAAGGATGTTTATCGTTTGTCGCTCATCGATGGGTTGCTATATAGGGCGTCTTAACAAGACAAGATTTATTTCTAGTCTTGCCTTGAAGAACGCCCTTTGAAAAATAAAATTTGATGAGGGATAGAGGGACATGACAGACTATGTGCTGGCTCATGCATCGGGTGATACCTCATGAGCTACATACGCAGGTATTTGTCTATCTAGACGACCTTCTCATAGCCGCTGAGATATTCGACAAACACATTGCACTGTTACGAAAAGCTTCTGGATAATTGGCGCGATAAGAGCAAATTCTTGCTTAAAGTTACCTTGATTACATAGTGAGGGGCGGTGGTGTACGCAAGGTTGATCCGTCCAATATATCTGATATTACTGCTTACCCAACTCCTAAGACAGTTAGACAGCTCAGAAGATTTCTGGGTATATCCGGTTGACATCGCCGATTCATTCAGATTTAGCAATACCCATAACTAATCTTTTAAAGAAAAGCCAGAAGTTCAAATGGAATGGCGATGCCCAGAGATCTTTTGATCCTGTCTTATGTAACCCCGATTGGAATAAAGTCGTTCTCATTCAATGCAATGCTTCTACAACTGGCGTGGGAGCCGTCCTATTCCAGAGGTTATTTAGCGGCGATCAACGCCCTGTTGCTTTTATTTATCAAAAACTTAATACAGCTCAGGGTAACTATAGCGTTACCGAACTGGAATGTTACCCGGCTGTATTAAGTGTTGAGAAGTTTAGGCAATATGTAGAAGGCTACCATGTTATCATCATCATCATTTTATTATTGTGGAATCTATTTAAATTACCTCTATAAAAAATAACCACATCTTTATTAGTTAAAATATATACCTCTGGCGTACCCATGAAATTATATTAAATTTCAATAATTAAAGAACAATATAATTGAAAATAAGGAGAAATTCAAAACTAGTCGTAATTTAAACCATGTTTAGAATTTCAAATAAACTTAAATAGATTTTCACTATTTTATTGTACGCACTCTTTAAGTGACTAATATGCTCTACATACTTGGGAACAATTGGGAAGAAATCCCGAAAATGGTATAAATTACACATTTCTATTTCAAATTTCTGATCGAGATTTATTAAATAGTTGTTGTGCTAAAACATTTGTGGGATCTATTTCAAAATTTCATTTTAGGTTTCATAGATTTTATGTTTTGAAAGAGTTTTAAAGAAATATATTCTGAATGCGATAGGTTCCACAAATATTGTAATTGAAACCAAGACAACAGGTTAAAATAATTGAATATACTAACATAGAATATCGTTTATTTTCAAAATACACGAAACCCGGTGTTGCCTCTAAATACATTATTAAAATATTTTTTTATTGCGGGCAGCACTGTAATTAAAAATAATCATAATCGATGATTTTAACTGCCTTAAACAATTAATGAAATTTAAACCTTCATATTTAAAACAAAAGTTAGTTATTTGCATTTAGAAGGATGCTATAGGTTTTATGTTTTGGAAAGGAGTTTAAGAAACTTATTATGAATGCAATATGTTCCACGTTGTTAGACATAATTAAGAGGGCGTGTTATATTTGAATATACTAATATAGAATAATGTAGAACATACTCCGCCAATTTTGTGTAGAACATATGTTTTACTACTCTTATATTATACGGGCATTTCGAAATATTTGTGGAATCTATTTTAATTATCCTATTATATTTAATTATTATGAAGTGATTTAAGAAAATTACGTTTTATAAAACAACAAATTTTTTAAAATTGGTCGTGAAAATTCCTTGTACTTCCCTCCCAAAATACACAATTTCAATTCAATCATATTATATGCCAGCAAATACTTTTGCCAGTATTATAAACATAAACGTTGATTTAAATTATTTTCTACGTCAATTAATGAAATTAAGACGACGACGAGTTATATTTCAATATACTAAATAGAATAATGTAGAACAAACTCCGGAAATTTTATGTGGAACATATTTTTAGTACCCATAAATTTATTACATAATTGTTGAGGAACAAGATAATTTCGAAAAATTTGTGGAATCTATTCAAATTATCCCTATTAAAAATAACCAAATTTATTATTAGCGAAAACTATTTATGGTTATTTGTGGTCGATTGACTCCTGCTTTGTTTATCTTTGTCACTGCATTGTTCACATTACAAAATATGTTTGAGTGAAGAGATTTAGGAAAAATATATTTCATTCAACACATATTCTACAGCTTGAAAAATTCGAAAAATACTAGTGGAATTAAATTAGTTTGTAAGGGTTTAAACAAACGTATTATGAATGCAATAGGTTCCACAAATCCAAAATAATAGTTTAAAATACTTTAATACATTAACCTGACATAATGCAAAACATATTCTGGAAATTTTAGGTAGATATTTCGATCTAGCTTTGGAGAAAAATATTTGTGGACTCTATTTGAGCCCTCATTATTAGCTAAATACTTGTAAATATATCAAGTTTTTTGTTATTATTTAAGATTAACTGTCAAGTTCATATAATCGATTAATTCCCTCTAATGTTTACTTTCTAAAAAATCCAATTGTTGACCATATTCAAAAATATATTTGAATGAAATGATTTAAGAAAATTTTGTCTTATCCTTCTAACACAAATAGTTAAGAGCGTTCTCACTAAATTAAATTTGTGGTTAAACCTAATCTAAAAATTAAATTTCAATGTGGCTATTTCTTCCTTACCATTCGAACCTACCTAACAAAAAAGTAACTCTAAAAATTGCCGACAGAGGGCCATATATTGCTTGGTAATGTGTTTCTCCAAGTTTGAGAGCTAATACAACCTTAAAAGAAATTTTCGATAACAGGGCAAAACTAAGCCCAAGTTTTCCATAATAGCTATTGAATATCGAAAAACTCTAGAAGAAAACGTTCCCACAGAAGTACTTTGAACCTGAGGTGCAAGCAAATTTCTATGATTTGTTCTAGTATAAATCGGAGGACATTTTAACTCTATTCATTGTCGGCCTAAATAATTTATTTGAAATAGTGCTTTTGAAAAAACGAGTGCACCCAGGGTTGTGGAGTCTATAATTCAAAAATTAGAAAAATAAAATGATCTCAACCCAAAAAACATTTACTTAAGAAAGTAGACTAGAATTTAACAAAATAAAATTAGTAATATTCATCGATTTAAGATCGATTCGATTTTAAGAATATTGAGCCTACCAAGTAGTATAAACAAAATAATCATGAACATTTTTGATCTCGAGATTAATGCGGATTTACCATTTGCTGTATCGCCGAAGCCAAAAAAGTATTTCTTTTATCTCTCGCGTGTGTGCAAGCGTGTGTGGTTCCGTGCAGACTAAATGTCTACTGGCCACACGGACAGATTGAGGTGGCCGATAAATTGGTAAATTCCAATGATTTTTACAAATATTGCTCCATAGGAGCTTTCTCGTTTCTTGCAAATATTTTGAAAAGTATATCACTTATGAGAAAAATGACTATAAACTAGGAGATTCTAAATTAAATTTGCATCATACCTGGCCCAGATCAGTTTTCCAAAATTCAAGCAGAAATGACGATTTTTGAGGAAAAAAACTGTTTAAAAACAATCGGCAATGTGCAGGGTACAGCTAGTTCATAGAATTTATGAAGAAACGATTAAAAACAAAAAGATTGTAAATAAAATTTAAAACAAAATTAGTTTAGATCATTTTTAAATATTACCGGAAATGACTACTTTCGAAAACAAAAATTATTTTACCAAAATTGATGAATTGACTATTCGGAATCAAACTTCATACTTAATCCTTTTCCATTAATTGTGCGATCCTTACGAAATTTGGTGAACATCTGTGTACCGGAAGTGGGAGCTTCTATGGGAGCCTTTTGTTTTTTGTTATTAAGTTGAAAAGTTTTGCGTTTATAAAAAACGGCAAAGAATTAAAATCTTGAAACAGTCTTACCAAAAGTCCGGTACGTTTAGTTTTTCGGTTTAGAAAGCAAGTGTGATAAAATAAAATCGGGTGTTGGCCATAACATATTTACATATTTTCTATTTTCTTTTTCTTCAATCAAAACCGCCGTTAGACTATTAAAACCAAAATATTCTAATTGCAAATATAACGTTTCTCAAACTTATTGCCAACTCTTCACTCTGTACGTCACAACATAGAAATTATCAAAAACGTGTGAGAAGCACAAAATTCGGGGCAACTTCAGAGGTAGGATGAGTCTTTTCTCTCAAATTTAGGGTAGCTTATACTAAAGCAGAAGTATATAATGCGTAAGTTAAACTCAACTCCGCGCAACTGATGTTGAAATCAAGCACACTATGAGTTTAAAATGATGAATAATTTATTAGAAACAACAAATTGGTCTTCTCGGGTTAACCCATGTTTAGCGGAGCTTCAAAATTTTCAGTTATTCTTGTTTTTTCATGATAAGATCATTTTTATGATTGAACGCCTGTTTTTTTGCTTTAACGTAGGTGGAGAACGGGATTTTCGAGAAATCAAATCTTAAAAGTGGGAATTGATGCTATTTTTAAATTTGAATTTCGGTTTGAGCTGCCCATATCTTGGCGAAACTGAATTTTGATTTGATTTTTTTAATAAACATGAATATTAACCGACGTCTACGGACTGAGATTTAAGTAATATACAGATATTCCAAAAGATGGCAGCATACATCACATATATATATATATATATATATGTGCTTCGTGAAAATAATGAACATGAACTCAAAAAATCAGGTGAAATTTCATATATTTCTCAACAACAATTTTATATTTTGAATTTCATGTTCATCATTCTACAGAGAGTACTTGGTTAATTTTATTTACAATGTAGTGTAATTTATTTAAATTTACCGCTGCCATCTTTTGGAAAATAATGTAAATCGCAGTTATCAAGTTTCCTGAAATTAATTAATTAATTTTCGAAAAAAAAACTAGATGTCTCTCTTTACATTAAAATGATTTAGTTTATACAGGGTGTCCGCCGGGAAGGTATACTACTTTGTTAAGCCGTTAATTTAGGCGAATATTAGTATTGACAGTTCATACTTGACAGTCGTGAAGTAGACACGTGGCAAATTTATTATGGAAAAATATTCGATAAACCATTGTGTTTTAATCGATGAGAAAGTTACGTGAAATTTTTTGGATTTTTTAAATGGATATGTGAATAAACAGAATAGTCGGTTCTGGGCAATGGAAAATCCTCACATTATTCATCAGTCACCTTTACATCCATTAAAAGTGACAGTCTGGTGTGCAATTTGGTCAGGAGGAATCATTGGACCTTACTTCTTTGAAAATGAAAACGGCGTAACGGTAACTGTGAATGGGGAGCGATATCGTGATATGATTGAAAACTTTTTAACGCCACAACTGCATACTTTGGTCTTGATTAACATGTGGTATCAACAAGACGGTGTCACATCGCATACAGCCAGGATTACAATGGAATTACTGCGAGAACTCTTTCCACAACAAGTTATTTCAAAAAATGGTGATGTTGATTGGCCTCCACGGTCGCCTAATTTGACTGCTCCACTCTTCTTTTTGTGGGGATATCTAAAAAGCAAGGCTTATGCAAACAAACCAGAAACGCTTGAGCAACTCAAACAAAATATTCGTGATGAAATTAATGAAATACCGCGTGAAATGTGTGAGAATGAAAAATGTGCTCAAAAGGGCTCGCATTTGTGAGGCTAACAGAGGCGGACATTTATCTGATATTGTATTCCATACATAATTGCCGACATTAAATAAAACATTTATCAATATAAGATCCATTCTCTTTCATTTAATCAAAAATCATAAACAAACAAAGTAGCATACCTTCCCGGCGGACACCCTGTATAAATGTACGGATTTGTTTAGCTCTACACCGCCACCTGTGTAGATCCTTGTTTATATTTCATTCAAGGTCTCTATTAGTTCGGATATGATTATCGTTGGCTCGTTGATTGCTGAGTGTTTAGCTATAGTACACTCTACCATTTACCACGGCTTGAGCTGGCGGTTCAAATTGTGCTGTGTGTGTCTGAGACATCTAGAATCGTCGTTCTCTCAGAGTGGCTAATGATTGAAATTAGGCCTTCTATGCTACCTGAACCGATTTTTTAGCTGTATTAGTTTGGCTGAATATGTATAAACAAGTGTTTTAATGTATTTATTATATGCCCGCAGCGAAATGTTTTGTTTGCTGAGTATACAGCTGTAATAGTTCTCCGACATACTTCTTCTCTTGCCGTCTTGTTTGCCGCCTGCATTGAGAACAAATTTACCTTAGAAATTCAGTATTCCATCAAATCGTCTAAGGTTAGTAGACGATCGAATTACATACGTATGAATTTGTAAAGGCTGAAAGAAGTCTTTATGGCAGTTTTTAAAATGACTGTTTCTTCCACCGGTATTTAATGATACCCGGGATCTAGGTTCGCAGTTAAAATTTTAGTATATACTTCCATCCGGTGTACATGGGCTTCTGGATATAAGTACCGGTCTGGAATGGTGACATAGTTGAGAGCACGAACACAGGGCCAATTTTATTAACTTTAAGTCATGGTTATCTGCTGACCGCGCTTTTGAATAAATTAGTTGAGCATAGGCATTATAATATGAAGCTTAATATTGTGTTTGGTTGCCTGGTGTGACGTAATTAGTGAGTTACCACTTTGAACTGTTCTAGTGACGGTAACACCCTGCTATCGGTATCGTGGTGAGGTAAAAGAAAATTCACCAATAATCCTATATGTTTTACATATGTTCCACATACAATTCGTGGAATAGGTTCACGATATTCTGTTGTCTATATATTTGTTTAGTATGCTTATTTTAAATTACATTGCCCCATAATTAGTGGAACTTAATATAATTGCATAATAATAATGTGCTTACTTTTAGAGATATTTTACATAGATTCCACAATAATAGTAAAAGTAACATGTCCCACATTTGTTATGATATTTAAATATTAGGTTATTTTCGGGTTAACATATGCATATAACAATTTGTGGAACACGCTTAAATATTTAAACTCGTTTACAAAATATAAAATCTATAACACCGCTAAAAGCACCACAATTAATTTCCAATTTAAATGTCAAGGTTTCAATTTCAATATTACCCTGATGAACATTGCACGCCTACAGTAAAATAATGAAAATTTTTTTAAGTTATTTGAAAAACTTAAATCACGACAAGTTTTGTATATCTCCTCTTTTGCCGCGAAAGTAGTCCAAATTAATGTTTATGTTTATTTTAAATTACAGTGCCGCCCCCTTAAATTTTTCGGGGTGATGTGTGGTGGTATGCAACGCTTCTGGTGCGTCACGTAACCAATTTTTTTAGGTGGCATTTTAATCTGTTCGTGTTGTGTACTTACCGTCCACCCACACCCACTGTACACATATCCGTACATAAATATTTAAAATTTAATTTTATGCTTTGTACTCATGATTTTGTTATAATACGAGTAGTACGATTTTGAGTATATCTGCTAAGCAAAAATCCGGCTACATAGGTAAAGTGGTATGTGGTGTGTAGTGTCGTTATGCTAATTGGAATGATAGAATGTGATGTTGTGTGTGCATACATTAGGTAAATAATAATTATATTATTTTTGTAATTTTGATTTGAAGGTTAGTGGGTTAGCTTGATAGACAAACAGATCACAGAATGTTGTTCGCGTGCACGCGTTAGCAAAATGATGTAATCTGGGATATCTCTAACTCGTGTATGAAAAACCAAACCTCATTCAACTTAAATATTTGTCTCATCTGTATAATTTCAATGTCATCGTGTAATAAACAAATGTACCGTAACCAGATGCCACCATACATTAAACAATAGATGATTGTCTTTTATGCTCAGATATACATAACTGGACATTTTGGTGTGACAATCATATTGATGATCATTCTAATCGTGCTGTGATGATATCACAAATAAATTATAAATTTAAATTTATCCGTGCGATATTTACATTTATATAACACGTTGAATGTCATGGTAAGTGTTGCCAAATTGTATTTCATTCATTTTTTTTTATCGCAATTCGCGTGTTCTTAAATGAAATCGATCATTTAATATTCAATTATGTTTGACGTTTCAATTTTGCGTTTAATATTTATAAACCCATCACCACCCACCTATTGGTATATGTGTTCATCGTACATAAATCAGAAAATTGACATTCGTCCCACCCTGTTTCTTTGGTATAAAATATTACTGAACATATTCGACCGATATCTGTGACTAAAACAATGGAACAATTGGAGCCCCGCAGAGTGGTTTATTTATAAAGGTTTCTGTAACTATGGAGATTTGATTTAATCGCGTTACAAAATTGGCGCCAAATTAGTTAACATGGCGGTAAGTTGGTGTTTATTTCCTCTAATTAGAAAAGGTGTATTATTTAGACAGAACACAAATAAAAATTTGAATTTCCGTTTCGCAAACGACGGAATAATTACTTCACGGTGATATTTTAGTGGATTAAGACGGGTAAAATACACATATAACTTTCTTCTTTACACAAATACTTAATACTGATTACTTAAGTAGTATAGAATATAATAGTTATAATTGTTCTATTGTTTTATTGACGGAAGAAATATAGCAATTTGCATATTATATATCGAAATTTGCATCTTATGCAAAATACAATGGAGTGACCCAGATTATAATTATGTTGATATATCGACAATCACTGGTTGTGTTTGTATTCAATAAGCGGATGAAAATTTAGTTTTATTTGCGAAAATTTTAAGTTACAAAACTTTTTTGAATTTATTTTTAGATTTGTGAGTAGATTCAAGAACAAAGAGTGCTCGGAGCTGAAACCTCATGAGGTAATCAGAACTTTGGTCAGGAAATTGGGAACATGGCAAACTTTCAGTAAGAAAATGAACGATCATCATTGATTTGGGAAATTAGACCAGTTTTAACAGGTTCTCATGAGACACAATGAATATAAAAATTAATAAAGTTCTGGTTTGCTTAAAATTTGGTAAAACATATTTGCTTATGAGAAAAAACGTTTCTAAGAATATAATTGCCATTGTACTAATCCGGAAAGTTCATATAAAATTAAAAACGAAAATTTCTTTTAAAATTTTTTCGAATTCTTTAATGGTTTTGTAAAAATTATATAATACTCTGGGCAAAAAATAGTAAGACTTTCTTCATAATTTTAAAAATCTTTATTTATTTCTCCAAATCTATTTCGTCCCCCTCAAAGTAATCCCCCCGGCCTCAATACACTTGTGCCAACGTTTTTTCCAATCCTCGAAACAGTTGTTAAAGTCAATTCCCGGAATAGCCTCCAATGCGCGTATCGATCGACGTTTAATGTCTTCAATTGACTCAAGGCGGGTTTCCCGGACCGGTCGTTTGAGTTTGCTGAACAGCCAGAAGTCACACGGAGCTAAATCAGGCGAATACGGTGGTTGCGGAACGATATGGGTGGAATTTTTGAAGAGTTGTCGACCCATAATTCCGGCCTCTTTTTACGAATAGCTTCGCGCAAATAATGCATAACACTCAAATAGTATTCCTTGTTGGCAGTTTGGCCGGTCGGACGGAGTTCGGAGTGCACCACACCTCGATAATCGAAGAAAACTGTCAACATCACCCTGATTTTTGACTTCATTGACGTGGTTTTTTCGGCTTCGGCTCACCTTTGGCACGACATTCGGCCGATTGATCGTCTGTTTCCGGGTCGTAAGCGTAGATCCAAGACTCCTCGCCAGTTATAATACGTTTCATGACATCCTGGTAGTCGGAAAGCATTGTTTCATCGACATCAACGCGACGCTGTTTTTCCAAAAAATGAGTGATTTTGGAACCAATCGTGCTTTCACTTTTCTTAGGCCCAAATGATCTTTCAAAATGGTTTTCACTGATCCTTCCGATATTTCAACGATGCCAGTAAGGTCTCTGACTGTTAATCGTCGATTCTCGGGCACCAATTCCTTGATTTTATTAACGTGTTGATCATCAGTTGATGTTGGTGGCCGTCCTAGACGTGGTTCGTCGTCAACACCTTCTCGATTCTCTTTGAACAATTTGTACCAATCAAAAACAATACATACAATTATCATCGAAGGCCTTTTGCAACATTCTGAACGTTTCGGCACCACAAAATTGATTCCGCACACAAAATTTAATGGAACTTCTTTGTTGAATAATTTCACTCATTGTAAAAATCGCCGAATGTACTTTTTGTATTTCAGAAAGACAAGCGTATACTAAACACTAATGATTATTTTGATGTGACATTTGGCACAGATGTCACTGACAGTCTTACCAACATAGAAAAAAAAAATATTTCGACGAATGGTTTTCCGCGCGAAATTAAAATTGAAAAGTCTTACTACTTTTTGCCCACCTTCTATTAGAAAGGATTAATTTGTCACCAGCACAAAAACGGTGAAGTTGTGAACTAAAGTGCTGGTAATAATTTTCCTTCGTCCAAAATCTTAAAAACGATGTGTCACATGATGATATCAGAATGAGGAAAATGAATCAATTACGAGACCATTGAGTCGTAATATTTTAGACCATTCTGTTAGTAGCTTTCATAATATTGAACAATTTATGAATTTTACCATTAATCTTACACAATTGGCAAAGTTTTGTCATCATGGCCCAAGTTGATCTCCGATGTATCTCCGAAACAGTTAAGCATCAACAACGATGACGGCGCTCTTTTGAATAAACACCCCTCGCTCACTGAAGCTCCGAATTACAATTTCTCAGTGAAGCATAACGTAGTCCACTACGTTGTCACGCAAGTAGGTTACCTTGTGCTAAACCGCGACAACTCGACGCAACGAAATTAGAAGCTGCAAAAATTGAATTTCAGTTTATAACAGACATCGGAATTTGCCGCCCCCCAGCATCAACCGTCTCCTCACCACTACATATGGTGCAAAAGAAAGGCAAGGAATGACGCCCTTGTGGAGACTATCGACAGTTAAACACCGTCACTGTCCCAGATAGACATCCTATCTCACAAATACACAGTTTCTCATTGAAACTCGCCGGCGCCACTATAGTCTCGAAAATAGATTTGGTTAGGGCATATCATTAAATTCATTGCCGCTGTCACTCTTTTGGCACACCCGTTGAAAGACGCGCAGTTCAACATAACTACCGACGCTTCCAATGTAGCAATTGGAGCTGTATTACAACAGCGCGCTCTCTTACAAAAGAAGCGCATTCCTGCGAAAATTAAATATTCTACTTTCGATAGAGAACTTCTTGCTATGTATTTTTCAATCAAACACGACCATAAACCACTTACAACAGCTATCGCGTCAAAGTCAGAATGTAGTCTCCGTCAATTACGACATCTCGATTACATTGCCCAGATCACTACCGACAACACAATGTGGTGAGCGACTGTTTGTCTCGTTCTGGTGAAACACTAAACACTTCTCACAGAGCTCAATGTCTTCTCCTTCGATACGAAGGAATTACTGGTACAACAACAACGCGACCACGAATTGCAAAAATTGATTTCAGATCGCAACCCAAAATCAAGCGTATACCTGCAACGGATCGACTTACCAGACAAGCAGCAAATTTGGTGTGAGAATTCTACAGGTAAAAATCGAACCCTTCATTCCCACAACATGCGACGGACAATCTTCGATAGTCTATATGTCTTATCACATCCCGGCATCCGTGCTACGCGAAAACTTATTGCTTCATAATACTTCTGGCCAAGAATGAATACTGATACAAGTAATTGGGCTAAATCTTGCATCCCTTGCCATAAGTCCAAAGTTCACCGCCACACAAAATCAGAGCTTGATAAATTCGAGTTACCAAGTGGCAAGTTCGAACACATCCACATGGATCTGGTTGATCCACTGCCCTAATCGAATGGCTATCATTATATTTTAACGATAGTTGACCGATTTACCCGTTGGCCAGCAGCTACAATGAATAAATCTGTAGGTATGGTGTCCCACTCTTCATCACGACAGACCAAGGAACACTGTGGAATTCATTCTTTCTTCCCATTTAAAAATTTGACCCATGTTTTTGTATGGTAATGAAGCACATTTATGTGTGTTTTGGTTAAAGTGCGAAATAGTTAACTGTGAGGAACTAAACATTTTTAAAATCGTTTACACGAATAAAATTCGTTTATAAATAGGGCACGCTACCGACATGTTTGCTGATTCCTTCACCTACCTCCCTTGTTGATCCTATCTCTTGGTGCATAAGAATTTGGTGATCTATTTGGTTCTTTGTTCAGAAGTCGAACGATTTGATAAATCGTTTTTCTTTATTATTATGCGCAGAGTCCGATGTTATATATGTTCCAATGCTTGCAATGAAATCTCCTTGTATTATCTTGATCATATCTGTGTGTTCATTATGCTGGTTCCTGGTCATAAAACTAATCCGCGGTTGTTTCAGCTGCGTCTTTTGTTGGGGCATATCAATGTTAGTTATGGTTGTGCTTTGTATTTTGTATTTTGTTACGATCCTACGATTATTCTGCTATTAACAGGTTTCTATTCCACTAGTGCTTTCTTTGCTTTAGCTGTTGTTATTATGGCCGACACCTTATTCATCGCGTTCAAAGAATAAACAGGTAATTTCCTTCGAATGTGTTTATTCACCACAATTTTCGCTTCACTGAGGCCGAGAATTTCGATTTTGTAATGTTTTTTTAATTTTATTTTTTTAAAGAAAGTATTAATTGTCAAATGGATTTAATGTCATTTGAAGGTCAATTAATACCCCGCTTTTCATTCACGCACCCACCACCTCCATTCGCACAAATTACAGTATACCACCTGCACATTGCGAGCTCCGTGTCAACCTGTATACTGGCTTGAACGGTGGATCGGCGCTGAATTCTGCACTCCAACAGAGGACTTTAGTTGTGTTTATTAACAACACGGATCGTGATGCGTAATTTTACTCTGGAAAACCACATAAAATAATCGGTGGTACATAAAGTCGTCGTGGTCTAAACACAACCAAAAACAGTAGAATCAATCAAAAAACTCATTTATTCTATAAGTTTTGCAGTAACCCTAACTACGTTGCTCAAGAAACAGGCGTTAAAGTCAGTAATGAAGTATTCGTTTCAAAAATATTCATGACAGAAGGCAGATTTGGCACAGCAAATTTTTTTAAACCCTAACCGAATTCATTCAATTACATTGCCTATCAACAATTTATTCGATATCGTTACAAAAGTAACTCGATTCCAACCAGAATGAAAATTATTAAGCCCGATGGATACAGTAAAAAAATCTTACAAGATTCTCCCATTTTTTGGATTCCTTTTCGAAGGATTATATCGACGCCAATATAGAATCGATACAACAAATCAGTAAATATTTCGTGATATTATAAAAGCCTGATATGAAATAATTAAATTTTATTCCGCTAATAAAAAGAAGCCGCTTATGGTTGTACGAACATCGAAGACATAATGACTGTCATAGACATAGGGACCAACTTCATATGTTCTAAACACCTCGGACCTACCAACGATAGAGGAGACTAACATAGCAACGTTTGCGGATGATATGGCCACCTTAGCACTCGCTGATAGCATAGAAGAATCCACAAGCAAATTGCAAAGAGCCTGGACGAAGAGATGGCGAATAAAACTTAATGAAAGAAAATCTGCTCACATAAACTTTACCAACAAAAAGGTCAACTGGATACCGATAGAACTGAACTCTCAGCAAATTCCTTATGCAAACACGGCAAAATACCTTAGCATGACTGACTCTACACGCGAAACTAAAATAGAAAGAGATTGGCTCTTAGGAAGAAATTCTGAGTTAACTTTACGCAATAAATTGCTTCTATACCGTCAAATTCTGAAACTTGTGTGGACTGGCGCTATTCAGCTCTGGGGCTGTAAAAATAAAACCGATGTCAATATCATCTAGTTATTCCAAAGCAAAGTCCTACATGGAAAGTTAATGCACCACGGTACATAAGAAATGACAACCTCCATAGAGTTCTAAAGATGGATTTCGTCAGTGAAGGCATAAGCAAACACGGGAGACAGCTCCCATGCAACGTATTAGTCTACACCAAAATGCTGAGATACGTCGTATGTTGGATGAGTCAAACCCAGACGGCTGCGAAGGAAGAAACTACTTGATCTACAAAAGGGCCAAAGGGCTACAACCCTCCAAACGAGAATATAAATTATGAAAGATAAATTACTAGATGGTTTGTAAATCACTTGTAATAAATAAATAAAATTAAAAATTGTTTTTCGCCCACTCCCTAAGCGAAATATCGAATTTAATTGCATCTCTCGCTAATATAAAGGTTGGTGGTTATGATAACATATGAAATGTGATTATTAAGAATTATTCACCGTTTTTTTCACAATTGCTGGTTGATTTATCGTCCAATTTCAGTCTTGTCGTTATTTGGTCTAAATAAATAAGAAAAATCTATTCCCGTCAGTCTAGATTTCGACAAGGTTCTGGTACAGATTTGGCCTTAACGGACATTACTGGTTTGATCTACTTTAATTTTGACAGACAAAACTATATATCTGGCCTATTCCATGATCTTCGTAAAGCGTTGGACTGTAAAGATCATAGTTTACTGCTCCAGAAATTACAAATTTATGGCTTGCATGGTGTAGCATATACTTTTTCTCAAGCTACCTTTGTAATCGAAAGCGGTTTGTGATTTTAAATGAGGTAAAAAGCTTTACTTTAGGTGTGAACTATGATGTTCCTCAAGAAAGTGTCTTTGGCCTTTTATTATTTTTATGGACTCGCTCCATCCGAAAGGTCTATAATTTTTTTTGCAGCCATTTCGGCGAATATTAATATTGACCGTTCACACAATCGTGAAGTATACACGTGGCAAACTAATTATGAAAAAATATTCGATTGAACAACGCGTTTTAATAGTAAAAATATGATGCTGTTATTGACAATGACGAACCGGACTGTTTTGAAAAATTAATTATGAGTGACGAAGCTCACTTTCACTTAATTGGACAGGTAAACAAACAAAACAGCCGATTCTGGGCAGTAGAGAATCCACAAATAATCAATCACCAAGGGATGTAACTTTGAAAGTGACGGTATGGTGTGCAATTTGGGCTGGAGGATGGATCATTGGACCATGAAAATCTGAATGGCTCACCTGTTACTCTTTTAGACCAGAATTGCATGCCAATGGTTTGATGAGCGGTTACAATAGGATGGTGTCACATGCCATACTGCTAGAGAAAATATGGAATTAATAATGGCGGACATTTGGCAGACATTGTTTTACATTAAACATTAAATCTATTTTCTTTTATTTAAAAAATTTTATAGTAAAAAAAAGTAGTAAGCCTATCGGTTGGACACCCTGTACTTAAATGGTATGTCCAAATTCCCGCTCATAGATCATATTATAATGTTTGCTGACAAAATATCAGTAAATTTTAAGTATGTGAAATTTTTAACAAAACAACAAAATTAACAAAAACACACAGTCGGTTAAAGCAATGTTAACAGTGGAAACCTAACAACGCATTAACAAATAAGAAAATCTCGTAGTTTTTTGCTGAGACCAGTTTTATTTCAAAGAGCACCTCTTATGCCATCATTCGCTACTAGCCACTACTCGGTAGAATTTCTGTGATCTGGCCAATAATTAATACACTGAAACCCTAAAATCACCAAAATATTCTATGCGATCTGATTTTCCAACGCATTAACAAATGGGAAAATCTCGTAGTTTATTGATGAGACCAGTTTTATTTCAAACAGCACCTCTTATGCCATCATTTGATACTAGCCACTACTCGGTAGAATTTCTGTGATCTGGCCAATAATTAATACACTGAAACCCAAAAATCACCAAAATATTCTATGCGATCCGATTTTCCAACGCATTAACAAATGGGAAAATCTCGTAGTTTATTGATGAGACAGGTTTTATTTCAAACAGCGCCTCTTATGCCATCATTCGATACTAGCCACTACTCGGTAGAATTTCTGTGATCTGGCCAATAATTAATACACTGAAACCCAAAAATCACCAAAATATTCTATGCGATCCGATTTTCCAACGCATTAACAAATGGGAAAATCTCGTAGTTTATTGATGAGACCAGTTTTATTTCAAACAGCGCCTCTTATGCCATCATTCGCTACTAGCCACTACTCGGTAGAATTTCTGTGATCTGGCCAATAATTAATACACTGAAACCCAAAAATTACCAAAATATTCTACGCGATCCGATTTTCCAACGCATTAACAAATGGGAAAATCTCGTAGTTTATTGATGAGACCAGTTTTATTTCAAACAGCACCTTTTATGCCATTTTTTATGCCATTCGATACTAGCCACTTTAAATTGTAAATTTAGTTTTTTTATTTCAATCAATATTAAGTTTTGATTATTTAAAGAAAATAGTTAAAATTAAATGAAATCCGTCTGTTGTTAGGTTTCCATTGTTAACATTGCTTTAACCGACTGTTTGTCTTTGTTAATTTAACAAATTTGTTTTTGTTAATTTTGTTGTTTTGTTAAGAACTTCACATCCGTTAAATTTTAGCAAAACAAAAATTTATACTTTTTCACTCCCCACGTCTGCGACACTGTGATTTACCCCCAGTCCAAGTAGGAAATTGTACTATGTGCGAGTGGATAAATTCAAGTATCTTGGATTGATCAGTATCATCATTAATTCAGGAATCAAAAGTTAGTCACTTGATTAGAAGATTGGCTGATTTGATTTCAGTACAAGTTTTGCTTCTTCAACCTTTTCTTCAGCATTTAAAAGCAAACTGAATAAATTGTAGATTTTATTAAATAGGTGCACATATAGGTGCATATATAAACTGCCACACCTGTTTCCTATTGCGGAGCTTTATCGAACTGTTGTTATAGGCGTTCTCCCAACAAAAACAATTTTTGAGATGTACATATGTATTGGTCATCATGTTTAAGTTATCCCATCATTACTTTCTTTACTATACACTTTGATTTTTAGATCATGGCTGCTTAACCAAACATTCTACTCAGTTGAAGTGCCCCAAAATAAAATTTGGCAGAAAATCATTAACATTTATTGGGCCGTATATTAATTTACCTGAAACGACTAAGCCAACTGTAAATCTTCTTATACGAATGATAAAATCTGATCTGTTATCGTCACTCACAACGACACTATAATCTATTTAATTTACATATAAGCGTCAATGACGAACTTTTAAAGGACATTTAAAGAAATGATATAACTATAAATAAATAAAATGATTAGGTCTCAGTGTCAAAACGGTGGATTTATCAGCTAAAACGCAATAACAAAATTGTTGATTTTTCCAAGAGCTTCCATATGATATGCTACATGATTATAAGGGAGTGAGAAAAATTCTAACTGCTTGCAGCGCTATAATGGTAGTTTTGAATACTATGGTCCTGTAGAAAAAATTACGACATCCTTCAAGACCTTTTCGATGATATGCGACACACGTATAATATATGACAATCGAATAATCAGCTACATGTGCCGTAACGGTGGATTTGTGAACTAAAACACTGATTACAAAATTGTTGCTTTTTCCAAGACCTTTGAAATAGCTGTCACAAGATTATATAAGAAAAAAATTATAACTGTTTCCAGCGCCACAACGGTAGTTTTGAGTATTAAAGTGTTCAGAAAAATTTTCGGCATTCTTAGAGACTTTTTCAACGATATACGACAAGTATATATTCTATAATAAACAAAAAATTAGCCGCCAGTGCAAAAACGGTCGATTTGTAAACTAAAATTGCATCGAAATTGTTGTCTGATTCAAGAATTTTTAAATGATATACTACACGAGTATATGAGAAAATTGTTAAGCAATATCGTGTTAATGTGTAGTATTTTGGATGATTTTCTATAGCGGGTATCCGACCCTCTTGAGGTAGAGATCAAAAAAGCTTTTCAATTTTCCGAACTGATATCCAAACATCAGGACGGACGGACAAACTTTATTTGTTTACTTTTTTGGGATCAGCTCGTCATTTTTCAAAATTTTTTTTAGGAGTACAATAACTTGGTCTTACTGTCTGAAGTAAAGCTCTAATAACAAAATTGGTGAATTTTCTAGGCCTTCCAAACAATGTACCACATGATTACAAGAGAATGAGAAAAATGCAACGCTCCCAGCGCCATAATGGTAGTTTTGACTACTATGTTTAGGTGACGCAACACATGTGACATTCTTCAAGACCTTTTCAATGATATGCGACACGTATATGTTCTATAATAATTGAATGATTAGCTACTAGCGCCGAAACGGTGGATTTGTGCACTAAAGCGCAGATTACAAACTTGTTGCTTTTCCCAAGACTTTCAACTCATATGCCACATGATTGTACAAGAATGAGACAAATTGTAACTGCTTCCAGCGCCACAACGGTAACTTTGAGTACTAAGATGCATCAGCAAAATGTATGGCATTATGAAAAATTAGCTTCCAGCACCAAACAGGTGGATTTCAGAAATATAGTGGTATCGTCAAAATTGTTGCCCGATCCAAGACCTTTCAAACGATTTAATATGGCAGGTAACCACCCCTATTGAGGTAGAGATCCTAAAACCGTTTCAATTCTCCGAATTGAAAGTTTAAGAAGAAGGCTAAATAAAACTAGAATCGCATAAGCCGTTCTTAAGATATCATTGGTAAAGCCATGCATCAATCCAGACATCAACACGAACGGACAATCTTGTTTTTTGCATTTTTGGGATCAGGGATCTTCAAAAAGTCGAGAAGTTGGCATATCAAAACTGAATCATCATCACACAGAATTAAGTTTATCTTCAAAAAATTATCCAGGTTAAAATGGTTTTTATAAAGTAGAAAACAATTTTTTTTTAACTATCTGTTTTCATGTCCTTTTGAACCTAGGTGTAATAACGTCCAATCCGTAATAGTTGCAATGTTCAATTTTTCTTACCTAAATTATCTTAATAGATATCAATATTTTACTTGGTTTTGCAAATATATGAACCACATTAAATTTTATGTAATTTATTGCTCTGTCAAACTCATCGATCAATATTAACTATTAAGATAAATTATTTAATAAAACAGGTAAAGGTTCCACAGTTAATCCCAAAGTAAAAGTTACTAGGTTTGTAAGGTAAGATCATAATTAAATAGGTTCCACTAGGTAAACAGTACGAATTATACTTGTGCATTTATATTAGTATACATAGGTTCTACAAATAATAATATTTACCTAACTAATTTGTTTTGACAATTATTGATCGAAATTGTTTTTCGACACTATTTTTATTTTTGAAATCACAAAAGCTAATTCTAGAAGTAAAATATTAAATCCTTTCTTAATTATATGAACTAAAACATTAATTGGTTGTACTAGAATCGTAGGTTCTACACCGTAAAAGTCGCACTGTAATTTTTTTCTAGCTAAAATTAGTTTGATAGAATATTTAATTGGATATAAAGATAACTTATTGATTAAAACATTTTAAATAATTTTACTTTTTTAAGTCATTTCGTTGAACCAAAATATATTAGGTTCCACAGTTAACATGAAGATACACTGTACAGTTTTTTTTGTTATAATCAATAAATATTAAATTCGGTTTGTAAGATTGAGATCATAATTCAATAGGTTCCACAAATCGACGATAAAGCATAAAGTAAGATATTGTAAGCTTCATTATCACATGTGTTCGAATTTGCGATGAATTTGTACGTTGTAGCATCCTACTAATCCTACTAATTATATGTATTAAAACATAAATTGTATGAATTAGAACTCTAGGTTCTACAATTAGTCCGTAAAAGTCACACTACATAATTTTGTGTTTCTTGCTAAAATTATTTTGATAGCAATATTTTAAAACATTTTAAAAAGATTTCACAAAATAGTAAATAGATTCCACAAAATATTTAATGTTCGCTAAAAATTAATAATTGAAAAACAGATTATCGAGCAGAATATTAATTAAATATTATTTTTTGCAAATTCGTTGTTGAACCTAAATCTAATAATAGCTTCCACAGCTAATCCTTACATGTCTCATTATAAAATTAGTTTCTTCTTGCTAAAATTCTTTGATAGTAATCAATAATACAACTCGGTTTGTAAAATTGTGATTATAATTCGATAGGTTCCACAAAATGAATATATAGCGCAACTTTATAAAGAAGATACATATGATGTACAAAACGTTTACATCAATAAACATAGGTTCCACAAAGAATAATGATTTACAGAGTCATTAAAGTATTACGATTTGGGTTAATATATCGGATTAGTTCTAGCAAAATAGATTATATCGTTTAGATGCCGTTCACATAACTAATCTTCCCACTAAAACGAAATCAAATAATAATCCCATGAGCTGAAACCTATATAAAATTTATAAAGAAAGTTTAAGCGTATCAATAGCCTGAATCAAACGAACAATTTTTTTTAAAATAAAAATTTAATCCCAAGAAATAACCAAAACAAAAGAAAACCCCAAGATTACACACACATGCTCACACAGATATTCGTATTGTTTTCCAAAATGATAAATTACAAACAGTCCGTTTAAAATTCGAAAGTGATAATGATACACGCCATAATCATCATCATCATCATCATCTATGCAAACAACATAAACCCATTCAATTACAATTTATATTCGTTTGTAATGTGATCTCTGAGTTTTGAACGATTTGTGTGTCTATGATTCGTATTTAGATCGGATAGGTTAAAAGTACTTTAAAACGTCTTCGATGTACAACTCGAATTCAATTAACAATAATTTGGTAATTAGAAAGTAAAAAGAAAACGATTTATAACTTTTTAGCAGCCCATTCACCTTTTCCTGGGAATTCTAAGCGTCCGGTGCGAATTATTAAAGATTCGCACACTGAATTACCACCATATGTTCACTTACATAGATCAATCAAAACGATGATTTATTAGACGGAAGGGGGAATCCTCATATATATTAAGTTTCATAATGACCAATCGATCACTTTGGTTCAAGAGCTCAACAAATATTTTGGTGAAAATTTTTATTTGCTTTGTTGGTCTCTTCATTTAAATTGTCGTAACTCAAAGGAAAGTAAATAAATCGACAATGCAGCGTAACAAAAATTATGAAATGTTAATGATGATGAAGATGATGATGGGTGATTGTAAAAGAAGTTTCCGGTTTTTGGATGTCGTTCACTTTACTATTTATCTTCTGTATAAATGACAAGATGATATAGAATGGGATTTGTTTACAGTGCTCAACGTATGTAACGGTGATGGTGATTTGTGTAACAGGTTCTACAATGGTGGTGGCATGGTATAATATTACAGAATGCCTGAAGATTATTATGGTAATTAGCACACTCAATCAAATAGTCATAGATATTAAGTATCTGTAATTATACAGCTAAAGATATTGACTTTAACTTGAACGTTTTTAATGATAAAGAACTGTCACATAATTTTATTGAAGTTTGACACACATGTAAACTAACTGTACTCGAAATACAGCAGAATCCTAAACAAGAATTTCCGCCTTTTCCCATACTCCCCAAAAGGTGATCGATCTTCTTTTATTTGCGAAGTTTTGCCGATTGGGTGTTCATATCATTTGAGTTCAACTTTAAAAATCAGCGACCAAAATTCTATTACAAATTAAAATAAACGAATTATTTTTATGCTGGTTTCGTGTTGCTGTTTAGTTTTTTTCCACCCATTAATTAGTTTCATCCCCTAAAGCTTTGCAAATATGGCGTTCATTAAGAATTTGGAGTTAAATTACGAAATGTTTGTAAACAACCCCTAAATGTAAATAAAATAAAATGAGTTTAGTCGTTCTCCCTAATTGACATTTTTATAAAAATCTTTGAGAATAATTGTACAGTGCTTCTCCATACTTCTAATTGTTAATTTAACAAAATTTTGTTTTACGTTTTGACTGTCCACCGCCCTCATATTTACCAATGTAAATCAACGTAGATGATTAATATTCTACATGTGTAGAGAATGAATGTAGACAATTAAAAAAAATGACGTCGACAATGTAGAAAATTCTATTACTTCTTTGTTAATTGAACCATTTCGGCTTCGTGCAGCGTCATTTCTAACTCACAAATTTAAAAATTTCAGCTGTAAATATAATTTAGCTGGCTTAGTACAATTTTGGAAATATTCCAAAAAAGGTAAAAACCTTTGTTATAAAATGTAGGGCTATATGCACGTTAAACTTTTAAATCAAATATAGAGCTGTCAAAATAAACTGCTTCGAATCATGGTACTTCAATGAACAAAATCATCACCATGGTAATGAACGTTGCATAGAAAATTGGTGTCAGATCCGCGAATTTAGCCTCATACGAGGCCTCGTTACTAGAATTGCAGTTTATAATTTTTGGATGCAAAGAAATGTTTTAATCATGTTCTGATTCATGTTCGGGTTCCTTCACTACTCGAAGTGGATCACATCGACAACTGTCTTGTATCTATGGTATACTAAACAAGAGGTTAAACACCTGGGATTAAAATTAAGCAAACTACAGGTGTATGCTTATTTACCAATATGCAAATCACGTGAGCTACTGATTCTACGGCGTTTACCGAGTGATATACGAGAAACAACTTTTCAACCAACACCACATATTTAAAAATATTTAGTTTCATTTAATATTATTCAACAGATTTCTAAACCAACAAATTTTGCAATTTGCGAAAGAGGGTTGGAATCGATATATGTTTGTATTGGTGCACAAACCCGGCAAATTGACATGAAAGGAAAACGAAAATTTCCACTAAAAAATTCTTCAATGACTCAAGAAAACTTTCCTGATTCTTCATTAGTTTTGTAAAAAGTTTTCATGTAGCTATCTTCTCTATATGAAGAACGCGTGGCAAGCAGTACCATTTCATCGAACAGAATCGAAAAGAATTTCACCACAATTGAGAAATGACAACTATCAAATCGTCATCAAGGCCGACAAAGTACCATCAGGCGAACATGCTGGCAGGTTTACCGCACCAACCGTAGACGAAGTTGCTGTTATTATTGTCGGTGATCCAGTTGAGAGCAGAGTCATCAAAATCACACGTCGAGACAGCACTGTGAGTACGATTTCGGCAATACACTGTTCGTACGACACACTCCAATATCCGCTGATATTTTGGGAAGGACAGGATGGATATCACAACAATATCAAATAGCGAGAACCAGTTACAGGTACAATCTTATATTTAATATTTTTTTTATATTATTTCATTTTATTGATTTTATTTAATTAATTTTTTCAGGTGTCGAACCAACCAAAAAAATCAGCTCGATGCACTACTACGCACACCGATTGATGAATAGACGTAATCAGGCCAACCATATCTTTCGATATCGCCAGCTGTACCATCAATATATTGTGGACATGTACGCTAAGGTCGAAACCAAACGTTTGCAATATATTCGATTCAACCAGGCCAAATTGCGGTCGGAGGAATACATCCACTTACGAGATGCTATTATCGAAAATGTCGATGGAAATTTAGATATCAACAACATCGGTAATGCATTTATTCTATCTTCAAGCTACATCAACATTACGGTCGTCGTACAATGCATCGGCATGATATCACTGCACGTGTGTCCAAAAATTAAAATCATTGATGGATTTGATCGTAAACTACTCGATTTTCGGTGACACACGTAGCTGGATATATACGGTTGGGTTGAGTGGCAAAAGCGAGGTTTACCTTATTAAATAATTTCGCCAGAAATTCCAGATCGATCAATTGACCAAGAATTGTTCGATATTGTTATCACAAATATAATCCATGATCTGTGCGGTGCTTTTAAAATGACAATGTACAAAGCGTTTCCCTATTAATGATATACCATTACTGATATCGACGGTTATCCATTGTATCGACGCAGAAACGCAGAGAATGGTGGCCACACATTCACAATGAGAATGTCGAACACTACAAATCAAATTGAAATTGATAATCAGTGGGTGGTACCATACTTACCAATACTTTCAAAAACGTACAAGGCTCATATTAATGTCAAATTTTGCAGTTCTGTACAGTCCATCAAGTACATTTGCAAATATGTCACACGAGTGAAATCCAAGTGTCGAGCACCTCATCATCTTGAGCGATTTATCTTGAAAATGGTCAACGAGTATATTTCACTGAAGAAATTCTCTCCAATGAGCATTCGAGCCACCAAAAACGACACTTAGCGAATTTTTCAAACTGTGCCAAATTGTTTTCGGACAATTCCACACGCTATGTTACATGGAACAAGTCAGGTAAAAAATGGGATCCACGTAGACAAGGCGAACCACATCCAACAATCGCAGGCGTATTTAAAGCCAACGCCTTTCCAATTTTTGCGAACAGGCAGTGGTTAAGTGTTCAATACATATCAATATGACACTTACAGATGCAGCATTTACATCCATGCCGAATAACATTCGTCAACTGTTCGCAATTTTATTAACGACATGTTATCCAACACAATCATCGGCTTTGTGGGAAAAATACAACAATTACATGGCTGAAGTATGTCTTCACTACACCGAGTTAGATACATAAACCAAGATCCAAACATTGATTATACGTCAGAAATGTACAATGAAGCTTTAGTGTTGATCGAGGATTTGTGTATTTTAATTTCAAATTGGCCGACTTAATTAAGATGTGTAGCGAGAAGAACAGTATAACAATGTTGACTTAGCTAATGGCTAACCGAAACGCAATGAAATGGTTGTAGTTCAAACATTATCTGGGATGAATGTACTATGGCTCATAAACATTCACTCGAAGCATTGCATAGAATTATGCAAGATTTAAACGGCAACAGCAAACTATTCGGTGGTGCTACCTTATTACTATCCGGTGATTTTCGACAGACATTGCCAGTCATTCCACGCTCTACTTATGCCGATGAGATTAACGCATGTTTAAAATTATCATTTCTATGGCGAAGCGCCGAGATCGTTCGATTGGCCATCAATATGCGAGTACAATTGCAAAATGATCCGTCGGCTCAACGGACATATCGGTAATATAGAACTGCATCTAAACACACAATGCATCAAATTGCCAGACAATCTATGCACTATCGTTAATTCAAAACATCAATTAATTGAGAATGTCTTCCCGGACATTTTGAATAATTACTTGAACCATAGATAATTGGCTCAGTGAACGTGCTATTTTGGCTGCGAAAAATTTTAATGTTGCCGAAATTCATTTTCAGATACAAGAGTTGTTGCCCCGCGACTGATGTCTCTCAAATCAATCAACGGCACACGTTTGGTCATCAAACAGATCACCGGAAATGTTATTGAAGCAACAATCTTGAGCGAAAAGTTTAAGGGAGAAGTCGTTCTTTTGCCACGTATCCCAATGATACCCTCGGCAACGACAATCCTATTCAAACGGCTTCAATTTTCGATTCGTTTGGTATTCGTTATAACAATTAACAAATCTCAAGGGAAAACAATGCCCGTTTGTGGACTCGACTTAGAAAATCCATGTTTGTAGAATCCCTTCATATTGGCAAAAGACAACCTTAGGTTGGTTAAGTTTTATATGGATAGTATTCGTATGGCAATCTGTCACGCTGTTCCGCAACTTTAAGATATGTAAATAACATTTTATTTGCAAATGACTTGCGCATATGTTCTATGTATGTCAAATGCATAAAATATCGGACACCCGTGCTACCAGATAAAAGGCGGTCTACATGAAAATATTCGAATCGCATAAGCCGTTCTTGAGATATCATCGGTACAGTCATCCGTTCATCCATCCATCCAAACAGATAGACATTTTTGGAATTTTTTGATCAGGTACCTTCGAACCTCAAGAAAATTGGTTTTTGACCAGTTAAATAACTTGACCTTGACAGACCGAAATTAGAACAACAAAAGTAGTAATGATCTACTATTGTCACGATCTACGATTGTCTACAAATATTTTATATACTCTACGCCTTGTCGACATTTTCTACGCCAAATGAATTGTCTACGCTATTTTCTACATCAGTATGTCGACAATTCCGAACTACGCGTAGACGCACAACACTATGGTACTATATGATTATCAACAATTAATTCAATTTTGCTCACCCATAAAATAATTTTGCCCGGCTTCCTAAAGCTGGGTACTAAAAATTAAGCTTAATTCTTATATTTTCATATCATACTCATTGATGTTCTTTGTCGAATAACAAAAATGTCAGAGATTTCCGAGCATTTGGCTAAACAGGATTCATCTCCTACATCAAATACCACTTCGATCACCTCTGTGCGATCCATAGGGGCTGCGGTAAATAATTTTAAATGTTTAAGAATTTTCGTATTACACTCAATGCTGTTCTTTGTCGAATAACAAAAATGTCAGAGATTTCCGAACATGTGGCTAAATAGGATTGGTTTCTTACATCAAGCACTACTGCAGAAACACTACGATCACCTCTGTGCGATTTGTAGTCTGTTTTGTTGTACAAATTTCTTATTACAAAATTCACTCAAAACTATTCACAAAAATTAAATATTTTCCACTTTTTGTGCAGAAATATACAAAATTTTCAAATATTATTATGAAAGTTCAATTTTTGAGTGTTTTTTTTAATTCTAAACTTATAAGCCACAGTGTATATTTTATTATTTTGGCATAAACTTCACTCCGATGCGTGGACAGTTGTTAACGATAACCAGTTGTAATACCGGCACATATCGCAACGCAAAAATATTTTTTCTAAGAACCAAAATGTCGAGTTTTGTGCCAAACAAACAGCATTTGCAGGAAGCTTTGCTTTTCTGCTTTAACTGAAAAAAATGCAGCTGAAGCACATCATTGGCTTGAGGATGCCTACGGCGAACATGCACCATCGAAAACTACCTGTGAACGTTTCAGAAGTGGCGATTTCGACATTGAGGACAAGAAGCATTCCGAAAGACCAAAACATTTGAAAACACCGAGCTGCAGGCGTTATTGGATGAAAACGATACGCAAACTCAAGATCAACTTGCGGAGGCATTAAACCCGACTCGCGAGCTGACTGAGAGACAGATGGCAAATCGAAGGGCCACTTGCGATTTCGACCTGCGTCGAATTGTTGCGAGACATGAGAAGTGAATCTTTTTTAAGAATCCCAAACGCAAATAGTCGTGGCTTTCACCTGACGAAACATCAACATCGACGGCACTCGGCAGAAGACAATGCTCAGCATTTGGTGGGACCTGGAAGGAATCGTGTACTATGAGCTGCTGAAACAGGGCGAAACTATCAATAGGCAACACTATCGACAACAACTCATCAATGAGACACGAGCAAGTGGTATTGCAGCACGACAACGATCCATGCCATTGCACTCCCATCGTCCAGGACACCATTAAAACGCACCTGCCTTATTCGCCAGACTTGGCCCCCTTGGATTATCACTTGTTCCGGTTGATGGTGCATGGCTTGGCAGGGCTACACTTGGCCAGTTTCATAGAAGTGCAGAATTGATTGGATGAATGGTTTCGTTCCAAAGACGCGTGGTTTTATCTTCGTGGTATTTATGTGTTGCCAGAGAGATGGCAAACATGTGTAGATAGCGAAGGACAATAATTTAAATAAACCATTTCTAATATTTGTATTGACATTCTCCATTTTTCAAAATAGCCCGGAAATTTAGTTGAACACCTAGTATATCATAGGATAAAGGTCTCAAATATAGTCATGCCGATGGAACTTGTCTATTCCTCAACATATTTTTAATACTATTATGCGATTAGAATACTAACATTAGTTTTAGAAGAACTTCTGAAATTTGGCCTTGCTGAGTGGAACTCGACTATATCTTACCGATTGGTGATCCAATTCGGTATGTAGTGCAAGCGCGGGATTTTAATGTGAGTTCCGTTCTGAAATATAGCATTCGATCAAAAAAAAACTTAACCATATCTAGAATGTGATTGAAATACTAACACTAATTTTGAACAAAGTTCTGCAATTTATCCAAGCAAAGTGGTGTTTGACTATCAGCAAAAAAGCCAAATCCCTAAATATCGTCTCACAAATAAACACTCCAATCTATGATGTATCATCTAAAATTGGTTAATGAACTGCCTGATAAAACCACCAAATTTGTCCAAAAAATTTGTTTTGACCAGGGTTGGTTCGGCTTGCTCCTAGCCGACTATGGTCAAAACAAGTATTTAGGACAGAATTGGTAATTTAAACAATTTTAGATATATCATGTGATTGGGGTTCTTATTTCCGGAAATCCGGCCATTTCTTAACCAACTAAATTCGTATTTTAGAGTCGAATAAGGATTAAAAAATAAATTATGAGTCATGCTTTCGGATTGGTAAGTGAAATTCGGCTATTTAGATCTCGATTATTTCATAACCAGACATATTCGGGCAGGATTGGGATAATAACATGAATTTTGGAAACAATTTTGGATAGGCCGTGGCCATGGACAAATTGGGATCATATGATATAATCGGGATACTGGTTGAAGTTTTTAGAATGAGGTCGGTATTCTGCCATATTTTTTGGATGGAGTTCTGAAACTAGCTCATTCTTAATGAAACTGGATCATTTCTCATTCGATTAGGTTAAAATGTTTATCTAAAATTCGATTTATAGGCTAAAATTAGTCGATTTTTTGCAAAAAGTAAGAGGGGCTAAATACACAATTGCATTATCAAAATATTTGAAAGCACCGAAAATTTTAGCTTTTATTGGTATAAGGTACTTTTTGTGAGTTGTCTAATTAAATAAATAATTTACAGTTAAGTAATTTTTAATTTGTTAAACAAAAAATTGGTAATTATTGAAGTTTAATATGTTTCACAAATCGATTCCGCCAATTCGGTCCCACAAATAGGTTCCACATAATTATAATATAAATTAATTTAAGTTTTATGCCAATAAAAGGGCATGAGACTTTAGTCGCTAATTTTATTTCTCAGTAGTAATTCTTGGTGACTGATTCTCTTTTAGAATGCAATTATCTGCTATCAAATGTATTATACCCGCCACATTATACCTTAGCCGTTTGCAATTAGTGCCGCAACCTAATGCAAAATCTATGACAAATTGTTGTGTGTAACTTATTTGGCCAGTTCTTTTTAAAATATTTGCAGGAAACTAAAAACCTTTTACGGATGCTGCTACTTCCGGCTTGACGATTTCCGCCAAATTTATGGAGAGAATGAAAATTTCAAATTTCACTCCGATCAATTAACCTATCTGCATTGTAGAGAGCCACAGACATTTAGTCTCCACTAAACCTATGGATAAATCGAGGTGAGTCCCGCAGCCAATTACCAAATGCATCTGGTTGCCGTATAACATTTCAAACGGTACACAAATTTATTTTCGTGTTACATTTGTTTTTCGAAGTAGAATCGAACACATATCCGAAAATTTAGAAGCAAGTGACTCTTGTGAGGAAGATGATATTTTTGAATTGAAGCCTCCTAGGAAGTCAAAAAAGAATGAGGAACGTCATGCCGATGGCGTTCAGTAACAAGTTTGAGAAAAGTCCGGAATTATCAAGTAGCCCTATAAATAATGTAGGCTACACAATGAGTAATTTACGATCTGGGGAATATCACATCTGAATTTGGTAATAAAATTAGAAAGTAGGGATGATTTAAGGTGTCAGAAATCTCTAGAATTTTTCTAAGGATCAAACTCGTACTACTTGAATCGACCAGAATATTAAAAATTTCTTTAGAACAAAATCGTATCGTCAAGAGGGTGCGAAATTTCAAAATTTTTCTTCCAATCAAGGAAGTAACCTATAAGAATTTTATTTAATTCACGGTCTAAACCTGGCAACTTTGGTAGACTAAAGAAACCGAGAAACAATCGAATCGGCGTCGTGCACAGATTTAGAATTCTATTAACTCCTTCGCGAGTGAAGGAATAAAATCTGACCTCAACTTGAATCCAAAATATCTTTAAATGCGAAACATAAACTTCACCGATCTTATACATATTTTAAAGAGGCCAAATGGCTCCATAACCCAGAGTTGAAGTGGCGAAAACTTTGAGATTTCAGTAAATCGATGTAATAAATTAAGGATTTCACTCATACTTCTCGTTATATTTCGAGTATTCTAGGGACATATGCCTGGGTAAGGGGTAAGTATTAGATGCTGGCAGCAAATTATTACGACCCCGATAACCAGAGTGAACAAAAGTGGAAATATGTACGCGACAAGCAAACAAGCAACCATGCAACCATGCTGGTTAACAAATTCTTAAAGGAACACAATTCTGATTCTAGCCGTTATGATAGTCAGAATTACTCTTCAATGCACTGAACTTAATGATTGAGAAGGTTCTGAAATAAGCTATGGGACGTCATCCAACCTGCAGCAATCCGTAGCCAGTTGACTAAAGCGTACCTTATCCCATTTGTGTCGTCAACCAGGGAAGAACAAACCAATTTATAATGAGCTGGACGATGTCGTTTTCTCAGGGACCAAACTAATCGCTCTTACGAATATTGAGCGGGGTTAATGGAGAAAGCGTTGCAAGATGTCAAATGAAGTCAAATTAACCTGGGATGTAATTCGGCTCGTCGCTAATTCGGGAGAAAATTTGGCTCGAAATCAAAAACCCATGGTAAATAACAATAACATCTGAGGTCTCAGAATAAAAAGTTATACAATTGTGTCAAGGGAATCTGGAACAAATCGAATCCCAGATATTTTTCCGAAATAAAATAATTAAAATTTTTTATAGCGGAATATAGCGGACAATCAGGAGGACAATAAAATGTTGGTATGAATATATAAGGACTGAAATAATATGACTCATCAGTGTGGGACTAGAATATTATCGAAACGGTCATCGTGCAGTAACATCAATGAAAAGAGTACAAACTGAAGATATATTTAGTCAAAAAAATGCTGGACAAAACTCTTACCACCGGAGAGAGTGGAGCATCTGAACTGCACAGTACCGGTGTCTGCCACCTCCGCCTAGATTCTGCTTAGTATAGTCGAGCAAAAAGCGAGATCTACGAAATTATCAAAAATTCTGTAGAAGCTTAGGAAAAAGAACTTTATAAAAGGAAGGATCCAAACAATTCGTTTAGAGATACTTCTGTATAAAACGGAGGGGTCTTCGAAACTTTTCGACGTAGAAAGATTTTCGCTTCAAAATACCACCATTTACAGTTACTTAACTAAGCAGAATGGTTCATGGACTCGAGTTTAAATGAGCAATCCGGGTATAGTGAGCCCAAAAGTTATGATTAATAAAAAAACTAATTCTTTGGTCCAAACAGAATTACACCTGCGGAACTGTGCCATTAATTTTTATTCCTTGACTAAGATTGTCTTTATTCCTAAAGTAGTAGACCTAATAGTTGGGCATTGTTCAACAAGTGTAGTTTAATGAAACAACTTTGCATTGCAGTTACTCTTTCCTGGAGCAAAGTAGAACTCCTTACCGGAGGGAATTTGTTCGATCACCAATGCGTATGTCGTAATTCATATTTCCCTCTCAATCGTCCCAAAAGCGTCACGAGATAGTTTAGCAAATACAGATTATGAACCAAACGTCCTACACTGGTTAATATCTGGTTAAGATAAAAAGAGCTGCCATAGCTAGAAAGCACGGAGGGCACCAAAATTAACTTTACAGTGTGTGCGAATTAGTTTTTAGTTAGCCTTAACGGTATCAGTTGAGACTCTCTTCTATAGATTATATTAGCCCCACATTGAGAACCGATGCTACACTATTTTTCACAGACAGGCTCTAAGGTAGATGGTACACAGTAGTAGTTCCCTGTGACTAAATGAATATAAATATTTCTGTTCGTTTCGCTGATTGTTGCAGTACCAAATAGAGATGAGGTATAAATCTACCACAAAAAGTAGAATAATTTTCAACCCCCCCCCCCCCAAATTTTTAACCTCAGGGTTATGATGTAAAGATACACAAGCCCTTACAAAAATGAGAACTTCCTTAGGTAGGAAGACACATTACATAGTGAGAATTTCCAGAAGTTTCTAATTTGGTGATATAATTCGCCAAATCGATAAGTGCTTGTATTATACTTTAGGTACCAAGCGAAAGTTCAATTTTTGCAGTTTGTCAATTTTTCTATTTTTTGTGTTAGATATGTTGTGACTTTGTGAGTAAATGGACTCTTCGTTTTTCTATGACTAGAAAAGTCGTAAACATTGTATGTATCCATTAAAAATATTTTGTATGATGAGGAAGCTTTAACTTGAACAAACATGATACACTTTCCTCGGGTGATATTGTAATCTATGTGGACATTTAGGCGGCTTGCAAATCGCTAGAATGCGTTTTCTCAGACGCTATCACTAGAGTAGTAACTCATTTCTTAAAATTGGGATTTTAAACTTACCCAGATATCTAGGTCTCTGATCACGCTCTTCCAGAGAGTTGTTGGAAAATTCCACAGACTTTGTCATTTTAGAGAACATGTAAAGTGACTAAATCTGGAATCCAATCTTTCTTTGCTCTTATTAGATATCAATGAACAGAAGAAATCTTGCATGGAAGCGGAAGGTTAACTCATGTACTCCGTAAAATATAGTCGTATACAATGACACACATTTAACTCACACTCTCAGACTATTAACCGATCTCAAACACGACATTTTCTTTTAGTTAATTGAGAGCTAGAAGTCGCAAGTGGAAAACATCATTCTCATTAAGCATTAGTCCAAGACGTAGTAATCCAATTTAATTATTCTTTTCAATTACAATCGGGTTAATGGGCAGCTGACAGTTCATACACCATTATACGGTTTATAAAATATTAAATCATGCCTTCGTCCAGCTAAAAGCTTTTAACGATGATATTTAAAACAAGACTCAATCGCAGTCTATAACTAACAGCGAGACAAATAAATTCCATCAATGTCCATTTATCTAGAGTCGACCGATAGAACAAAATGAAAAGAAAACAAGTCGCATAACACGAGTTTCCATTGCAAAACGGCGCCATCGTGCTGTAGTACTCCCCCTTTTCTATTACACATCGTAAAAAAGCCATTCCCAACTATTGGGTGGTCTTGTCTTTATAAACGTATTATAGTAAAGAAATTGTTTATGTGATTACCTCACTTTAAAAATCTTAATGTTTTATGCTTTTTGTTATTAAACTTCAAGGTAGATATTTCGATTTGTATCAATCAGCAGAACAATAAACAGCCAAAAACTTTCAGCAATTTAATAATAACAAAAAATTTATTTTGATGTGTGCGATGATAAAATCGTCGAATATACAAAATAAACTAATTTGAAATGTATATTTAATATAGATCTGTGGAACGTGATATTTTGTTTAAAAGCAAATTTTGATTTATTTCACCAAAACAAAAACTTTGGCATTGAACCATTTTTTATATCTGAAAATTGCAAATTGGTCATAATTTTAATTGAGACTTACTCCAGGCATTGTACACTCCGGCCATGGTATCCTCATCATTACCACCACCACTATTCGCCACCTGCTGATCCGATGTCATTTTAAGCAGCGCGCTTATAATTTATTCCGTTAAATGTTTACACTTTACCACATCTTTGCTGCACTTTACACTTCACTATGTCGTGTTAAAATAATTTATTCACTGTAATTATGATTAAGGATTGGCGAAATTAATGTGGAGCGGAAAAACTATATCGATTAAATAAATTTAAAAAAAATTAGTTTCGTCTCTAAAGACTTAACAATGTAAACTAACGTCAAATTATTCGTTAATAGTCAGCCACGCTAACAACAAGTAAAATTAACTACTTTGTTTTAATTATATCCTTGTGCCTAAATATAAAAAAGGATAAAGGTGAAATAATGAAGATAATTTATGTACGGGTGCCTTGTGTCTGTGTGTCGGTAGAAAAGTAAAACAAAAAATGCTGTTCAGTTGTTGTGACATGGGGAAAATTGATAGTTATCGTAAAAGGCATAAATTTTATAGCATGTGCGCGAGTTTTGTATATATATAGGGGCATCAAGGATATGTGTAAAAGGATATACGCAAAGAGAACAACGTTTTCTGTATAATAAAATAAATGTCAAAAAAATAAATGTTTATGATTTAAGGTCCAATTAAAAGATTTATATCCGTCTGTATAAATAAGGGGAGCACTAAAGTTAGTTCCGTCGGATTATTGACATTTTTTTTATTTCGTGGTATATGAATGTGGAACGGTAATAAATTTGGTTTATAATATGTTGATAGATCGAGCACGCACATGTGTTGTAAAAGTAAATATTTATGTTTTTATATTGGGGCAATAGGTGAATATACCCGGATGTGGGACCTATTTATGAGATGTTAGCACATTTCGAGACAGGAAAGTTTTTTTTGTTCGATTCGTAAATTTAAATTTCTTTAGATCCACCAAATTTTCTTGATTTTTTATTTAAGCTAATTTGTGGGACCTATTCTATATAGTTACAGAACGATAAAATATATACATATTACAAAAAACGAACCTTCTTAAATCGACTATGTGCAGCCTATTTGATCAAACGTACCGTTTGTCTATTTGTAATTTTCCCCAGCCTAGGGATCATTCTAACCGAGCCCAACTTTATCAAATCCTTGAAATTTTCTCCTTTCAAAATTTAACCAATAAAAACTACTTATTAATGTGAATGCTTTAGAAGGGGTGGAACATATGTTTTATTTGAAAAAATTATTAGTAATTGAAATATAAAATCTGTTTTGAGATTTGAGGAGTTGAGATTAAATTTAACCAAGCTATCTCGAAATTGTGAAAGCTATTTTGTGGACCATGAAATTAATTATTTTCAAGGGAGAACTTAACGGTAAGAATACTTGAAAGCTACAGAATATATTAATAATTTTTTTAGAGACATAACGTTTGGCTTTTACAAGCCACCAAATTAAATCGATTCTAAATAATTTGATAAAATTGATTTGTGGAATCCTTTTATATACTAACAAAAAGTCAAAATGTGCATTCAATATAGCATTGCACGTTTATTTAATCTTAACTCGATCATGTGGAACCTATTTGATCAAATGGGCTGTCTTCCCAGTGTCTCTTAATTGTTTACATACAATGAATGCATTGGAAAGTGTGGAACGTATGTTTTAATTTACAAAAAACATCATTAACGAACGTAATATTAAACATTTGTTGACATTTGGACAGTTGAAGTAAAATTAGATGAAGCCCTCTTGTAATTATGAAAATTAGTTTGTGGAATTTGAAATTAATATGCACCACTTCAAAATATATTTAATTAAGAACTTAAATACTCTTAAACCTTTAAAGCAATAATTTATTTTTGCATTATCTGATTAAAAATTTGATGAAAAGTAGAATATACTAATAAATTTTGCTAAATGAAGCAGACATTACTTTAAAACCACCAAACTTGTCTACTTGTCTGCTCCGGAATATAATAATAACTAGAATAATAACCTAGTTGTGGAACCTAATTAATATATTAACAGGACCATAAAATATGTATAACATTAAGCATTTAATTAGTCTAAAAACGATCGTGTGGAACCTATATACCCAAACAACTTTGTTAATATTGATTAATCTGTTAAGCACTATAGAAATTGCGGAAATAAATCTGTGGAAGCTATTCACAGGTTAAATAATGTTGTCGTATGGGTGGCAATGACCACCCAAAACATTTAGAGGCTAGCGTTAATGCTAAGATGACTTGGACGTATTATCTTAGGTATTTATTGTTCGATTTAATAGGTCCCACAGAACAAAGTAAAACTTTTTTAGGAAATTAGAATATTTTAAAACCATCAATATAAGTAACGATATTCCACTTCTGAATTTGGGTAACTTAATAACGTTAAATTACATTTCGACGGGTGCTTATTGCCTCAACGGTGCCCCATTTGCCCCAACTGAGAGAAACATTTTTGAAACTCCTGGAATCTTTATGTCGAAGCAATTTAAGTCAAAATTATCATTATATTTGCCATTTTAAGCAATAGGTGAATATAGCAGAGTGTGGAACCTATGTGGTATTTTTAAGTTATTAGACAGATGAAATTATTATTATAAATTATTTTAAACCCACCAATAATTTTAGATTAAATTTAAAAAAAATGAATAAGTCATTTGATTCAGGAAATAGAAAATTTGTGAAATTTACGTATGTCGAAAGCGGTTAGAATAAAACGCAAAATAGTCATAACACTGCAATTATTTTTTGTTCGAATTATTTTGTGGGACCTAATTTATTTACTAACAACAGTAAAATACTTGACATCGTATAGTATTCTATTAAATTTTTCAGCGGAAACTATGTTATAGTTGGTTTTTCTAAGTGGAACCTGTTTGTGGTTTTTTCGATTTGTAATTGTCTATATAATTTCAGAATCTTCAGCTAATCTATGCAATTTTTTACTACCATAAAGTTTTATTTCATTATTTCTGCTTCATTATTTAGAATGAATTCAATGTTAATATCTTCAAATATGATTTGGAGGATATGAACTATGCTTTATTTAATGAAATTCTGCGGAGAGATTGAAAGTAAATTCAGACTCTTTTATAAAATTGGAGTAGCACCATATTATTAGCACGTTATGAAAACTTGAAAGAAGGTTTATATTCTTAATAGGTTCCAAAATTAGATTAATAATTTCGAAAAGCGGAAAGTTTTTAATTTCAAACAAATCAAAGGCCAGTAACATGTGTCACACAATAATTCAGTGAAGCTTTTAGAACATTATTCTTCTTTCATTTTCTCTTTGCTTTAATCTATCTGATAGGCACAAGAGGTATCAGTCAATTGAACGATAACTATCAAAATGTATTAATGTTTTAATGTGGAACTTATATAACCAAGTAAAAAAAATCCAAATAATATTTCAATTCTCGATTCTTGTTCTTGAATGAAGCATCTTTCAGATTGACTAATCGGATACTAAACTTTGACTTTTCCTGATACTTTATTCGACGAAAACATTGCAGTTTCTTATTAAACAACATAGCAGTTTCTTAAACAGAAAATGAAATATTTTGATATTTTCACTGATCGGGATCGCATATTATACGTTTAGACTTAATTGCGTACAGGGCGGACTTTCGACTGTTCTGGCTCCTTGTAACTGCCAGAGCTCGTGCAGCCAACGCCCTCATAGATTGATACTGCCCAAGTCCAAAGATAATTCGACCGCGATTAGCGAATTTCAATTCATGGATGTTTGTTCTTATTCTCCCTGCCGTAACGGATGGTGGTATTTTCTAATTTAGTTCTGCAGAACATTAACCATGCTTTAATCTGTAGAACAGTCAGCGCGTTATGGCATAACGCTATATGTTCCACGCCAAAATTGACAGCAGTACTCTTTACATGGCACATTGGAAGTCTTACATATCTGGAGAACCTGAGGCGAATTAAAGAACCTTCTGCACCTAGCGAAGAGATCAAGTTTTAGTAAAGCTGACTTGGCCAATGCAAAAACATGTTCATTTAATTTAAAATTGTTGTCACAACTCCCAACTTTTACTACAAAAAGGTGTTCGCCGTGACTTCTTTTTGAGAAAAAATCCTCAAACTATACTTCCGGTTCTATTGTAATGCATGTTTGAGTTGAATATCTTTGTTAATCGTTGACTAACCACTGATGATACGAAATTCTTCTATTTATATAAAATTGCTAAATTTTCCACCAATTAGCAAGCAGGTTTATTTGAGACTCGTTTTAATTACTAAAAGAAACATAATATCCAAAGAAATGGAAAACTAATCGACAATATTTGTAAGATTTCTTAAGACCCAAACTCAAATAACCAAAAATATTAATTGAATCTACTTCTGAAAAAAAACGAAATATATAGAGAGTGTGGAACCTATTTTTATTTTATAGATAAATCCCCCAATTACAATTCAAATCTAAAATTATTTGATAGTAAATTTAACGATTTCGAAATTTACTAGCAAATAATTATAATTTAACGAATTTATTAAGATTTATTCATCTAAGGTTAAAATAATTTGTGGAACGTATTAAAATTGTATTACTTCTAGTGTTGTTAAATTCTAAATACAGATAGTAAAGATATAATTGGATTTATAGTAACTGTGCACGTTATACATAATACACATCAATTGGTCTTCTAAGTGACTTGTACTCGAAATCCCTACCAAACCAGAAAACCGAAGGAACACAAAAGTCGCGAGTAAGAGAAGACTGTCAAAATAGTAGAAGGAGAAAATGACGAGAATAAACAACCCTGGATACTCGTTTAGTCAAAAAAACCACCAGCCAAGCCCCGGAGGAAGAGAGGTAGAAGAAAATTTTAAAGTTCTGAATCAAAGCAGACAGATAAAGAGAAATTGATATTTTGTGATAAGAGCATCACGTCATTAGAGGAGCAGCTGAAAAGTGTGTAGCTTAGTACCTAAGGTTAACTGACAGACCTCTGAAGCGGAAATAAAGAAAGCGATTTGAAGAAACTTGATAGAAATTGTCGGAGAATTCAAAGAGTCAATTAGTGAGGCAAACTTCTCGAAGAGCGAATGGCTGACGTGGAGTTCGAGGTAAGAGACTCCTAAGAACTTCCTAAGCATCTCAAGACCTGGCAAAAATAACACAAGACCTGGCAAAAATAATTATGATATTTGCTTCCGCTGTGCCGGAAAGATAATGTAAAGAAGGAATTTCAGCCGAAACTGAACGTTTTCCTTGTACACGAAAAATGATCATGAAAAAGTAAAACATATGCACGGGCTTTCTACTTGTCAAAAAGCGGGCTTTTATCAATGCAGGAAACAGCGGTAGAACTGAAAGATACTTTAGAGGAATTCTCATACAAGAAGAACAGCAGATCTACTGTGGAATCAACTGAAGTTCGAAAGAGAAGTATTTTTGCTTATTATTAGTGAACAATATCTGAACTCCGAAACAGACCTGATCGAAAGCCACGTCATTGAAAATTAATTTGTACGGGTTAAAATATGAGATATAACAAATGTGAGCTGCTACTTTATCTCGAAACTATCAGCACAGACTTAAATACTAAAACGTTGGAATGAAATGTGAACTCAATTGACGAATGAGATCGGTATATTACAGTGAAAAGGGGAGTGGAGCATCGCCACTCAGAAGGACGGGCAACGTGGTTAACATTCTGAGCGCCGCATTGGTGTCCGATGTGCCAGTACAGAAGGTCACTCACTGATGGGGGATCTAGGGGGGGCTATATAGGCAGTGAGCACTAAAATTTGTAAGTGACTTCCTAGTAGGGCGCGATCTTGGCTGCTGAACGACATTGTGAGCGCACACGAGGAAACAATAGGCTGGCTAGAAGAACACTGAAAACTGAAGCAAACCCGAAAATAAGAAGACATTAAGCTTGATGTGAGCGTATAACTCTGCGTGTTTAGGATATTCAATTGTAATGTGCAAAGCAGGATCGCAAGCGCGATCTCAGCCTCAATAGCAGTACTTTTTGAATAGGATTATCTTTAAGATTATCTCTGCTTCGTTGTTAGATTACTTTGTTTCATCGTATAAAGTAGGTATCAATGTTGATGTCCGTGCTTAACATAAATATGGTTGTAATGCAAATTCTCCCCACTCCATACGTGGTAGTTCTAACTTAACAACAAATGTAAATCTTTCGCAAACTATATTTCACCGTACTATTGGGTTGATTGCATATAAGACCTTATCCCGACATCTTTTGTCAGGTCTAATTATCACTAACCAAACACTCAAAACAATCCATTTTGTTGCTCTCATCTTAAAAGGTTAACTATAAGGAGTCACGAGATTATAAAAAAAATCAAGAATAATTTCAGTCTGACTGAGGTAATTTTCTAAAAGCACAAAAGTTTTACAAAAAAAGTCTGTCAGCTGTCACTAAACTGACTTGATTCTCTTCATAGATCATGATACAGTTTTTCTCCTTTTCACCGTGGCTGGTGGCTGTGATGGAAAATTTTCAGCTGAATAGTTAAATCCTCTTTAAGCAAGTCTGTGAGGAGCAGCGGGAGTTGGCTATTACTGATCTTTAAAGTATGTGTACACTTTCACTCCATCACACATCAACTTCTGCATATAACTTCACTCAATACCACGTAGACACGGTGGAACTGATTATTAGGATTGAAAATCCACTTAATAACAAAAAGTTTCTCAAGGGTACGCTCGACAGCATTTTATTAGTTGCGATCATACATGCCTAACGCAAAACGGCATTACCAACAATATTGTGAATTAGATTGATGGTTAGCAAATTGCAAGTTGCTGAGTTTGAGCTAGATGATTTCTAAACTTTCGCAAAATTTGCTGAAGGACGTTCACAGGAAGGAACCTTGGCATTTCGAGTTCATCGCTTAGAGTTATGCCAATTATTTTATTCTTTACTGCTTCAGGTAAACACTTAAATGTCATATCTGAACTGGTGTAATAAACTCTTCACTGGTTCTTCAGATAGAATGGCTTGTGCGATACGAATTTCTCTTATTTTATTTTATTTCTTATTTTGGCCATTTCTTCTATTTTTAATTGAAATTCTTCTGGAACCTATATTTCAAGGAGACCCGATCTCCTTGAAAATATCTGCCATAGGAAATCTCAGTTAGAAGTTAGCTGAAGTATATTAGTACTCTAAGTTACCGCTATAGCGACAATATTGTTGAAACTTTTAGATTACAAATTCACCGTGTTGGCGCTGATGGGACACTATTCGTTTATTAGGGAATATTCGTGTCTTACATATCATTGCAAAGGTTTTGACATGTGTCATAAATTTAACTGAAGTACCTTATTACTAAAAATTACCACAATGGCGCTAAAGGCATATATAATTTGTTCGTTCCGATATACTCGTATGTATGTGGTATATCGCTTAAAATATCTTAGATCAAGCAAAATCTAGTTTACAAATTCACCGTTCTGGCGCTGGTGGCAAATATTTAGTTTATTATAGAATATATGTCTATGTGTCGCATATCATTCAAAAGGTCTTGAATTTAACTGAAGCATCTTAGTACTCAAATCTACCGATATAGCGTTGGAGGGAGATACGGTTTTTGTCATATCGATATAATGATGTGACATCTCGTTTAAAAGGTCTTGGATCAAGCAACAATTTTGTTAGCATTACTTAAGTTCACAAATCCACCGTATTGGTGACACCAACCCTTTTTTCTTTGTGAATTGTGGTGCTACGATCAATTTTTCTGACCACAAAATGGGGTGAATGGTGACTTCTTTTGTGGAATTTATGTTGTTTATGGTGTCCATTACTCAGCAGTTACTTATTCGAGGTTTAGCTCGAAAAGTTGATTCTGTTAACTTTCACTCGACGAGTAAGCCCCAATCAATCATTTTATAAAACGATCATATAAGACAACCTGCAAAGAACATCTCACATATCATCGATCATTCCAACTAATCCGAATATATCATTTTTCTCACACATTTTTTTTTATAAGTTCAATCACCTACGACTATATGCAATACTCCCAAATAGACGTAACAGAGTTCTTACAATATACGTACACGATATTACCTAATTTTCATTTTGAAACCAACAAAACAGAAATTTTACGTACACGTTACTGTTGTATCTCGATTTTTCCCATTTCCGTTAAAAGTAACAAGAGATACACGAGATAATTGTCTTAAATCGAAAATGAATGACATACGCATCGAAATGTTTTTGTCTGAATCGCTTTAAGAAGAAATCCACTCTTTTGTACTCGACTCGTGTATTATATGAGTATACTACGTAAGTACAAATTGAATTTATTGTGTTGTTCAAACAAAACGTGTAAATATTCTATTGTAGTTTTCAATTTGATATAAATAAAAATTTACAATATTGTTGTGTACAACATAATCTGTGTACGAGTAGTCTATACTCGTAATAGACAAAACATATTTAAGTGAAAGTTAAAAAAAAAAAATAACAACAACAAAATGTTAGAATTATGTAGAGTAATTTGATTGCATAACAACATCGTTAGATGTGTCATTTGAAACAATTTTCGATTTTATTTTAGGTACGAACGGTATATCGATTGTTTAGTGTGGCCTTCGGATTTCCGTTGAGGGCGTAATTTAGGACAAGTGGAAAATCGATGTTCCTATAAAATGAGAATGTTCTGATATGAGCGGAATTTATAAATTATTAAGAACCGGAAAAATACCTAAGATTACTTCCAATCAACCTTTGCGATAAGAAAACATAACTTTTTCGCTCGAAATACTTTGTGATATAATAATACGGCGGACAAACGAAACAACAACAAAAAATGTTGTAAAATGTTTCATAATTTATTAGTCGACATTATATTTTGTTGGTTGCCCTTGTACTACATAATATTTTATACCTTTACAACATGAGTAATGTGGTAGATGAAAAAGAAATTCTTATTATGAATTTTCTTATTCTTTGCTTTTTTTGGTTTGTTTGATCGAAATGTGAAACAGTACGGTGATAATTTATTATTAAATTTTAATTTTGCTAAAATAAAATCAATATTGTAGTATATCGTGCTGGTTCGAACATGCTGAGTACATTATTTTGAGGTACAAGTGAAATTTGATTGAAAAAAGACTGTGGAATGGTTGTTAGTCTTCTGTTGTCCTGTCGTGTAATCTCTCAGTTCTTTGATGTCGTAATAAAATCAAGGCATAACAAAGTATGTAGGAAAAATGCGAATAGGTTCCACAACAAAAATAAAAGACGACAAATTTCTGTACATCTTATCATTTTTCAATGTAAGGAAATAAAATGTAGATCAGAGTGGTAAAGTGCAAGTCGCCTTATTTAAATGATAATTTGATTGAATGAAATAAATTAAGTACTTTTGCTTTTATTGTGGAATCTATTTGTATAAATAATTATTTTATTTTGGCAAAAAATTATGCTACTTGCAATAGTTTAAATGCACAATTAAAATTGGACAAATTGATGGGCAGTATATAGAGTGAATAATGACTTGTTTTGTGGAACCTGTGTCATTTAGCAACAACTGTTGAGTATCCTCGTTTTATCGAGATTTAATTCGAGAAGTTCATTCTACATACTTAATAAATCACGCTCAAAATTAACAAAAATACTTTGTGGAACTTAAGACGGCTTTAAAAGATATATAAGAAATTTCCTACAACTATCCATTCTTTATATAGGGTTTAAAGTGAAGTTATCGTTAAAACTTCCCTTTGTGTGTATTAAATTCAGTTTATATGAATAAAACTAAATATTATTATTTATATTATATTTTTAGCGAGACATTTTAGCAGGAAACCCGATTTAAAATTTGTGGAACCTATGGTTAAATAATTTATGGAGAAAAACCTGAATATCAATAGTAGTCTACACTTTTAAGAGCAGTTCTAGTAATTGTTTGACTTTAAGAAAATCTTGCTTATACTACCTGCAGTCCTTCGATATCAAAAAGTAATAATAATTGCATAGTAACAAATTTCAAATGCTGAAAATATCTAGTTATTGATGTGAAATAACCAAAAAACGCGAACTGAAACATTTTAAATATGGAAATCAAAAATGATTGCTTTTGAAGCGATTTATTATTGACTATTCTAAATGTAATTATATGTGGTGGCAATCCAAAGTGAATCCAATCCAAGAATTGCCAGACGCAACGTTGAATTAGTCTTTGGCATATTTCAATAATTGCCACACAAGTAATGAATTCCCTCATTAGGTTCCACAAACAAAATTCCGAATTAAATAGTATTTATCAAAGCAGAATATCATTTTTGAAGTCGCTGTGAAATTTAATAGCTCTAATAGATGCCACCTTCAATTTTAGTGTAAAATAAAATAAGTTTTCCCACTCGAACTATGAAAATTTGCTACAGAGTGACCTGTAAAATAATTTCACTTGAAAATGTTATTTTTGTAAATCATGATTATAATTTAAGTAAGCTAGTTGTCAATTTTAAGGATCTAGGTATATTCAGCTTTCAACAGAATAATTGTTAATAGGTTCCACAAACAAAATATGACAATCATTTTTTGTTAAATCATTTGAAAATTCTTTGTTAAAACAGAATAATAATACTATCAAAAATACTGCTTAATAGGTTCCAAAATATAACAGGTTCCACAAACAAAATATCCGTGTCAATCACTTCTTGATAAAATAAAAGTATAACCTTGTCAAAAATACTACTTAATAGAATAGGTTTCAAAACATAATAGGTTCCACAAACAAAATATTCGTATTAATCATTTCTTGATACACCAGAAGAATAACCTTGTTATTTAAATTTTTAAGCTTAATTTAAATTTTTCAGCAGATTCCTCATATAAATTTGGTTAGTATATTTACCTGGACTAAAAAATCAAATACATAAACATGTGTAATTATAGCCTAAAATGTAATCCTATACATACGTGGGATCTCAAATATGTAAGGACTCCAAAATAGGATTCACATTGTTACTTGGTCTTCATTAGTAAGCTATTAATGCGAAATGAACTAGGTTCCAGACACAAGATTTTATGTTAACCTGAAACTGGTTGAGACAAATCAATTTACCCACCAAAAGACTCAAAATTTGTTAGGTTTCCATGTTTATAAATATGGATGCCAAATGTACATAAGACATAGATTGAACGTACAATTTTTGATTTTTAAATCAGGAATTTAAGAAAAGTCATATTCCAAATATCAATAGTTAAATGTTTCTGTTAAGTTAACATCAGAGACTCGCAGAAATGAAAAGAATGTTGAAAATTCCGAACAACGAAATTATACGAATAGTTTTAATAACAATTTTAAAATAATATATTTCAAACAGTTCAAATATCTAGTGAAAATACTACAACCAAAAGGGAACATAACTGTCAGGTACTTTAAAATAGGTTCCACATTATTGGCTGCGTGGCAACTATAAGAGTGTGGGTATACACAGTTTTTCACCAGTAAATTATTATTACAAAAATAAATAAGTTCCACAAAGCCGATTTCTGAATTAACTAATTAGTCTTGCTGAAAGCACTGTTTAATTTAAATATATGAATGTTAAAACAAATTGAATTTGCCCACCGAAGCTTTGTAGGTTTGTCAAAACTGTTCTATATTTCTAAATGCAGGTTCCACTTAAAAGGAAGGTTCCAATTAAACCAGATGATTTTTTGTTACAAGATTTTAACTAAATGATTATTATATTTCAATGTCGAGAGTTTTTAATTGCAGGGCTTTAACATTAAGTTTACATCGGAAATGTAAATATTGCGAAGTCTGAGCATTACTCTCAGAAGTGAAAAAGACATCGAAGCAACTTTCTTTCCTGCTTAAATTATTACAATCCAAATAAGTTAAATAACTGTATATAACTACAATAGGTGTCGCAAAATACGTTCCACATTATTGTTTAGTTGCCAATGTCAAGAGTGTACAGCCATTTCTTACCATTACCATTATTAAAGGGAAGTGAAATAGGTTCCACAAAGGTTCCATAAAGAAAAAGATATAGCAATGTTGAAGTCACTGTTTGTTAAATTTAAAAATTTCAATAGATTTCACCTTAATCATTAGTTGCGGTACAATATCTCAAATAACAAGGCTTTGTAACAGTTAAAAAATAAGCTGTAAAATCGCATAAATTGTACATCCAAAATTAATATTACATATCTATCAGTAAAAAGATGTTGCGGGACCTCAAAATAAGTTCTACATGGTTCTACAGGTACATCTATATCATGTAGGTATATTTAGCTATTTCACCAGTAAACTATTTATGTAAATTCGGAACCATGACATAAGTTCCACAAACAAAATTTTCGAATTCCTGTTACAAAATAATAATAATAACATGGCAGAAGACACTGTCAAATTTTCAAAAATTTAACTTAATACTTTAGTTGAGATTAAAATTAATTTGATCCTTCGGGAAATACGTTCCAAGTATGAATTAAAAGAAACCCAATTAGATATTCGGACTCAATGGGCATTTTGAAATAAAAAATCCGAGATCTTAATTAAAATAGTTTGGGATTTAATTAATTAATTAAATCTAAAAATTTAGTTTATCATATAAATTAAGCAGAAGCATGAATTCATTTAGTTATCAAAATTGTAAGTATTTGTATTGGGGTACAAATAAGTATTGAAGTGTTTACAAAAGATGGCGTAACTAGTATTAAATCGCATCGAACCATCCTGTAACTATATTCATGTTAAAGCGTCATCATTACCCTTTAAAATTAGTATGTGTCATTTCACTGAAGTGCAAACAACATATTTTTTGTGCTCTAATCATGGCAACCTTTGTGCCAACAAAATACAATTTGCGAGAAGCGTCGCTGTTTTGTTTCTCTGTATTCTGTCAGAATTGGCGACCATAATTTTAATAGCGTCGAAAACTTTAAACACCTCGGGTCCGTTATAACATCGTTGAATGATAAGCAGCCAGAAAAAGAAGCCCGAGTCGCTGCCAAAAACGCGTTTTCTACGCCCAATCAAAATTATTGCGATCTAAACATCTATCGCAGTCATGCAAGCTTGCACTTTATAAAGCACTCATAAGACCTGTGCTAGCTTTCGGAAGCAAGAGCTGGATCATGACCTCTAACGATTGTAGATTGTTATCTACCTTCGAATGGGAGGTCATTCGTTAAATCTTTGGTCCAATTAAAGTTGTGAACAAGGAATATGGGATTCGTATGAACCACGAAATAAAGCAACTTCTCGGAGGTAGCGAGATCATCGAATCCAATCGAAGTAGATGGCTCAGCCACGTTGCAAGATCTCCACAACAACGGATGATCAATAAATAGCATATTAGCATGTCGAAACTGGAGAACGAGAGCAATGGATCGAGACGGAGGAGGACGTGCACTATGACGCGGCAAAATCTCTACATGAGATGTGAAAGCTAAAGTGAGAGAGACAGAGAGAGTACTGGTTCCACCGTTGTAAAAGTGGCGAATTTAGCACCAGTGACGAAGACCGCAAATGAAAACCAAAAAAGTTGGAATCAGCGTATTGGAGGCGTTATTGAACCAAAATTTATGCAAAACTCAAGAGGAACTCACTCAAACTTTGGGAGTGACTCAACAAGCGATTCACAACAGATGATTTTTGGAAGACCATGGGTATTATGTAATAACCAGGAAATTAGATTCCACATGAACTCAAGCCAACAGCCTCTAAAAAGATAAAATTGGAATGGTTTCTTGCATCGAATCATGACGGGGGACTAAAACTTAATCCACTACGACAACTGCAAAGCGCAAAAAATCGAGGGGTAAGCCCGGTCATGCAACAACTGAAGAACCTTATCAACAACAATTGATGCAATTAAGCCGAGAATTGAAGATCAAATGATCACAATATGCCAAAAGACATGACAAAGTGATCTTGCAGCATGACAACGTTCGGCCACATGTTGCAAGAGTCGTCAAGGAAACTTTGAAAGTGCTTCAATGGGATGTTCTACCTCACCCGCCGTATTTACCAGACATTGCTCCTTCCGACTATCACTAGTTTCGGTCGATGACTCATGGCCTGGCATAGTAGAGCATTTCACTGCTCACGAAGAAGCCGTGAATTGGGTCGATTCTTGGGGCACTGCAAAACACGAAAAACTTTTTCGACGCGGAATCCGTATTCTGCCTGAAAGATTGGAAACTTTGTAGCTAATGATGGACAATACTTTGAATAAAATAAATTGTGCCAATTTCTCTGGATAAACCTTCGAAGTTATAACAAAAACCGAGAAACTTATCTGTACCCCAATAACTTCATTTTATCACTAAGACTTTAGATTCAGCAAATAAAATATTTAAAATGTGTTGTTCGAGCATGTTATCTGTTTTTTGAAGACCATTGCTAAGTCTGCAAACCCGTTCGTACAATCAAAGCCATCTTTACTACGGACCTATTAGCTAAAACGATGACGTGATCGAAGTAGCAGTACATTCATTTTCATCATAATTTATAGTAAAAGAGAATTTGTCGACATAAAGTGACGAAAGTTTCACTTTCGTGCATAAACGTTAGATTTTTGAAGGCAATGGGCGCTTTCAACTCTAATTGATAATTCAATGTTGATTAACTAAATATGATACGACGTACTAGGCGTGCAATGACGATACGAGTACCTTTTCAAATCATTTTAGATAAATAACTCGATACTTGTAGTATTAAGTATGATTAACAAATATAAATTTGGTAATAAGTTCCACAAATATTTTTCTTAATACTTCGGGACAAGATCATCTGTCTCGTAGTTAAATGGTACAAATATCATATTGCATAAATTAATAGACTACTGAATTCTTAAGTTTGTGACTGCCTCGCGCGTTAATAAACGTCATTTTTCATTAATTAGACTTTGTGGTTTTTGAATTCAGTATTATTTCCAAAATCTCGAAATTTAACATTTTAAAATAAGTTCCACAGGCATTTTAATTATTCAAACTACCATGTAAATAAAATTAGATTTACAATATAATATTCACGTCTTGTATATATCAAAGAAATGCGTTCCACAGCTGATATATCCCACTAGTATATAACTATTACCAAAGTTAATTAATTGAAAGTTAATATTAACATTTTAAGACCTTAAAAATCTAATTTAGTAACTAAAAGAAAAACAAAATACTTTGTGGAAACTATTTAATAGGATTATAGTTCTCCACTGAAATTTTATCATGAAGAATGCTCAAATTGTTTCTTTTTATTTGCGAGTTCAAATTATGAAAAAATTTGATATTTTTATAAATTAGGTTCCACATCGGAGTAATATATTGCCTGACTATAAGATATGGAGTGTTTTCTGCAATTTTACATCTCATAATCTAATTAGTTTACAAAACAACCAACACCAAGTTTTAAAAATCCAGCTTACTAGACACATTGCATAAAAGGCGACTAATGATCTATTAATGGATAAAATTTAAGTGGCTTTAAAATCTGTAATTACGGGTAATAATGGTAAAATGTAATAAACATATTTTAACATAGGTTCCACATCCATTTTACACTATAATGTTCACGACTGGTAAATAAAAGAAATGCGTTCCACTATAATGCGTTCCAATATAAAATACAACTACTATTAAAATTAATTATTTGAGAGTTAGAACTGACATTGTAAGACCTATACACATAATATGGTAACAAAAAGAAAAACCAAATAGCTTCTGGTAACTAATTATTAGACAGTTCTTGTGTCACAAACGTAAACAAAATTAAATCCCACAAAAAGTAAATTTTACAAATGAAATTTTATCATGAAGAATGCTCAAATTGGTTATCCTTTTGTTTGCGAGTTCTAAGTCTGAATCAATTGGATATTTTTATAAATTGGGTTCTACATCGAAGATATTGTCTGACTACTAATAGAAAAGGAGTATTTGCAGAAATTCTACATCTCATAATCTAATTAGTTTATATACAGCACAACCAACTTTTTAAAAACCAAGCTTTCAATGGTACTTAATTGCACAAAATGTGACTAATGATCTATTGATGGTTAACATTTAAGTGGCTTTAAAATCTGTTTTCACTCTCACAGTGTGTCGCACTAATATAAGTTCTGCTCTTCATTTACAGGTCAGGCCTGTAATAGAAAAATATTCTAGAAAGGGTTCTACAGCCCTTTTGAATTATTCAAACTATCATGTAAATAAAATAAGATCAACAATAGAATGTTCACGACTTGTTTATATCCAAGCAATACGTTCCACAGCTGTTATATCCCATTCAAATACAACTATTATCAAATTTAATTATTTGAAAGTTAGTATTGACATTGTAAGACCTTAAAAACATAATTTAGTAACTAAAAGAAAAACAAAATACTTTGTGGAAACTAATTAATAGGATTACAGTTCTTGCGTTAGAAAGCTGGACAAAATTAAATCCCTCGATCAATTTTATCATGAAGAATGCTTAAATTAGTTATTCTTTTGTTTGCGAGTTCTAGGTCTGAATAAATTGTATATCTTTATAAATTAGGTTCCACATTGAAGTAATATATTGCCTGACTAATAGAAGAAGGCTATTTGCTACAATTTTACATCACATAATCTAATTATTTTCGATAACAAGCACTTTAAAAATCAAGATAACTAGATACATTGCACAAAAGGCGACTAATGATCTATTAATGGGTAAAATTTAAGTGGCTTTAAAATCTTTAATTCCAGGTAACAATGGCAAAATGTTTTTACTCTCACAGACTGTCGCATTAATATAAGTTTTGCTCCTGTCTGGTAGGATTACATAACTATTCAACGCAAGATTATCAGTACTGAATATTTAATTCCGGCAAAGGTTGAAAGGTTAAAATCTATTCTTCCACACAACATATAAAAAATCAGAAAAGTTTTCCACTCTTTATATTCAACCAATCCGATACCATCACAGAAAAAAAAACAAAACTTGAATCACACTTTAAGCACAATTAATTTTCCAATTTAATAAACAAATTTTTTTTTACTAAAAAAATTTCCATTTTACATTTTTTTTTTGCGCTAAACTAAACAATTGCACGCAACACTTCACCTGTTTGATTATTATTTGAAAAAAAAAAAACACAAAACCAACTAACAATAAAAATCCATCATAATTATTATTAAATAATTGTGTTACGTAAATTTAATTACTTAATTGCAATTTAATTAGAATAAATTTTTAAAAAAAATTTAATTTTCATGGAAAAACCTTTTTTTATAAGCCACAACCGAAACCGTTAATTTCCAACTACTTTGTGATCGACACTGTATACACCAAAAAAAAACACAACCGACCGGGAGAACATTGAATTTCCGACTAAATGTCTCCAATTTTTCCATCATCATCATCATCATAATCATAATTATATATATAGGCGAATATATGTCTGTATGTAGCCACTACTCCAGTGTATATATTTCCATACGTTTTGTTTCGGTTTTTCTTTGTGGGGGGAAAGGAGCTGCCAGCTGAGCATCGCACAGAGCATACCAAACAGAAAACCAAGTATAGAAAAAGTTTTGTTCATTGAGAATATATTTTATTAATGGTAAACGCAATAAAGTATATTGTGAAATGAGTGAAAATAAGAAAAAAAGAAGATTCGAGTGAAATGAGAAAATTTAAAAAAAGAAAATTTCGTTTCCCATTGTTATTATACGTTTCTCTGGGAAATTCATTATTTTATCTTGCTTTGCTCTTCGATGTGCTGGTGGAGAACAAAACAAAGTGGTTTTGTTGCGTGTGAACTTGAGCATACCCGTATATGGATTATCGTGTTGTTGTTTTTTATATTTTCTATTGTATACTGATGTTTACGGGGTGGGAGATAAATTTCGTGTCCGAAATTTTGCGTAAATAATGAGTTAATAATCGTACGTTTTATATCAATGAGTGATGCAGACATGCTGTGCGGGCGAGTTGGGGAAACTTGGTAGAGAATGATTTTACAAAGATGGTATAATTGAGTGAATAATTTGTATGGTTTGTGCTTTTCTAAGAAGAGAATAGATTTTCTGTAGAAGTTTAAACAATGGAGGAAAATTTTGGTACATTTGATGCATCCCCTAATCTTAAAGGTTCATTGAACTAATTTATCAACATTGCGGTTTATTTGTATTGAACGAGAGATGATTTGCCACCATTATTTTGAAAAAATTATAATCATGCTGAGATAACAACTTCACTGGAGTGGTTTTGGCAACATGTCTTCGTCCTTAACTGAAAATAGTGTTATTTGGCTCAACAAATAGTCAAGTAAAAAACAAGGAAGTTCTAGTGGTCGGAGTGAAGTTTGAAGAAAACACTCGTCACAAATTAATGAGTTCATTTTTGAGTGTTTTTTATAATTTAAGAAAAAAATACCAATTCAAAAAATTTTAATAAGCCGCATGTACCGATCTTACTAACCTAAATTATCGCTTATCTCTGAGTTTTTGTAGTACTTTTATTCGGCCCATACGGCCCATACACATAAGATAGAACATGATTTTGAGTTAGCGTTTAATGCAAGGTTTAGAACTTACTGAGCTACATCACCGGAAATCTCTGAGAATTTTACTGATCGAGAAAAAATATTATTGAGTGTAAAGTAAAATTATTAAAAGTTCTATAGCACGGTCCTTACGCATCACTTAGATGAGATGCTTCTGAATTAGCATTTGGTGCAAGAAACCAATCATCTTAAACCAAATTATCTGAAGTGTCTAAGAATTTTGATATGCTATACAGAATATCATAGCTCAACCCTCTCTAACGATCTCAAAGAAATGATCGAAGTGGTGCTAAATTATCATTTGCTGTAAGGAACGGATCCTATTTACCCGATCCGTAATAATAGCGAACAAACCTATGCGCCTTCCGGCAGGTAGAGGAAATAAGCCAATTGCCAATTAGCTTCGTAGCGAACGTAGCTCTTAATAGCTTCCTTGCTATTGCTAAGGCTCAGCAGAGCTACAGACTCGGGTCCGATGAAATCCAGGCCAAACCCATCATGGAAAAAGGGTGAGCCACTACTTTTCCCTCAATATCACAATGAACCGGCACTCACATAACTTTAATTCGTTTGAAAGTGGTCACAGGATTCTGCAATGTATTGAACATAGCTTTCCTATCCGTAGACAAACTAAAATTTTCATCTGAAATAGCGAGGTAAGACGCATCAATCACGCACAGCGTGAGAGAAATCAAGTCAGTCTGGAACACCGTGTAGGTCGAACTCAGACTACCGTAAGATCGTAAATCAAATAAAGGGCAGTAGGCTTCAAAACCTGCACAAATACACTTACAATGTAAGTAACAACACCCGGTTATGGAAGTCTTGGGACAACCAAAGGTCTCTCGATGAATAAACCACTGAGGAGGAATTATTGAATTCGAATTCAATAACAGTTTGTTGGGTTGATAATGGTTAATAATGATTTCTGGAATAGATGAACCGAAGATATTGCAAAATGGTCTACCCCTTCAATCACACCTAGGTTGTTCCAAGTCCCAATACACCTTAGTCAGGAACGCGGCGGAGTTCATGTAGAAGTTCATGTAGAGCAGTTCCACACGACTTGCCAAGTCTGTAACCATGCTGCATGCTACAGCGTGGGAAATTAGATAAGTGGAGGTTCCTGATAAATTTGTTCGAAAATGAGCTCTCATGAGCTTTGAGAAAGGTTGACGAGAGACTAATAGGACTAAATGCTTTAGGGTAATTGGGATTCGACCTGTCTGCTTTAGGAATGAAAATAACTTTGCTTCTGCTCCATGATTGCTGGACAATCCCGAAAGCAATGCAAGCTGAAAAATTGGAGTAATTGATCCCGAGAGTGAAGAAATCCGTGTTGTAATTCAGCAGGATGTTTGTTTGGTAATGAGAAAAAAGTTTCCTTGTTAGCTTCTTATTAGGTTTAAGAGGTGGTCTTTTATGGTTTATGTTAAAAGCAATACACCTGTGGTCTGAGGAAAGATCAACATTAGTCACTTTCTAGTTGAATACTAAATCAATAATTGATATCTATGAACCACGGTAAAAATTGCCAAATCAAAGGTTGAAGACTGATGAGGATTAACTGCCGAAAAACAATTTCAAACGTTATGTGACTTACTTTTGGATGTAAATATAATAAAGTTATAATCATGACCCTTAGATAGAATGTGATGTTAGGCTATGGTTAACGAGCGAAATTTTTTAATAATTTGCGGCAATTAAAAATTGGCTGAAATCTATATCGTCTTGCACTGCACTCAATGCCTCGAAGCTTTTTGGGGGCCTTTTTAAAATAAATGAGCTCAAACAAAAGGAAAACAACTGAACTTTGTTTTGAGATCTAGAGTTGAGCACTTGCGACGATAGCTTGGAATTTTTGAATCAACCGTGGACAGTGATATGTAAGTCGAAAATCTTTTGTTGATCCCTCCTCAGAAGCATATTTGTGTCTCACAGTTAGAATAATATTTCAACTTAACATTTAAAAGTAGAAAGAGCTAAATTATTAACCTCGAAACTTAAAGTAGGCGGTGTGGCAAAATATTCACACAGCAAGGAACAGTAATACAAATTTATACTGAGCACTACAACCGTAAAAGAAATCACACCGCAACAAATGATAAACTACTCAACTAACAAAAGATCGCTACCGAATTTTGTACGAGTTACCACATTTTGTTCCAAATAGCGTTCTGGCCTTCATTTTTGAGAAAATAATGCGCTTATGTTTAGCATTGCATCCGATTATCAATTTCTGCTTTTGTTGTGACCATAGCGTCCATTACCTCTAACTCCCATAGATTAACTACACTCAAAAAGTACAAAAAATCACACAAAACATAAGCATAGAAATTTGAGTGCAAGTCGATTAGTATTCGTGATTTGATAAGCTTAGCATTTGAGATAATACTAAGTGTACTTGGCATATCGAAACCACACCGAAAGTGTCAATGTCTTGGTTGCGATCACAACTTTCAATGCAATTAATTCCAAATATTCTATTTAGACTGTTTCATATATAATTGAGTAATTTCACTTAAAAACTACAAAAAATTGCTCAACAAATAATGCACAGTAATTTGAATGAAATTTTTTTAGATTTCAAATCTCATCAGAACTGAATGTTTGTAGATTAACCTTACTGATTCGATTAGCTTGACCTTACTTTTGGTACAATCAATAGTTTTATTTGGTACACTAATGAACAGCCAAACCAGACCAAAATACAATCACGTACTGTTCTCATAACTTCCTTTGAATCTTTTTGCAAATACAAGGTTTGAGTTAAACTTTTCGAATAAAATTTATAAAAAATTGTGCTACAAATTTGAATTTAAAAATTTTGACTTTAATTTTCATACCAGCTTATTTCATGAAAAGATACACTCAAACACTACAAAAATTACTCAAATTTACAGGATAATGCATTGAGTGAAATTAGAACAGTCGATTAGTTTAGTCATTCGACTAGCTTCAGCTACCTTTCGAGCTAAACACTAACTTTGCTTGACATATCCCAACCACACAGAAAATGTATTACTGCTTTTGTTGCGACCATAACTTCCACTGCATCTAATTTCGGATACCATTTTTTATTATATCTAAATAAATAAATTCACTTAGAAACTAAACAAACTCACTACAAAAACCTGGTCCAAACATTTGAGTGAAATTTTTTAGAATTGAAATTTAATTCAAACTTGCTGGTTAGGTTTCAATGATTCAAAAATGTAAAAAATCACTCAAATTGAATAACTTGGCTCAAAAAATTACATAAAAAAACACTCAAAAAATATAGCACAATAATTTTAGTGAAATATATTTAAGTTTAAGATTTAATCAGAACTGAATAATTGTGAATTAGTATTAGTGATTCGATTAGCTTGAGACGTTCACTAACTTGAAGGTATATCCAAACTGTGCAATGGAATTTAATTAACGCCTTGGTTTGTAATCATATCTTCCATTGTATTTAATTTCAATACCCTATTAGGATTGTTTTTATCTCGCGTTAAATAATTCCACTCAAAAATTATAAGAAATTATAGCAAAATTATTTGAGTGAAGTTTCTTTAAATTTGAAATTTAATTCAAACTGAATGATTGCCGATTAGTATTCATGATTCAATTAGCTAAGAACTTCTTTAGACAATGCTAACTTTACTTGGCATATCCAAACCACACCGAAATTCATTTAATTTCTGAGGTTACGATCACAACTTTCAAATGCAATTAAATTTATAAAAAAATGAGAAACAATCGGAATTTAAAAATTTTGACTTTGACTTTCTAAGCAGCTTATTTCAAGAATAGTTACACTAAAACACCGCTAAAAAACTCACTAGAAAAATGTAAAAATTTGAGTGAATTTTTTTAAAATGAAATTTAATTCAAACTTGTCGGTTTGAACTAACTGTTTGAACTGACTGAAATATTGATTCGATTTCACCCAAAAATGTAAAAAATCACTCAAAATATAGCACAATAATTTAAGTGAAATGTGTTTAAGTTTAAAATTTAATCAGAACTGAATAGTTGGGAATTAGTAGAAATTTTGATTTTGATTTTCTAAGCAACTTATTTCAGGAGTAGTTACACTAAAACATCACTAAAAAACACTCAAATATATTGTAAATTTAGTGAAATTTCTTAAAATTTGAAATTAAATCAGAACTGATAGACAATCGATTAGTATTAGTCATTCGCTTTGCGTCAGCTACGCTTCAAGATAATCACTTACTTTATTTAGGATACCCAAATGGCACCGAAAATAGATTACTGCTTTTGTTATGACCATAACTCCCATTGCATATAATTCCAAATATCGTTTTTTATTATATCTAAATAAATAAATTCACTCAGAAACAACACAAACTCCCTAGAAAATTGTAAAAATTTGAGTGAAATTTTTTAAAATTGAAATTTAATTCAAACTTGTCGATTATATTTCAGTGACTCGATTTTATCCAAAAATGTAAAAAATCACTCAAAATATAGCACAATAATTTAAGTGAAATGTATTTAAGTTTAAAATTTAATCAGAACTGAATAGTTGGGAATTAGTATGTGATTCGATTTGCTTGAGAAAATCACTTGAAGGCACATCCAAACTGCAAAGGAATGATTTGTAATCATATCTTTCATTGTATTTAATTTTAATACCCTATTAGGAATGTTTTTATCGCGCGTTAAATAATTCCACTCAAAAATTATAAAAATTTATAGCAAAATAATTTGAGTGAAATTTCTTTAAATTTGAAATTTAATTCGAACTGAATGATTGCAGATTAGTATTCGTGATTCAATTAGCTTAGAACTTAAGGCAATGCTAAACTTTACTTGGCATATCCAAACCACACCGAAATTCATTTAATTCTGAGGTTACGGCCACAACTTTCAGTGCATTCAAATTTATAAAAAATTGAGAAACAATCGGAATTTAAAATTTTGATTTTGATTTTCTAAGCAACTTATTTCAAGAGTAGTTACACTAAAACATCACTAAAAACACTCAAATATATAAGTCAGTAAATTTAATGAAATTTCTTAAAATTTGAAATTAAATCTGAACTGATAGACAATCGATTAGTATTAGTCATTCGCTTTGCGTCAGCTACGCTTCAAGATCATCACTTACTTTATTTAGGATACCCAAATGGCACCGGAAATAGATTACTGCTTTTGTTATGACAATAACTCCCATTGCATCTAATTCCAAATATCGTTTTTTTATCAAAATATAGCACAATAATTTAATTTAAATGTGTTAAAGTTTAAAATTTAATCAGAACTGAATAGATGGGAATTAGTATGTGATACGATTAGCTGGAGACAATCACTTGAAGGCACATCCAAACTGCAAAGGAATGATTTGTAATCATATCTTCCATTGTATTTAATTTCAATATTCTATTCAGAACGTTTTTATCGCGCGTTAAAAAATTCCACTCAAAAATTATAGCAAAATAATATTATAGCTTAACAATTTGAGTGAAATTTCTTTAAACTTGAAATTTAATTCGAACTGAATGATTGCCGATTAGTATTCGTGATTGAATTAGCTTAGAACTTGAGACAATGCTAACTTTACTTGGCATATCCAAACCACACATCCAATTCATTCAATTTCTGAGGTTACGACTACAACTTTCAATGCAATTAAATTTATAAAAATTGAGAAACAATCGGAATTTAAAATTTTGATTTTGATTTTCTAAGCAACTTATTTCAAGAGTAGTTACACTAAAACATCATTAAAAAACACTCAAATATATAAGTCAGCAAATTTAGTGAGATTTCTTAAAATTTGAAATTAAATCAGAACTGATACACTATCGATAGTATTGGTCATTCGCTTAGCTTCGCAAATGGCACCGAAAATAAATTAGTGCTTTTGTTACGACCATAATTTCCATTGCATCTAAATAAATAAATTTACTCAAAAACTACAAAAACTCACTAGAAAAATGTAAAAATATGAGTGAAAATTTTTAAAATGAAATTTAATTAAAAAATCACTCAAAAGTAATTCAATAACTTCGCTCAAAAAATTACATAAAAAACACTCAAAAAATACAGCACAATAATTTTTAGTGAAATGTGTTGAAGTTTAAAATTTAATCAGAACTGAATAGTTGAGAACTAGTATGTGATTCGGTTAGCTTGAGTCAATCACTAAAGCACATCCAAACAGCAAAGGAATTCAATTATCACTTTAGTTTGTAATCATAATAAATAATTTCACTCAAGATTTATAAAAAATCACTCAACAAATATAGCATAAAAATTTGAGTGAAAATAAAGTTCGAAGTGAATGATTGTCGATTAGTTAAAGAATTCGATTCACATAAGCTACCTTTTGAAATAATCACTTAATTCATTTGAAGGCGTATGTATCTCTAAACCTTACTGAAATTCAATCATCTCACTACACGCATTGTTCTCATTCTCTAATTGAACAACGTCAAGTAATTCCATTTGGTACAATATTTTGAAATATTCAATTTTACTCCAAAATTATTTCTAAAAATGTCTCAAATCAGCATGCGAATTAACATATCAACAATACCATGCCCTACAATATGTTAACATAATCTACTACATATACAATTACCCTATCGTATACGATTTGTTGTACATAGAAATTGAAAAGATTTTGAATGAAGCAGAAACAACAACAATGCACGACTAAAACAGATTTTAAAAAGGGGGGACCGTCTTAAATAATTGTGATTTTGACGAGATTTCCATCACTGAGTTTGTAATTTTTGGGTCAAATTTCTGTAAGTCATTAGTTCTGTATGTTACAACGAGTATGTTACAAAATAATTTGTGTATCGCCCCCAACTACTTCTTATATTTATATATGCAGAGTATGTGTATCGTTCGTAAACGAGAGTGAAAATATCTTCTGAATTTGGTGCGGTATTTTTGTTTAGAAAATTTAGGTTTTATTTTTTTTCGGCGCAGCTATTTATAAAATCCATATGTTGACAATATTCGTAATGGATGTGTCAGTCATATATCTCGTAATTCTATATACAGGCGAGATGATTGTACTTTGATTTGATTTATTATTATTGGGTTGGAGAGATGTTTTGTCAGTTCTGAATGCATTCTTTCTATTTTGTTTTTGGAAGATGTTTAGAGAAGGGGCGATCAAAAAGAAAATGCGGCGGTTAATTTGACCTAATTTCGTATTGCTGCATCAAGTGGAATATGTGAACGCGGGAATTGAGAAAATATTTATTACTAACGAGGTAATTTATCTTATCGTAATTGATTAGCTCATTGATAGTAAAATGTTATTGGGATTTATGCACGTTTTCAACATGTATAATGGAGATAAAATTTAGATTGTGTGATGTTATTGAAAACATTCCCACATTTTTATGTAACTTTAAATATTACGTACCAGCTTGGGTGCAAACAATTTTACTCTGTGGTTTTTTCGTGTTGACGGCAGCGATATCAAATAGAGTATAACAAATCTGAAAAGCAGGTGGTACAACTAGTCCTACAGTTTGTCAAGAAGCGTAATTTTTTTAGGCATCCGGTCATAATAAATATTTTATTTTATTAGATGCGGCGAATATGGGGTTTCCATTAACGATAACTTATGCCTGCCTCACCCGCACACCGTAGCTAGATGGAAAAATTAGTTTCATGAACAAAATGTATCCAGTGAACCTTCAATAATAACAAAAAAGATTAATTGTCATACAGGTAAGTAATGAAATATTAAAAAGAAAATTACAAACCGATAGAGGTTATACAGCCTAGGACCTGAACAGCCGAACAACAAACTATCAAATTTTCACTCAATCAATCAAATGTATTAAATGTACACAAAGCCACTTCGAGTACTATGAGCCCGTCCAATTTAAATACGAAATCCTATTGCTTAAGTTCGAGACAAGCCTTTACATTATAATAGGGCACGTTTGTGGCGCTGTACTTGTCATTTTTTGGGCCTCAACATTATCGTTCTGTGTGGTCTGACACATAGATTTAAACCACAAATTTAAAATCCATATTATTTTTTAAATTCTACCAACCTTCAAACGATATGTGTCAAAAATGCCTTACATTACGACTACTGGTTTACAAGTAACATGTTGTTTTAGTGACGCTACTTTTGTAAATTTCAAAACAATGGGAAAAAAAGAATTTCGTGTGTTGACTAAACACTGTTTTTGATGGGTAACCAGGAAAATCAACCATCATTGACTGGTATGCTGCGATATTCTTTGTGCTTTGGTTATTTACATTTCTAGGCAATGCAGCAATTATACAGTTAACAAGTTGCGTCGCTTTGAAATCTGTCACGCGATCAAAGTATACCTCGCTCAACATTGTGGTGAAAATGTCTTCATCGAAGTTCTTAGTATTACTTGAAGGTTGCTGTGCTTGGAGATCTCGCTGACTTCCCAATGCATTTCGGCCCTCATAAAACACTGACTGATGACCGGTTTATCAATAAATGAAATCGCTTCAATTCTAAGAATATAGGAGAGTATCCATTATCACATAATACAATAATGAGACGCGAAGGTGCCTAAAAAACGCCAGCTCTTTTAATTTTACTTTTTGAGAGAAAGTAGAACTGATGAAAAATGTTGGCGCTTAAATTTCCGCTTTAATTTTAAACCAATTTTTAAAGTTTATAATGGTTTTCAAAATATTTGGAAAAAATTATTAAACATCAGAAAGCTTACCTTAGGAGCTTCAACTTTCGGTAAACAAATTTCCTATTCACACCACTAGGATCATTGAATTTATGAAAAACGCTTAAGTATGAAGTTTCATCCTGATCGGTCAATCCGTTTGAACTGTAGAGAGGCCAAATTTTTATGTAAAACAGTTTTTGCCAAAAATCGTCATTTCCGCTTAAATTTTGGAAACGCGATGTATAGACCGATATTGTTGCAAATTTGATTTAGAATTGTTTAGTTTATGGTCATTTTTATAATGAATGATATACTTTTCAAAATATTCCCAAAACTAAAAAATCTCACATGGAAGCTGCCATTTCCGGTTAACCAATTTTGGACAAAACTAGCTGGGACCTTCAAATATATCAAAAAAGTTTATGCATAAAATTTTATCCAGATTAGCTAATCCGTCTGGGCAAGAAAATGCAGATAAAATACTTGATTGCACCGCAATTACAGCAAGGATGGTCAGAGTCGCATACAGAACGTAAAGTCGCTATACAAAGATTATGTACAACTGATGGAGAAGTACGACCTATTCCTAGAGGAGATGCGTCAACGGTTGAATAAGGGACTGCCTAGCACTCCGACTATGTTGGTATAGTCAAACCGACCGGTCACAACCATCGTCACTCGCCAGTCATGATTTTGATATTCCAAAAAATAACGAAATGAACTCAAAATCAGGTGAGCTACAACATTCATCAATACCTCCCAAGTGGATCGGCAGTCAACGGACGATGGAGATGTCAACAATAAATTATTTAAGAACCAAACATCTTAATGCATCACTTATACAAAAATATCGCTTCGATTGGGTATTCATTAGATACCGCAGACCGCTCAAAAGAATATTTACAGCTAAAGACCAACCAGTTGTAAAACACATCGATGAGATCGACACACAGAAATCATGGTAGAAAGCGATGAAGATGAACGAGTAACCTCATATTTTAAAAAGGACTTCCACGGCACCTTGCGGGCCAAGGTGGAAGCAACGATTATCAGATTACAACAGTTCCAGAGAAAAACATCGACAACAACAGGATGTCGAAAAAAACAAATTATCGACATTGGACGTGCCAAATTTCGCTAAAATCTTAACTCCCACTTACTGAATAGAGCAGCGCCACTTATCAGCCACCTATCAACAACCGGCGAAAATTATGAAATGGCTTGGAACCTGTTACAATCGAGATACAACACCCAACGACTGCTGGCTGCCAAATATTTCAATCCATTGCTGTCACTTCCAACGATACAAGTTGCAACTACCGGGGCGTTACGAAATATCCACGTAGAGCGGCTAGATTTGTGCTCATCATTTGAGCCATTTGTAACATTCATCCTGATTAACAAAATAGATGCAGAATCTACCAGGCTCCATGAATCAATGGTATCTAATCCAAGGGAAATACCAAAAATATCAGAGTATTTTGATTTCATGGAGAGAAGGTTCCAGTCACTAGAAGCAATGGGCAGCACAAAATCAACCGCAACGCAAACACCTAACGTAGCATCATTAGTGCCACCACTAAAAAGGAATACATGCCGCCACGATCAGCTCCATTGTTGGATTAAAACGTGTAGAGAACGTCATGGATTAGAGCAATGCGAGCAATTCCGAAAAATTCCAACGTTAGACAGAGCAAGGCTAGCAAGTGACTGCAACCTTTGCGTACATTGCCTCGCACAACATGAGTACCGACAAGTCGGTACTTTAAGGGCCTTGATAGACTCAGGGTCCCAAGCCACCTTAATATCATCAAAGGCCGCTCATCTATTGAATGCAAGCAAAAGAAAAACCAACGTGAATATTGCTGGCATAGGTAGGAACCAGGCTGGCGTTTGCAGATACTCCATCAACATCAAGCTAAACCCAAGACTTTCTGGAGATTTTTTTATGCTTGTTGGCGCTTTGGTAGTCGACACGCTCACTCAAGAGCTTACCGAAACCGACATTCACAACAGTAAATGGACGCATCTGGAAGGAATACAATTAGCCGATTCCCACTGCCATCGCTCGGAGATTAGAGCGGATTACTATCCGTTAATAATAGCCGACAACATCATAAAAGGCAAACATCATGAGTCCATGGCTTAAAGTACTGAATTTGGATGGGTCATAATTAGCAATCTGGGTCATTGTTCCTATTGCATAAAACAACAACCACTATGGTGACAACAAAGGCCATTCAGGAACAACTACAATTGTTCATTGAGAATGTAAATATTGCCAAATGAAGAAATCTCACCGAAGAGGAGACAAAAATCGAAAAATTCTTCAAATCTGGGGCGTAATCCAGACGGAAGATACACGGTGAGGGTCCCTTTTACATCAAGCCAGCACAACTTAGGCGAGTCAAGCAAACTGGCCGTAGCCAGATTGTTACAGCTCGAGAGAAAATTTACAAAGGATGCATCATCCAAGATGTACCACCAGTTCATGCTGAACTACCTGGACCTAAAGCACATGGAGTTAGTCCGAGGGAAGCCTAAAGAAATCAAAGTGAATCAAAACTATTATATACCACATCACGGTGAGCTCAAGGAAGGCAGTACAACAACTCCGAGTTGTGTTCGATGCTTCAGCAAAGAACACCACGGGAGTGTCATTAAATGATTTAATGATGACTGGCCCAAAATTGCAGCAGGAGCTTGCAGTCATTTTGCTCCGACGGCGACATGCATGCATAGATTTTCCGTCGCATCTGAGTCTGCGTATGCTGCGGTGGTATACTGTCAAAATGGGCCACCTTACAACACACACCTACTCACAGCAAAAACACGTGTTGATCCTATCAAGACCAAATTATCAATACCACGTCTGGAGCTTAACGCAGCCTTGCTACTAGCGAAACTCATAAGCCATACAAAATGTGCATTGAAACTCAATGACATCAAGACTTACGCCTGGACTGACTCAACTATAACATTATTCTGGGTCAGAGAGGAGCCAAACCGATTTAAAACGTTTGTGACCAATAGGATTTCTGCAATATGCTTCCAACAACTACATGGTATCATGTAAGGTCAATTGAAAATCCGGCAGATATAGCGTCACGTGGAACAACCTCTCTAGCTCTCGCTAACATGATAAGTTACGGTTGGATCTTGATGTACTCACACCAAACAATATTCCTTATGACGTACATCTGGAGGAATTAAAAGAAAACTCAATAGTTAATCTGGCTAGTTAAAAACTAGTCAACCCGTTCTTAGAATTATTTGAGCGGCATTCAAGCTTCAACAAACTAAAATGCATCGTCGCTTATTGCAGACGATTTATCTACTACAAAACGCTCACGGTCAACCAGCCAGGTATAGCATGGAATAAATAATTTCAAAATGCAGAAATTACAATTCTTAAAATCGTCCAGAAACAAGACTTCCATACCGAAATTAAGTGTCTCAAATCCAAACGTGCTCTATTATGCTCATCAAGACGTGCTACATCCATCCATATTTACACCAAGTCAATTGGAAGAAGAGTTACAATTTATTCGTCAACACAAGCCTGTAACCATTACTCTAATAGGACACAATATCCACGAGGTCCATCATGTGTATGAGAGCATGCCGATACGCAGTCGAGTAATCCAGAAAAACGTAATAATTGAAATTACCTTGCCACTTGCATTCGTATCGGACTAATATCCATAGTTCCAGTTCCCAATATCAACCAGAGAAGATTTGCAACAATGTTAAGTCTTCAAGCTTTTTAACTTCTTATGCGAGGTATCACAAATTATCAACACTCCTGCCAAGCAAACGCAATGCGAGGTAGCGATACTACAACGAAACGATGGACTAAATACTGTATGCAGCACAAGGGCAATAAACTCTACTAATCACTGGATCAAACTTTACGCCACCAACCGATGTATTTATGTGATACTCAACGAACTCGTACTCGATGTCATATGTGTGTCTACGAGCCAATCTTGTACCATTGTAGTAGGCTCCCGCATAGTGGAACTCGAGGCCGGCTGCGTGTTCAGAGATTCTGATGTTCAAATAATTGTTGTCGGTACAACCACACACAACGTCAACACATTTTTTCACCATACCAATCAGCTAATGCATAGTGCCAACAACTTACGAACCTTTAATGCGTTTGTCAAGAATAAAACGAAGCGAGTTTGCGATGTGAAGTTTTTAACCACACCAGAAACAACAGGATTGGACAAACAATTAGAGGCATTGAAAGATGACGAGGACGTTACCTTTCATCTCCAGAGCGTTCATGACATTCACCATTACGCGATGATCCACATCTTATTTTGGAGCGTCGTAGTAACAGGAGTAATTTAGCTTGTAAACAAATTAACGGGAAAATATATCGTCACTCACAGGCCCTCGTCTCCATTAACTCGACTAGAAGGAATCGGCATTTCATGGTAGTTCAACATGGTACTTCAACTGCTTTCATCGTCGGAAATATTAGCATTTCCAAATTTCAACAAACCATTCAATTTGACAAACGACGCTTCAGACACAGCAATAGGAGCCTTATTATCACAGAGGGATATAGGCAAAGACAGGTCGATTACCTATATTTCGAGGTCTCTGAACAAAACCGAGGAGAACTACGCGGTCAACGAAAAAGAGATGTTGGCGATAATTTGGACCATGGATAACTTAAGGAACTATTTATTCGGTGCAAACAAAATGAGAATCGGGGCATCAACCTTACGTTCGCGCTCAACAACAGAAATAACAACGCCAAATTAAAGAGGTGCAAAGCGCGCTTGGAAGAGTACAACTATACAAGCTTGTGCACAAACCAGGAAGCACTAATAAAGTTGGTGATGCCCTATCCAGATTGGAGTTAGAGGGAAACACGTTGTCTACGGATGGGACAATCCATAGTGCTGAGGAGGACTCTACAGACCTGATAACATATTGTGATGCTCCAATCAACGCATTTAAAAACTCCTAAGTAAAATCTTACGAGATAAGTTAAACCCGAATTTGATCAATGGGGCAAAGATACCTGAGGAATTCATTCCAATACTACAGGAAGTCTTTAAGGAACATTTCTCAACCTACAAAATTCGTCTAACCCAGAGAACGGTCACGGACATTGCTAATGAAGAAAATAAATTTGCGATTATAAAGGAAGAATACAAGAGGGCACACCGCAATTATATGGAGAATAGGAAACAGGTTTTGGATTTCCCACAAATGGCCAGTTTAGTGAAGAAATATACGCAGACATCCAAATCATGTGCAAATTCAAGAAACACCCATCCCAACGTATCCAGCGGAAATACTCCACGTTGATATAATGGAGATCAAGAACGAGAAGTTTATTTCGTGTGTGGATAAATTCTCTAAATTTGCGAAATTTTTCCAAATAAAATCTAAATCAATCCCACACGTACGCGACAAATTAATTAAAGCGTTGCACTATTTTACCGTTCCGAAAATACTGGTAATGGATAATGAGAGGAGTTGCATAAGTCCAATAATAACTGGCTACCTGAAAACCTTGGGAATCAAAGTGTACTTAACACCAACACAGAGGAGCGAACTCAACGGACTTGTTGAGAGGGTCTATTCTTCATCGTCATTTCGGTGATCGAAATTTTTAATGTCTACAGAATGAATATAAAGAATTGACAGCTAAAGCATTAATCAACATCGCAGTAGACCGGTATACTAATTCTATACACTCGGTCATCCAACATAAGCCCAACGATATATTTTTCGGAAGGGTTCATAGGTTAAACTATCAAAATTTAACCGATTTCAAAACCAAGTTAAATGAAAATATAATCAACAGAATCAGAAAAGCACAGAAAACCAAGATCACGAGGAGGGAAAACACAAAAAGATCAAAGCTAAAAATTTACGAGCCTGGTGACACGATCTTCACAGCAATTAAGCAAATCCAACCTAAAACAAACCAAAATCCAAAAGGAAACAGTACCAGAAAACAATGTTACAGTTACCACGACTTCTGGAAAACGAATCCATAAAGCCCAGATTAAAAATCTAACGCAATAATCAACTCTTTCTTCTAAATCATGGGTGTGGGGTTTAACATCTGAAGCAGGGCAACGGACGGATAATCAATGGAAATTTCAAATTAGTTCATATCATCAATCTACACAATTACGAAGAGTTACTTGATCGGGTTATACCAACAATTAACAACATCAGCCAAGGAAGTAAACACCGATCTCAACTAATCTACCAAACGCAACAAATATCGCAATTAATTTTGGAGCTCAAAGACCAGAAATCAAAAAAACAAAGATCAATAGATTGGATTGGTTGTGCATGGAACTGGATCGCAGGTTCACCCGATGCTACGGACTGGGGTCAAATAGTGAGAAGTCAAAACCAAATAATTGACAATAACAACAAGCAATATAAAATCAATAAAGTTTTGATCGACACATCACAACAAATGCTTAGCGATACAACAAAATAGTCGAACATCTGAATACGGAGCAGGATGGTCGGGCCGAACAAATACTGTTTAATTGACTGATAATTATCAAAGAAGAAGTGAAAGAAATAGTTCATGCTGCGCAGTTAGCAAAAGGAAAAATTATCAACACCAACCTAATGGATAAAGGCGAAATCAACCGAGTGCTCACAGAGATAGAGAACTTGCCATATTCTAATGAAATATAAGCATTAGAATATGCAGAACCAATGATGATGGTTAAAGACTCTACAGTCCTCTATGTCATAGTAATACCTAAGATGAGCAAAAAGAACTACAACCATATAATCATAGGATCAACCATTAACCAAAACAAACAGATCTACCTAGAGTTCAACCAACTTTTGCTCAACCAAGTTTATGGAATTACAAAGGCTTGCAACCTTTTTCGAGACATAACAATCTGCGAAATTAATAAACTGAAGGAACTGAATGAAAACGACTGCATTAGTCAACTAATAAAAGGGTTAAATTCCAGATGTGATTACCGATGCAATAGCAATTAAGTTATCGAAACCCTAAACGATAACACAATTTTCCTGAGTAACTTGAATGGGAACGTCATCGGTAATAACACAAGTAAGAGTTTGGAGGGAAATTTCCTGATACAGTATCACAACGAAATAATAAACATTAACTGTGTAACTTTCACGAACGAGGAAGTAATAACGTCCCAAGTACTGCCACCGGTATTACAAACAAACATTACTGAGGGAAACATCAAAATCGACTCTGAATACTTACATAATTTGTATCTAGCCAATATTGAAAAACTCCAACAACTATTTAGCGAGCATAAAGAAGCAGCTTCCATCGATTTACATAATAACCGTCTTCGTATGCTTAGTCATCATATCTTTCATCAACAAAACAAGAGTATGGAACCAGATAAAATCGTTATTTATAAAGAGATCAGCCCAGCAAGAAGAGATATCTAACAACCCAGGAGGGATCCAACCCATTAAATTAAACTTTTGACCCACGTTTACATTCTGATGTAATATATGGCGTGCTGATTCAACTAGTCATAGGAGCACGCGGCATCTGAACAAATCTGAACAAATTGCTTCAACATCAATGTGTTGAATCAACTAATATCTGGCCTTCAAATTTCCTTTGTTACTTTTGCTTACAAAAGCATAATTTTTAGTATAAAACCATATTTTGTGGAATTGTTAGTTCAGTTTTATTATCGTATTGTGAACTTAATTGTAAGATTTTGAATTAATAAAATTATTTTTTTTAAGTTCACGGATGAAAACTCTTTAACTTCTATGCCGATTCGATAGACCATGACCATAGGTAAATTTTTATTATAGGTTAGGGGTCAGTCTGATGCGGTTATAGGGATGAAATATTTATTTTTCCCTTATTCTGACGAAAAAATCGTTCATCATTCGAGATCTTGCCAGATGAACACTAATTTGACTATGTTAATTTGATGACACGTGATCATAGGTAAATTTTGATTATATAGGATATAGGGGTGGGTCTGAAGAGATGGTAGGCGTGAAATGCCATATATGTTTCATACAGCCGAAAAATGTCGATAAAGAAGTTTAATAATTATCAAGCAAAGCCGTTCATCATTCGCGATTTTGCCAGATGGACACTAATCTGACTATGTTAATTCGATGGCGCTTGATCATAGGTAGATTTTAATTATTGGTTAGAGATGAGTCTGATGAGGTTCTAGGGGTGAAATTTTTGTTTTTCCCTTCTTTTGATTATAAAATCGTCTATCATTCGAGACATGGACACCAATCTGACAAGGCCGATTCGATAGCCCATAACCATAGGTACATGTTGATTATAGGTTAGAGGTCAGTCTGGTGGGGTTATAGGGGTGAAATTTTTATTTTTCCGTTCTTCTAACGACAATAATCGTTCATCACGAATGATTTTATCGACAAAACATGGAGGAAATAAAATTTTTACTCATAATCTTTCAGCCTAATCTTAGAATTAAATGTTAGGTCGTATTTTATAGAGTTTTCGTAGTGAAACAGACAGACACTGGTTATTTTGTTACATTTCACCAATATAACCTCAACAAACCCACTACAAACATATAATCAAATTCCACTTAGGTTCATCAAATTGGTACATTCAGATAGGATTCAGATCCTTTCATCAGCTAAACGGGACTATTGTATACTTTTTTACTTTTAAATCTGTATTGCCGGCATTTTTCGGTTGATTATTGAAATTAAACTTCCTTATCGATGCAATCTACATTATCGACCTATTATATTTCCAGCTGGAATGGAAAACTTAATCTCTGGGTTACCAGCTTTCGGCTGGGCAGCAAATACACTATCTGCATTACCAACTTTTGACTGAAAACTTTCGGCTAACTTTAAGAGTATTTTGAGAATAAGATAAAATACGAGCTTAATGCTTAAATTGTTTAATGTTGAAATTTAAAAATCTGTTTGGTACCTGTTAATTATCTACACTAAGGATATTTAGTATAAGTTTAACAAAATTCACTCATAAAATCACACCCGCCACCCAACAACTCATGGAAATTTGAAGTTCGTAACGTTTCGAATGTAAAATGCTAATGGAAAAATTAATTCTGTTCGATTTATACCTAAACAATAAATACAATTCAAAAGCCCTCGCGTTCCAATTAAAGATTTTGGAAATTCGAACTAAACATTGTTTTTAACAAAAGTTCTTATAAAATCACCAAGTGCCTTTATTAAGCAGAAAGAAGAAATTTTTTAAAAATCAACTTGCAAAGCTTTCCTGTGATATTATAGGTTTAATTTGATACAAATATTAATCAAGCTTTTACACTTTGCAGAAAAGCTTATCCGTGTCTAAAGTCGACGGACTTTTAAATAAACATAAATAAATAATAAAAGGTAATGTTCGAAATCAAAGATACTTTCGTGTTTTTCAAGAACTTCAAACAATTTTCTCAAAGCTTTAAAATTTAGAAAAGTCAGAAGGAGGTTTTGAGTTAGACCTATATAATTAGAAAAGCTTATATCTTATCTAGAGATTATAAAATAAGAGCTTTAAAAAAAGCTTGTATGGTGTAGGTTGTTAAATTTAAAACAGCAGTACTCTCAGACTTATCAAAAGTCACAAAATACAAAGGTAAGGCTTTCAATGATTAGTACGCATTTGAACAAATCTGGATCAAGAAAGTAAAACCAGATCATCCAGTTTTAAAATTTCTGCTAAAAATACTTACACTAAATGAATTAAAGTTTGCAGTAAAAGCAGCAATTACCTGAAAGTAAAAAAAACATTGATAGCATTAATCTACAAAATTCCACGCAGTCAACGTGTTAAAAAGAGTTTATTGATTTTTTTTATCTTTTGTATAATTTTTATAACTTGTTGTTGTAGCATTTCACTATATACAAGAGAAAAATCTATAAAATAAAAGTAAACAGCTTTTGTGGGGAACCCATAAATTTATACGTTTTGCGCGAAAGGGGAAATCAAAACATTCCGCAATAGTCTCAGTGATTTGGTGCGCAAGTTCACGCATTTTCCTGTCTGCTATGCCGCACAGGGTAATACACAATCTCGTCTATTACGGTTGCTCTCATTGATATCAATGTCAAAAAAATTCATTTAGACTGGGGATCAGAGCAGACGAAATATGATAAAAATATGTTTGCAGAGTTATACAACATTTTGCGGCAAACCAACAAACTATATACATAATAAACATTAAAACAATAAAAAAATTCTTATCAGGACGCGAAATATTATGTGCGAGATAATAAATTCTCGCGGCGGTATTATCAATCGCGGTCATTTCCTAAAATAGTCGGTTAATAATACGAGCGGTTATTTTCAGATGTGCGACATCAATATTATCTCCGTTAAAAACAAATTTACATAAAATTATATCGATCATTGTGTGGTAACTCCAACGTTGTTGTAATATACAGTAGATTCTAACCGCAATCGTATTCCGATAAAAACTTTAATGAAAATTTGTATTCCGAATAAAAAATTTTGATTCAGCCGCGCACACAATCAATCATTCAGCGAGCACAGTTGCACAGCATCACTCATAAATTATGGATCAAAATATTCCGTTGTACGACTATTCTATTTTACCATCGCATGTAAGTAAACATAATTTGTATTATTTAGTCCGGTACATTAATCCATATTTCGAGCATCACAGGTCGTAACCAAAATACTGCAACGACTAAATCTAACCGATTTCCGGAGTGCGACGCGTACCTGCAAATCATGGTACTATGCATCGGCCGATCCAAAAATAACAAAAAAGTTAACAATTAAATTAACCGGTGATCAAGTATACGATGTGATCGAGCACTCGATCCGCAAGTACGGTAAAATTCGACTGTTTAAATTGCATCTAAATCCGCGCGATGATGAAAACAACGCAAAACTTGAAAATTATTTTTTCAACTATGGAAATTTATTACACGAATTAAAAGTGCTCGACTGCAATTTCGATTTGATACGGGCCCTAACCCACCTCAAATCATTACGCACCCTATCACTATGCAATTTTATGAAACATAATTTAATATTTGGTGGCATAGATGATCGCGTCATTACGAATCATAAATTTTTGCATTCGCTAAAATCGCTTACGATTCGGAATGGGGGTATTATGTCGGATCCGATTAAGTTGATACGATTTTTATCGCATATGGATCGTTTGGAGGCGATCGCGATTAGTGTTAAATTTGAAACGGAGGATGATTATCAGAAGTTTTTTCATTTGTTTGCGGTTAAGAATTGGCCACTCCGATATATTTATGTGGATTTCTACGATGAATCGATTTTGGAGTATTTTATGGAGAATTTAATATTGGCCGATTGCCGAAAGCTTAAAATGCTCGATCTACTCGACATTGAGCACGATCGATTTATTAGCTATCGCAATGAACGATTGCTGGAACAGTTTTTCAAGAAAGTGTCACATTTGGAATATTTACGGTTGGGATTCGTTAATTGTCAGATGTTGCAGAAACTTAATAGGTACATGAAGAAGCTGAAGAGTTTGCAGATATATTTTAAGGAGCACGAAAACTTTGATTTATTCGAAATTAACGATCAGTTGGAGGTGAGTTAGTAAATTTAAAGTGAGGTGAAAATCACTAAAAATTTTGTGATTTCAGTCTCTGCGAGTAACCGTGTACCAAGAAGATTACTGCTATTGTCCGATTGAACCAACATGCAACTGTAACTACCGCATGACCGAGGAACCTTTTATGGTTCAATTCCTATTAAATTTTAGTAAATTAAAAATTCTAGACTATAGTCACGCGGTCTCCGAGCGAGGACTCTCGCTTATATGTGAAAATTGTCCGAATATCGAAGAGTTGCGCATTGAAAATATGTACACGACCGAGGTCGGAATAATATTCCAAAAATTATTTAAACTACGAATATTACGATTCGATATGACCATTTTGCTCAAAGGTGAGGTACGTATAGGTAGATGGCCCGAAATTATGTACGATGGTATAACAAATTTGAAACAATTAAAAAAATTGCACACGACACCGGTATTTCAATTGCCAAAGGAGGTTATGCACGAAATGAAGAATCTTGTTAGTGTGGCAAACTTTTATGGATTTTTTTGGTAACATGATATTGATATAACTGCCGACTACGTGATACCTGACTGCCCCCAAGTTATTTATTTGCTGTTTACTATGATTTCATCTCTAATATATTTGTATTTATGATTAGCGATTAATAAAAAATTACTGAACGAACGTCTTAAAGATGTATATACTTATAAATATAAATACCGGTGTTTACTAGTGGCAATCAATCACCTGTGTTAATAAATTATATGAAAACAAGAAAAAATAAATTCATGAAGTAAGTTGTGTTAGATAATAAACAGAAACGGGTGGTTGACAAGTCGCCGGAAGCTATTTGCAGTCGTTGAAATCATTTACGAGAGTTTATAATCATCCTGTCCCAATTTATGTTGTGTCATAATTTTTAAAGAGCTATACAATTATTTAAATGTTGCCGACAAGTGTTAAATATTTTAGCAATGACTGATGAAAAATGTTCAATGTCATCACGGTGTGTTCATCAAATACCTAAAGTAAGTTTAAGGTAAGTTAGCTCAAACGGAATATAAGTCAAGGGGAAATTTTTTATTTTTTTAATAGAAAATCATTTCAAATGCTCAGAACTAATAGGGGAGGGGCCTATATTGTATACATATTCGAACTAGGCAACCAAATAGGGGCCAGAAAGAACGTTGTAGATGTATTGGAGGCGCTACTTAATTTTCTTTCGTTTAATCAAGTTTGAACTTAAATGATTCGACGGCGTTTCTGTGTTGGCATCATTTAATCCGACTGGGGTTTTTCTAGCCATTCTAAATTTTTATGTTCACAGAACATGGACGAATTTGGTAAAATTATTTTAAAATCGTTTAGATAATAATCATAAGCTAAGAATTAGTTAAGATTTGTGTAAATACTTAATTGATCACTCAAATAAAATCGATCCTCCAAATTGGACAATCTAATCTATCTGCTACCGTCGAGTCCTTCCATTTTGCCGTTCAAGTAATTCCAGTAATAATTTGTACCAACTTTGCCACTGTCGAGATAAGTAAACACGTTTTAACCAATAAAATCAAGCCAATCCTTTTAAACCCTACCATTAATTCAGTTTATTCAATTCGGTACAATTCGCCCCACTTAATTCGGAATCTAGTAAATTTACGGAAAACCAAGTCAACCTGGTTCATCTGATTAATGCAGTCCATCCAGACTATTTAGACCATCAAACCTATTCAGCTCATTCCATTCAAACAGTCTATCTCGCCCATGCTGTGCACAAGACAATACACATGTATTAGTTATGATGCCACAGACAAAATATTAGAATATGCGGCAAATTCATTTAGTCAACCTAATGCAACGAGTTCAACATGTCCATCCAGTCTCTCTATAGTTCATCCATTTCACCCAAACTGTTCAGTTGATTCAACCATTCCAATACGTGTAGTTCACTTAGTCTCTTAAGTTCATCAAGTTAATGCATTCAGCCTATTTCGGCCAAACTAGTCCTTCTCGTCTATGCTGTTTACCTGTAAATTATGTTTATCCAGTAATTATATGTCAAGGAATATTCATGCAGTTCATCAGTGAATCTGGGCCATCCATACATCTAGTTTATTTCGACTATCCACGGCAACCCGTCCATTTAGCCTATCTACGGTCCACTCAGTCAATATAGTCCACCAAGTCCACCCATTTGATCCATTCCATCGATTCAACACAATCCATCCAGTAGATTCAGTTCATCCAGGTTAATCCAATCTATGGATGGAGTATCCAGACTGGATATACTCAATTCGATCAACCCAGTTCATCCAGCAAATCATGTAATCATTCATCCATATAATAAAATAAATCCAGTTTTTTAAGTTCATCCAGTCCACTCAGTTCAACCGTTTAATACATCTAGTTCAACCAATAATTGATATAAGCCATTCCGTCCAACCAATTCAACCAGAAAATATCCACCATTCCGTGATCATATGAATTAAATTTTCCATTGATGCAATATTAGATTGTCAGATCAAATCATCTGGTTCATCCAGTCAATCCAACTGATCCAATTTATCTTGGTCATCCAGTTCATCAAGCTTTCAGTAATCATATTGTTACGATCTCGCTAGTAGTTTGGTGGACATTAATTCTGCGTGGATTGGGTACTTGGGCGCACCTTCAATTCAGCAGAAATTGTTCAGTTAAGAGTTATGGAATTAATGACATTTTGTGAAATTAGTGACATCTAGATTTAAACGCAAGAAATAGTTTTGTAACTAAACTGTTTGTGTAGTTTTATTTTTGCGGACAATCGGAATATGCAGCGCGGGATACAGATACAAGTCAGTCTTTGATGAGTCTTAGTTAAGACGCGGTAAGCGATAGTGTAAAAGCGAAAGTGAGTAGCGGATAAAAGTATAAGTGGTGTAAAGTGAAATTAATGGTGTGATTAAAAATAATCGTACACGGTGAATTAATAAATAATTGTGGAAATTATTTGTTGTGGTGTTTCAATGTTGGTGGATAATAGTGGAACATGATTGTTTGAATATTCCTAGTATTCTCGGGAATATTCCAATAGTAATAATAGTACAACAGCCGTACATCGAATTCCTAGTAAATTTCAATCCAGTAAATCTGGCCCGTTTGCAATCGATTTTGTCCATTCAGAACATACATCAAGTCCATCGAATTCTTCCGGATTATCGAGTCCACACAATCCAACCAGTTGGACCGGTTCATCCACTCTACTCGAGTTAAACCAACCCATTTTATCAATGTTTTTCATCCACCAAATAAGTTTATCCAGTAGCCATATATCCATATGCGTGTTTTGATATCCATCAATATTCGATCAAATCATTCAGTTCAGAACATGAATAAGAACCCGTTCATTAAGTCTACATGGACCACTTGCAGTCCACCTAGTCAACCTAATCCACCCATTTCGCCCAGCCCATCGAGTCATTCAAATCCATCCAGTAGATCCAGTTCACCCAGTCCACCCAGTGCAACAAGTCCATTAAATCCATCAGTCTGCTACTACAGTCCAATCCATCTAACAAATTCATCTCGTTGACGAAGTATTAGTCAACAATCAATCGTCAACTCAATTGACGAAATATTAGTTCATTGATTTCATGCAGTTCACCTGCTCCACCTATCATCAGTTTAAGTCCATCCAATAATCCATTCAATAATCATGTTTATTAATTTTCATATTCAATTCATTTAGTCCAATAGTCAATTCAGTTCACCAATCTATCTATCTCATAAAAATCTATCCAGACTCATCAAGTACATCCAATTCATCCAGCATATCCAATTTATCCATTTTATTAAGTCAATCTAATATCCAGATCACCCAGATTTGTAGTCCATCCAATGAACCTACTTCTTTCTGTCCACTCAGTCCTTCTAGTTCATCCATACAATCCAATCCATCTGGTCCATCCATTCCTTCTAGTCCATTCAACCTATCAAATACGAAGGTATACCCTGGGATTGTGGATTGGGAACTTCAAAATCTGAATGGACAGAGAATTCTAATTCTTCTAGAGAATTCTAAATGACAGACCTCTCCAAATTTTCCATGAACATTCGCAATTTCCCAATCCAACACAACCCTACAGACCAAATTTCAAATTTAATTTTATAGAAGTGCACGACTAGCACCTTGCATGGACTCACGCCATATTAGAATTACAATACACACCTATACTAACCAAATTTCACCATTGTTGGTTAAAAAATAATCGAGTTTTATCCAGCATAACCAAACTACAGACCTTTCTTTAAAATGCATCGTAAAATCCACTTCAAACGTGCAGCATGGACAGAACAGAATTTCCCTAAAAACTTATGTTTAAATCTAAATTCAAACCTAGAAATCAAATTTTATCAACATTGGTTACGAAATGATGGAGTTTCGAACTTCAGTTAAAATTCGTGTTAGAATCCCCACCTTACAAACAAAAATTCCACCATAATTGACAGATCATAGACAGATTCCACAAAACTCGCTTAGATTGCCAATCCAATACTACACACTTAAGCTCTTTAAAATTCGTTCCGCCTCACGTTTCAAGTTTCCAAAATTCCCTATACCCAGTTTCCCGATTTCCAAAATCAACTAATTCCGCTGGAATGTTTTTCTTGTACAAGATACAAGAGAGAATTAAAAATTTAAGCCATTGTTGGCTCTTGTGACGGTCAGTTCCGTAATAATAGAACATGCTGTCATCAGCTATTCGGGAGAAGACTTAGTTCTTATTAAAGAATCTTGGCTAAATAATAACAAAATTTGTGAAGTTAGAGCCAAAGGGTGGGTATAGACACATATACTCAGGTAAGCCTACGAATGTTAAATTCGGCACTATACAGGGGAAAAACAACCAAAGAACCTTGAGGGGTTAATTTGCTAGGATGAAAAGTGTATGAGTGTAAGTGTATTCATGGATCGGTAGCCTCCTCCAATATTGAACAAGAATCAAAATTTGAGCAGAGATACTAGAAGTGGCTCGACGCTTCCTCTCGTTTTTTTTAATTATCAAGTATTGGAGAGTACTGAAGGAGCATCACTTTTCGGATCATCGAAACTTGACCTATAATCTGGGCATTCGCCTTGCTTTTCAGAAGGCGGTTAGGAATCGATGGAGGATAAACTGAAGGTTAGGAACTCTTAGATGGCGCCATAGTGAAGAGCCTGACAAAACCAATAAGCTGGACAGTGGAACTGGGACTAGGGACCCCGTATAAGTAATATCCAGGGGGTCCAGGAGGTCCAGGATTGGAACTTCTACAAAGAGAACCTTAACATTTATAATAGAGAACTGAGGAAGGTATTAAGAAAGTTTTGGATTCTCTCCTGTGATAAAATGTAATATAGGTTTTCAAAACCTTTCGCCTTAGAAAGATTTTCTTTACCGGAAGAATTTAACAGAAATGGACGGAAGTCGAGGCGTCCTAACTGTAAGAAATTCACAACTATATCGTCCTTTCTTCGGCAACTTCTAAAAGGTCGTTGGCGTAAACATTTCAGCTAGAGTTCAATAGCTAGGCCCAGTCTTAAGGATACTGTAAAGGTGAGCCTGTAGAAACAGCAATACATTACCTAGAAGCAACACGAGAGAAAATATTAGATTCGCAAGAACATCAATAGCATTGGTCGATGTTGAGGGTGGCTTTAACAATCTGAATACTGAGACATTTATTAAATAAACAGGATGATTAGCGCTGAGCTACAGGGTTCACAATGAGACAACGGATGGTGTTCTAAAACATGGTAATCAATGAATTGCCGTTAGAATTGGAATTTTGACTAAATGTTATTTTATTTGTTACAAAATGAACCAGCAGATGGCGATTGGGGTCAACCCATTCAAGACAAAGCTGGTCCTATTTACCACGAAATAAAAAACTCCGAAGGTAGTTCCTCTTACTTTAATTGGCACAATGGCTCTACACCCATATGGAGAAATTCCAAAATAATTCCGGTATGCATATTAGCGGAGGTTATGTTCCACCTTCTTCTGGTCGATATTTTTGATAAACAGATGGCGGCTAATAAGGTTAAGCGACTGTCAGCAGTAGGAAAATATCTCCAGACAGAACAGCCGAGATTAACGATCCGCTAAAGGCGGAGAAAGCGTATCTCAATTACACTATATGGACGGCTCTAAGATAGGTGGTAGGGTAATAGCTGCAATTTTGTGTGGACAAACTAAATGTAAATATCTCAGTTTGTCTCCCTGATTACTGCAGTGTACACCAAGTTGGTTGGATTCAGTCAGGTGGGATTCAAATCACTGGAATCAGGTGACATCAGGTTATTCGTCTCTTCGTAAGATGGCGATGTATTTCAATATCCAGATAGTCTGGGTTCTTGGTTACTCGGGCATGTAGATCATACGAACTCGCTAGATACGGTATAATCCTCGAAATGCGTCTTGAACGGGCAAGACTTGGTAGGCCTATTTCATTGTTTGGTTAAAACCGAACTTAGGGCACTCAAAAGATTGGAAACCTATGTTAAATCTATAGTACCGTTTCACGATATTTTAACTAGGAGCTAAAATATGGTAAACATATTTTGGTATTCTCTACGACATCCTGAACATACGAGTACAATCATTTTTAGAATCCCACGTGAATTTACATGACGATCGGAGTAGTTTTAAATACTCTTGAACAAAATATTTCGCCTAACACAAATTATTATTTTTTTAAATGTCTTAATTGGTGGCTCAGATTTGAGCAGCTTCCCGTGTTCGAAATTCCACCCGTTCCAGTCGAACACATTCATTTGAATATAGTGGGTTCTCTTCCACCGTCCAATGGATGTACGCATTTCTTACCCTGTGTCGACCGATTCATTCGACGCCCCGAAGCATCGGTCACTGCGTGACCGATATGTCTCCACAAACCATTGCCAAAACATTCGCAAGCAATTATGTATCCGATTCGGTGTTCCACTAAACATTACATCCGATCTAGGTACATAATTCTAATCAAAATTGTTCGCCGAACTAACAAAACTCCTTGGTTCTCAGCAAATACCCACGACTGCTTACTCTCCGCAAGCAAATGCCATGGTCGAACGATCTCATCAACAGCTGAAATCTGCTCTTAAAGCCCGAGAAAACACAATACATTGGAACTCCGAAATTCATATCGTTTTCGGTGAGTTCTTTACTGAAAATTATCTCTCTCCTGCACCTTCAACCGACAAAGTTATCGACCAACTACGAACAACTATGCAAAATCGTATCCCCACAATCACGATAAAAAGATATATTTCTTCCAAAGTCACTCGATAATTGCGATTTTGTTTTCGTGGATAAAGTTCGAACCGGCTTATAACCTCTGAACGATATCCAGCGTCTCGAACTAGAAAATCCGATCGAATCAACGACTCGATCGCGTTTTCTCGTGTCCCGTCCTCATGGTTGCGTGGGGTGTTTTATAGTGGTTCAAATTATCATAAAATAATTTTAATCCTACAAGGTAAAATTCAAAATCGACCATGCGCTAGATAAAATCGATGGCCACATACATTGGTTTTGACAAATGCTTTTCAATACACATCCATATTAATACTCGCAGCGCTCGATGCGTTGAGTATAAAATCAGAAAACAAAATGAACGGCGAAAACAAATAAAAATGTTTTACTCTCTTCGATCTGCTGTTCGTGAATAATACGGGCGCGAACAAAATTAAACAGAACGGGTACGGTTAATCGTGGGTGGATACATATCGGGAGAATTTTTACTTTTTGGTTTTTCATGTATTTGTTTTTGACACATCTCGCAGGATTATCGACAGTGAATTGTTCTCGTTAGCATTGCCATTTCATCATGGAAAGACTTACCCTCGAACAACGTTTACAAATTATTGAATTTCATTGGCAAAATTTGTGTTTAGTGAAAAATGTATTTCGCGTACTTCGTTATTGTGTTATTCGACTACATGGAAGGTTTTACGCACGAATATTGGTCTGAAGGCGTATAAAATACAGCTCGTGCAACTACTGAAGCTGGACGGCTTGCCACAGCGTCGAAGTTTTACTGAGTGGGTCTTAGGACATCTTGAGGAAAATCTGTTTTTTACCAAAAAATTGTGTTCAACAACGAAACTCATTTTTGGTTAAATGGGTACGTTAATAAGCAAAATTACCGCATTTGGTGTGATGAGCAGCCACAGGCAATGGAAGTGCAGTTTATGGTCCAGTGGAATCATCGGTCCGTATTTTTTCAAAAATGACAATGGCGCTCGCTATCTTTCGATGATTTCGGAGAACTTTTTGCCACAAAATGCATCAAGTGAATCTGGTTGATAAGTGGTTTTAGCAAGATCGCGCCACATGCATTGCAGCATGCGAAACCATGGACCTATTGAAAAATGAGTCTGTCGAGCAATTTATCTCACGTTTATGTTCGATGAACTGGCCGACTAGATCGTGAGATTTGACGCCTCTTGGTTATTTTTTATATTATAACCCACACGCCTTTTATTTCGAACACTAATAAATTGGCACCTGGACCCTAATGATTAATCATTGAAAAAGAGTGAGTTCAGCTGAGAGTCGTAATAATTTACCGAACATTACACAAAATTTAAATGCAATCTGAAAGTAATATGAGATTGGTCATTGGCTCGGATTGAAATTTTAATCGTAGTATTTTTACCACCTGTCAAAATACGAGAACGTAGATCAAGCGTCGTAATACTGGACAGAAATTCACGGCCTTCAGCACCACTAAAATAACTTAGTTAAGTGAAAATTGATCGAACAGGTTTCCGGCCCCGCCAATGATTTTCTTTAAAATTTAACAAAGGCAGTCAACTGCAATTCTAATTGCATCCACATATAGACATTTGATTGACTACGAAGATCGCATATCACTGAATATGAATATAAATTTGATATCTAATACGCTCACCAATGCATATCGATTGTAACATTATCTAATAAAAGTTGTCTATTCTTCTAAATAAATAATCCACGAAAAATTCATTACACCTACCTGACTGCATTAATAATAGCAAACTCTAAGTAATAATAATAATTATAAGTACGAGTATGTAATAAACACAAGAATCATGTCGTGCGATTTCAAATCGTATAATTTTAATGTTATTTGTTTTACTCATACCTACACCAATACAAATTAATTAAAGGTGTTACCTGTTACATGCGCGACACCTCAAATTTTCGTTTTTATTTTATGATATAATAACAGAGTATTTTAATACACTCGAGACTTGTCAACCAAATCGAATTTTTTATTGATTCTGAGTCAACTGAAATCTTAAGGTGTTATGGTCTAGTCTAGACTAACTTATAGCTTGATGACCCCCACACGATTTTCGAACTAAATATCTATAGCAAGTTTCCAATTATAGATTTTTTAAGTTCTATGAATATTTTTGTTCTGTTTGATGGTTTGTTGACAACAATAATAATGTCACGCTATGGTCATTAAACGCGAGAGAAAAATAACTGAACCGTAACCCTACACACCATGGAGATATAAAAGCGAGTAAACGAAATATCGAACAAGGCGAACTACATGAACTCGGATTTGTACACGAGATTCCACCCAGTACAATGAAATTTGCATATGAGACAAAATCACTGAATAGTGAAATTTTTCAAGTTTGAAAGCGGCTTGAAACAAAATGGACTATGTGAATATAATTTGAATGTTGGTAAGCGATTAGCCTTAATGTTATGCCTCAGAATTTTAATATACAAAGTTTGGATATTAAAGTAGATTTTAATTTGACCAAAAATTGACCATAGTTTTACGTACGCTGCAAAGTTGGTGGCCACAGCTAAAAGACTCTAGTGTTAGAGAATGACCTAAAGGCTATTTTAATAAAGAAGTTCGAGCCAGTTCAAAATTCCGCTACAGTTTGCAGGCAAGTGGCGAAACGTAAAAAGAACTTAGGGAAACGAATTAATTGCAATGCATGTACAGCATGGGCCATCTGTTGGTCCTTTTTCAAACGATGAATTTTAGTACTTAATGTTATCTGTGTAAGCAGATCAACCAGGTGTCGTTAACAAGAAATAAACATTTCACGAAATTCAAAATAAAATCCTCATGTTATTCACGAAGCAGAAATTCATCCTCCAAGAGTCATTGTTTGGTGTGGTTTATGGCCCAAATTGAATGAATTGCGTTGGTTTTAACAAGGCGGAGCGACATGCCAAGTAAGTCGTGAAACAATCCATTTATTGTCAACAAAATTTGCTGATCAAGAAATTTTAAGTTCCTTGACCACATAGAAGCCCGGATTTAACACCACGTGATTATTTATGTGGGGTATTTACTGAGGGATAAAATGAAATTGAGGTCATTGATCCGCTTTTATTGGAAAAAGTGATCGACAATTTTGATGTTCGGATGCAGGCCTGTAGACGAAGCCGTGGTGGGCATATGAACGATATTTTTGTTCATACATAAATGGCATAGAACCACTTTTCCTTATCAATAAAACATTTGGACTTTTCATCCCAAAATTTGTGTTTTCTTTACAAATGAAAAAATACTAACAGATGGCTCGCCCTGTGTTATGCTTACGAAGGACGGATTCAACAGGAACTGGTTTAGTGCGAAGATATGAAAAAACCTTGGAAAACGAAATTAACAACAGTTTGAGGTACCGATCAAATCGAGGGAGCGAAAATCAGATCAGATGAAGTGCTAAATCAAAACCGAATTAGAGGTTGGTGTATGCTGTTCGAGAAGAATGTCTGAATCAATGGGAATGAAGTTGATACGATAGTTAAAGCGGCATCAACCCCTGTTTTCATGTCGAAAAGCATGCTGGTTGAAAAAAACTCCCCGATCGTTGAATCAGTGATTACAGCGTTTTGGGGTAGGTTCACGTAAATTAAAGATGCCTGGAAAATGGAGTGTAACATCGTTGTCAATAATAATTCTTTCCAAGCCGTATTCTATGTGGCAAACTAAGAATTGTTGCTAGCTGACGACAGAACGGTTTAGCAGTTCAGAAGGCACTGAGGCGTTTAAGTTCTGCCCCGTATAAGAATTTTATTACAAATAATGGAAGATTATTCGAAGTGCACAAAGAGATCGAGTACCTAGCGAAGTCCCACGAACATGCAAACAGAATTTGTGATATTTTTGACAACAAGATTGGCTTTTAAAACCAATTTCAAAAAATGGGAGACTTTTCATGGCAAATACCATTAATGCCTTGGTGACATGGTGCCAACGCAAAAATCGTAAATGATTTATTTTGTATAGTTGTACCCGTCTAGATGCACTACAGGTAAATAAACTATTGCGAAACTTGTGTTACAACGTTCACGCTCGTATTGATACTTCCAAGACTATTGTGGATTACTTTGTGTGGAGTATTGAAAATTGATCCTACAAATGGCGGGTTAGAATGACGATTTCAGCTGTATTTTACCCATCCTGCTATAAATTATTCGCCATTCGAGATGATGTTTGGAATGAAAATGAATCTGAAGAGATGGTCGAAATTGAAACTACAGATACATTTAGCAGATTAATTATTAATTATTTTTTAAAGTTATTTATTAATTTTGAATTCAAAACAGAAAGATGGTTAAAACGATGACATTTGATTAGTAATTTGGTTTTTGTTTTTTAGAACTAAAGGGTCAGGCCATCTTCTGTGCTAGTGAACAACAGCGCAACACAATTTAAACTACAATACACATGTGAGCGAATAAGTGAGTGTGAATTAGAAGTGTGAAGTTGTCTGAGGGAATCAAGATCGCATTTGCGTCAGCTCCGTAGGTATTGCAGCTTCCACAAGGGTTCGAGTTACCTCCTCACGGTGACCATCGAGCAACTCACGGTGACCATCGAACGGCCAGACAGCCTAGTTTAAAAAAAAACTCAGTCTTTAACGGTGTATCAGGATACCTGGCACCCTCCTCTGATGAACACTTCTTTCTTCGCTACTCGTGGGACAAAACATGAATGGAACTAATAATCCAAAAAGGAGGAGTTCAGCGCTCTAAAACTCCTGGAAACTAAGGCTAATGGAATTTTGGTCTTAAAACCTGATCTCCAAGACATAGGAAAACAATGTGGGACTTACGTCACTAGGCCTAGTCCGCAAAACGTAAGAAGAAAACGAGAATCCCATAGAACTTTCTCATCATAGGACTGGCCCTCAAGACATACCGAAAAAGCAGGACACAAGCACGAACAAGGCTGGTTTCTCGAATGGTCCCCTCGTACCAACTTAAAAATCAGGAAAAGAGCCTAGGAAGAGCTTCGCTTGGCGGAGAGAAAGAACAGGGATTTAGGAAAACTCTCATGGGCTAAAAATATTATGGAAGTAGAGCAGGAGAGTTCATCTGAAGGCTCTCTACCTAAAAGGCAGAGATTGGAAGATGTATCACAGAAGAATGTAAAAAGGATCCTGCCATGTTGAATGCAGGAAATTATAACTAGGTCTTTTACGAAGACGGATTTATAACGTCCAGCAATTGGAACAAGATGGAAAAGGTCTTACCCGCCACTGTCCTAAAATTTGTGAGGGAATACACTAGACCCACTCCCGCTTACCGGAACAGAGGATGGCACCACCGGAATTGTGTGAAGTTAACATATTATGCAGACCACCGGCAATTGAATCTGTCCAAAAAAGTTTTAGAGAGCCTATATAAAGTCTGGCCTGTGATAAGTCTAGAAGTAGTCCCTCCCTTTGCCAAAGGTGATTATACAGAGTTCGGCGCTCAAAGGGTTACCAATTTCACGCTGAAAAGCGTCAGTCTGTTTTGTTGTTTGCAAGCCTGCGAAAGCATATCGTTTTACGTCGCATTTAAAAAAGTTATCAAAATGGAATTCACGCGCTTTGTATTTGCCTGGAAAACCGCAACCAGCCAACAAAATATTTGCGTATCGGACCATTACACGTTACAATGATATTGGTAGCATCAACAAATGTCATGGAGGTGGATATCCAAAAATAGTAACATCGCCAGAAATAGTTCGAAAGGTGAAGGCCAGAATTCAACGTAATCCACGACAAAGCGCAGTCCAATTGGCGAAAAATCTCAATGTGCCTGCTCGTAGCATGGGGCGCATATTAAAAAATGAACTTCGATTGAAGTGCTACAAAATATTGTACAAAAAGTGCAAGATTTAACACCTACACAAAAGGCAGTTCGCCCACGTTGGTATCGAGCTTGAGAATTTGGTCTTTTCTGATGAAAACATTTTTACGGTACAGCAATATGTAAACAAACAAAACGATCGTGTTTGGTTAGAGTTTAAATCAAAACACAATTTAGACCAGCGAATTGTTCTGCGAAAGCAAGCGCCTGCATCAGTGGTGGTTTGGGCCGCGGTAACTGCCACAAAATGCTTACCGTACTCGTTTTCATTGAACATGGCGTAACCTTGGGCACTTAAACAATTCGATAGAAGCTATTGGACATTTCAACAGGCCACCATACTCCCCGGACCTAAACCCAATGGATTTTTCCATATGGTCCATTTTGGAGACCAAAGTATTAACTAAAAATATAAGACGGTCGACACCTTAAAGATTGCTCTTTGCCGAGAATGGGACAAAATACCATCAGACCACATTGGTGTAGTATATGAAGCCTTCTCGGACAGACTCGATGCTATTATCCGCGCTAAAGGTGGCTTTTTGTTAAATTTGAAATATTTTTACGATATACTGAAGGTTTGAAGGAGTGGAGTTTAACAGAAATTGAAACAGATCGCAAATCACGCATATTATATCTACTTAACAAGCATCTCATTGGACTTCACTTATACAATTTGCATTTTAAGTCACTTTGAGGGCTTAGAATGGTCCTCAATGCTTAGAATAGTACCAGATAAAAAATTCTGATAACAAAATTGTCAAAAGCGCATTCTCAATTTTGTCACAATATCGGTACTGATAGGTCATTCTGCATCGTCATAACAATTCTCTGGATTGATCGTGTCAAAAGCTTATTGGTATCACATTTCCACACTACATACCCAATTTAAACATGATCGGTTAGGAAATGTTCTAGTTCCATTCCAGCTTCGGCGTGAAACGAGCCTTTTATTTTCCAACCGATAAATGTGAAACTCAATTTAGTTGTTTTCGGTGAATTGCCGTTTTCAGTGAATTATACATTTCGGTGAAATGTTTTTCGGTGAATTGTTTTTTTGGTGAATTGTCCTCTTCGGTAAATTGTTGTTTGTTGGTGAACTGTCGCTTTCAGTTAATTGCTATTGCGGTGATTTGCTTTTCAATAAATTGTTCGTTACAATGAGTTGCTTTTAATTGTGAGGTATTTTGAGGCATTTAATTGTAGAACTCAACGAGCTTTTGATTTTATTTTTTATTTTACTTTCGATTTCAGTTCTACAAGCTCCCCCAACCCAATGATTGCTTCAAAAAAACCTTGAGACTTGAATTTATATCTATTGAGAATCGATGAAGCTTAAACTATTTTAACGAAGAATTTAGTTTTTGGGTTACATATATGGTTTACAACAATTGAGAAAAAAACAAAATATATAAATAAATAATATTTGCTGTCTAGAAGTTCCGCGGAACACCGTTTGAATATCACCGATCGACACGGTTGAATTTTTATCGTTAATTCACAAATCAATTAGCCAATTGCTATATGTGTTTTAAATCGCGCAAATTAAATTTATATTTTATTTTTTCTTACAATTGAAATATGCAAATTTGATTATGATATCGATCGTGCGATCATGAACTAAAACCGGGTGCTTCATAAGCAACCACACAAAATGTTGCACACTACACAAAAGTATATACGGGATCATGACATAGACATAATATAAACATTTATATCGATTAGTTTATATGGGCGTAATTCAACACTAAATACAATCGCGTGTCTTAAGCTCATATACAACATGCAATAACACAAACCTATTTCGCATTTATAGAAAATAATAAAAATTAATTAAAAAATGTACATTAGTTTTGTGATTACGTTACCTGGATATATAAGCGGATGATGTAGATGAAATTGTGGCTCGTCACGTTGTGGCGTCGTACTCTTCGTACCATTCACCTTCGTACTCGATGATGTGATTAAACCGTTGTCGACTATCCCGGACGAACCGGTCGACGATGTTGATAGTGTGCCAGTCGCTACAGTTTCATAATTTGCTTCGTACTGCATGCTATTCTCTTCCTCCGTTATTCGAGTGTATTCATTCATTTTGGTATAACGATTTTTATAATTTAAGGCCATTGGTGTACTAGCCTCGGGGATGAGGTTACTCAAATTTTTGTTGTTATTTATAAATTGGCGGCGCGTTTTCCGCTCTTTGCGCTATTCACGTAAATAACACTTTATGTAATTAATTTTGCTGCGTTGTGGCTTATTCACTAATCACTTGGTAATCGTTTTGAATCGTTCATCTGAAAATAAATACAAAAAAAATGTAAACACATAAGTCACCGGATATATTAGAATTTTATGTAACGCGGTACTTAAATATAGCAATGGTCAACGGAAATTTACGTGACATTGAAATTGATTGACCGAAATTTTTTACGACCGTACGTTAAAAACTGTAAAATAACCTTGTTTTGGCTGTATCATTTGATGATGAATGTGACTTGGAATTTTCTAATATGATGTGCTAGCGCGAGTTAGTAGCTAATCTAATCATATCGACTCAAAAGCATCAATGCATTTAATATTTTCGAGGAACCCTTTCATTGAGGTACACTATTACAGGTGATTGGAAGGCAATCATGAAGAAACACAAAAACAGTAAACCATTATTGCAAATGTCTAATGTCTCTGATTTTGAGTCAACGAACAATTTGGGTCCCCAGCATAATACTGAGATATTTTCGGTATCCTTACGTAATTTCTATAAAGAGTTAATTTTATTATTTCGAAACAGATAATTAGTTTAGTCATAACAGAAGAATGGTAGCACGACACAATTGACCGAAAATGACAATTCACCGAAAATAAAACCACGGCAAAAGCAATTAACCGAAAACGACAGTTCACCAAAAACAAAAATTTGTCAATTCATCGAAAGCGATAATTCTTTCAAAATGGCCATTCACCGATAACAATTACTCATCGAAAACGACCAATGCACCGAAGCGATATTATACAAAGAGGGCAATTCACCGAAAATTTAATGAAAGGACAATTTACGGAAAAAACAATTCCCTGACAAGCAATTCACCGAAAAGTAAAGTTTAATTTACTAAAACCGATATTTCATCAAAATGGGAACTAACCTAATTCACCTAACTACACTAATTCACCGAAAACAACTGTTACAAAAACAAGAATTCGTCTACCAGCAATTCATTAAAAAAAATTACCCAAAACCGACAATTTTCTGAAATTCACCGAAAACGAAAGTACTGGGTTATCCAATTCAAGCTTGATAAAGTAAACTTAAAAAAAACACACAAAATATTCGGAATGTATTGTAATTTTTATTTCGTTTTACAGATTGATCCTTGCCATTTTTAGTTAAACAAGATATCATTCAAATGTCCTCCACGGGACTTCTTACAGGCCTTGATTCTTTTGCGGTAATTTTCAATGACTTTTCGGCACATTTCGGGCGGTATCTCGGCCATTACCTTACGAATATTAGTTTTCAATTCGTCAAGAGTTTGAGGATTGTTTGCGTAAACACGATCTTTCGCGTAGCCCCACAAAAAGAAATCCAAAGGCGTTAAATCACAGGATCTTGGAGGCCAATTGACATCCACCAAGCGAAAAATGAGCTTCATCACTGAAGAAAATTTTGTTCGAAAAATCAGCATCGACGGTCTGTTTTTCCAACACCCAATTTGCGTATGTTAAATGCTCCATATTCTTAAATGGCAGAATGTCAACTAAATAAATGACAGCGTACTTGACGTTTATCTTTGACAGATGTCGGTATACAGATTTCTACTTTATCAACCTCGAATTGGATAACCCTTTACATCGAAAACAAGAAATGGGCCGAATATGGCACGTCAAAAAAACCGAAAATATATCGGAACTTGTTATCGTGTAAAATCGACAGTTAACCGAAAATAAATTCACGGAAACGGACAAGTTACCGAAAAAGTAATTACTCGAATGAACAGTTCACCGAAAACGACTGTTACCAAAACAAAATTTTTTCAACAAACAATTCATCGGAAACCAAAATTAAAGTGAACTCAGTTAATCGAAAACGATATTTTACCGAAATCGACTATTTACCGAAAACGAAAGTCACATGCACACTGAAAACGATAATTCACAGAAAAAACAATTCATCAAAAAGTTATTCACTGAAAACGATAATTCATCGAAATTAACAATAATTTACCGTAATAGTAATTAACCAAAAACGACAATTCACCTAAAACAAAGCAGTAGATTGAAGCAATTGAATTGAAAACGAAAGTACATCGGAAAAAACAAATGCACCGAAAACAACATTTTACAAAAATTGACAATTCACCGAAAGTAAGTAGTTACAATAGCTGTATTTTGTTGAGAATTAATTATTTCGAATTATTTTGGAATTATTTAATTCTCAACAAAACAGCAAACATTTTTTTTTCTGTTGGTAGTATAATCAAAGTGTTTATCTAAGTGTTTATATATAAATTTTAAGAAAATATCGACCACAATACGAATAAAAATGTCGCTTGTCATAAATGTCATTAAATTTACAACACCAACTTAAAAACAATAAAAAACAAAAAAATGTTTTCTGGTGGCAAAAAAAATTTGGAATTAGTTTATTTGGAATTAGTTTATTCTACTGGGAATTATCAAATGCAATTGTTGTTGTAAATTCTCAACAAAATACAGCTAATGAATTTGAGCAAGCCAATTCTCAACAGATCGCAATAAAACGCGTCATCTATGATGTAATTGAAGTGCTGGATAGGAAATTGTTTAATTTGAATTAAACTAGACTATATCTCATCATATTTAGATTCCAATATTTTAATGAAACTAATATATGTTGTACAAATTGGATATCCATATGGGTTCTGGGAATCCGGGAGATTTCTCAATCCATTAGATCGTATTCGATTTCGATGATAAAAATAGGATTTGGCTCTAAAAAATGCTAAATTTGAACGTATCTCAGAAATGGATTATGGACCTACCGCCCATCGTTAGCACGTTCTTCTTCGCTCAGTGATAAAAAATTCGTTAAAATAAATCCACGGAAAACCACAATTCACTAAAAATCTAAACATCGAAACACCGAAATAGTTAACCGAGTAATTAATGAAAAGCGACAATTCCCCCAATATGACAGTTCCCTAAAAACAAAAATTTATTAAAACCAAGAATTGATGAAAAAAATCAACGAACAATTCGAAAAAAATGACACTTTATCAAAAACGGCAATTCACCATAACCGATAATTTACTGCAATCGACTATTTATCGAAAACTAAAATCCACCGCAAAGCATCTAACTGAAAACTACAGATCACAAAAAAATAATTTATTGTAAACGACAATTCATCGAAATAGTAAATAGTAAATCGAAAATAAAAATACACCAAAAACGACAGATCAATAAAACTGAAAATTCACAAAAAATGACAGTTAACGGAAAACGACAATTCACCGAAAGAGACAACTTACCGAAAACAGAAATTGACTACAAATGACAATTCATCGAAATCAATTTACCGAAAATGACAATTAACCGAAAACGACAATTCACTGAAAATGTCAGTTCACCGAAAACATGTTCAACTTGTTGCCTACTAAGGGTTGTAATAGGCCAATTCTCAACAGATTGCGCAAATACTCGTCATAAGTAATACAAATTGAAATCTCATTGGAATGCCGGATTTGGTTTAAGAAAATGTCTAATTTGATTCAAACATAGGCTACATCTCAACATATTGGGATATAATTCATCTTGTGTTTCTGAAAAATCGTAAATTTTAATGAAACTAATCAATTTCTTAACCGGCTAGGATTAAACTTGGTATAAATGATAAAAATGGAATACCCTTATGAGTTTCAGGTGTTAGTATTAGATTTCAATGATAACAACAGGATTCCAACATGAATCCCAGAATTGGTTCTGCAAAATGCTAAATTAATGAATCTAGACCATGAATCAGTAATTTTGATTATCTCAGATATAGATAATGGCCCTACCGCCCTTCGATAGCATGTTATTATGCTCGGTTGGGAATCGAGTTTCAGTCAGAAGTTTCAAACAAATACTAGGATTTTTGCCACTGTCCTAGTGCACTTCTCTATTTTAGAAGCCCCATTCATGAATTTAATTTATAATCTTTATGGTAGAAGAACCACTCACAGAAAACAACAATTAATCGAAAATCAATTCACCAAAAACAATAATTCACCGAAAAAATGCACTGAAAATGACAATTGACCGAAAATCAAATCAGTGAATTAAAAATTAACCGAAAAAGGCAATACCTCGAAGACTGCAGTTCACCAAAAATAAAAATTTATTAAAATCAACTATTTATCGAAAATAAAAATACGTCTAAAAAAATTACTGAAAATTCACACAATTCACCGAATACCACAATTCATCGAAAACTACAATTCACCAAAATCGACATTTCACGGAAAACGCCAGTTCACCAAAAATATGTCAAATTGGTAGTTACTCAAATTAGTAGTTAAATGTCTAATTTGCATTGAAGTCTTTATCTTAAGGTATTGAGACACTATGAATTGTGGATATCATTCTTACGGCCCACCCGGGTTTAATTAGGATGGGGGGGGGGGAAATAAAATGGGATTAAAAATGGTTTTCCAATATAAGCTCCAGTCGTGTTTGTGAAACATGGTAGATTTTTATGAAATTAATCGATTCTTATCTGGTTGGCGTTAAGCTTGGTTTATATGATAAATGGGATTTCCATATGAGTTTCGGGCGATGCCTCAATCCAATGAGCTGATACTAGATTGACAAATCTCAGGGTCGGTTCCGCAATCTGTATTTTTGTTATTTCAGAAATAGGTTATGGTTCTACGACATCATGTTGAAATTAGCATGAATCTCTTCGAGAAGTGTGGACAGACTAATACTGGATAGGACTCAATCAAGCGTTGCGCCTCATCAATGCTGGTGCGCTGAAAACTTCTTCAAGTCGGCCACAGTTAATGTAGTTGCATCTTATCATAATGAACCACGTTGGTGGTCCGAGTTAGCGTATTTGAGCCACCAGCTCGCTTAGTGAGGTTCTCCAATAAGATACTGATCCAAGCAAATTCAGTAATTAGGGATTACGGTCCAAAACTACTCCATCCTGGCCTCTTACTTGGTTGAGAGCGCATAGAAGATGTAGCCCGTTCGTGGAAATCGAGTACCTCTTCCAAGGATACTCGATTGGAACCAGTTCAACGGCGTGATGGTGACTGGACCAAGAGAACCTGTAGTCCAATAGGACAGCAAATACCACCAAGCGTATTCCTCCATTTTCTTTCCATGAGAGTTCACGATATTGCCCTCAGTCTTGAGTCTAATCTCATTGGTGTTCTTGCTCTCGTTCAACTCGTTCTCGACAGATTTTCCATTAATTTCTGACGCTTCAGCTTGTTCGTTATTGGACTGTCGTAAATAGTCGTCCATTGGCATAACATCATCTTTTATACGTACATCTACGTAATAAATCACGAATGGATCGGCTTGATGGTTTCGCACATTATTTAAAGTGACGCCATTCGATGCACAGGAATGTGAGTCAGTGTAGTAAAATCTGCCATCATAATCCATAAGGGCAAACGACTTTGATTACCAGACAAAATTCATCCAACAAGGTCTTTCGAAAAATTCTATCGTTAATGCGGTTCATAAAACTTCCTTGAAAGACCCAGTTGTTGATATACTCGAGGGCGAACGAATTCTCAAACATGAAGATGTCGGTGAGAGAATGGCAGCTCTAATCAAGCTCGCCACTACCATAACAAAACACGGCATTCTTACGTATTTAGAATCATATACGTCGTCTCATTCCTAGTTTCATAAAGCACAACTAGATGATATATCTCAAACTGATAGGTATAGAAGCATTGCCGATCGCCATTTACTTCTTTGGTTTGTGAATGATGTTGCTGAGGGTAAACGAGCACAACTCGAATCAAATCATCATGACCCAGTATAGCAAAATAATTAATAGTAAAATGCTTATACAACAGGTTTTGCGCTAAGAGCCAACGTAGCTCTGCATGAATTCTGCTGCGCTTGTGCGAGATGACATGGTTATTACGTTTTCACCCAATTAACATTTTTCAAATGCTTACAATGGAGTAATGCCTTGCCCTTGGAATCATACCTTGATGAATGGAATGATATCAGAAAGGGCCGCTGATCTAATTGCAAGAGGACGCAATATTATTTCAGTATGCCTAAAAGGAGCCGCTACTGTCGTGTTGTTCTACAGATGTGTATTGCAGCGGTGGCACACATCCCATGCGCTCTTATTTGCGTGCTCAATGAGGAACAGGGCTTAGAAGCCACTAAATGATAGCACAGGACGTGAAAAGAGTAGCACTGCTTCCTGCAGATGTTACAAGCCTTATCACAGAATCCGTGGATCACTTTCTGAAACTCTTGTGATTGTGCAAAACGCAGAGCATATGTGTCGCGACTGCATTGGATGATAACCTGAAACCCCTCTTCAACTTCCTTCGCGCTTTCGTTTTCCGACCAGTTGAGAAGCAAGCGGGAAGCATGTATATGGGAGGTACGAGAATTTTCGGACACCATCACCCTAGCTCTCATATTTCGCTGCCTTTTCTTTTCCGGGTTTCTTTCGGGTTCTAGTTTTTGTAGAAAATCTTCTGGCCATCACATTTTTTTTGTTAGATGAATCATTTTTAAATGATAAGTGCTGGGCTGTGAGGCTATAACTTTCACATATAATATCACCAATTATTCTGGATTGTACCTTTGCCCTCACCAGCTAAGATGGCTACTTAGGCAAGATAAGATCAGAGTTTCTCTCAAGCAAGCTACTCTTGTAAAGATTCCCCACAGAGAGTAAGTAAACGACATTGTGGTTCACCATATATATGCTGGCATCGTTCATAAGAATGCAGGCCCAGCGTACAATCATCCGTAGCATTCTCCTTTCGATCATTTCGAAGTTGCCGGGAGCGGGACACCCAACGGACGACGTAGAAGTCATCTCGGCCGAAGTCAGTACGAACAAAATAGTTCTCTCAACGTTTATATTTAATCGCAACATAACCTTCGCTCTGACGAAAATTTCCAACGCCCCGGAAATGCTTCCTATTAACATCATTTGAGATGATGTTGTTGATGTCCGTTTATCTCCTGGTAGGTGGGAGATATTGTAATAGTTGGTTGTATATCTGGTTTATCCCATCGGTGGAAGTTACAACAGGTACCAATTACGATGAAGTTAAAGCCCCCGAATAATTGGTACACCTTCTTCTTTAATTGCTGTAGCCGTAACTCAATGGCGGACAACATTCTCTCCTAACAACTTCCATCGGTATCTCATCGTCTTTAGGTAGTTCCCAGTCAATATCGACATGTTATTGACAGTTACTACATCCTTCTGCACTGGTACCTTAATGATGTTGTACAGGATTGATCCGCCTGCTAATAATGCAGCTTCTTCAGTTAATACTTCTACGTTCAGGGCTTGTTTTCCAAAGCAATTGGATTTGAATAAGAATACTAAAGTACTTTGATAATAATAAATAACGTAAAAACGAAAGACATCAATCCCTATACATAAAATGAAAAAGCGACGAACCTGATATTACACAGGATCACAGCGTACTAACGGGCATTAAGCTTTTTTGCAAGTTTGAATGCTTTAACAAGTCAAGAAGTTGGTCAAAATTTGACAGACAAACGAAAGCGAGATAAAATAGAAAATTAGAAATTGGCACCACGAACTTCAAGCAGTAGCACTCTAAAGTTTAAATACTAATTGAATTTCATGCAAGCTAGACCTTCGAGACGCAAATCCAAACTTTGTTCGTAAACGGTTTCCATTGTACTCTTTTAGAGCACCATCCAATTGTTTACTGCCTTGGTCTTGTTCTAGCATGTCAGAGAGAATTTCGTCTGACAATTTTCAACTTCAAACGAGTTTCGTGCATTCCGGTATCGCTTCGCTATCAAAAGAAAAATCGTTTTGTTTTTGATCGTATCCAACTTCAAGATTCATATCGACGATCACGGCTTGTATCTAATTGTATAACGGTAACCCATCAAAATAATGGCAAGGATTTGAACACGGCGCATAATTATTACAGGCAGGTTATTATCAGGATAAAATATGACAAAAGCGGCAAATAATCGATCTGTCATTAACTCAGCGGAACGACTAAAATGATCGAAAATGATATAGAGCCTCCTTCTTCATCTGTCTATAACAGTTCTTCAATTCAAAGTTTTGGACGCAAACGCTACAAGTTACTCCTCGCCATTTGCTTTTCTTCGCCAACACATCGACCTGTATCGTGGTCCACTCAAAATTCACATCTTTATGGTGCAGTTAATTTAGTGGAACAGCAATTTGTGAGCAATTATCGATTCATTTATTATAAAATTTGCTTTCCCCAATAAAGCTTCAACTTCTTTCACGTTCTGTGGGCGGGGAAGCTTTTCAATTAGCAACTCTGGTTTCTATGGCTTAATTTCAGTCGCTGACATGATAGCGCTACGTCATTCATGCTTTGAGGCAACACCTTTAATTTCTTTAATGTTGCAAATGATAACAAGCTGTGCTCGGTAGTGCGCCCAAAAGTTTTTCCCTAACTATTTGAAAAATTGGGGAGGCACCCGCAACACCGAACGGTAGTTTTTGGAATTGAAATAGACCCACCAGTGCATTATTGACCACATCCTGTTTTGAATCCTCGTCCATCTCGAGGTTTCTATAATCGGTAAAATAATTCTTCGACTAGTGGAATTGGATACTATACGGCAACTTTAAAATCACCGCCTAAAAAAACAGATCCATTTTATTTTATCATGGTGACTATTGGTGCAGCCTATACTTAATCAGCTTCATAAGTCCATTGGCTTGCAATCAATGTATTTATTTTATGTCGAATTCAATTAACGCAAATGAAACCGGACGTGAGTTGAAATTTTTTTGAATTGCATCATCTTTCAGGGTTAGGTGGGAATCGAATTTGAAACACAAATCATCAGTGTCAAGTTTCTGGACTCTTTAAAAATTTTGAAAACTTTAAAAATATTGAAATTGCAGTGGTAATAATTTATATGGTTCACATTCTTGTTTCCAAAAATAATGCGACATTTAAGGACGTCGTGATAACCGATACAAAGTTGCCTTTTCGGGTGACTAAACGGATTGGCAATCATTCTCGGATCTGTGTAATATTACGATTCATGTGGAATAGTACATTAATGCCAATTGACAAGTTTCAGTACCTAAAGCGGTTTTTAAGTGGGGAGACGACTGGTTTATTGGAGCATTTCAACATCATGGCCAGAAAATTTATCAATAAGTGTATAGCCATATCTCCATTTAAGCAAGCCGATCAAATGAATGAGTGACCGCTAGTTGACGCTGCATATGATGTAGATCGAGTTATGGAAGCTTTAGAATCATCAGCCGAATCCTGAGATGTTTGGTTAATTCACATTTTGGCAGACCAGTTGATTGATAAAACAAAAACTATTTAGAATCAATGAAGTGCAGCAGACTCGAAACCTATCCACACCAACAGTATGTTAAGCGTATAAAATTGAAGATCATTTAGTTATAAATTGCGATAAATTTAAGAAATTGTCTGGAACACAGCGATGTGAATTTATAAAATCCAACAACAGATGGACAATGTTTTTCACTCTGCCCATTCCTCGTGTTTTTGTAAAAATAAAGCAGCTGTTCCAAGTGACATAAAAAGAATCAAGTATTAGTATCAGTTTCGACAGCCTGTACTCAAAAATCTCAATTATCTGGAGATAATGCGCATAAAATCATCATTGGTCTCTTTCAATATGCGCAGATGAAGGTATTTCCGTCCAATCATATTTTTGTATGTGATCAGTGGTATCATTTGTTCAATCTACAACTAGCAACAAAAACGTTAAATACAATCTTTGTATGCGGGTAGTTGCTGATAATACCAAGGAATAACATTCGACATGTTCGTATCATAAAACCATGTCGTCTCAAAGTAAAGTGGATTTTGATCTCTATTTTCGAAGATTTTGGCAAATGGAATAACTGCCAGAGAAAAACTCCTTAAAAGTATGTGAACATCGCTTCGTGGTAGTAAGCATGCAGATCGCCGGTTTGTTATCCGTTTACCGTTTAAATCCCTAGGATACTTTAAATCCATTCCTAGAGACAGATCCAAGTAGCACCGTGTACCACCAGACTCTGCTCATGATATGGATTTGGGGTGCCCAGGGTAGATCGACTTAACCAAGGCAAATCACTTAGATTTGATTCTAGCCCGTTTACATTAGAAAACTAAAATAATGATAATAAAGGGATGAGACTACACTTTTTCAATATGAACATTTTTTCGGGATGACTACACTATATCAAAGAAACTACCCTAAAATTTCGGGCCAACTTCAACGACTTATAAGAACAGCAAATTGTTCTATATCGAAGTAAGTTCGCATAGCCTCCGCGAAGTTCACTATCATGTAATGTTATTCGTATGGAAGCCACCTTGAAACACATTTACTTAAAAATATAAATTTGTATGAAGATATAGGCTCATTTAAATCATTGCCACAGTTACCAAGTCCATTCAAAGTCTTCGAATGGCGTGCGGGGGACCGCAAGTTTGTTACTGAAAAATTTTCAAGGGCTATATTTAACATTGAACCGATTTCACCAACATAATTTCCGTCATTTAGATTTGATCACGATCAAGATTACGATCGCAATTTCAAATTGAATTGTTGCAATAAAAAAACTTGTTTAGAATTTAGCCACCCACTCGAATTAAGAGTCGTATATACACCCTTTTCTACATACCAGCCATGACCATAACATTCGTATACGTATGTTAGACAAAAACAATATCAACAAATTCTTAAAGTATTATTCACCTTCCGTTGTCTGTTACGTTAAGTTACAATCAAGCACTGTATATGCATTTAGCATTAATGTCGTCGTAATGGAGCGTGTTATGTAATCTAAAAATGCTAAATTCCCCAAATTAACGTAAACGTAGCAACAAACCATAACGTGAAAATAATAAATATATTTTGGCATATTTATACAGTACGCCACTAAAATACGTTTTATTAATAATCTATGCTTAGGTGAGCACGATATAATTTCTTTAATTTCCCAAGTAGACGATTAGGTAATCAATATATTAAATCTGCGAAAGCATAAGTGTCATATGATGGAGAAATACACTACATCGAGTACATAGTACCTACCTAGAGTACCATATGAGCACATCAACAAATACATAAAATAAAAATTCATGCATGACTAAATTAATAAATTTGACCAACCATCGGATTTTTTTTAGTTTTTCCATTGTGTGTTACGCTGCTACAACAACAAATACTTTATTCGGTCTATTAAACGAACTTCCTGTGTTATGAAAGGAAACAAAGCAACCATCAGCAACAGCAGCCATCAGCAGCAACAACATACTAAACCAAATAAAAACAAAACAAGAAAACTAAAAAATAATAACGATCGACCAGGTGGTTTGGCTATTAAAAATTATGCAAACACTTTATTTTTTGATGAACAACTGGCGTGTACGGTGTGTGTACCTCGTATATCTACTCGTATCCACCGCACATGTTCCGATGGAAATTAGACACATTAAACTTGTTTTTAATACTTGCTCAAAAAATTATCAAACTATAAAAAGTAAATGCCATGACCTGTGTAACAAAAATATACGCACACGTCGCGCGTACACACACACACAGGCACAAACACATTCTCTTTTCACTTTTTATTAACCCATTTTGAAAGGTGCACAAGCAGTGTTTTTGTGATGGATATGAGATATTACGATTCGGTGGTATAACAAGATTTGCGATCTGTACAGCGCGTCACTAATATACTTTGTAAGATGCGATTGATTGTGTGAAGGTGTGAAATGAACAGAGAACGATAATAATTCTTAAAAAAATCAACGATCGTGACTGTCAAATTGATTGTAAGTACAGTGTAAACTAATTTTTAAAAACATCCGGCCGCATCGTCTATCGCAATAATATATTTGATTTGTGTAACTAATTGGGATTTAAAATACAATGGCGGATAAAAATTTGATCCATAAAGAATTTTTAGTAGAATTGGAAAATAATTATATATCAACAAATAAAGTTAGCTTTGCCACATATTAGACGTTGATCGTCTGATGTATGTGAAGATAGCCCGAAAAGTAGCCCGCAAAATACACAACAAGTCTGTGTGGATCGTCAGTGTGCCCCATTTAGGCCAGTTCATTTTATCATACTTAGGACGAAAAAGTCTGTGGAGCGAATCCTGGAGATTTTGGCACATAGCCACATACACAGTACAATAGATTAAAGCCGTTAAATTTCGCAAAAATACGCCACATGTCTATGCGGATCGTCAGGGTGCCCCATTTTATCATACTTAGGACGAAAATGTCAGAAAATGGAAATTCTGTGGAGCGAACCCTGGAGATTTTGGTACATAGCCACATACATAGTGCAATAGATTAAATCCGTTAAATTTCGCAAAAATACGCCACATGTCTATGCGGATCGTCAGGGTGCCCCATTTAGGCCAGTTCATTTTATCATACTTAGGACGAAAAAGTCTGTGGAGCGAATCCTGGAGATTTTGGCACATAGCCACATACACAGTACAATAGATTAAAGCCGTTAAATTTCGCAAAAATACGCCACATGTCTATGCGGATCGTCAGGGTGCCCCATTTTATCATACTTAGGACGAAAATGTCAGAAAATGGAAATTCTGTGGAGCGAACCCTGGAGATTTTGGTACATAGCCACATACATAGTGCAATAGATTAAAGCCGTTCAATTTCTCAAAAATACGCCACATGTCTATGCAGATCGTCAAGGCGGCCTATTTTGGCTCGTTCATTTTATCATACTTAGGATCATGCTGTATAAGCAGAAATTTCTCAGCGGAAATCAAGAGAATTCGCTACTCGCCGCAAGTGGCAGCACAATCACAAAAGATAATTTATTTTGTTATATAATTACCAGCGGAATTTTTTTATTCATTTTGTATCTCTTTTTTCACTAAATAAAACATCCTAGCGGAATAAAATATTAAAATTTATTGATCCTTAAAATGACAAATTGATTGATCTCCGTAGTAAAGGAGCTTGGTAAATGAAATCTTGAATTTTAACAATATCCCGCCTTTCCGCCATTCTAAAAGAATGACGATGAAATTTGGATAATAGTACTGATCAGGGGTCCAAAACTTAGGACAAAATTCTAGGATCTGTCCATGCTGGACTAAACTTGGCCATTTCATAACCAATCCTATTGGAAATTTAAATTTTTGTATTAGTTTATTTTCAGTTTTTGGCCAATATCTCAAAAACTTCCACTAGTAACCAATACTTTCGATTGTTTTTCTAATAGCTTAGGTCATATTGAGGTTACGAGGAAAATTTGGGGAAAATTGATAGATTATAATTTTCACTCGCTCGATCGAGTGGATTCGGTTAATATGAACCTTCTATCCAACTGTTATGATAATAACGGTATATATTTATATTCTTGATAGATCACATTTCGTAGCACTTGCAGTAATTTTTGGAAATTTCTGGGGGGCCGATCACGAAATCATATATTTTGTAGAAAATATACTATCATTTATAGTTTCGTTTTTAATTATTATTTTATAATATATTTTTGGTAGATTTGCAATGTGAATATATTATTTATTTTTGGTTGCAAATTTAGTTCGGCATGTAAAACCAAATAGCTTAATATACTGATGTAAAAATAATTTCGGGATGCGAATTTAAGATAATGCAGTGTCTATAAAATTTTCGGGATGACCCGAAAATATTAAAGTTTTAGCAAAGACACATTTTTTTCGGGCTACTTTTCGGGCTAACTTCACATACATGATCGTCTGCAGCACTTTAATGTAATCTATTATGTAATGTTCGTATAGTCCACATAATTGCAAACTGCCAAATGTGTCTAGCGTAAGTAACACTCGCAGTGTTGTTAAAAACTACTTTGTCTCCGCTAAAAATTCTGGCATGGAGGGAGGCTAACTATTGCTATACTTTAATCACATCACCAATTAAATATAGCGGAATAATAAAATTCGCAAGAATGAATCAGAAAATAGTAGACTATATCCCTCCTATAAAACAGCAAAACGAAATTAGGCTCGAAATAACGAAGAAAAAGCTCAAATAATTGCGAGGCATCTCGAACAAATATTAGAAACCAAAATGCACTAAAAAGATTATGAAGAAATACTCAAATACAAACTAAAAATGACAAAAAACTTTACAACAGCCCACTGAGTGTAACCCTACACTTAAAAAAAAATTTGTTTTGCAAAATGAAATAAACTGCTAATAAAAATAAGTTCACAATGTCAAGCTAATTTAGCCACAACAATGAGCCATAATCTTTCAAAATGTTTTCTAGAAACCAACATATTGTGACGATTATGCCTATACACACAGATCACATCAGAGTCGTCGTTAGCCGAGTGTTTAAGGTTGCAGGGTGGTAAGGTGAAGATCTATGGTTCAAACCTCATCGGGGGCAGTGCAATTTTTATGGCACATATTTATTTGGCATCAAACGACAGATATTAACGCGATGAGTTACAAATGCAGACTGACGATTGTTACACTGAGCAAAACACAGAAATATTCCAGAAGATGGGCGTGACCGATGGAAGTAGAAAATGGAATATAAAAAGGGGAAATGCATGATGAGAGGGAAGATGTCGATGTGTACAATTACAACAACGATTACAGATTCGCCTGGAATAAATACACGAATACATGGACAAGTTAGCTGCAACAGCGCGCAATATGGAAAGATTGAGAATCGCATTTCTGGGTATACAAAGGGGACGAAATCGCAGCATAGGTCAGTTGTTATTTAACCGCAGTGACCAAGTGGATACATTAAAAAAGTAGACAGTGAAATTAAAATTAATAGTCAAAATGTTGAACTGTGTAGTAATTTATTGAGAAATAAACTGTACCCGTGTTAATAAAAAGAATCAGTGTTATTATTGCAAAATCCATAACGAATCCTTTGCGATATACAATGTTGAAGAACGTTAGTGGATACACATCTCAACAACTTTGAGAAGAATTGGAGGAGCGAGGATTGCCGACAGTTGGCCATAAATGGAGCTATACAGCGGAGACACGAAAGCCGTTGAATCCCGACCAACATCACCTCAGTACAGATCACAGTGTCACGACTATAATCATCAATAACCCCAATTAAAGAAAAGGATGAGGAAACTGCCGACACTAAATCGGACCCAACAACAGCAGCGGAAGAAGAGCAAGATAATACTGTACTGACATCTTCGGCAAAGCCAGGGGATCCAGCAAATACTGGAGCTATCCTCAACACCTTACTGGTACAAGGCCAAACAACAAAACGCAAAATTTGATCAGCTGGCATTCATTACAAGGCCAACAACAAAACGCAAAGCTCAACCAGCTTAGTAAGTTGATACTACAAGTTCAACAACAAAATGCGAATTTGAATGAGCGGTTTCAGCAACAGGATAAGAAGATGGTGAAATTGGAGGCACAACAAGAGAAGTTGGAGCAACAATTGGTGTGCTGGGTCAAACAGATCGAAGCCCGCCAGGAAAAAGGTCCGACAAACAACAACAATACCTCCCAACCAAATAGAAAACTTCAAGCTACAATTTCAAGCCGCAGTAAAACATAACGGATGGGGAGCAGAAACTCAACTTAATGCATTAATCTTGGCGCTACGAGGCAAAGCAGCGGATGTGCAACAGACCGTACCTGCAGCAGTGTTAAACAATGAGAGGATTTTTAAGGAATTGGAGCTGAGGTACAAACAGTCCCATGTTCAAGAGTTGTGCAAAATACATCTTCATAACCGCCGGCAACAACGAGATGAACGTCTACAAAATATGGAACGAGAAATAACAAACTTAGCTCGCCAATCATATTGTAAAGTACCGAGTGATGTCCTGAATGGGTTAACAGTAGATGCGTTCATTAATGCTGTAAGAGACGACCAGCTCAAACTGCACTTGTGGACAACATCAAAGGGAAAAGGAATGAACGAAGTATTGGGATCAGCTCTAGAATACGAGGCAGCTAGAGCCAGCCTTACTTCCGATTCCGTTAAACTGCGAAAATTTTATGTCGAGGATATAGCACAAATAGAGGCCATAATAGATGCAAAGATGAGAAGACCAGCACAAAGCTTCCAGAACAGCAGATGCCGCAGATCTCGCTCACGGTGTTTTAGATGTCAACAGCCTGGACACTACACCAGAGACTGTAAACAACCAGCAGTCGTAACCACAAAACAGTTAGACAGTCGAGAGAAACTGAGACAGATCGATTTACAGCAGGAGAAGAGTGAGGCAACTGGTTAAAGTCGCCTCATGGGCGAGGACCAGGGAAACTAAGTGCCAGCAGCTTTGCGGGGCGAAAGCTGGTGAGAGGAGGAGAGTACCTCAAGGTCACCGTATTAATTGCCCATAGATAGTCATGCAGATCTTGCTAGCATATGAATCGGTCATTGAGTCTACGAGCCTAACCAAAACGATCTAGTGCTAATAATGCGCGACTTCGGGTTTATTGCTACGAATTTTCATATTCTCGGTGTATTGATGTCACTTGTACTCAAATTTGGATGGGCGTTATCGGCCATACCCAGATATCGTGATTCTGGTCTGGCTAGTACACAAGGTTGATCATTAAGTCACCTATTCAAAACCACGTAGTGCTAATAATGCAAGACTTCGGGTTTATTGCTACGAATTTTCATATTCTCGGTGTACTGATGTCATTTTTACGCAAATTTGAATGGCCATTCTCAGAGATCGTGATTCAGATCTGGCTAGTATATAAAGTTGGTTTATTCTACGGAACTTTGATATTCTCGGTGTACTGATGTCATTTTTGCTCAAATTTGGATGGCTACTATCGGGCAACCCGGCCGGTCGTATATGAAGTTGGTTATTGAGTCACCTAAATAAACCATTTGGTGCTTACAATTCTTGACTGCGAGTTTATTCTTGTTTTATTAAAATATTTATTCTAATCGATTTAAAGTTCTAATCTGTTTTAATAAAAATATCGATAATTTGTATACAATACGTGGTTGAGTTTGCTTATAAATTTTCATTTTAGAAAATATTATATATTTATTATTCAAATTGAGGTTTGAGTCATTTTCTAAAAAAACTCATACTAAAATTTCCAATACGATTCATTTTTTTCCTATTTGAATTTGAAGTAACTCATACATACATAACATCTATGGAAAGTCTGGAATACTTCTCACCCGTTTCATGATAATGCACCATCACACAAAACACAACCGGTCATGGAAACGTTGGAAGCACTTAATTGGGAAATACTTTCACGTGCGGCTTACTCGCCAGACTTGGCTCCGTCCGATTATCACTTATTTGCATCGATCGTGCACGGGCTTGCTGAGGAGCACTTCACTTCCTACGAAAATGGCTCGATAACTGGTTTGCCTCAAAAGAAGAACAGTTTGGGATGGGGAAAAATGTATCCCTAATAATGTGCAATACATTTTACTAAAAAATTCCGGTTTCATATTTACACACCTAGTATACTCGATGAGAACAAATTCGCTGCGATTTAGCTAAACTGTATATTGAATCACCATTTCTATATGGTAATTAGTCACCTTGTCATCACACACGATTAGTCATCGCGAAATGATCATAATTTCCACTTCATACCGATTTCGGTACCTACAGCAAAACGCGTTCCACATCGATAATTTTTGATTTATTAGCCGCAATTTCGATTAAACAATATGAGTATAAAACTAAAATTAGAAATAAATTCTAATCAATTAAACAAAAACGTATTAAGCACTCGGATTTTCCCTGAATAAAACGAAAAAAGTGCGCAGAGTCATTATACCGTGACCGTCAAAATATGAAAATTACAACAATAAGATTAAGTTATCGCTTAAAATATATAAGACATTAAGCCCATTTTCAAGGTCTCTTGTCCCATAATGTAAGATAAGAACTAAGAATTTGTAAACAGCGCCGAACTGTCCTGCACATCATAATTATTTACTGTCTAATTATCTCGTGCGTAAGCGAAAGTATTATAAAAGATTTATTGGAATTACTGTAATTAATATTTTTACTGTAATATGGTTAGAGAAGGTAAGCGAAAGTTGTTTTTTTTTGCATGAAGAGCGGCCGCGCGATTTTTTTGGCCATAACACCATATCAAGGTTGTTAAACTTACTTGTTTCGTATGCACCCCAACTTCCTGTTGTGATCTTAACGTTGACATTTTATTTTAGAATTAAACCGTAATAATACCGTCGTATATATGCACAATCGTAAGAATGCCTATATGATGAGAAAAGTGTGGTAAGAAGAAACTGCTTAAGAATTTTATTTATATTTTTGTAAAAATTCACATAACTTTGTCTTCTTCGGCTTCGTTTACTTATTTTAACACAAAAACTAGAAAACTGGTTTTCTTTTTACTGCTTATAGAATTCTTGGTACTATTCGGTACGAAAACGTACTTACAACAAGTCTTACTTAAGTATTTGTATAGTTACGTCGTTTCGATATGAACAATAAATAAAACAAAAAAATCGTCTTACAAATGTTTTTTTGTTTTGTTGTGCTTAAGATTTTTTTGTTTACATTCTTAATTCATGAAGTTGCTTATTTTTGTATTTCCCATGATTTTTTTTTATTTTGCTTTATTTGTTTGTCTTTAGTTGTATCTCGATAGCTTTGATCTAGACATTGTTGAAACACCCACTTTCCCCGGTTATATGATATACCCTCCCAGCAATTTTTTATAGTTTTTTGTTGGTTTGGCAATCATGGCGTGTTAAAATCTATTACCAGCCAAAACAATATAATTTGGTATAGATCTGACACGAATTTCTTGTCTTAATTAAAATGTCGTGTTTAATTATCGATATGAGTTTCGTGATATGGCCACCATGGATTTTGTGGATAACGTTAGGCACATGTTTCATGTTTAATGTATTTTGGCTAATTAATTTCGAAATTGGTTGTGAACCTACAACATCCGGGAATTATTTTGGAATTAGTTTTGAAGATCATGAACAATTTTATATCTCTATTGTTCTCCGTGATGTACCGCTATATTTGGTAATTAGATGATCCGGTAATTAAGAAAAGATTTGAAGAGTGTTGTCTTGGTTATGTGGGACAACGAACCTGGTGATGATGTTGATGAATTAAATGAGATTGATAACGGTTTTGCAACGAATATCAGCAAAGTAAACTAACTGTATATAGAATTTTGTAACAGATTGATGAAGGTCCCAAAAATCGCTAGACTCAAATATTTATGCTAGGCATATGGTGTTCGCGATGAAATTAATTGTCTCAACATCGAGATTTGTAAAGTTCCACCATTCATTCCTACATATTGAAGCTCGAAAAAGTGGTTTTCAAAAGGGTTTATGTGTATGTGTATATCTTTCTGGTTGCCAATTTGCGTAGATGTTTTGGAGGTCAGCAGGATTAAACGATCGGGATTAAAATTAATATTTCTAAAAGTTAAACTAGGTCTAAAATGGTTCGTGCAAGTTGGAAAATCCAAGTGAAATGAAGCAAAGTCGAGAATTTCCACTCAAAATACGACACAGGCAAATATTTTATGAGGTTTTACAGGGTTGGCGTAGAATGGAAATATATGATAATAACAAAATTTGCACTTGGTCTAAAAACTTCCAAACCTCTAGTGTTATTGTGGTAGTTGTAAGTGTTAAAGTGCTTTAGCATAATTTGTGACATTTTTCAAGGACGTTTTATATGAGACATATCTATTCCATAATAATCTAATACTTGGCTAGCAGCGCCAAAACGGTAGATTTGCGAATTAAATTGCTGATAACAAACATTTTCGTTTGCTCCAAAACCTCTTAAACGACATGCCTCTTGATTATACCGGAACGGAATATGTACGCAACCAGCGCCACAACGGTTGTTATCAGCACTAATGTGCTTAAGCTAAATTTGTAAAATTCTTCTAGACTGGTATCACTTATCTGATGATACTGGGGAAAAGATCCACTATGTCCAAGACCTTTCAAACGATATGGCATATGATTTTGTAATAATTGAGAAACTGATGTGCTTCCAGCGCCAATGCGGTGCTTTTTAGTACTAAAGTGTTTCAGCTAAGTGCTATTTGTGGCACTCTCCAAAATCTGTTCATTGATATGCCAAACGTACATAATCTCGAATCTTTTATTATTATTTTTATTTCACAACGGCATGTTATTGTGGCGTATTCGAATTGAAAAAAATTAAATTTTGTATCGCGCGGAAACGAAGCTACTCATCGTTTGGCTAAGCACGCCAAACTCAACCTATTCGAGATAAGGTCGTAAATTTTGATGAAACAAAAGATAAGAGCACCAAAGAGGATTATTTTGGCCCCTTTACTGTCACCTTCCAATTTTGTAAAGCAAAATATTTTCGCGTTGAACTTCCAACTGATAAGAAATTCACAGACTGCTGCAGAAAAGGTAAGGTTTTGTTGCCTAAGCCGAAGGATATAGGCGATTTAGAACTGAGCATTTTTTAATAAGAGAAATCAATGAAAGTTTATTTCATTGTAAAAAGGAAGGTATGCCATAAACATTTGAAAACGATTTCAGCCAAATGGCCGCCGCGGCTACGCTTGCAGCACCATATCTTTTTTATGAAATTTTCCATGACCAATTCGCACATTTGCAGCTATATGTCCTCGATAACTTCACGAATTCCATTTATAAGGTCTTGAATCGATTGTGGAGCATTGGCATAAACCTTATCTTTCACGTAGCCCCAAAGAAAAAATCCGAAAGGTGTTAAATCACAAGATCTCGGTGGCCAATTGTGATCACCTCTTCGAGAAATAACACGGCCAGGAAACTTTTCTTGCAAAATTGCGATTGTTTCGTTGCTTATGTGGCACGTAGCGCCGTCTTGATGAAAATAAACGTCGTCCACATCAATACTTTCCAATTACGGCCATAAAAAATCATTAATCATAGCTCGGTAGCGCAATCCATTCAGTTGCACCAGCCTCATTTTCGAATAAGTAAGGCCCAATCACACCGCCAGCCCAAAAACCGCACCAAACAGTGACACGTTGAGGATGGAGAGGCTTTTCAACAATCATTCTTGGATTTTCTGAGCTCCGAGGTGAAAATTGGCCTCATCACTGAAGATGATTTTTCGATGAAAATCTGAATCATTTTGATGCATTTGAAGAACCCAATCAGCGAAGATACGACGTTTATGGTGATCGACCGGCTTGAGTTTTCATGTTAACTGAACTTTAAAAGCCTTAAGACCTAAGTCTTTATGCAAAATACGGCATAATGTCGTTTGTGGCATGTCTAATTCCAAAGATCGACGAGCAATCGACAAACCTGGGTTTTCGTCAACACTAAGGGCTACAGCAGCAATATTCTCAGTTGTTATTGAGCGACGCACACGATTTCGATTCTTCACATCACTAATTTGTCCCAACAGCTCAAATTTTTCCACCAGTTTCACTATTGCCGGCCGAGAAGGTGCTTCACGACGACTCAAAAGTGCTTTAGTTTTCCAGTGACTGCAAAATTTTCACCATTTTTGTAGTGAATTTTAACAATTTCAATGCGTTTTTGGAGCGTATATCGTACGATTTTGAGTAATGACGTAGTTTTTACTTGTCAAATGTCAAAAGATGACCGCTTCAAAATTGACAGCAGGCTATTCAAAATGAACCCTCTTATTGGAAAACCCTTTATAAGTGCTGTTCCATTCGCTTCGATGTGGGCGAAAATTGTCGATTTGCAGGATGAGGCCCTTATGTATTCAAAATACACGGACAAACGTATCATCGCACTTCGCATTTGGAACCAATTAACAATCGGTGTCACACATTATTGACGGACTAATTCCGATTGTGAGAATGGAATTTAAACGCGATATACATTTTGATCAATGCCGATATAATACTCCAACCCTAGTGTCCCAAAATGGACCCTATGACTTACGGACTCGCTGGGTAGCAGCGGAATTGGCATGTAAATGTTAACCAGGGCTGTCTTTCATCGAGTGCGAAACAATATCACCATGCTTCAATTTTATCTGCATTAACAGCTATTTGAGACGCCTTTAATCCGATTATCAGTTCTGACAAGCTGACACAACAATGGTTAGTTGACTCGTATCTACAAGTGGATGCCAAAAAAGTCAATAATATCCGCCAAAATCAGCAACATTTGAAAGCTGAGCAATAAACGAGAACTTGGTCGCCTGTGTTTCGAGGAAGATCCTGTGATGTAATGTCAATAGTTGCAAAGTTTGGCGCTCCAGACCTCTTATAACGTTCACTGCAAATCGTGGTTGGCGTGAAATAACAGAAAATTTGAGACCGGATTTAGTGGCGCGAGTTTTCAAAATCAAACTCGACTCCCTGATTGATCATACACGTCTATACCATTGAGTTTCAAAAGCGAGGCTTTCCCCACCTACACATTCTGGAGACCTTAAGGACCGAACACAAATTCACAAAAGTCCAAAGAATGGATCAATTTATCAGTATAAAATTTCAAGGCAGCATCAATTTATCAAGATAAAGGTAGCAGTAGAGAACCATGCATGAAAAGCAGAAGCTTTTTTATGTTGACGGCCCCGGGGGCTCAGAAGAGACGTTGATTTACACATAACTGATGACCTACTTCAGAGGAAGAGGAAAAAACGTTTTGCCAATCGAAACAATGGGAATTGATAGCGAAGAGGTGATCAAGAACAGGCTGAGCACAATCACTGGCTAGTGGATGTGAGATCAGGAAGTTTGTTTCAAATACCAGGTATTTTTGAAGAAGAAGTCATTCAAATTCCATGTGGAATAATTACAACTGAAAATTTAATAACCAAGATTTTTGGCCAAATTCAGCAGATATTCGTTGACAATTTATCAAAAAGAATCATCGTTGCACATAACAAATGCACAAACACTTGAAATGAATCGAAAAATCACATATATTACAGCGCTGATTCCAGCGTGACTGAAGTTCCCAATGTTAATCTTAATTTCTCTAATTAAATTTCTCAAGGACCAAATTCCATTCGGTTTCCCACCTCATGTGCTTCTTCTGAAAAAACGTGTATTATCATGCTTCTGAGAAACCTTTATCGCATTCGGTAAAGGCCAAAATAATTTAGAAATGAAATAAAGGAGCAAGTGTACCGACCTCTCGAATTGATTTGGCAACATCGGAAACTACTCTCCCATTTATCTTGTGTCGCCGGCAATTTCCCCTCCACATCCATGCTTCATTGTATGAGCCTTCAAAAAACGTATTTTCCCGTATTCATCTAATTTTATTTTTGGAACCAGCTAATATATGTTGAATATTACGAAATTTATTAAGATGTGCAATAGACACCCGGAGGCGCCAGTGTGCCCACTATTACAACTTTATTCATTACTAATTATTCATTACTAGAAATATTAACTATATGCCAGATAAATAATTAACAAAATATACAATTTTGATGGTTACAACTTAGGCTCTTACGTGTTCGCTGTTTGGGCATTAATTAAACAATTTGTTTTAGAAAGTAAAACCTCAATCACGTTTGTCCTTTTTCACCATCAGTCATTTTCCAAGGCTCTAATACGCACACATCGCCAGATAAAATAAATGGGATAAACTCGAACAGCGATAGACAGTTGCAGACACAGTTGTATCTTAACTAGTGAATAGTGCAAGTTAAGAAGATAAACGCAAACTGTGCGAAACGTAAAAGTAAAATAGTGTGAAAAGTGATAAATAGTGATAAAGCGAATTGTTGAAGAAATTATTGGTGTTGGCTTAAATGAAATTTGTACCTTAACCGCTGAGTGTTTTATTTGCAAAATCCAGTACGAATTCGTACCAAACGCCCAAAATTCGTAATAATAAACGTACATTTTGACAAATAAATTATATAGTTAAAGTCAGTTCTACTTTTTGAATTTTTTTTTTGAACTTGTACTGCTAACAGCTAACATTATTCTTACCATAATTTTAAAATTTCTTGGTTCACGAGGCAATGTACACGCCAGACGGATTGCTTGATAAAGATGAAACTTTAAAATTAAGCTTTTTTTTAATCCATGCAATCTTTTTCTGGGGCCGAAGCACCCCTCGCTCTTTCGCGGTTGATTTTCCCGTCTTACTTTACGCAATTCCTGCCAAATCGAAGACGCACGGCTATAGGACCGATTTAAGTTACCACTGTGCATTGCATAGCTCCATGCCAGCCTATAGTACTGGACATGGAAGATGGGTCGGCCCATGAGTTTTGCACGCCGATAGGGGTTCGTAGTTGTGTTCCTTTTATTCACAGATCGTAATCTGTTGATGAAAATTTCCTTTTGCATCCTGCTCCTATCGGGATTCGAACCCGGTACCTCCCGATCCAAATGCCAAAGCTTTAATCACTGTGCCATTTGGTAAGTAAAATAAATTGAGACAGGAGGTCCCAGTGATGTTCGGTCGATATCGATTCAACGGAAGTGGTAGCTTCTATAGTATTTTTTCGTTTTTCGTAGCTATTTTGAAAATTATATCATTCACAAGAAAAACTTGCTTTGAAATTATATCATTCACAAGAAAATGACGAGTCCTGATAAAAAAAAACTTTATTTCACCAAAATTTGACATCTTTACAGTCCAGGCGGAGCGACTATTCGGAATGATACTTCAGACTTCAGCTTTTCCATAAATTTAGAGATCTTTACGAAATTTGGTGGAAATGCGTGTATGTCCCGTAAATGACATCTTTCATATTTTCCTTCTCAATGTTGGCAATGCTGCTGAAAACTATAGCATTTACTAAAACGACAATGAATTCAAAATATACGAGAGAATGTGCATAAATGCGGGGTAAAAGATGTTGACTACAACAGATTCACTCGTTCACTTTTTGTACGTAAAAGGAATTAAAATGCCGATTGATGATTTTCTTTCCACGAGGTGCTACACAAAGATTTAATTTATTACTTTCTTTTACGTAGTAAAATTTTCAACTTCGAGTATTTTGAGAATTTACCTTTTGCTATATCGCCAAAGTCAAAAAACAGGTTTTTAAAAAGTCGTTGTGTGTCCGTGTGTGTAGATTAAATGGCTGTGTCCTCTCTCTACAGTATATCATTTACAGGAAAAACGATTAAGAACTAAACGATTCTAAATTTATTTTGCAACAATATCGACCCTGAATGTGTACTCTGTAGTTTAGGAAGATTGATTTATTAGGATGAAACTTACTTAGCCCTTTCGTTTTTAAAAATGATCTGTGTGTCTATCTGTGTGTATGTGGTTCCGTGCAGACTAAATGTTTGTTGGATCTCTTCAGCCCAGAAGGATTTGCTGATTGTGATGAAATTTCATATTTACGCTTTTTCCATAAATTGAGAGATCCCAGTGATTTTTGACCGAAATCGATCTACCGGAAGTAGCAGCTTTTAAAGGAGCATTTCCGTTTTTTGCAAACATTTTGAAAACTATATCATTTATGAGAAAAACGAAAAAGATAATCGAAAAGATTCTAAATAAAATTTGCAACTATATCGACCCAAATGAAGTTTCCAAAATTCACCGGAAGTGACGATTTTTTAGAAAAAAAACTGGTTTTCAATAAAATTTCGGCACTTGTACTGCGCAGATAGATTGATTAAACAAAACGAAATCGGTAGACCGGAAAAGGAAGCTTCCACAGGACCTTACATTAAGTTTCAAATAAAATTTGTTAAGATCATTATTTAAATTTTACCGGAAATGACGGGTTTTGATAAAAAAAACTTTACTTCATTGAAATAAAGCAGCCAAATTTACTATTCGGAATAAAACTTCATACGTAAGCTTTTTTCATAAATTGGGAGACCGTTACGAAATTTGTGCAACGGAAGTGACAGGTTTCGAAACTATAACATTTATAAAAAGGACAAAGATTTAAAGGATTCGGTAAGTTTATGGGTGATGTATTCGAGATTTATGTATACCTTCGTGGAAAAAGAAAGTGTTAATGATTATTCGGCAAATATTGGTGTATCGCGTTGAAATTCTATTAATTTAAATATACTTCAAATAAATATTTGGGGTATGAACGATCTAGCTAAATCCGATAAGTTATTACTTTTTATAGGGAGTCTCAAAACCGATATACATATTGTAGTAGTTTCGGAAACATTTGTTCAAAGTTCAAATAATTTTTTTTATAATATTAGAGATTACGTTAGTATTTTCTCTTGTACGGATGATAGAACGGGTGGTAGTATTGCTATGTTCATTAGGAATGATATTCCATTCACCATGAAAATTATGGATGACGGTTCTTTAACATCCCAATACATATGCATTCAACTTTTGCAGTTTAATCTAACGAAGGTATGCGGAATATATAGGCCGCCTAATTCTGACCCAGCATCGTTTCTCGGTTTTTTAGAACAACTTCTCAGAAACCATAAATCTACACACGATTTTATTTGTTGGTGACATGAACATACCTGTTAATAAAAATTCTAACTTAATCTCAGACTATAACGCAACCTTGCTCTCTCATGGTATGATTGTAACAATATTTTAGACCACTCTATTAGCAGTTTTCATAATATTGAGCAAGTTCGAAATTTTACCATGGTAGCCGACATAAGTGATCATAGTTTTGTACTCTCAAAATTTCGCTTCAAGCCTAAATATTGTACTCGGACACTAACGTAAAGGTACGTTAACTACAAAAAGGTTAATGAGTCCTTTGAATATTTTTTAATGATTGACACCAGAAATCCTGAGTGTACTCTATAACGGATTTTTGATATGCATAATAAACTTGTTCTACAGTTTTCCGTATTGAAGGAAGTAAATGTAAAAATGAAAAATGCAAGTGTTTGTCCTTGGATGACTCTTGATCTCTGGGATTTAATTAAACTTAAAAACCGTATATAGAAGCGTTTTAAAAGGAACAGTACTAATATAGAACTAAAACATAAATTAGATTTGCTAAATAGGAAGATCAAAAACGGAAAATATTTTGCAAAGAAGCATTATTTTGACAATTTATTTAATAATTTGAGCAAAAAGAGATCTGGAAACAGTTAAATCAGTTCATGGTAAATAACTCTAATAATAGGATCCACTCCGTTATTTGTAATGATGTTGAGTATCATGATTATACTGCTATTGTTAATATATTTAATCGCAGTTTTCTTAATTCTGTTGATTCTTCTGCATCAGCAAATCCAGGTTCAGATGATTTAAATAAATTTCATACTATGGTGTGTAGTATTAATTCGTGTTTCTTTTCACGCACTTCCTGCAGCGAAATATCGAATTTAATTTCAAATCTCCGTAATACAAAGGGTGGTGGTTATGATAACATTCGTAATGTGGTTCTGAAGAATTATTTGCCATTGTTTTCCGGTTGGAAACCGGTGCTTACCCCGATTGTCTTAAAATTGCTAAAGTGACACCTATCTTTAAGTCTGGAAATTCTAAACTAGTTAATAATTATCGTCCAATTTCAGTTTTGTCGGTATTTGACAAAATTTTAGAAAAAAAAATTACTAACCGGATGATCGACTTCCTAATTTTTTCTATTCTCGTCAGTATGGATTTCGACAAGGTTCTGGTACAGATTTGGCCTTAACAGACATTACGGATTTGATCTATCGTAATTTTGACAGGCAAAACTATATCTCTGGCCTATTTCTTGATCTTCGTAAAGCTTTTGAGTGTATAGATCACAGTTTACTTCTTCAAAAATTACAAATTTATGGCTTCCGTGGCCTATCATACAAACTGTTAGCAAGCTACCTTGGTAATCGAAAGCAGTTTGTGATTCTAAATGGTGTAAAAAGCTCCACTTCAGGTGTGAACTGTGGTGTTCCTCAAGGGAGTGTCCTTGGTCCTCTATTATTTCTAATCTACGTAAATGTTATGGCCAATTTGCCGCTCACGAGTCATTTTAGAATGTTTGCTAACGATACGGCCCTGTTCTATGAATCCAGAGATTGTCAGGTAACAATGTCACATATGAGGGATGATATTATTTTACTTTTGGATTTTCTTCACTTAAACAAAATATCTGTTAATTTTAATAAAACGAAATATATAATTTTTCACTCCCCACGCCTGCAACACATTGATTTACCACCACTTCAAGTAGCAAATTGCACCATAGAGCGTGTGGACCTGATTCTCATACACTTCTTCTACCTTTGGTTCAGCTGTTAAAGAGATACTGAATAAATTGCAGATTTTACAAAAGGTGCTGTAAAGCAATGTATAAACTGCCTCACCTATTTCGTACTGTGGAGCTCTATCGAACTATTGATATAGGCTTTCTCCCAATTAAAGCAATTTTGCGATGTATGTGTCGATCTACATGTTTAAGTCTCTACACATCCCATCATTAATTTCGACTATACAAATCGAATTTCTAGATTATGGCTATTCAACCAGAAATTCCAGTCAGTTGAAGCGCCCCCAAATTAGAATGATTGTGAAATACATACCAAAAATAATACCAAAAATGTACACTGTTAAATTCAAAAATATTCCAGTTGGATTTGTTTTGTAGTGAAATTGAAACATTTTTAGATAATCTTTAACATTTATACTAGAGAAGTCTCTGAACCCCTAATAGTGTCGCTGTAAAGATCAAATAATTTTCTAACAATTTTAGATAAACTCGAGAAAATTGTGATACAATTTACTAAAGTTTTTTCAATTCTAAAGAAGGTTTTTTTAGACAATGTTTCTAGAGATGTTCACGGAGTCTCACCTATATGGCTAAATAGCTAAGTCAAAACCTCACGTGTGTGTGGTGAATAAGGTTGAGATATGGTGATTTGTAAATTGTCCAGCGTATTTTAAACAGTAGTGGTTTTTGATTTCAATCTATTTTCAAATTTTTCTGTTGCCGCTCCTTGAGATGTTCATAATTTTTTTAATGTATTTTGGGATAGCATAGATAAAATTCTAACATTGAAATAAACATGGTTATTTTATGAAAATATTTACTGTGCCATATACGACTTAGGAGTTTCATGAATTTTCAAATTTTATTTCACCGATCCTAGAGATGTTCACGGGGTCTCCCCTACATGTTCAGAGAGATCAGTCAAACCCCTATGTGGGTAATGAACGGGATCTAATTATGATGATTTTTGACTAGTCCACAGACATTTTTACGTTTACGGTTATATCGCCCATCCCAGAAATGTTCACGGGATCTCTTTCATAAATTCGAATATGTCAGAAAATTTTCTATCAATATTGTGAAAATGGGACACGAATGATGATTTTCATCATGTTTTCCATAATTTACAACTTCTTCGTTTACAATTTTACTCTCAATTGGAAATTTTGGTATTTTCTCCAAAAGGATTTTTACCCAATTGACATTCTCAAATAAGCTACGAACCCGATTTATTGTGAAAACAATCAAATAACAAAAATCCTATGGATGTTCACAGGGTCATGTTTATACTTTTGGATAGTTCAAAGTTTCGACTATCGATAGTGCCGAACAAGGTTCAATTGTGATGATATTTACTGGACCATATACGACTTAGAAGTTTCATGAATTTGAATAAATTTTCAAATTTTATTTCACCGACCCTAGAGATGTTCACGGGGTCTCACCTACATGGTCAGATAGATCAGTCAAAACCCTATGTATAGGTAATGAACGGGATCTAATTATGATGATTTTTATCTAGTCCAGAGACATTTTTACGTTTACGGTTATATAGCCCATCCCAGAAATGTTCACGGGATCTCTTTCATATTGACCTGAAATTTTTTCCACATGTGAGTATTATTAAGACCCATCAATTGAATCTATTTCCAGCCATGACACTTTAAACGGGCAATTTTTAGAAATTGTCAAATTTTGTGTGTGCGATATATTCAATCGAGTTTTCCCGGACTCCCAACATGAAAATTGACCTGAAATTTTTTCTGGGTATGAGCATCACAAAGACCTTTCATTTGAATCTATTTTTCAAAAGGCGGTTTGATGGCTTGTTGGCATCTGTTAGTCTACCATTACGGTGCAAATTATTATGCTAGCAGAGACCGAGTACCTCGCCACCGATTAGGTTAATAAAAGTAAAATTCACTTACAATTTAAAATTTGTTGTTATTATTCGTCTTGCGTTTTCAGTAATAAATAGTTGTAACGTTATAAGCGCACGAGAAACTGGTTCTTTTATAGATTTTTGTTTTGGTGGTGTTGCGTTGCTTATTTATTTTGTATTGTGAATCTTAAAGAATGTGATCTTAATACATAAATAAATAAATAAATATACATTTTTATGTGTGTGTGTGTGTGCGCTGATAATAACAAAATATAAACAATTTTGCACTTGATTGTTCAACTTCTCGTTATATTAGAAAACTTGCCAGGCTTAATAATGTTGTTGTATTCCTAAACCGTATATGGTTTAGATTGGGTTGTTGAACTAAGCAAAATCTTATATAAACATAGAAACGTTGTGTTGCTATTTTTTATCTTAATCATCTCGACGTTTAATCATTCAGTAGTGTGCGCGCTAAGTGCTGAACTTAAATTTATGTAAGATTTCATTTTCAATTCATAACATATTAAAGTACTCGTCTGATGCTATGCATTTACATGAACATGAAGTTCAATGCTTGAATTAATAGTTAATTTAATAATTTTTATTTAGTAAAACTATGCATTAACAATTCATGTTATGTAGAGTTTAACAACCATAATTATCCAATTATCATGTACTATTATATGGTTTGCCGATTTGTATGAGATTACACGCATGTTTGTACATGACTTTGTAAATATATACGAGTACATCATGTATATTGTGACTGCGGTCTAGACAAAACATTTCGTTTTAAGAATTTGTGTCCCCCTTGTCCTCGAAATATAAGTATAAGTTCGAATATATTAAACCAATTAGTATAACGAACTTATTATTGTGCGCTACATTACCCAATTCGGGCAAAGTGTCAGGGCGAGCAACAACATATTTTGTACATACATTGGCACGAATAATTCAACGCCAAAAATGAAAACGAAACTATAAAAAATTAAATAAATTGCGTTTTATAATTTTATTTTATTTTAGTCACAGCACAGTATTTCATTCAGTTTTTGCTAAATTTGGGTACACCACACTATTTAGCTGGCATAGCAAAAAAATGTATTCAATTTTTTTTTTGTTAGGTTGATTTGGTTAACACTTTGGAACCAAAGAGTTAGTTAGAGGACTTTTAGGTCGGAAAAGTTACTAGATTACCATTTAGCGATCGTGAGTAGTTGTGGTCAATATTGTTTGAAGAAACGCATATCCGCACCGACTCGTTGCATTGACCAATGCCTTTTAGAATTTAATTGCCTTAACCATTTCTAGCAACTAACGCGATATGGCACTTTAAAATTTTACTAACCACCTTTGTGTAAATAGTAGTTAGTTTTAATTACATAATAATACAACAATGTGAACATCAGTGGCACACATGCTTAACAAATGTATAAGTTGGAGTTGAAGATGCCATCATTCACCTCGTCTTGGAAGTTTTCGACTTCTAAATCATTATAATTTAATGGAAAAGAGGATTAATTGCTCGTTTCTGCTCATTGAGACCAAAGAATTATCGATGGAGTTATTGGATGAGTTGCCGTTGTTCTATCTTTAGAGTTTCATCTCCCTTAAACTTTCAGGTATCGCATTGAGTGTACATTCGATTAAAAATGGAGTGGTGTGTCTGTTACGCTGACATTCTTTTACCATGAATGTACTACGTCGCAAATAGACCACGCTTTAATATCGGTGTGAAATTTCTGACGTAGTCGACATTCGAGTCTATTCAAATTAGTATAGTCCGTGCATATAAAAAGGGTTGGATAATACTATTCGATAATAGTCGTGGCTATATTGCGGAAACTCTAGGATGAACTGTTAATTGGGTGGATATGATCAACTCTCATATAATATTTTTCTCAACATATCAAATTTTGTCAGAGGAGTCCAATCTTTTTTTATACGTTCGTACTATACTAATTTGAATAGGCTCGAATATCTACTATTCGATAATAGTAGCGGCTATATTGCGGAAACTCTAGGATGAACTGTTAATTAGGTGTGTATGATCAGCTCTCATATAATATTTTTGTCATAATATCAAATTTTGTCAGAGGAGTGCAACTTTTTTTATATGTACGAACTATAATAATTTGAATAGACTCGAATGTCTACTATTCGATAATAGTAGTGGCTATATTGCGAAAACTCTAGGATGAACTGTTAATTGGGTGTGTATGATCAGCTCTCATATAGATTTTTTTCTAAACATATCAAATTTTGTCAGAGGAGTACAACCTTTTTCATACGTACGTGCTATACTAATTTGAATAGGCTCGAATATCTACTATTTGGTAATAGTAATTGCGGAAACTCTAGGATGAACTGTTAATTGGGTGTGTATGATCAGCTCTCATATAATATTTTTCTCAACATATCAAATTTTGTCAGAGGAGTTCAATCTTTTTTATACGTTCGTACTATACTAATTTGAATAGGCTCGAATATCTACTATTCGATAATAGTAGTGGCTATATTGCGGAAACTCTAGGATGAACTGTTAATTGGGTGTGTATGATCAACTCTCATATAATATTTTTCTCAACATATCAAATTTTGCCAGAGTAGTCCAATATTTTTTCATACGTTCATACTATACTAATTTGAATAGGCTCGAATACCTACTATTCGATAATAGTAGTGGCTATATTGCAGAAACTCTAGGATGAACTGTTAATTAGGTGTGTATGATCAGCTCTCATATAGATTTTTTTCTAAACATATCAAATTTTGTCAGAGGAGTACAACCTTTTTTATACGTACGTGCTATACTAATTTGAATAGGCTCGAATATCTACTATTTGGTAATAGTAATAGCTCTCATATAATATTTTTCTCAACATATCAAATTTTGTCAGAGGAGTTCAATCTTTTTTATACGTTCGTACTATACTAATTTGAATAGGCTCGAATATCTACTATTCGATAATAGTAGTGGCTATATTGCGGAAACTCTAGGATGAACTGTTAATTGGGTGTGTATGATCAACTCTCATATAATATTTTTCTCAACATATCAAATTTTGTCAGAGGAGTCCAATCTTTTTTATACGTACGTACTATACTAATTTGAATAGGCTCGAATATCTACTATTCGATAATAGTAGTGGCTATATTGCGGAAACTCTAGGACGAACTGTTAATTGGGTGTGTATGATCAGCTCTCATATAATTTTTTTCTCAATATCAAATTTTGTCAGAGGAGTCCAACCATTTTCCAACCATCCATCAATTTTGATATGTACGGTCTTTACCAATTTGGATAGGCTAGAATGTCTACTATTTCTCATTAGTGAAAGGCTGTAGTGCTGAAACTCTAGGATGGGCTGTTAATTTTGTGTTTAACCTCAATCGGTAAACAGATAAATCTTTGAAATCATTAATATTTGCATACCAGTATATTTTTTTGTTTGGCAGTTGGTTTACGTTGTTTTTCGTATAAATTAATTGTATGTTAAATATAGACTATTTTCATACACTTTTAAAAATGTTTTTTGTGTACGCTACACTTTTTTGTTAATTTGTATAGCTCCAGTTTTAATTAACGTTAGAAACTTCACACCAGTCTTTTTATTTCTAAAGATAAAACTAAATCTTAACCCAATTATTTAAAAAACGTATTTGAAGTTAGACCAATTTTGATCCCTGAAAAACTAGATAGCAACACTATTTACTACGATTGTGATAGTTTTTCTATCAACCCCGAAAAACGCCATGTTTTTACTCTCAGCCCCAAAAATTGTGCTGAGAATGTTAACTGTCATAAAACTTAAATAATTCAAAAACAGAATATTCAAGAAAAAATAATTGATTTTTTTTATTAATCATGAACAAATTTGACCTCGAGATTTTTGCAGATTTACCATTCGCTATATCGCCGAAGTCAAAAAAGTAGTGTTTAAAAAATTTGTGTGTGTGGTGCAAACTAAATGTCTGTGGATACTCTACGCTCAGTCGGATTAATTGATCGGGGTAAATTTTCATACTTAAGGTTTTTCCGTAAATTGGAGGTCCCAGTGGTTTTTGGTCGAAATTAATCCACCGGAAATCACAGCTTCCATAGGAGCTTTTTCGTTTTTGCAAATATTTTGGAAAGTAGATCGATTACAAGAAAAAACGATTTGAACCAAAATATTGTAAACTAAATTTTAAAAAAACTGTTCAGATGACTTTTAATTTTACAGGAAATGGCGAGTGACAGTTTGATAAAAAAAAACTTTATTTCGCCAAAATTTTCGTCATCTATACAGTCCAGGCGGATTGAAACTTCGCAATGAAACTTAATGCTTAAGCTTTTCCATAAATTGGGAGATCATTACTATATTTGGTGGACATTTGTGTAACGGAAGTGGCAGCTTTTTTAATTATCTAAGACAGTTTTTACCAAAAGTTCGGCGAGTTTAATTTTTCGCTTTAGAAATGAAGTGTGTTGTATTCGAGACCTATGGTTGTATTCATTCATGGTAAGTCGGGTGTTGTAAAAGGTATGTGAAGTTATCCCAGAATTCCATCCCAGAAAATAAAAATATTTAATCCGACAACACTAACATGTCAATAACCAATTTGCTCTTGTGTGAAGTAGGCCAGCCCAGAATTATCAATTTTAATGAAAAAAGGAAGAATTATCAAATTTGATAAATTTGATTTGTAACAAATTAAAATCTAAAGTATCAAAAAACTGTAAAATTCTGAGTTGCATATAGTGATGGAAAATCACAGGCAATTTAAGAAAAAATTCTTTCCGTGGCAATTAGCCGAAAATGAACTCAGGGCTGGGAATTTTATTTAATCAATGAAATTCCCAGACCAGAGTTCATTGTCGGGAACTTGCCACTGAACGATTTTCTTCTAATTCAGCTCAAAATTAGTTACTAGTGTCAGATCCGAGACATTTTCAGTTTTGGCGAAATAATTTTAGATTGATCGAGCGGGACGAAAAATTATATAAAAATCAATAAAATTCCCAGTCCAGAGTTTATTTTCGGGAACTTACCACGGAACGAATTTTTTCTTACATTGCCTGTAATTTTCCATTTATGCTACTCAGAATTTTACAGTTTTTTGATACTTTAGATTTTAATTTGTTACAAATAAAATTTAATAAATTTGATAATTTTTCGTTTTTTCATTAAAATTGATAAAAATTCTGGGCTGGGCTACTTCACACAAGAGCAAATTGGTTATTGAGATGTTAGTGTTGCCTGATTAAATATTTATATTTTCTGGGATAAAATTCTGGGATAACTTCACTTACATTGTTGTAAAAGCAGTTTCGGGCCAGAGATTACAAGATTAAAAACAAACATTTTGAAAATATCATGTCGTGCCACTCCTTGAAATGTAATCCCCACAATGTCATTTTAAGGAAACCAACGAATGTCCTAATATTTAATGCAAATAATTTATTTCTATAAATTTTATACATGGAATAATTCGCCTTGAAAGCGGCAAACAGCGTTTGATAGGTTAACGTTTTTTAGAATTTTTCTATGCTTCGGAACTGAAATCCACAAATGTCAAGAACATTTGTTCTCAAATGTCCACAAATGTCAAGAACTGTTCGTTGATCTAACTAGCGGCCTACATCGTGTGATAAGTGACAGTTTAATGGGCTTAGATGATTTTTTCATTTTTCTATGCATGGGAGCTCTAGTTATAGTTCAAAAAGTCAAGAACTGGCCCAACTAGAGGCCTACATCTGTAGTCAGGTGAAGGTCTACTGACCTTGGATTATTTTTTGAGAACTTTTCTATACTGAGGAGCTAAGATAAAGTCCACAGAAGACATTATGTAATGGTTGGACCAATTAACGGCGTACATCGTTTGATAGTTAAGTTTAGTCCACAGAAGTCTAGAAATATACGTTGGCCTAAATAGCGGCGTACATCACCAGATACGTGAATGTTTATTTCGCTTGGATGATTAGCTTTAGAATTTTTGTATTCATAGGAGCTGAGATATGGCTCACAGAAGCGAGGAATGATTTTTAGAAAATATCGTTTTTGACAAGTTGAGTACCATACGGCCTTAAGACTGAAGTTGCACTCCGATTAGTTAAAGTTAATCCGTCTGGGCAGAAACATGTAGTTACGTCAGATACACATACACCGTATTGAGTTGTAGGATCTACCATCGGGCGCGTCCCCCAGTAGCAGATAAAATAATGCCTTTGCCTGTGGAAAATTAAATATCAGTATTGTGGAGCAAAACGTGGAGCAGAGACTCAGAAACCTAGTACTCTCCACCGTAAAGTGAGTGAGTAGGCAGACTTACACTCATCGAGACCCAATTATTACAATGGTACAATGGTGGCGAACATGAACACTGCCTCAGATTAGGAGTATTAAGCGGAATATGGATTTTGTAAATTCAGTCAAGAGTGGCACGAAAATTGTCCGATTAGCCGTGAAGGAAGCAGAACCGAAAACTGTGTAAGCGCCGTCAACTTTGGAAGTAATCCAATAAAAAAGTAAAGTGCCGGGGAATATGCTGATTCAAGCAAGGAAGTATTGGTTAAAACTTTAGAAACCAGAATCAAGGAGGTAAATCCCTCAGTGTCCGTAAATCCTAGAAATAACATTGTACGAATCAGGCAGAACAGTAGAACATCTACTTTTTGGCCTAACTATCGGAATACATCGTTTAAGAGGTGAATGTTTGATGAGCTGAAATGATTGTTTTAGAATGAATTTTTTTATGACAGGAGCTAACGTACAGTCCATAGAAGAATATAGTTACTATTCGACGACCCAACTAGCGGCGTACATCGGCGATTGTTTCGCTTGGATGATTATTTTCATAATTTTTCTATGCATGGGAACTGAGATACAGTCCACAGAAGACAGGAACTATTCGTTGGTCCAACTAACGGCGCACTTTGTTTTATAATTTAATGTTTATATTGATTGTAATCGAATTTTTTGGAATTATTCTATGCAGAAGAACTTAGATATATGTAGTCCACAGGAGTCAGAAACCATACCATGGCCCAACTTGCGGAGTAACTTTCTGCGCAATTTGGGTTAACGTATGGTGCCTAACTGCTGTGGCCTATAACTTAGCTCCTACACATTGAAAATATCTAAAAAACATGATCCAAGCTTATTCAACATTTACCTTCGAAACGACATATGCCGCTAGTTGGGCTAACGAATGGTTCCTGAATTATGTGGACAGACTCAGCTCCAATGCATAAACAAATTCTAAAAATAATCATCCATGGGCCAACGAATGGATTCTGACATTAACATTCAGTCCAAAGAACCTTATCAGTTTACTCTAAGCCCCGAAAATGTGAACTGCCTTGATAGTTTTTTCTATCATGATACTAACATTTTCTGTGCTGAGACTAAAAAATGGCGTTTTGGGAGGCTGATAGAAAAAATTGCAATCTAGAATCCAGTACAGCCATAAAATACATCCCATAAACATTTAGAGAAACAAATTCGGGAAGAGCAAATAAATAATATGATTTTTTTGTCCAGCCCCAAAAATTTCTCTGTTGTGATAGTTTTCATGTACCATAAAAATGTCATATTTTTCATCTCAGCCCCGAAAAATTATTGTGCTATGATAGTAAATATTTTGGGGACTGAGAGTAAAAATGTGGCGTTTTTGGGGGCTTTAAAATTTCGAAGGAATACAAAACCTCACCTATAGAGCAGGCAATTGCTAATATGGTATAACAAATAACAGTTTGCTGCGAGACCCAAACTACGCCAATCATCCCAAATCCTAGAAGTACAAAAGCGAATGTTCCGTCGGTGAGTACAGCAACAATGAGATCAAACAGTAAAATTAAAGGGTCGAATGAATAAAATTTACCGACTGAACAGGTCCAAATAAAGGAAAACGAAGAACTGGCGAAACTCTAGAGCAAAAGCTAAAAGTTGAAATGAAAACCCAGTTCTACGTAGCAACTTCCTAGTCCCGACTGGCAATTTGTAAGGAGCAAAACAATAAAAAATAACAACGTAGAATAATGCTGCGACCCAGTCCTGATACATGGAGCAAATCCCCAAACATTAATACCGATTGAACAGGCTACGGTTGAAATTAAAGACATTAAAGAGGTTACAACAAAGACAGTGGTACATAAGGCGATTGTAACAACTTTACTGATGTGATGGGCCTACTAATAAACTGAATTAATTCATTAAGGTTTGCCTAAAGTGACATCCAAACTGCGGTGACTGCGCCAAGTTCTATAGCGAAAATGATGAATGACGAAGGCAAGGTACGCATTTAGTGGGTAACCTGCCGAATTTATGTAAAAAGTTAAAACTGGACTGAAGTGTTCCACGTGCTGGTAGTATAGACATGTTGCCACATCATGTAACGGGTGTTTTTTTAGGAGGTTTGTTTTTCCGATAGATGTCGTTTTATTTTATGACAGTTGTTTTGACAGCTCAAAGTGGCATTTCTACTCAGTATTGTTTGGCAAATCATTATGAATAGGTTAACTCCAGAACAACGTTTTCAAATCGTGGAAATTTATTTTCAAAATCAGTGTTCAATTAAAAATGTTTATAGAGCACTTCGTGAATTTTATGGTGCACATAATCGTCCGTCAGAGACCACCATAAAGAACGTAATTACCAAATTTCGGTCTACATTCACTCTTTTGGATGCCAAGCCACCGACAAGAATGAGAAGAGTTCGTACAGAAGAAAATATTGCTGTCGTTGAGGCCAGTGTCGAAGAAAACGACAATTTATCGATTCGTCGTCGTGCTCAGCAAATTGGACTTTGTCCATCGACTTTATGGAAAATTTTACGTAAAGATTTGGGTTTGGTGCCATACAAAATTCAATTGGTGCAAGAATTAAAGCCACACGACCATCGTTTGCGCCGTGAATTCAGTGATTGGTCGTTAAATCAATTGAACGAAGATCCATTTTTTTACCGTAAAATTCTCTTCAGTGATGAGGCGCATTTTTGGTTAAATGGATACGTCAACAAACAAAATTGTCGCATTTGGAGCAAAGATAATCCACACGCCGTTCTAGAATTACCAATGCATCCTGATAAATGTACTGTTTGGTGCGGTCTATGGGCTGGTGGGATCATCGGTCCATATTTCTTTAAAAATGAGGAAGGACGACGCGTTACCGTGAATGGAAATCGATACAGAACCATGTTAAATGAGTTTTTGTTGTCAAATCTTGAAGATATGGATATGAATGAAATGTGGTTTCAACAAGATGGTGCCACTTGCCATACAGCACGTGAAACAATCGACTTATTGAAAGAAACTTTCAACGACAACATTATTTCGAGAAATGGTCCGGTGAATTGGCCTCCGCGTTCGTGCGATTTGACGCCACTCGATTACTTTTTGTGGGGATACGTGAAGTCATTGGTTTATGTGGATAAACCTCAATCGATTGACGCTTTGGAAACCAATATTCAACGTGTCATTGCTGACATACGCCCTCAAATGCTTGAAAAAGTGCTGGAAAATTGGACCTCCAGAATGACATTTGTGAAAAATAGTCGTGGTAGCCATATGCCAGAAATTGTGTTTAAATGTTAAATGCCAAAAAATTATCTACCAAATAAAACAAAATTTTGGTCATTTCATAATTTTATATGTGTTTTATTCAAAAAAAAAATCGGCAACCTCTTAAAAAAACACCCTTTAGATCACGAAGCAAAAGAGTGGAAGGAAGAAAAAAATTGTATGCTTTGTGAAAACAGGTCATCAAAAAGCATCGCGAATATAAACTTCATCCAGCAACCTAAACCATTGTGAGGTTGCACAGTACGTACACTAGTCCAATTCGTGCAGAAGGTAAGTTAAAATGGCGACCGTGTGAAAGCAATACAAAAATCTGGAAGGAAATAATTTGGCAAATAACCCTAGAGGCAATGCAAGCAGCCATATAGGGTGCGGCAGAAGGATCGTGGGGAATTCAATGGGGAGCAATTGAATGGGAAGTAAATTATTTATCTACAATATTTTCATTTAATTTTGGTGGTACATCCCATGTAGGGATTTGGCTGCCTTTTTTTGTGAGGTTACATTAAGGTTATTTTTAGAATATTCATTGATAAGTTCATCGAATCCTAAGCAGGTCCCAGAGCTGCTGGAAGGGAGCATGCTGCTGCTAGGTGAGGTATACTGGCATGGTAAGGGAGATGATCTCGTTCTCCTGACATTTATACAATATCATTCATACTGTTCTTGACCCTTCCATATTTTTTTCTAAACAAAAATGAAATGCAATAGGAAACACGGTGGCCGTGATTCTGAAGGAGCGGTGTCACTTAGAACATGCGAGAGAAAAGCTGAATTTCACAACTAGATAACCGAACTAGATAGTCGAAATAACTACACATACTTGAAAGAAAGGGTTCAATTGAAAGTTTACTAATCCCAAAGAATCGTTTCATTACTGCCAAATGTGACTTCCTTCACTGTGAAGCAATCTGCAATTTTTTAACGTCTCCCTGCGAACCTTATTAATAATTTACTAGTATATGCTATACTGGCCCTTGAGACCAAGAGCGCCTTGTTGCATATGAAAGCTTTCGGGAGTGAGTCGTTGTTCGTCCAGCGATTACGGGTATTATCGTTTGAGATTTTCATCAATAAATACGCAAAGGATGTGAATTTTCTTGAACAGGATTTAAAATTCTTGAACATAAAGTTTTGTTGAATGTTTTCAATTGACCTTCGAATTCTCCAGATTTCAACGAAAGTGGTCGAACTTGTTGATTCAACATCGATATCAATGTCTTCAGAATTTTCTAAATATTTTTCAAAGAACCTTAACTCTAATTCTAGTGACAGTATATTTATCGAAAAACACACAATGGAAGAAGGGTTTCGCTCCTTTACCTAATCTATATATGTTGGACATCATCAAACTGTTTGCTATTTAGTGCCAATGGATTAAGAATATTTTAAACTTCAATTAGGGTTAATAATCGAAAAGTTTAATTAATATTTTTTATTACATTCCGTCGCTAATGTAAATCCCCGATTTAAATGTCTCAGTTTTAATCTTTGCGCCATCTGATTAGTCGACCACTGTATTAACCACTGCATTAACATTTTGTTGTCCGAGTTATGTACCAGGTATATAGTTTTCCATAAGAAGACCTCTGTAGGAGTATACAACTTTCAGTCAGATTTTCTACTTATTCGTACAAGGAGGGACTACTATGTTCGGGAGATTGATGGGCAAGAATAATGTCCTCTATAAGAAGTCCTAGGACCAAATTCAAAACGAGCCAATAATTTTGTTCGATTTTTTTTTATCAGTTTTACAGAAAATTACAGTTGCCCTTGGTCAAGGTGAAAGAGTAGTAAATAAACCACCGGTCGTTCAACAACAACAATCTACTTCAACGGCCTATAATGGAAAATATTTTTTAGGACGATTTTCTTATCTAACGTGCTAACCAACATTATTTTTAGTTACCATTGTACACGGCGATGATGATAGTCAGCAACCAACCGAAGCTATGGTACAACTAAGTGGACTTGTATTTTACAACCCACAAGACGAACCAGTCGATGTAGAACCAAATTATGCATACACACAAACTGTGCTCTATATATTTTGACGACGATCATCAAATTAAAGACGATCATCAAATTATGTGACATTTCAACTGTGGCATTCAACGTTACACAGTCAGTTTTTATTAATAATTAAAAATGATAAAATTATATAACAGATAGCGCTCTTGTCATGAAAAGGTAGTTATTTTCTTTACATAATGTAAAAAGTGAGCTATGTAATTTACATGACATGTAAATAACCGTATCAACTATATCGTGTAATTTACACGCCCAACACTGATGTACAATCCTTTTATGTTCTCTGGTTTGTTTAATTGAGAATAAAACACAAATGTTCTACTCATTTTGTCACAGTGTCATGACAAAATTTTCTCTTTTACACGTCATGACATTCTAGCGTCATGATAAAATTAGGCGAGTCAAGACCGAGCATAAGGTGGCAAACTCGAACTGAAAAAAACAAAACGAAAAACTACTCTGCCAATTATCGACACGCAAAAATAAATTGTCTACAAAATTTTGGACACCAACATGTAGATGATACCGAAATACGCGTAGACGCACAGCACTGCACAACACTGATGCCTGTGCATTTTCTCTTTATAGATTTTATGGGGTATTATGGGATGCCTTGTCACATTTGGACTTCCCATCAAAATTGATACCCATGTGCAAAATATTAATGGATGGCTCCAAAAGCAAGGCGATAGTCGAAAGCAAACTCTCGAAGGATTTTAAATTATCATCAGGACGGCATATGCATCTTGGGTCGAAACATCGTGTCTCTCAAGAACTCCTACTCTCGTTGGAAACAACAGCCTAACAAATCGGCCTCCATATCAACGGAGCGCAAACCAAATACATGGCTATGGCTATGAATGAGTTTCAACACCTGGGATTGATAGTAAATGTGCAAAACTTAGCCTCTGCAGATATAATATCATGGATCGCAGCAGGTTACCGAGCATTCTACGCAAACATTAACATTTTCACAAACACTGGACAATAAAAAGCTTGCCGATTTTGAGTGCAAATTGCTGCGTATAATGCTAGGCCCTATGAAGGATGGATAAGTGTACAGGATGCATCTGAATCTCGAGATCAGAAATGATCTGAACAACTCTGATATAGTTGGAACAATTAGATCATCAAGGCTGTGAAGGCTCGAGCATGTTTGTCATTTCCAAAGTCGTACCATAAAGAACACCTTGGAGTCGGCACCAATGAAGACAGGACCTCATGGAGCGCCTCTTATTCAGTAGACGGATGACGTAGAACAGGACCTTCAAACTCTTGGTTAGTCTGGCGCCCTCTTGTTGTCCATACATGAATCTGGAAGAGCGTTGTAGAGGCGGACAAACAAAAGATGCTCTAAAATCGATAAAACGCGTGCGTTGTATCTGCTTATACAAATGACCATCGCCTAAAAATGCTCTAATCGTCAAGAAAATTCACAAGAGTATTCTCAAAGTGATGCTGAGCAATTATGTAGAAAATCATTATTGCCAAAAGTCATGGGAAACAGCCTAAATATTCTTTGAATAATTGATTTTTCGATGAATTGTTCAGCTTATAAAGGTTTCCGTGTATAATTGGAGCCCGTGAATAGCCGCCATATTGAATTTATGCAAATTGCATTAATTGCATTTTATAAATGCAAAGTAGTGAAAAGAATATAAAAAATAGAAAAGATATTAAAGAAATGTTTCAAAAACTGACAAATAAATAAAATCAAAGCTTTAACAAAAAAAATATCAAATATGTTTATTGAAAAGTTTCACTCAAAATATTGAGTATTTTATCAATCTGGGCCAATAACAAGCCACTTCCAGAGATTAGGGCAAGTCACCACTATAAACGTCGAATTGACGCATCTCTAAGGAACATTTTCCGGTATAAGGTTTTTCCTAGCGGAGAAAATGTATCCTTGTTAATAGCAATTCTCCGCCATGACTCTTGACTCTTGATTGGCCCAGACTGATTAAATACTCAAAATTTACGGTGGAAAATTGCTATTAACAAGGTTCATTTTCTCCGCTAGGAAAAAGCTTATACCGGAAAATGTTCTCTATAGATAGACCAATTCACCATATATAGTGGTATCTAGCCCTAATCTAACTCAACATCGGTTATAATGTTTGTGTTGTCCTAAATATTCAATACAAAATCGGATAGTTTTCTAGCGAGTAATGACCAGGAGCTAAGGATCGGGAGGAGGGGGGGGGGGAAATTAACGAAGAGCTAATTGCCGGGGTTATTGACGGGGGATAAAGGAATGCAGGTAATGACCAGTGGTAATGACAGGAGTGATGACTTAGGGGTAATGAGACCACTCAAACTTGCAGTGAAAAATTACTAATGCTAAATTCTCAACACCTGCCACATATATCTGGGATAACTTCAAGTAAATTATGAAATGGGTTTAATAGCCTATTTTGTATATTTTGTCGTACGTTCAACTTCAACGTAATACTGGTTCGGCTAGCACCTATTCCAGAGACAAATTTTATGGTGGCTTGGTCATCCAGTAGTTAATTTATTAAATCTTTCCGTGCCAACAACTAAATTTAACCAACGGCGCTGTTTTCAGCGACTTCGGCAAAAAATGTAAAAGTAGAATATTTTCCTATTTAAAACCACTGTTCTTCTACCAACACACTTTCCCTCCCATAAAACAATTACATATTGGTACCAATAAACTTTTAGCACAGGCTATAATCATTAACCAAATTATATACGTGGTGTTACCATTTATGGCACTTCCGGAGTTTAGAACATACAATTTTCAAAAAATTAAAATTATTTGATTGTTTTTTTTTTACTTTCAATTTAATTGTTTGCTAATCGAAATAATTATTATGGAAATGTATTCTGTGTCGACAAATTTAGATCGATGACTGTGGGCCGTCAATTCAACATGTCGATCATGTACATTTTAATTAATAAATCGCGATCGGTTGTGTATATGGCCTTAAGCATTCCACGGTTAAATATCTCCGCGTCCATTCGCATTCGTTCATACATATACGTAGATAGAAAGTGGATGCAACATTTCACACAAAATGCCGCAAGAAAATTCAATAAACAGTTTATCACGTTTTTGATGTAATTTACGGTACATGATCGTATTCTATGATTATTGTATATCGACCATTTAATTGGTAACAACCGAAATTAAATGGAGTTTTACGAGATCTATGATTATATTGAGTGTTTATTTCCCGTATTATTGAGATTGCTTTCACCGCGATAAACTTTAGGAAAAAAAATTTTAATGGCTGATCCTGAGGTGATAAAACATCTCGCCTAGGTGGCGGCGCACGGTGTGATCGCACCCAACTAATCTATAAACAATATTTTAATGATATGCAGTTCGACGAGTTAATTTATTATTTATTTAAAATATATGACAGATTATGTCATCCTCCTGTTTAGATACAGCTACGTCGACACACAAATATCAACAACTTGTTATAAATTATCGCTAGATTGCTAAATATACCACCGTGATCTTATTCGTACGTTTAACCATTTGTATATAGAGATTAATGCCCCAAGGTTACGATCTGGTCTGATCGCGCACACTCGAACTATACCAAAATTAAATTGCAATAAATCAAAACAAGAAAGTTGTTATGGCTGCAATTTAAAACGCGACAACATAATATGCCAAAACCAATATACCATACCATACATACGAGTACACACGCAAGTAGATCTTGGCATTGCATAATTTGTTTTGGGTCGACCCAAATCTCTTATTTTATTTAATTAAGAATAGACAGAGTGTATAAAAAACTTTAATTAAATTTGATTGATTATTTCAATCACATACACAAAATAATTTTTCTCAATTTAGTTACTGTCGTGTCATGATTAATTAAAAGAAATAAATCGTTAACACTTTGAGGGGTGATGTACATATTGTAAATTAAATGTGACGGGGAACAACCAGATTACAATGTACGGTTTTCGAGTACCCGCAAAACGTAACCGAACTTAGATATGAAATATTTACGACAATATAACAATCTACAATGCTAACCTAAATGCCAAACTACCTAATCAAATAATAATTACTTTAATTATTTCAATTACTTAACAATCGAATGGCAGCTTTATCGCTCTTAACCGGTTGACGTGTAATAACGTTTATAATTGAAACTCTTTGTGATATATTTACATTGATAAGGCTTCTGATCAGCGCAGTGCAAAGTATTTAAATATTATTGGAAAGCATTCTTAACGATTAATTTTTAAATGAATTGGGATGGAGATAATTTTAATGAAACAAACACACAAAATAACCTGAAAACCCAACAGAAAATTTCCAGCAGAAAAAATGTGTTTATGCTTCTCGCCGCTAGAGGCAGCACTATCACAAAAAACGTAAGATGGAGCAAGAATTAAATCCGCAGCACTTCATGAATTTTTAGTCATTTTAATGTAAGATGTTTTTTTTAACAGGAGTGTTAGAAAAACTCTCCGGTACCTACCCTGGGTTTATATGTTTGTATGTAAGCGGGATCATAATCTATATACGTGAGCAACATGAGCAACTAATTCAGAGATCATCCAGTAATTTATCTACCTTAAATTAGTTACTTGGTTTATGATGAGTAACCTAATTGAAAATTAGAACTGCCGAGCTCCAGCGGTTTCTACCTTTGGAGTCTTCCCACTCTTCATTTTTAAGTTCCTATGAAGGTTGTTGTTCCTGACGTACCATGGGGTATTCACAATCCCGCATAAACCCCAATGGTGAAGGGTCCATAATGGTTTTAGCATCTGCCTGTACAGAAGCAATTTGTTGAGTAATTGAGGGCTTAGAATTTCTCCCCATGAACCCGTACATTTTCCTATATTTAATGTTTAACCCATCTTTTTCTTTTTGATGTGTTCTTTCCGCCATAGTTTAGCATTGAAGGGCATGCCAAGATATTTAGCTGCATTTGCTTAGGCAATTTGGTTTGAGTTGAGAACCACGGGGATCCAGTTTACAGTTTGGTTTTGTAAAGATGACATATACTGATTTGGCTGCACATAATTAAATACACCATTTTTAGTCTAGTTACTCACAGTGTTAAAAGCTTATTGAAGTTTGCTTGTTGTTTCCGATACATCTTTTCCAACTGCTAGGATAGCTGTATCGTTTGCAATTGGTGCTCTTGTACTACCTTGAATATTAGAGGTTTGAGAGGTTTACTATCGTATAAAGGATGAACAGGATAGCTTCAAGTACGCTACTTTGTAGTATACCTACCGATATTCTTTTTAATTCTCAATATACGTTTTCAAGTGTGACTCGACAATGGCGATCTGTGATGTAGATTTTAAGTATTTGATAAAACTGCTTAGGTAGGTCTCGATGAAGTTTAATAGTTTAAATTTAAGCCCTTGATGCCAAACTTTGGCGAAAGCTTTCTCTAAACTCAAATTATTGTGGTGCGGTTAATCTTGACCAGCAGTTTTTTTTTTACATATTTTTGATATGCCCGGAAGTAGTAATACCGGTCTGTAAGATTATTTATCGTTTGCTGGTTTACCTGATTTAGGAATCATAATTACTCCAACCACTTTCCATTGACGTGGTATTTCAGTCCAAAGGCTACATTGAACCCTTACCTTAAGATTATTAAGACCAATTATGTTTAGGACAGTTGTATTTTCATTTGCTAGGCCTTGTTGTAATTGCCACCAGTTGTTGAGAGGTGACTGAGAAACTGGGCGGCTCCCTTTTGTAGATTTGCCTTCAAGTACATCATTTTGATTGTTTCAGATAACTTATTGTTGTTGTGAATGAGCTCAGCGAAAATGTCGTTGGTGGAGCTCCAATGCTCATAATCTCCATAAAAGGTTGGTAGCTCTATCTTGGGTAATTGTACTCTGGCTTCTCCAGAATGGTTCGACATCTCTCTTTGCTGGTTGCATTGTCTCATTATCAGCGTGTCTACTCTATCTTTAAGAGTTTCGTAGTAGCCTTTATGGAAGTATTTACTTGTTTGTTGTTCCTCTGGTATTTCCACTAGAATTTCTATATGTAATTTATCAATAACTTCCATTTCTCTGGATAATTGCTCGGTTTTTAACTTCCTTACTTGTTGTTGGCAGTGTTATTGCTCGCGCATCATTTAATCGGCTACGCATGTCGGCCATTGGTTTGTCGTAAACTCCGCAATATACTTTCTTGATTTTCGGTACGGATCATCCTGCTTAACAGTCGGATTCCTTGATATGATCTCGTCGTTTGTGGCAAGAAATTCATCATAGAGTTTTTAACTCTTAGATTTTCTTTTCGAGATAGAGTTTCGTTTTTCGACTATCTGCGTCTTTTCCGTAGTTTCTGGCTAGTGTTGTAATTCTTTCGGCAGAATCTTCTTGTGTTTGCAGCAACTCCTGCATTTTGATACACTAATGATGATTTCGAGTGCTTCTTGGATTTATTTACGCCAATCCCGTAGTTTGTTGGCTCGAAGGACCAAGTAGCGAGAGAAACGGCCACAGTTGGAGAGACTTTCTGCTTGCCACTTTAATCTAGCATTTGTCATTGCTGGCACATAAAGTTTGGTTTGTTTTAAACCATTCATTGCTTTCCAAAACCAGTAATCGTCATTCTTTAGTTCAGAAAGACCTTGAAGTCGGTTATTTATGCTTTCGTCCTTTATTAATTGTTTTAATTTTTTGTGGAGCACGAGTTACGCTCTTCCAATAACTTGTTAATTTAGTATAGAGTTATATTGTTTTATTACCACTGTGCTCGGAGTCATGATCACAGATGCGTAGACAGATGATGGTCCTTCACTATTTTCGAAGCACGTGTATTCCTCTAAAGCTCCTATTGTTACAAAGAAGTCAAGAAGGTCCGATATTTTATAAATGTCAGTAGGCCACTATGTTGGTTTATCGTCAGAGTGAAATTCACGGTGTTGAAAAGTGTTGAAAGTGTTGAGCAGTATTGAACAATGTTGAACGATTTTTGACAGGGGAAAGTGGAGGAAAGTTTTGAAAAGTGTTAGAAAGGTGTTTGAAAGTGTTGAAAAGTGTTAAATTTTGTTGAAGAGGTTTGAAAAAAGTAGAAAAGTGTTGAAAACTGTTAAACAAAGTTGAAAAGTGTTCCACGGTGTTGAAAAGTGTAGACCAGTGTTGAAATGTTTTGAAAAGTGTCGATAAGTGTAAAAAAGTGTTGAAAATTGTTGAAAAATGTTTAAAGTGTTGATAAAACTTTGTAAGTGTACTTAAGTGCTGAAAAGTGTAGAAAAGGTTTGAAAGGGCACCAAAGTGTTGAACAATATTCAAAAGTTTAAAAGAGTTGAAAAGATTTGAAAAGTGTTTATAATTGTTTAAAAGTGTATAGAAAAGTATAAAAATGTATAAAAGTGTAAACAAGTGTTTAAAAGTGTTAAAATGTGTTTAAATGTGTTTCGATGTGTTTAAAACTGCACAAAACTAGTTTAAAACTAAATTGAAACATATTTACGACAATTTAAAACAGATTTAAAACAAAATTAAAGAAGGGTTTCAAACCTGTTTCAATCAAGTATCAACCAACTTTAACACAGGTTTACAACACGGTTAAAATCCGTTTAAACAGGTTTCAAATAGGCTTAAACTAGATTTTAAAGAGTTAAATGTTTAAAGATTTGTTTAAAATGTATAGTTTTAAAAGTAACAGAGAATTTCAAACAGGTCTCAAACAACTTTTAAACGGGGTTTAAACAGATCTTAAACAATTTTGAAACAAGTTTAAACGATTGTTTAAAAGATTGCTAAAATTTTTGTTTACATAGGTTTCAAGCCTGAAACAGGATTAAACCAAGTTAAAAAGTTAATTTAAAAGTTTGTTTAAACAGGTTACAAACAGTTTTCAAACAGTTTTCAAGAAGGTCTCAAACAATCCTCAAACAGGTCTTTAACAGGTTTCAAACAGATTTAAACTGGTATAAACCAGGTTTCATCCAGGATTAAAACAAGTTTAAAAATTAGTCTAAAGAATTGTTTAAGAGTTCGTTTAAAGGTTTGTTTAAACAAGTTTCAAACAGTACTAAACCAGCTATAAACCAGGTTTAAAGCAGGTTGCCAAAGGTTTAAAACAGGTTTCGAACAGGTCTTAATCTGGTCTAAAACAAGCCTTAACTATGTGTAAACCAGATTAAAAACAGGTTTAAACAGATTTAAAACAGGTTTAAACAGATTTAAAACAGGTTTAAATAAAGTTTAAATCAGGTTTAACAAAGGCTTAAAACGTGGTTTAAAACGGGTTGAATCAACTTTAAAAGTTTGTTTTAAAGTTAATTTAAAAGTTTATTTTTTGTTTGACAAATTGCTTTAATTTGTTTGTAAAATTTTGTTAAAAAGGTTGTTTAACCAGGTTTCAAACAGATTTAAAACAAAATTCAAATAGGTTCAACCTACTTAAAGGTTTCAAACATGTCGAAAACAGGTTTAAGCCAGGTTTAAAATAGGTTTACACCAGGTCTTAAACAGATCACAACTACAGGTATCTAAGAGGTTTGAATCGTTAAATTAAAAGTTCGTTTAAAAATTTATTTAAAAATGTGTCTAAAATCGGTTTCAAAAAAATCTCGAACAAGTTTCAAACAGGTCTCATGCAGGCCTGAAGCTTCAAACAGGTTTGAAGCAGGCCTCAAACAGCGGGCCTCAAAGTTCGCTTAAAAGTTTCTTTAAAATTGTTTTAAGCAGGTCTAAAGTAGGTCTCAAATTGTTCTCAAATAAGTGTCAAACAAGCCTCTAACAGATTTTAAACAGGTCTTAAACAGGTGTAACCTAGATTTAAAACAAATTTAAGCAGGTTTAAAGCAGGTTAAACAGGTGTAAACCAGCTTTAAACAGGTTTAAATCAGATTTAAACAGGTGTAAACCAGATTTCGGCCAGGATTAAAACAAGTTTAAAAGTTAGTCTTAAAGATTGTTTAAGAGTTCGTTTAAAAGTTTGTTCAAACAAGTTTCAAACAGTACTAAACCAGGTCTAAACCAGCTATAAACAAGGTTTAAAGCAGGTTGAAAAACGTTGAAAACAGGTTAAAGCAGGCCTCAATCAGGTTTAAAACATGCCTTAAACAGGTATAAACCAGATTTAAAACAGTTTTAAACATATTTAAAACAGGTTTAAATTAAGTTTAAATCAGGTTTAACACAGGTTTAAAACAGTGGTCTAAAACCTTACCCGTTTCAAGTTTAAAAGTTAATTTAAAAGTTTAAACTTTTGTTTTAAAATTTGTTTGAAAGATTGCTTTAATTTTTTTGTAAAAGTTTAACAGGTTAACAGTTTAACAGGTTCCAACAGGTTTAAACTGTTAAACAGTTTAACAGATTTCAAACATAAATCAAACAGGTTTCAAGTAGGACCTAAATAGAAATCAGGTCGTAAACAGATCACAAACAGGTTTCCAACAAGGTTCCTACATGTATCAAAGACGTTTGAATCTGCTTGTTTGAAAATTCGTTTAAAAATTTGTTTAAAAATATGTCTAAAATTGATTTCAACAAAATTTCGAACAAGTCTCAAACAGGTCTCATACAGGCCTGAAATAGGTTTCAAACAGGTCTGAAGCAGGCCTCAAATAAGTTTAAAAGGTTGTTTAAAAGTTTGATTAAAAATGTGTGTAAAGTTTGTTTAAAAGTTTCTTTAAAATTATTTTAAGCAGGTTTCAAATAGGTCTCAAATTGTTCTCAAATAAGTTTCAAACAGGTGTCAAACAAGCCTCTAACAGATTTTAAACAGGTCTTAAACAGGTGTAAAACAAATTTAAGCAGGTTTAAAGCAGGTTAAACAGGTGTAAACCAGCTTTAAACAGGTTTAAATCAGATTTAAACAGGTGTAAACCAGATTTCGGCCAGGATTAAAACAAGTTTAAAAGTTAGTCTTAAAGATTGTTTAAGAGTTCGTTTAAAAGTTTGTTCAAACAAGTTTCAAACAGTACTAATCCAGGTCTAAACCAGCTATAAACCAGGTTTAAACCAGGTTGAGAAACGTTTAAAACAAATTTCATGCAGGTCTGAAACAGGTTTCAAACAAGCCTTAAACAGGTGTAAACCAGATTTAAAACAGTTTTAAACAGATTTAAATTAATTTTACACAGGTTTAAAACAGTGGTCTAAAACGGGTTAAATCAAGTTTAAAAGTTTGCTTAAAAGTTAATTTAAAAGTTTAAACTTTTGTTTTAAAATTTGTTTGAAAGATTGCTTTAATTTTTTTGTAAAAGTTTAACAGGTTAACAGTTTAACAGGTTCCAAACACATTTCAAACAGAAATCAAACAGGTTTCAAGTAGGTCCTAAATAGAAATCAGGTCGTAAACAGATCACAAACAGGTTTCCAACAAGGCTCCTACATGTATCAAAGAGGTTTGAATCTGCTTGTTTAACAGTTCGTTTAAATTTTTTTTAAATGTGTCTAAAATTGATTTCAAAATAATCTCGAACAAATCTCAAATAGGTCTCATACATGCCTGACACAGGTTTGAAGCAGGCCTCAAACAGGTTTAAAAGGTTGTTTAAAAGTTTGATACAAAATTTGTGTAGTTTGTTTAAAAAAATGTTTTAAAACTTTTTTTAAGCAGGTTTCAAATAGGTCTCAAACTGTTCTCAAATAAGTCTCAAAAAGTTCTCAAACTGGTGTCAAACAAGCCTCTAACAGAATTCAAAGATGTCGTAAACAGGTGTAAACCAGATTTAAAACAATGGTCTAAAACGGTTTACAAGAAGTTTAAAAGTTTATTTAAAAATTTGTTTAATAGATAATTTAAAAGTCTGTATAAAAGTTTGTTTAAAATATTATTTAAAAAAGTTTGGTAGTTTGGTTAAAAGTTTGCTTAAAAGTTTCTTTAAACTTTTGTTTTAAAATTTATTTGAAAGCTTTTTTCAAAGATTTTTGAACGCTGTTAAAAATTTGTTTAAGGTTTGTTTGAACAGGTTACAAATAGATTTCAAATACGTCACAAAAAGATCACAAACGGGTTTTAAATAGGTTTAAACGAGGTTTAAAACAGGTCTCAAACAGGTCTTAAACAGGTCTCCAACAAGTTTCCAGCAAGGCTGCTACACGCAGTTTAATACGACGTATCGTATACGGTTTAAACCTGCTCGTTTTAAAGTTTGTTTAGAATTTTTTTAAAAGTTTCGAATAAGTGTAAAACAGGTTTCATGCAGACTCCAATTAGGTCTAAAGCAAGCCGCAAATAGGTCTCAAACAGGCCTCTAACAGGTTTAAAACAGGTTTTGAACGCAGTAAAAATAGGTGTAAACCCGATTTAAAGTGAAGTGTAAATCAGGTTAAAACAGAATTAAAACCGGTTGAAAAGCTAGACTAAACGACTGTTTTAAAGTTTGTTTAAACAGGTCGCAAACAGGTTTCAACCAGGTCTCACACAGATCTCAAAATGCTAACAAAAATGTAAGGTTTGAAACATATCTAAATCTGGTTTAAATCTGGTTTAAACCACGTTTAAAACGTGTATAAAATAGGTTAATACCGGTGGAAACAGGTTTACAACAGATCTAAAACAGGTTTAAAACAAGTTTTTTAAAAGTTTGTTTAAACAAGTTTCAAACAGGTTCACACTGGCTTCAAACAGGCCTCAAACAGTTCTATTATAGGTCTCAAACAACCCTCAAATAGGTCTCCAACAGGTCTTAAACAGGTCTCAAGCAAGACTAAAACAGGTCCAACAGATCTAAAACAGGTTTAAAAGTTTGTTTAAATAAGTTTCAAACATGCCCAAAGAGATTTCAAACAAGTCCAAAACAGATGTAAACGAGGTTTCTCAGGTGTAAAAGAGGTTTAAAAATGGATTAAAACAGGGTTAAACAGGATTTGGGGCAGGGTTAGAACTGGTTTAAAACGAGTTTAAAAGTTTGGTTCAAAATTTGTTTCGAAGTTTAAAGGCTTAAAAGTCTTAATGTTAAACAAACCAACAATTTATTACTGGGCTTTTAAGTAGCTTAAGTTTACTCTTGAAAGCAAAACAATGAAAAACGGTGCACCTGTAGTATTTAATCGTCTTTTTGATTGTTTATTACATTCAAACGTTTATTGCTTACTGATAAATCAAACGAAACAATCTGTGAAAGCAAAATAGATCTAAATATTGGTAGAGTGAAAAATTTTAGTAGAGTTTTACAGGTTTTAATTTTCCGTTAAATCGAATCTTGATCAGTTATAAAAATTAAGAGGTTTTCAAAGCTGTCACAAATTCAAATTTGAAAGGTCATTAACATCATAATTTTATGACCAGTGTTTTATCGAGTAAAATGTTCAACAAAGCGTTTTATTGACAACAATTAGCGACTTCGTACGAAATAAACGTTTTTTTATTAAGTGTTAAATCGTCGGTGCGGTACACATTATACCAATCTCGATATATTCTTAATTTTAACTTAAGATAATTCGTATTGTCGCCGTTTATACAATTTGTTTGTCTGCCAGCAGAGCCAAAAATATGAAAATTTATGTTGCGACGTCTTTTCCTGCCAAAATCAGTTCCATTTCATTATCAGCGAGTACATAAGACATTTATGCTTAATGAAAAGCTACACAAATAAGCAACAATGGGGCAAAACACAAACTCTAAACCGTATATGCAGTGTAGTAATCACTGCATAATATGCTATATGATATCATGATAAAGACACGAGGAACGAGGTTATGATTTATTTACATAAAATACATATACATAATATTATTGTTTTAAAAGTTATGCAGAATTGTGATATACAACAATAACAAGAAATTTTGTTTATATCAAGATGAACTAGTTCACTTTGCCATAACGAAAACTGCATTCTTTGTATAGTTTGTAGCATACATCGTTTGAGGTAAAAATATATGTTTATAATAAAAAAAACCGTAGTTATTTTATTTTTATTTTTTATTAAAAATTACCTTATAGTAACAATGATTTTATAATTTTTTTATTTTAAGAATATTAATTTCGGATTACTCCTTCATCAGTTCTTTTTTAACTATTTTTAATTTTAAAAGTTTTCCTGTTTTTATATGTTTTTGGGGTAATGTTATTGTCTCCTCCTGTTTAAAATAAATTTTGTATTATGTAGTCATAAATTCTGTTTGTTTTTGTATTTATTTTGTCATTTAAAAGGTTATTGCTATCTTTATTTTTGTATATTTCTAATTCTTCTAATCTGTTTAATTTTTGTCCTTTGGTGAGTCTATGTAATACTGTTAAGTTTGTGTGGTAGTCTGAGTATGTGTGTGTTTCTGATTTTATGTGTTGTGCGTAATTGGATTTGGGATCTGGTTTTTTGATATCACTGACATGTTCTTTGAATCTTACTTCAAAAGAACGGCCTGTTTGTCCAATGTAAATTTTATCACAATCGTTACAGTGTATTTTGTATACTCCTGTGTCTGTAAGTATTTTATTTTTGTTGAATTTTAGTTTTCTTTCTACTTTGTTGTTATTTTTGTATGCTGTTTTATAAAATATGGATAACCATATCAACTCATATTGTGATACACCAAGTGATATTGTGAATAACTATTTTTATAAATTAATGAAGTTACACAAAAATAAAATTAACCTGTTCTTCAACAAAACATGTAGAAAAAACCAAATTACACCTAACTACATAAACATAAAAATAAAAGACAAATCGGTAGCAGCACAAATAACAAAACGGAAAGCTCAAGTTATGTGGTTAAACAAAGTGATTAAAGAATTGTACACCAAAATTAATAGCCTCTCAATCAACGTTTATGAAGCACAACTAAAAATATCAAAATTTTTCCATGCAATAGAATATAATGAAATTATGAATAAAGTAGAATCAAAAGTAAACTGTGAAGTGATTAAAAAACGTTACATAATAAAGCAAAAATTAAAAAATCTAAAATTAAAAAGAGCAACAGAATTAAACTTAATAAACAATAGTGAAAAACAACAAATATTACACAAATTCAACAACAGAGTAGAAAATCTAACAAACATCGAATTCAATAATAAAGAAACGTCTCTACTAGAAAAAGGATTAAAACATTGCATCAAACCATCAAACAACAAAAAAGATCTTAACATACATCTATTAAACATCGAAAATTCCATATTAAAAACCAAACCACAGGACCAACAAGAAATAAGGTCATTAATCATTTCGGAACTCAACAAAAATAAAAGTAATAAAGATATAAAACATGGAAATAAAACAAATGAACTGAAAGTGATTAAAAACTTAAATGAAAAATTGAAAAACGACAACGCATTGGTCATAAAAGCTGATAAAGGAAACACAGTAGTGATTATGAAAACTGAAGATTACAACAATAAAATAAACCAATTCATAGAAAACAACAATATTGAAAAATTAAATGCAGACCCCACCAAACAATACAACACAAAAATAAAAGAAATCATCAGCAAATCAATCAACATCCTAAGTGACAGAACAATAAGATATTGTAAAGCAATAAAACCTGCAGCACCAACTATCAAAGGACTGCCGAAGATTCATAAAGAAGATGTACCAATAAGACCAGTTATAAATTTCACCACAGCACCGACATATAAAATAGCCAAACACATCAACATGATATTAAAACAGCATATCAAATCAGGCGATAATAATTTTTCCTTAAGAAACAACCTAGATATAATAGATAAATTAAAATTAATCAATATACCTAATAACTCTAAATTAGCCTCTTTCGACATAACTAATATGTACTCTAACATACCGGTAAACGAAACATTAGAAATTACAAGAACACTACTAATTAAGAATGGAACAGCAACAATAGATACGAACGAAATAATTAACCTGTTAACAGAAATCACCAAACAAAACTATTTTATACATAACGATGAATCATACACACAAACAAAAGGATTACCAATGGGAAGCCCACTTTCTGGTACACTAGCTGAAATATACCTGAACGACTTCGAAAATAAATACGTAATTAACAACAGAAATAAATACCGAAAAAACATTATCTACTGGTACAGGTACGTCGACGATATTATTTTACTATTCAACGGATCAGACCGACAGCTAAATAATTTACACCATTATATTAATAACCAACACCCCGCAATAAAATTCACTTTAGAAAAAGAAAAAGACAAACAAATTAACTTTTTAGACATTACTATACAAAACATAAACTCAAAACATTCATTTAAAATCTACAGAAAACCGACCCAAACAGATCACACTATACATAATGAGTCACATCATCCTTACCAGCACAAAATATCCGCCTACAACCACATGGTAAACAGATTAAACATTGTACCAATGGATAAAAAAGACTATGACGAGGAACTGAGAACCATTAAATATATAGCGAATCAAAACGGATATAAAACAGCAATAATAGACAAAATAAACAATAGAGTAAAGGCCAAACTACATCAACAACTCACAACGACATTAAGACAAGAGGAAGAAAAAACTGAAAAATACATCAGCGTAGGGTATCAGAAAGGCACCAGTAAAATAATCCAAAAAACGTTCAAAAAAATGGGATATAAAACAGCATACAAAAATAACAACAAAGTAGAAAGAAAACTAAAATTCAACAAAAATAAAATACTTACAGACACAGGAGTATACAAAATACACTGTAACGATTGTGATAAAATTTACATTGGACAAACAGGCCGTTCTTTTGAAGTAAGATTCAAAGAACATGTCAGTGATATCAAAAAACCAGATCCCAAATCCAATTACGCACAACACATAAAATCAGAAACACACACATACTCAGACTACCACACAAACTTAACAGTATTACATAGACTCACCAAAGGACAAAAATTAAACAGATTAGAAGAATTAGAAATATACAAAAATAAAGATAGCAATAACCTTTTAAATGACAAAATAAATACAAAAACAAACAGAATTTATGACTACATAATACAAAATTTATTTTAAACAGGAGGAGACAATAACATTACCCCAAAAACATATAAAAACAGGAAAACTTTTAAAATTAAAAATAGTTAAAAAAGAACTGATGAAGGAGTAATCCGAAATTAATATTCTTAAAATAAAAAAATTATAAAATCATTGTTACTATAAGGTAATTTTTAATAAAAAATAAAAATAAAATAACTACGGTTTTTTTTATTATAAACATTTATAAGTGACAAAATACACAAAAAAAGAAAATATGGATAACCATATCAACTCATATAAAAATATATATTAGTTATGCACTTTCGTGGTGTGATTTCTGGAATTTGCACACTTCAGGCCTTGACATTATTTTTCGATTTCCGCTCGGCAGGGTTAACAAAACTCTGCAGACTAAATCAATATTTGCCTTGACTGTTTTGTTCTCTCGGTCTTGGAATTTTGCCATTTTGCTTGCAGCACTACATACTCGTGCACCAATATACTCGTCATAAAATCTAGAGAAACTTCTTTTATTGGCTTTTTGTTATGTGTGTACACAAAAGAAACGAGATTTCAGACAAATGAGATGAGAAAAAAAAACATTTTTCTTTTATTGAATTGAAATGGAGTACGCTTTTGGGTGGTTTAAAAGTGCAGTTGTTACTGCATATAACGAGCGTACGCGGTTATTCAACTTTTATTTCGTATTAAAGCTTTTAAAACTCAACCGATATCATTGTAATTCCACAACAAATTTTCGGGGAATTTAAATATTCTCATTGGTAAATACTGTGCGGTATTATGATGTCAACAATAGACCAAAACGAACCAAACTACAACTCTATTGTGGTTTGGAATGCAATCAATGATTCGTTACAGCAACCAAATCGAAATGTTAAAATCTTTACAAAACTCATTCGTATCGTTCAACTAAGATATCAATAAAATAAATATTTTAATAAAACGTTTTGGTTATTTATACAGTGTGACCGCAGCAACTTTTTACAGGTCAATTACACTGCGATTATAACACTTTCAATGAGCTTCACAAAACGATAGTTACGGTCGATAGAGCACGTCACCTTCAAACATTAATTTTGTATCAAAATGTATGAAGCGATTACATTTTAAAAAAATATTCAAGCAACACAAATTGCTAATGCATACGAGAACATAAATAATTTTGAATTTCATTGAATTTCGTAATTCGCAAGTTTCAAGGCAAAGTAACGATTGTCATCGAAATCTTTTTATTTACTCATTGTTTGATTTTCTATTTGGTTATTGGCAAACACTGTGAATGAATCATTAACGGATTCTAAATTAATCAATTAAAAGTAAATATTTATTGCGGAATACTGGCATTCACTTTTAACAATATTGATGTAGCTGACAAAGTCAATTACACTTTAAATTGAAATCATCGATCTTCTTGAGTTCAATGAACTATTTGGTACCGTGCAAAATGGAATCAGTTAAAATGTTCAATCAAAGTTTTAATAAAAACTACAAGCTGGATGGATCTCAGTTCAGGAGAATGGCCCAATTTGACTGAATATTATTTGGTACCAACCAATTTTGATGAAATTGGGTTTATATGACTGAGATTCTAAAATTTATATTTGGTGAAAATCTAAAATTAAGAAAACAGTGACCTTCTTACACTAAAGGGTCCTAAACTTAACTTGTGATAATGCTAGATGAAGTTGATTACAACAGCAAAAAAAGAGAAAAATTGGCGAAGAATGAGAAGAAAACTAAACTAAGGCTCTGGTGACGGTAGTGAAAAAGAAAAGGAACATTAAGGATGATGATATCGATAAAAGCTAGAATTCGAAATGTGCAAGGCTGGAGATGCAAAAATCGACGTGTTGGGAGATTTTGGAACAAAAACTGCAGTGCAAAATAAAAAAGAGAAGAAAGAAGGTAAAAAAACGAGAGGCCACCAGCAACCGTTTTAGAAAAATAAAATCCGGTGAGCGTAACTTTAACAGCGCTTCCTCCAATTTTCGGTCGTAATAACTGTTCTACGAAATAGGCTGTGTGTGCTATTTCACAATTCGATGTTTCTGTGCCAATGAGACAACGCACCGGTCGAAGTACCGAAAATATCGCAGCCGTAAGTCCTTCAGTTCAAAATATTTCAATCAGTCGATTCAACGTCCTTCACTGGAATTGGGAATCTCTCAAATCACATTGTGACGAATTTTGCGTAAAGATCTTGACTTAAACGCTTAGGTCACATTAACTCAAGAGCTCAAGCCTCTTTGGTAATTTAAAGCGCCGAAACTTCTCCGATTGGGCTCTGCTAAAGTTTGAAGAAAATTCTGAATTTCATCGAAATTTCATTTTTAAATCCCATGGAACACCCTGTTAGATCCATTAGAAAATCATAATACATGCTTGGGACACTCTTTTTTGTTTCAGTAGTCCACCAGTATCACTGAAGTTCATGCTAAATGCTTGTGTGTTGTTGCTGTATTTTTTGGATTAGTTTGGATAAACTTCACTACCATCATTTCTGGCGTAATGGCTTTGTCGATAAGCAAAATATGCGTTATTGGACAGCAATAAACCGTCATGTGCTTTAAGGCACTCAAATACAATCACAAAAAGTGACCGTCTGGCGCGGATTTCAAGCCGGAGGTGTGATTAGACCATACTTTTTCGTCGAAGAAAATGAAGGTCATGTTACGGTCAATGGAGTTCGCCATCGTGCCATGTTGGAAGACTTTTTTGATCAGAATTGGATGGATTTGACAGTGGTAAAAGCAGTGGTAAAAGCTGGTCAAACAATTGATCTATTGAAGGGGAAGTTCGGTAATCGTGTCATCTCGAGAAGTGATCCGATCGAATGGCCGGCCACTTCGCGGGTTACGTTAAGTCGTCGTTTTATGCCAACAAGCCAACAACGTTAGAGGAGCGAAGAGACAATATCGAACGCGAAATTGTCAACGTTCCGGCCGTCATGTGTGAAAGAGTGGTGGAAAATTGGCTCTAAAGAATCGATCGCTGCAAACGTGCTTGCGGTGGTCATATGAACGAGATCGAATTCCATAGTTAAATGTACCATGTTTACTGCGCCTGGAATATATTTCAGCCCAATATCTCAATTAATCTGTGTTTTATTTAAATACAAAATTGTAAGGAAAATCAGGAAGAAAGGAAAATCAAGAAACGGGCCGCCCAAAATGTAGCTGGAATGCAAGAGAATTTAAAAAATAAGGAAAAGGAAGAAACAAGAATAATTTCAACTTCGGTTAGAGCAGGAAAATAAAGAGAAACGAAAACAGAAAGAAAACGTCTCTACTGCTAGCAGAACCCATCCAGAACATTACAAAATACTATGGATAAGCATAGGCGAATAATAGGCAAATTAAAACTATTAATAACTTTTCGACTCCATCCCTTCTAACTAAGGCGATGGGTTCTGCTACCTTGAGAAAAAGTTAGCAGAACCACCCACCCCCCCCCCCCCACCACATCAAAAAATAATTTAAAAACGATTGGAAAATTAAAGGCTGATTTTAGAACAATTAATGCTTTATTAAATTTTTGGTTTGTACGCTCGTTCCAGAAAAAGTATTAGGGTTTCCACTCCACTCCAAAGCTAGCAGAAGCAAAATCTAAAATCGGGACAAAACCGAAATTACAACGCAAAACAAGATGGCTCATTATGGCCTAATTCATACGACTATTAACAATTTTTAGGCTCCATTTATTCTTGACTGAGTAATGATTATTTTATTTAGCAGAAGCCATATCGGAAATCGGAATAAAACCGAAAACAGAACGCAAGCCATCTAGTGGTGTTTTCTGCTAGATTTAAATTATATGGCCTAAAACTGGGTCAAGAAATGTGGAGCCTAATTTTTTTAACGGGGCTTTTGCTTAGATCATAATGAGCCTAAAACTATTTGTACGTAAATAGATCTTGTTTTGCGTTTTAATTTCGGTTTTGGCCCGATTTTCGATTTGGGTTTTGCTAGCTTTGAAGTGGAAAAGCCTAATACTTTTTCTAGAACTAGCGGAACGAAAAATATGAATGGGACATTTAAAAGGCCCAAGTCATATTGAAAGCGTTAAAAGCACAAAGTATAGATATTCCAGAAATAGGTGAAACACGTGGAACGCCAAGAACTAGTAAAAGAGGATAAACGCCTAATTCACTTGAAACTCAAATTTCTAGACTACATAGACTGCCGAAAACGTTTTTAGAAAATGGTAATACTCAGTCAGTCAAAAAGAATAACATTTTTGGAGGTTATGTTTCTCAGAAGTCATCTGTCAGTTCGCCTCGCAACATTGTTTTCTATTTATTTGAAAAATTGAATTCTGTGAAAAAATGGAATTATCGCGTGAAAATTTTCGTGTGATGATTTTTTACGATTTTCGAAAGGGGCTAACTCAACAACAGTGCTTCGAATCACTTCATTCGACTTTTGGCGACGAAGCACCATGCTTGGCTAGTGGTTATAATTGGTACCATGAATTTAAACGCGAACGGCGTTTGCTCAACGACGAACCTCGTAAAGGCCGTCCAAAACAGCTGTTGTACCAGAAAACATCGATGCTGTTCAATCAGAAACCTGATTGAAGAGGATCGTCATGTGACTTATCGTGAAGTCGAGGCATGCCTAGGCATAAGTGCCACCAAATGCTTGAAAACTTCGATGGAGGTACTTCCAAAAACGTATACAAGACGTGACAGGTGACGAGCCATATAATACTGTGGGCAAAAAATAGTAAGACTCTGTTCATAATTTTAAAATTCTTTATTTATTTCTCCTAATCTATTTCACCCCCCTCAAGGTAATCACCCCGGCCTCAATACATTTGTGTCAACGTTTTTTCCAATCCTCGAAACAGGTGTTAAAGTCAATTTCCGGAATAGCCTCCAATGCGCGTAGCGATTCACGTTTAATGTCTTCGATTGACTCAAAAAGGTTTCCCCGGAGCGGTCGTTTGAGTTTGCTGAACAGCCAGAAGCGGCCAGAACACGGAGCTAAATCAGGCAAATACGGTGATTGCGGAACGATATGGGAGGAATTTTTGACGAAAAAATCACGTAAAACCAATGCAGTATGAGAAGGTGCATTATCGTGGTGCAAAAACCAAGAGTTGTCGACCCTTAATTCCGGCATCTTTTTACGAATAGCTTCGCGCAAACGACGCATAGCACCCAAATAGTATTCCTTGTTGACAGTTTGGCCGGTCGGAAGGAATTCGGAGTGCACCACACCTCGATAATCGAAGAAAACTGTCAACATCACATTGATTTTTGACTTGCTTTGACGTGGTTTTTTCGGCTTCGGCTCACCTTTGGCACGATATTCGGCCGATTGATCGTCTGTTTCCGTGTCATACTCGTAAGCATATATGCAAGACTCATCGCCAGTTATAATACGTTTCATGACATCCTGGTAGTCGGAAAGCATTTTTTCACAGACGTCAACGCGACGCTGTTTTTCCAAAAAATTTAGTGATTTTGGAACCAATCGTGCTTTCACTTTTCTTAGGCCCAAATGATCTTTCAAAATGGTTTTCACTGATCCTTCCGATATTTCAACGATGCCAGTAAGGTCTCTGACTGTTAATCGTCGATTCTCGAGCACCAATTTCTTGATTTTATTAACGTGTTGATCATCAGTTGATGTTGATGGCCGTCCTAGACGTGGTTCGTCGTCAACACGTTCTCGACCCTCGTTGAACAATTTGTACCAATCAAAAACACTTGCTCGCGACATACAATTATCACTGAGGTCCTTTTGCAACATTCTGAACGTTTCGGCACCACAAAATTGATTCCGCACACAAAATTTAATGGAACTTCTTTGTTGAATAATTTCACTCATTGTAAAAATCGCAGAATGCACTTTTTGTACTTCAGAAAGACAAGCGTATACTAAACACTAATGATTATTTTGATATGGCATTTGGCACAGATGTCACTGACAGTCATACAAACATAGAAAATATTTCGACGAATGGTTTTCCGCGCGAAATTTAAATTGAAAAGTCTTACTATTTTTTGCCCACAATAGTAAAATTATAAATGGTGATCCAATAGGAGGTACTTCCAATTGGGATTCTCATTGGGATTCATGCGTCACAAGTGTCATCTTCATATGACATTTGTGTTCAGTACTCATTGACATTTCACCATGAATAGACTTACGCGAGAACAACGTTTACAAATTGTGGAAATTTATTTCAAAAATCAGTGTTCAGTGAAAAATTGTTTTCGTGCTCTTCGACCATTTTATGGTGTTCATAATCGTCCAACGTCCATCGTGAGTGCGTTCAGCACTATTCGCGAAACAATCAATAAATTTCGAACCACTTTTTCCTTATTGGATAATCATTAACCGACTAGAGTGCGTACAAGTCAATCTTTTGTGAATATTGCTACTGTAGCTCAAAGTGTACGTGAAGACTGCAATCAATCAATTCGTTGCCGTTCTCAAGCTCTGGGTCTCTCGTATGGCACATTGTGGCGTATTTTGAAGAGAGATTTTGGTTTGAAGGCATACAAGATACTGCTTGTTCAAGAATTTAAGCCGGTCGACCTTCCTTTGCGTCAACAATTTGGTTTATGGGCATTGGAACAGAAACGAACCCGTGAATTGGTCTCCAAGATCTTGTGATCTAACGCCGTTAGATTACTTTTTATGGGGGTATCTGAAATTACTCGTTTATATCGATAAACTACAATCGATTCTAGCATTACAAGCGAACATAACACGCGTAATTAACGAAATCGCGGACAACATTTAATAGAAATTATTTTCAAACATTAAATGTCATAAACCGAACTTACGTCACAAATACAATTTTTGATTATTAAATTGATTTTAATGCGTTTTATTTACAAAAAACTTCCGGAAGCTCTTATTGGATCACCCTTTATTGTTAGCGCTTTACCCGAATGCTACTCACCTCTTGCAACTGTTGGATGTCGGCGTTTTTCGGCCTCTTAAAATTGAATGGAAGAAGGCTGTTCAAAAATGGAAGCTTGAAAATCAAGGGAAAACACTGAAAAAAGAAGACTTTGCTACTTTATTGGAAACAATTTTACCTACAGCTGCTAATGTGGATTGAATTATAAAAAAATGTTGAAAAATCTGGAAATCATCACATCAACACCTATTACGAACAACCGAACACGACCAGACTCGTTTTAAAAAAACATTTGACTCATTCTTATCGGAACTTCAACTACAATCTTTCAAAGATGAAAATTTATTCAGGATGTGTATCGAAGTGAATCAGTTAGTGACAGTAATATAAGTAATTCAACTGTTGTTGGAGAGCATCAACAACAAGAGCCGCCTATTGCAGTTATTGGCGATAGAACGCTAGGGAACGTCGATTTATGCCTGAGAACGTCGATGCCGCATTTAACAATGAATTTGATCAATATTGGAATCATATTGAAGGGATTGGCGACGTAATAACATTATCGGTAGATATCGGTATCTTAATGAAATTCCGATAAGTAGCAACGAAATTCCTAAAGACAGCACACCTCCAGATCTGAATTATTATGAAAACGTAGAAACACCATATAAAAAAAGATTCTTTTGTCCCGAAGCTAAAGTCAATCAGAGTTCTATCAATAAGGTAAAAAAGCGAATTCCAACCGTGATTATTTCATCAAATGAATATATTAAGTAAAACAGGAAAAAAACAAGTTGAAAAAGATAACGAAATAAAGGGAAAGCTGGAACGGAAGCTGAAAGGGGAAGCCAAAAAAATCTGAACATAAAAGGCACCGTCAAAAAAACCAAATCCGATAATGTGCAGCCTGCCGAAAATACTTCTCCAAACATATGCCAAGTAAACATTGGTAACTACGTCATAATACGATTGTTGCATTTAAAATTACATGAATGAGTAAAATAAATTTATAATAGTTTTTATCTCTGTCTGTTCTTAATCTTACACCTATCCCAAGTTATCCCGAACAATCTCCACCTGGACATTTTTTCGGCCGAAAACAAACTTAGTAAACTCGTCTTCTGTTACCACTAAAACCTAGAGCTATATAGAAGACATTAGACAGCGCCTTAGGGTTATACTGTTCGTCTCTAGCGCAGAAATCGTGGTTATCGACATTGAGAGCACTCTTAATGCAACCTGTGTCACTTCAATGATGTAAGATGGATTAATCATTCGAATCTTCAGGACACCCCTTATAAGAGCGAGGTGAACGATCAAGTGGAAAGATTCCATTCCTCTCAGAAATACTGAGGTGTCTAAAGACCAACGGAATGGAACGGACTTTAGGGGAATTACTTGAAAGATCCGTAAACGAATATAACAATTCGATTTGATAGAATAATAAAAAATATAAACCGGTTAAAGTTTATCAGCCGGGTCAAGTAATTTTCGTAAAACAGAACAAAAGACTAGGTTCGAAACTAACGACACGTTGCAAACCCGAAACGGTAATAGAAAATAGGAATACAACAGTATTAACGGAATCCGGGAAAGTAGTTGACCAAACTAATATAAAATCGTAAAAAGAAGAATTACAGTTGTGCCTTAGGCAGCACCTTCGCAGAAATATAGACCATATTTTAAATTTAGTTACTCAGATTGACGGGCTAAGCAAATCACATTATACAAATTCGAATAAAGATTGGAAATGACTACATAAAAAATCCATTATGATCAGATTAAAGTAAAAACTATCCATTTTCGATTAAAATAAATTCCACCAAAACAAAAACGCTCAAAATTTGCATAATTTGATTATATGACGGCTCAAATTTGTGTACAGTTAATTTAATGAGCCTCTCTTATCCCACTCACACTAACTCCCATAAATCGCTACGCCGTTTGTTCCAAAAGACAAAACAAAAGATGTCTTAAAAAAAGCTCGAGTATACACAACTTTTAAAATCAGAGTCGACAATAACAGAAAGTTCAAAGGTCCTCTTCAAACACATATTTTTGTGACTGAATTTATAATTTACGAAAAATAAAATCAGGGATTGCAAACCTAAGCTAGCGTATATCGATTATGAATATAATAAAGCGGGGCATCTTTAAGGTTTCCTTTATTGTTGATGTAATCCGATAATTACTATAAGTACAAACAACTTCCGTACCACAATGTTATTGTTATTAAGTGTGACGTATTAATCGTGTTTATATGACGTTACAAGTTACTTAAACCGTTATCTCATGTTAACAAAATATCGAAACCACCTGATAACGATAACATATTTGGCTCGGTATACAAATATTTGGATCACTTACCTTGAAATTATAAAAGTAAATCCAATAAATATCCCAGAGTTTTTGAGTTTTTGAAATAAAACACAGAATTTCACTTCACTGTTTAGGTGCCAACCTAAATCGATTCACACGATCACAATATTGGAATGGAGGCGAACATCCAGCAGGTGGTCGACCCCCTATTTATAATTTACTTTCGTTAAAACCGGTATACACTACGCACTAAACAACAACGATACAAAAACACTTTACGTACATCCGTTAGAAATTAGAATCACAACAACTATAAGCCACACACATAAACACTGCACTCAAAAGAATCCGCGGTATTTTTTTTTTTGGTTCGCAAACAATATTTTTGTTATGCTTTCGAAATTTTTGGATGCAAACAAACACAAAATGGTGACACTACCTATATATACACACACACAGACACAAAACCAGTAAATAACGTAAAGTAAACAAACCACTGCACGATATTTCAAAATTGCAAAAAATTTTATTTTGGGTTAACAAAATAATCACAAATAACAAACACGTAAACACCTTTACACAATCACGTTTCGTTGGTTACTGAAGATATTTTTCTTGCTTCGGCAAATCAAAATCAACAACATAATTCAACACATACAAAAGCACGTGATAAATATTTTTTTTCGTTTTCTTTTAAAAGTTTATAGGTAATCGCACGAGATGGCAGAAGTTAACGATTAGAAGAAATTTTATAATTCAGATATTCAATTGTAGATGTCGGGCAAATACAAAAAATATTTTGCTAATATAATATAGATGGTGCACATTTTTGTTAATAAATACTAGATGGCGAGTGCGACAATATAAAGTTTTTTGTATTTGCTCCATTCAATAATAGGTGTCACAAGTTTCTGCGAAAATTAAATGTTGGTTTTTTCATTGTGCCGCTTCACACTTTACCTCCGCGTATAAATAAAATTTTAAACTGGCGTTTTTTGGAGCACGTTTCCACCACAATTTTATGTGCGGCGGCTCATGTTGTATTCACTTACACAAAAGGAAACAATTTAGGATCAGAATAAAACACAGAACAAAAAATAAACGCACTATCACAAATGTAGGTAATTTTACAATCTGCTTAATACGCGATGTGAAACACAACTAAAAAAAGATGTCTCCGATCTCTCCTAACTGTCAAAATATTATAGGTTTGTACATCAAAATTGCAGGTTTCATTATTAAATTGTCGTTATTCACTTAAATCGAATAAATTTTAATTGAAATAGTAAAATAATCAAAATAGTTTTAAAAATACGGAAAATGTAAATTTTAATCAAAAATGTTGGACTATTACGAGGCTTCTCTATTTTCACTGTGAATTTTGGACGCCAAAATTTTGTAATTTTATTTATCTAATATTTTAAAGATTAATATTGATAATATGTGTTTTATCATTTTAGAACATTAATAAATAATTCATAAATACAATTTACTTACTGCTTGACACATTTTCGATGTTTAAGAACTTTTAATTAATTTATTTCTAAATTACACGTTCACTCGACTTTGTTCACATTTCAATACAGCAACCATCAACAGCACCACTCGTTTTGCGTGAGCGACATGTGCCACTTGAGTTTTGTTTGAAAAATACAGTGTGTGAACCCGTAATTAACGATTTGTTTTCGATCCCAGAATATTAATCTGCTAGATATTTGTTTTTCGCAAATAAAATTGTTAGCTTTCTAAAATCATGGGATAAAGAGATTTTCATGTTCTATTTAAATTTGATCATAACAAATAAAAGTAACAATTATAAAAATTAACTTTTCAGAAAGTTGTTGACCAGGAGATTTGTTTCGACCCAATAATTGAATTTATTCAACGCCTCTTTGATCTTCGTTCCACAATAAACAACCACCATAAACTTAATTAATTGGATCTACTATGCGGAACTTTTATTCGTAATATGTCGTAATATTGAACTTTAAATTAAAGTGAAGTAATAAAGAGTGATAAAGTGCTTTTATTTTTCGTGAAATTGCAATGGAGAGATTAGAACGACTTCACGATCGCGCTCACAGTCAAATTATTTAAATTCTGCGATTTGCAGAAGAGATAAATGCAGACACTAACATTGAAGATATTAAAGGTCCGCTTCATATTTTGGAGGTTAGATGCCAAACTTTCAATGAATATGAGGTTGAATTATATGAATTTCCTACGTATAAACTAATCACCGACAAAGATGGATCACCAGTTCTACAAAACATGAGCATTATCAAATACAGCTATTAACAGTCAAGGTCAAGGTCCCATTAACTTCACCCCACATGGTTTGAACACAACCTTGGATCAGTTTATCGATCGGCAAAGGACATTTTATGAAGGAGTGAATACATCGATTACCAAGAATCCAAATAGAAAAATTTTCTGGGGATTTTAGATATTGGGCCTCGTTCCACGTTTTATTTAATTCCACCGTGCATAACAACAAAACTAAAAGTCAAATTACAAATGTTAAAAGGGCTGCTGTCGGGTGATGCTGCCTCTCTTATACGACATATTAACATCACTGAAAATAATTATTCTGAAGCATGGAACAAATTATGTAGTCGTTACAATAAAATTACTCCAATTGTGACATCGCTCACTCAAACATTTCTCGACCAAAAACCATGTGTGCGATCGAACGGGCAAAGACTTACGGCGCATTACTGAAATAGCTGATGTGGTGATACGTGGACTTCGTGCACTAGGACCAGAAGCCGAAACTCGCGACCCGTGGCGTATCCACATCTAAGCAATTGTGAGCAAATGAGTCAGTCTGTACCAATTTTCCTACGTTCGCAAATTTACTCGCATTTTTAAACAAGAGATGTGATGCTCTGGAAATTTGCGATGCAACATCAAAAAGACGGCATGTGAAACCAACTGCAAAATCGTTTTTGTCTTTGAGTTCTAACCACAATCTAGAATGCTTCGTTTGTAAACAGCAACATCCATTGTTCAGATGCCCGGTCTTTAAAAACCAAGGGTTAGATGCGAGATTGAAATTAGTGGATGAAATGGATTCATTTCGAAACTGTTTGGGGTCAAAGTGAAACACAATCAGAGTACAAATCTGCTTCCTCGAGTCATCATGTGTCAAATAACGATCCTTACGGTAATAAACCAACACTTGATTCTGTTAAAGCTCAATCGACTAATAAAAAAGACCAACCCGTTGAACCACCACATTCGTCCAATAAGTAATCAGATGCACAAGTTTTACATACGCTGTATTCATCCCCATACACGGCACTGCCAACTGCTATTATATATATTAGATCACGTACCGGAGATCTCCAGTCCATATCTATTTAGGGGCTAGCATCTACATCGACTGATAAAACAAAGGGGAGAATCGATATGACCATTTATTCCCGTATAGGACAAGCACTAAACATTAAACGTCACGGCTCATATCATTGGTAACATAACAAGTTTATTACCAACCAATTAAATATGGTCATTCCGGAATTACAATTACCTGATCCGGAGTTTTACAAACCAAATAAAATAGACGTTTTGCTAGGAGCTGATGTATTTTTTGATGTGTTAAACGAAGAAAAAGGTACTGTTCTCGGCTTCCCAACCTTATACTTATCCAAGTTTGGGTGATTAATCTCTGGGACATGTACTGAAGAAAAAGCCAACATAAACTTACATGTTAACGTTGAACCAGTATTCAAACGTTAAATGAGGATCTACACCAACTGTTGAGAAAATTCTGGAGGTTTCATATCAAGCAGAAGTTCCAGTCAACATATGCGAAGAATTTTATAAATACAACATCAAAAGATGCTAGTGGCAAATTTGTAGTGAGATTGCCGTTTAAGGAGCCAAGGTCGATATTAGGCACATCATTTGAGGCTGCACATCAACGCCTTCTAGCAATGAAACGCAAATTCACGAAGATGTCAGACTTTTTTGGCGTCTAGCCGTCATTTATGAATGAATATGTTACGCTAGGCCATATAACTTATTTACCATGGAATGAAATCCCAGTTCGAAATGATGACAAATATTTTCTACCACATCACGGTATATTCAAAACCAGTAGCAGCACTACTAAATTGAGGGTGGTTTTCGACGGTTCTTGTAAGACCAGCACACAAACATCGCTCAATGATATTCTTCATATCGGTCCGAATCTACAAACGGATTTGTCAACAATCGTCTGAAAATTTCGAAAACACGCAATCGCTATGGTGGCAGACATTGAAAAAATGTACCGACAAATTCTGATGAATTCTGACGATGCAAATTATCACGGGTGTGAAGTATGTCCTAACTTTGTCCTAAACTTAAGAAATGTGTATGTGTGGGTTAAACTCTCGTTATAACGAATTTTAAAATTTAAAATTATTTTATATGTAAATTGGGTAGAAACGAATAGTTGTATTCAACATTCTTATATTACCTATTTAACTACCGAGAAATATTTAATGCACCAAGGGATGATATTGTACGTAAAATTAAAATAGATTACAAATAAATTTCTCATTTTTAGTAATACCTTCCATGCGATTTACGAGTATAGATTGAACGGCTTGTACTTGGTGCTAATATTAACGTTAAAAGCGGTTAATGGTACCGTGACGTATATCGTTAGATTCGTTGGAGTGTTCTCTATCACCTGACCAACATACAGAGAAATCCTATGACCTTTTACGGAAATATCTCGTTTTCCGTATTACCTTCCATGCGATTTACGAGTACAGATTAAACGGCTTGCATTTTGTGCTGATATTAATGATAATAGCAATTAATGTTATTGTGACGTATATCGTTAGATTCGTTGGAGTGTCCTCTATCACCTGACCAACATACAGAGAAATCCTATGACCTTTTACGGAAATATCTCATTTTCCGTATTACCTTCCATGCGATTTACGAGTATAGATTGAACGGCTTGTACTTGGTGCTAATATTAACGTTAAAAGCGGTTAATGGTACCGTGACGTATATCGTTAGATTCGTTGGAGTGTTCTCTATCACCTGACCAACATACAGAGAAATCCTATGACCTTTTACGGAAATATCTCATTTTCCGTATTACCTTCCATGCGATTTACGAGTATAGATTGAACGGCTTGTACTTGGTGCTAATATTAACGTTAAAAGCGGTTAATGGTACCGTGACGTATATCGTTAGATTCGTTGGAGTGTTCTCTATCACCTGACCAACATACAGAGAAATCCTATGACCTTTTACGGAAATATCTCATTTTCCGTATTACCTTCCATGCGATTTACGAGTATAGATTGAACGGCTTGTACTTGGTGCTAATATTAACGTTAAAAGCAATTAATGGTACCGTGACGTATATCGTTAGATTCGTTGGAGTGTTCTCTATCACCTGACCAACATACAGAGAAATCCTATGACCTTTTACGGAAATATCTCATTTTCCGTATTACCTTCCATGCGATTTACGAGTATAGATTGAACGGCTTGTACTTGGTGCTAATATTAACGTTAAAAGCAATTAATGGTACCGTGACGTATATCGTTAGATTCGTTGGAGTGTTCTCTATCACCTGACCAACATACAGAGAAATCCTATGACCTTTTACGGAAATATCTCATTTTCCGTATTACCTTCCATGCGATTTACGAGTATAGATTGAACGGCTTGTACTTGGTGCTAATATTAACGTTAAAAGCGATTAATGGTACCGTGACGTATATCGTTAGATTCGTTGGAGTGTCCTCTATCACCTGACCAATATACAGAAAAATCCTATGACCTTTTACGGAAATATCTCGTTTTCCGTATTACCTTCCATGCGATTTACGAGTACAGATTAAACGGCTTGCATTTTGTGCTGATATTAATGATAATAGCAATTAATGTTATTGTGACGTATATCGTTAGATTCGTTGGAGTGTCCTCTATCACCTGACCAACATACACGGTACCATTAATCGCTTTTAACATTAATTTTAGCACCAAGTACAAGCCGTTCAATCTATACTCGTAAATCGCATGGAAGGTAATACGGAAAATGAGATATTTCCGTAAAAGGTCATAGGATTTTTCTGTATATTGGTCGGGTGATAGAGGACACTCCAACGAATCTAACAATATACGTCACGGTACCATTAATCGCTTTTAACATTAATATCAGCACCAAGTACAAGCCGTCCAATCTATACTCGTAAATCGCATGGAAGGTAATACGGAAAATGAGATATTTCCGTAAAAGGTCATAGGATTTCTCTGTATGTTGGTCAGGTGATAGAAAACACTCCAACAAATCTTACGATATACGTCACAATAACATTAATTGCTTTTAACATTAATATCAGCACAAAATGCAAGCCGTTTAATCTGTACTCGTAAATCGCATGGAAGGTAATACGGAAAATGAGATATTTCCGTAAAAGGTCATAGAATTTTTTATATGTTGGTCAGGTGATGTAAGACACTCCAACGAATCTAACGATATACGTCACGGTACCATTAATCGCTTTTAACATTAATATCAGCACCAAGTGCAAGCCGTTCAATCTATACTCGTAAATCGCATGGAAGGTAATACGGAAAATGAGATATTTCCGTAAAAGGTCATAGGATTTTTCTGTATGTTGGTCAGGTGATAGAGGACACTCCAACGAATCTAACGATATACGTCACGGTACCATTAATCGCTTTTATTATTAATATCAGCACCAAGTTCAAGCCGTTCAATCTATACTCGTAAACCGCATACGGGTAGACATATTTTTACTTTGGAATTTATCTACAAATCTGAAACTTTTGTTTAGCCTTCTTTAGTTGTTTCTTTTCTTTGATGGCCATATTTCAGAGCTTCTTCAAAAACCTGTTTAGGAATCTCAGTTCCATCCAGCATTCCCAATCCCATCATAATCGGTTAAGAATTGATCGAGTTCGGTCTCTAGCGACTATATTTCAGAATTCCTTCCAAAAATCATTTAAGAATCCTATTTTCATTTAACATACCCAATCCCATCATAATCTGTTAAGAATTGATCGAGTTCCGTCCAAAGTGGCCATATTTCAGAACTGCTTCCCAAAATAATTTAAGAATCCCATTTCTATCGAGTATATCCAATCCGATCATAATCGGTTAAGAAATGGCTGTTTTCCGTCCCAGGTGGCCATATTCCAGAACTTTTCCTAAAACCAATTAAGAATCCAATTTCCATCCAGCATATACCCAATCCCATCATAATCGGTTAAGAATTGATCGAGTTCCGTCCCAGGTGGCCATATTCCAGAATTTCTTCCAAAAATAATTTAAGAATCCCATTTTTAACCAACATTCCCAATCCCATCATAATCGTCTAAGAAATGGCTGAGCTCCGTCCCAGATTAAATTCGATCGAATCGATTAAATTAAAAAACATTCGGATTTAACGGACATCCCCAATTAGTCCATTAAATCGAGCGTTTACTGTACGTATGCCAAATATTACAAATATTATAATTCATTATAACGAGAGATTAACTAATACATACTCATGATAAAATAGTTAGGACAATTTTAGGACAAACTTCACGCTCGTTGACACACGCGTGAAGTTTGTCCTAAATTTGTCCTAAATTTTGTTTTTGTAATTTTAGGACAAAGTTAGGACAAACTTCACGAGAATAAATTATCAGCTTATTTTGTGGCGCAATCATCATCTCGAAAAACTAAACGCATATAAATTAAACACTATAACGTATGGAACAGCTTGCGCTCCGTATCTTGCAGTTAAATCAGCTGAACAATTACATCAGATATATCCAGAGGCTACGGAAATTATTAACAACGAATTCTACATTGACGACTTATTGACGGGCTGCGATAGTATTAACGATTCTGTAGTACTGAAAAACCAACTAGAAATCAAACTCACCAGAATTTGCAAAGGCATTTTCACCCCAATAAGAGATTGAGAATATTTCAAAAACTAATAGAGGATGATGCATCGATAAAGACGTTAGATAGATTATGGAATGCTGAAATTGACACTTTTTCTTTTAAGGTCCAGCAAGATACCAATAATATACAATGGACTAAGCGGAAAATTTTATCAATTGTTTCCAAAGTATATGATCCGCTGCGTTGGCTTGCACCAATAATAATATAATTTAAGATATTGCTGCAGAAGATGCGATTAGTTAAAATTGAGTGCGATGCCCGTTTACCCAATGCCATAAGAAACGCGTGGGAAGATCTGTATTCTTCAATGCCAGAAGTTGAATCAATCCAAATTCGTCGAAGGTTAACGACATTCATAAAACCAACACGCATTCAACTTCACGCATTTTGTGATGCATCCGAAGCCGCTTACGGCTGTGCTATATATTTACGAGCTGTCAATGAGAAATATGAAGTGAGCGTGAATATCGTCTATGCAAAAAGTAAAGTCGCGCCTTTGAAACAATTATCACTTCCTAGACTTGAATTATGTGGTGCAGTATTTTTGTGCAACTCAGTCAAATATTACCCCTAAGTCCCTAGCATACAACGACATAGAGATTTTTGCTTGGACCGACTCAATGATAGTCTTACACTGGTTATCTGATTTTCCACGGAGATGGAAGAGCTTCGTAGGTAACCGAACTGCCCTCATTCTTGGAACTATCCCGCGCAATAAATGGTACCATATTGAATCTAAGCACAATCCCGCTGATGTCATCTCTAGAGGTTCCAAACCAAAGATCATCAAGAAAATTAGTTCTCAACATTATAGTAGATCGATAACATCAGCTGAAATGAATGAATCGGAAACTATACTTCTCCGAAATGTGCAAAAATCTGCGTATATTCATGAACTCACTATTCTAAGTAAGAACCAACAACTCCCTGTAAGAAATTAACTGTCTTCACTTGATCCATTTATTGATCAAAAGGGACTTCTTCGAGTAGGTGGCCGATTAAGAAAATCATCATTGCCGTTTGCAGTAAAACATCCAGTTATTTTACCAAAAAACAACTTAGCATGCTAAATGATTATTCGTGAAGTTCATCTTACCAATATGCAAGCGGGTAACGCGCTATTATACGTTGTATAAAATATTGTGTCACCTGTCTCCATTACCGTTGTCATAAAACTGAGCAGAAAATGGCAGATTTACCAGCAGAAACACAAAGTCGCTCTTAAATCTGTGCATTTGGAAGTGGTCAGCAGTTTAGATACTGATTCATTCCTGGCTGCGCTTAAACGTTTTGTTGCTCGACGAGGTTCTCCGGAGCAAATCTGGTGTGACAATGGGTCTAGTTTCGTGGCTGCTAATAGAGAACTGCAACAATTAAAACATCAAATAATAAATCAAACAAACAGTTTGTTAATCTCAGAATTTCTATTACAGAAAAGTATCACATCCAATTTTAGTCCTCAACATGCACCAAACTTTGGCGGCTTATGGGAATCCTCGGTGAAATCCTTAAATTTCCAATTGTGGCCAATGTTAATCTCATGTTTGAGGAGATGACAACATTGATCACTCAAATTGAATCTCTTCTGAATTCGAGGCCCCTTTGTAAGATAAATTATGAACCAGCTGATTTGGAAATTATCACTCCTGCACACTTTCTGATGGGAACGCCCTTGACTGCTATTCCAGAACCGGCTCTAGATGAAGTGAAAACAGCCAAATTATCCAAATAGCAAAATATTCAGGAACGACTTCAAGGGTTTTGGAAGCAGTTGCATCATGATTGTCTTACTGCTCTACAACAAAGAAACAAATGGAAAATGAAAACCGATGTATTTGAAATTGATGATGTACTATAATGCTTATACGAGAAGATAACTTGCCCATGTCAGTGGATGCGTGGGAAAATAATAAATGAGTTATTAAGAAATAAAATTCCTTAAGGCGTGGGAGTATGTTGGAGAAACTGAAGCCAAACACATATAGTTAAGTTAATTGTTTAACAATATTTATTTATTTGGTGCTATACATTTAATCGTAGTTAACGCTTCAATTTTTCCAATGTATCTCTCCAGTAAGATTTACTGCTTCTGTTGTTAGGAATACGAAATGTTCTAGATGATAGTCCACTGCTGGACAATGGCGAGTGTATCGTCGGATGCAAGATGCTGTGAAGTGCGCAGTAAATAGCATTCCTCGTGTGTTCGATATTCGTTGAGTTGTACCGTTTTCAATTCTATTCTTAATCTCTGTTGATTGTTACCAGTATTTGAGAAGATAATACTTCGGCAGTACATAACCTATAATTTGGTTTAAAAAATTCAAATCGTATTACATAATGGATTTTGTGTGAAATTCAAGTGAATTAGTAATAATTTTCCGAATTAAAGTTTAACAATTCAGCACGAATACAGGAAGTATGTGACGCACCCAATTAAAAGCATTGATGAGCGAGATGATATCACAGATGTTCACAGAGCAGAGCAAGACTGAAATTTCACGCACTTATTCATTTGGGGAGGTTCGATATGGCGAAAATATACCATCGGCCAGGTTTTTTTGCAAGATCCTCCAACTTAAGTTAATTTGGTTTCCACAAAACTCTCTCCAATTTGGACACACATTGTTGAATAATGGCTTAATACACTGGAGGCACAATATGTCAACGCTCGAATAACAAACTAAGTACATACTACACAGGGTTGGCAGTTTTGACACCATTTAGCTGGCCCGGATACTACGAGAGATGGTTAAAATTCCTGAAACAAACCCGTATGACCTTTTGAAATTGGCATTAATTGGTGAAATGAACCTGCGACGGGTAGCCTTCTCCATTCTTGCGAGTAATGGCGTTTCTGGTAGAAACCCCGCAATTTTTGCGGGATGCAAAATAGCGCGCAAAGGTACGAACCTGGACATACAAGCATCGGTTCTACATGCTACAGAAACTCCTGGTCCCGGTGTCTCTGCTAAAACAAAACGCCTTTCTCCAGAAAAACTTTCACCTTACAAACATTGCTACGAGGGAGTTTGAATTGACGTAAGCGCAAGACATCTGCCAACTCTTCGGTACTGTTTGGGCAACTGATCTGGTCACGTAAAAATATTGGAGAAGCGAGTTCTTGCGATAACCTGATAACCCCATCATACCTCATTTGTGAGATCTCCATTTCAAATAGATAGATGTACGATATTCACAACAATTGTCCTGGTACCAGCGTATACTCGTATACTCGTTGAGTTAATGATGATGACGTTTGGCCCGCAAAAGGCACTCCAATCTTTCAAACAGTTTATTCTTAGTGGTTTGAATTTATGTTTTGTATATATATCGACGATCTTCTGGTTGCATCGCGCACGCTTTAAGATCATCAAGAACACTTTCGAGTTATGTTTCAACGATCAAAGACGCAAGGTTCGTCATTAAATTTAACAAGTGTTCATTTGCCAAGGGTGAAATAATTTTTTTGGAGCTGAAAGAGTTAATGCTATAAAAGAATACGATCAACCTGATACCATTAAGGAACTCCAGCAAAGGGCGATTTTTGGACATGCAGTATTTTTACAAATTATTTTTGTCACATGCCGGTAGTAATGAGACGATCGTAAATTGTTATCTCAAAGGTACCAGAAAAAATGACAAGCGCAAAATAAATTAGACGAACGAAGCGGTACAATCTCTTGTCTCGGTCAGATTAACCGACACGTCATAGCGTTATAGCGTTTATGATCGTGAGCTTTTGATAGCCTATTCAGCTATCAAATACTTTTGGTATCTGCTTGAAGAACGCGTCGTTACACTATTCCGGCCAAAATTCGGCTAAGACGTCCCCAATTCCGTTACTTGGACATTATAGGGCAGTTCACAACTGACATCTAGCATGTGTCTAGACACAATGTAGTGGCCAATATCAGCAATATTTTATTACGAAAAACTGGCTGACACACAACAAGTTGATCTCGAGTTCAAAAAATGCTTCATTACCAGGTTCCGATAGAAGTATTAGCTGTGAAACTTCAACGGGTATAGATCGCCCTCAACGGGTATAGGACTTAGAGACCCAGTTAAAGGGTTCTAGTACGATACAGTCGTCAGTAGATATTTGTATCCATTATAAAGTTGTAGGTGATAAAATTATCGTAGTGGCCGTGCATGTCGGCGATCTAATATTGATTTTTAATTGTCTGGATTAAGGAATTGAAAAGGAATTTGTTGAGCAAGTTCCAGAATCCAAATGAAAGATATCGGTGAAGCCAAATATGTAGTGGGAGTACAAATTGAAAGGAGTCGTGAAGAAGGAAACATAATATTATCATCAAGTTGATGTAGCGTACATGCGGTTTTCAGTAAAGCATTTGATTTCATCTGTCATCAAAAAGCACACCATGGGGGTTTATTCGCATTTGGGTTTTCACTCGATTACATAAACTGGTTGGTCTTATCTATCAAACCGGCGACAATTTGTAATAATGGACAATGGGAAATCAAACGTTATTAAAGTTACGTCTGGTGTTCCCCAAGGATCACACATCAAACGTGCTCATATTTGCTGATGACGGAATGCTAGATACAAAGAAACTTCAAGAATACATCGATAGAATAAGTGAGTGGTGTGATCGAAACTCGCTTTACTTAAATATTAAGAAATGCAAAATCATGTCTTTCCCTCGTAAAAGAAATCCATTAATTACTTCATACAAAGTCAATAACGAAGTATTGCAACGAGTCAATGAGATTATAGATGTAGGTGTTACATTTATCGAAAACGCCAGTTTTAGTAAGCATATTGAAAGTTGCATTGCGAAAGCGAATGCCATGTTTGAATTTGTCCCTCGGCTGTGGGCGCACAGAGGACTTTGGCTGTAACTGTGTGCACCTCAGCAATTCTTGGTACTGCTTGCAGTGGGTTTGTTGTGCCAGGGACCTAGTGTTGGGTTATACCTCCTGACCAATTAATGTAATGAATGCAGCGGAAAAAGGAGACAAGGGTACACCAACTACCCAGTTGGATAGTCTACCCTCTAACAAGGCTGGATCAATGGATTCTGGGGTGAGCCAATCATTGTTACACCCATTCATAAGTAACTCAAAGTTGTTAAGATCACCAACTAGACAAACTAACTCAGCAAATCAGTTGAAAAATGAAAATCCCTGAACTCTGCCGGAAACTAACTGAAGTAGAAACACTTATAACCCAACTAAGAAGCGAAGTTGACAAACTAAAAAAGGAAAATTGAGAACTAAAGAAGGCCAAAGAAATGGAAATGGAAATTTAAAAAAAAACTTACTAAAAAACGAAGAGCAAAATTCTCGCCTGAAGTTGGAGAACAATCCCAAGCTACTGTAACTGCTATTACTATTACTAGTCTAGCACAGCAGCAACAAAAACAACATCAAGAAAATCAACAACAAAAGCTGCACAGAAAGAAAAGGCCAATCTGCCAATTAATGGCTAATATACAAACTATAATGAAATCAGTGACCAATAAGGAGTACAGAGTAGTGTCGCTAGTGCAATTAAGGTTATGGCCAGAGGCGTTCATCCAACGTGAAAGAAGGAGGATATAATGGAGGACCTGAAATACTGTTCATGTTAGCCGAAAGTTTCCAGCCGAAAAATTGTAATGCAGATATTGTGTTTTGCATCCCAACCGGAACTATACAATATGCCGATAATGCAGATTGCATCGATAAAGAAGTTTAACTTTAATATTCAACCGAAAAATGCCGGCAATACAGATTTAAAAGAAACAAACGAATCATCAAGTTTCTAAAAGAAAAATGTCAATAACAGACAGCTATACAATTTGATGTTTGGAGTGGGTTTGTTGAGGTTATATTGGTGAAATGTTCCATTTTCCATTGTTTCGACGATAAAACTGTTCACATATCGAGATTTTGCTAAATAACCAGTGTCTGTCTCACTATGAAAACTCTATAAAATATGACCTAAGATTTAAATTCTAAGTCTAGGCTAAAAGATTATGAGTAAAAAATTTATTTTCCCCATGTTTTATCGATAAAATCATTCTTGAGGAACGATTTTTATCGTCAGAAGAAGGGATGTATTCAGAAGGGATGAATTTCACCACTATAACATAATCAGACTCAGCCCTAACCTATAATAAAAATCTACTTATGATTATGAGCTATCGAATCGGCCTAGTCAGATGGTGTCCAAGTGGCATAATCCCGAATGATGGACGATTTTATCGTCAGAAGAAGGGAAACATAAACATTTCACCCCTATAACCTCATCAGGTCCACCCCTAACCTATAATCAAAATCTATCTATGATCAAGTGCCATCGAATTACCGGTGTCAAGTTTTCAACATTTATCAAAAGTGTAGCTACACAAATTATCAAAAAACAAAAATGTAATTTGAAAAAAAGTGTAGAATTACATAAAACAATTATGGCAATTTCCACTAAATATAATCTAATGTAATCCGCCGCATATCACTGCGACCTTCGGGGATTTTCTTTTCGTTTAGTGTGCTATTTCGGGACACTCCCTGATAAGTCGCATATCACTAAAGGTCGTAGGGAAACGTCAGTGTACTCAGATTTGTAGTATCATCTCTAGAATTAAGTGTTAATGGCCCTTAAACACCCACAAGACCCGGTTTACACTTTTTATATTATTATTTCCGTTTACACTAAACAAAAAAATTTCCCGAAGGTCGCAGTGATATGCCGCGGATTACATTAGATTATATTTAGTGGAAATTGCCATAATTGTTTTATGTAATTCTACACTTTTTGTCAAATTACATTTTTGTTTTTTGATAATTTGTGTAGCTACACTTTTGATAAATGTTGATAACTTCACACCGGCCATCGAATTAACATAGTCAGATTGGTGTCCATCTGGCAAATTTTCGAATGATGGACGATTTTTTCGTTAGAAGAAGGGAAAAATAAAAATTTGGCCCCTATAACCCCATCAGACTGACCCCTAACCTATAATCAAAATCTACCAATGATCATGGGCTATCGAATAAGCATAGTCAGATTAGTGTCTAGCTATAACCGGAAGCCATTATTAAAACCTACATTTAAAATCTGCCTATGTTCACGGCCCATCGAATTGACGTAGTCAGATCGGTGTGTGTCTGGCACAGTCTTGAATTGCAAACCACTTTATCGACAATTATAAACAATTTAAAGCTTGATAATGTTTAAACTGTATGAAACTGTATGAAACAGAAATGGCTTTAAATGAAACGTTTTCCAAACATAATACTTTTAACGTTAAGTTATAATAAATTTTGAAAGTGGGCCGTATGCAAAAGGAATATACAAGGTGACTTGTTAAACCAGAAAATATCACCCCTAATTGGTTGTAAAAATAAAGCAACACTTTAAAAAGTGATGGCAGCGGGACTATTTGAGTAGCTTGCAACGACGAGATAAATGGCACCATAACGTAGTAAAATGTCCCTGTTCAAATGGAAGAGTTCGAGTGGTGACTATATAGATAGCCTATACAATGTATTAAAGTGGCATGCACATGCATTATACCGACTGCCGATTCATGATATTTAACCAGGAAATTCAAAGCCAAGGGACGTTCGATCAGCAGTGATGAGAAAGAATATGATCCGAACAACTCAGTTATCAAAACGTCAGATGATATGTCAATACCCAAGTCGATTTTTTGAAATCTATTATCCATCTCGTCATATCAGCGGGTCTGCCAAAAAATGATATACTTGAAGACTGTGATAATTCGGATGAAATAGAATTTCAGCAAATCCAATCAAATCAAATATTCAATTCAATTTTATTAAAGTGTTAAACCAACTGATTTATGAAAGGTACTAAAATCTTATATTCTCACGAAATATACCAACTTCAGTATATTTTGCTTTGAGCTACAGTAAATTTTCGATGATAGAACTCGATTTAGAACGTCGACGTAAGAAAAATCAAAGAGCATCCGGCATCCTATAATGAAATCGAACCAAATCATGTATGCATATGATGAAAACTGAGCACACACACACACATACAGAAAAAAAAATCAATCAACTTATCGATTACGGTACTCGTATACATATAAATACAGAATCTATTTTCAATTTTTTCTAGTACAGCAATTTGATTCGTTTTTTTTTTTTTTTTGTAAAATTTTACATTCTAATCAGACATTTCTTCCCTTTGCAAAATAAAAATTGAAAATTTCAATTGGTTTCCTTCCTGTTTTTCATATATTTGGATTCGTTAAAACAGTAAAGCAAAAAACAACCAAACCAAACCCAAATCGAACCAAGACAAAAAAGCTCACCAAAAGCGAACTCGTAAGCTTTTTTTTTCAATAATTTTGTTTTTTTGCGTTGTTGTGATAATTTTCTATTGTTTTTCCTACGTGACTTTCATTACACTTGAACATTAGAAGCGCTTTTTTGTGCGCAACAAAACAACGATCCTCTTATCTCAAGCACAATGTTAAGTTTAGTGTTTAAGACGAAACGCAAAAACAAAAAAGTTGGTCGTCTCTTGTTATTCTTTAGACGCGAGGAATTTTTTTTTTTATAAATTTTTTACTTTTTAGGTTTTGTGTGCACGTGAAATTTCCCAAGGGCGGGAAAATATGTATATAGAGAGGCACGGGCAATATACTTGTATATCATAACCAAAAGTTTTGAATATGTGTGGCTCAGATTTGCATGTAGATTCGAGATTGTGCACAGTGGAAAACAAAACAAAAAAATTTGTCTTAATTTTCCTATGTATAGTTTTCACACTTATGTTTCGACGTGGAGTGATGTAAAGTTTGGTGCAAAGATGAAAAACAAAAGCGTTATGCTTTTGATGTTGTAAATCGCAATGAGTATTTGCGCAAGGTGGCGGAAATTTACAAAACAAATATCCACTTCAGAAATGCTTTGTGAGATTTTACAAACGGCAAAAATTGGGGGTAATTTAAAACTACGGTCTCTAGACATAAGAGACATAAGCGGAAGTTGACTGTTATGCGGGTGAAACTACATTACTGTCGAAATATTTAAGTTTGTATTTTTTGTTTTTACAGAACGCAAGAATTTTGTTCACAGTGCTTTGATGAAGTACTTATCTAGTTTCTGTTGTGAAAGGTATAACATGCTCTTGGTTGGATAATCGTATAGTTGTCATTTTACGCGATTTAGAATTTCAATCAGTCGAATTCGATTTTCGTTTTCGCAACCATCACAGGATCATAAAAGGATCGACCGAATTTCCATCAATTATATAGATAACTAGCGGACGTGACAGACGTTGTTTCGATATTGGTTTTTTCGATATTAAAATATCGTTCAATTGCTGTTCAATTCTCGTGTCATGGCCGGACGATTTTGGTGCTCGTCATTGGCACATTGGCGTAAGAGGCGATACTTTTCGTGAGATTGATGGTAAGTATATTAATGTGATTGCAAAAACGATATTGCTGTTGTTGCATATGTGTAAATGTCTGTTCTTTGTTTGTTGTTGGCATGATATATGATGCTACATCTCCTCCTTCCCAAAATATTACGAGATATTGCGTCGTAAGAACGATGACTGTCTTGAATTGTCTGCACCGTGTTATCTCTGCATTAGATCCGTATAGCTCGACGTTCGTGTGCGTCTCCAACCATAACAACTGCAACTTCAGTAACGGTTGGTGCATTGCATCGGCCTGCGTGCTCTCCAGATGTTACTTTGTATGAAACGGTATCGAACAAGTGAACCAACAGGTTGTGATTTCCCAAAAACGGTTCCAAAGTCGCCACATTAATCTATCGCTCCTCCATCTACTCGATGTGGTTGTATCGGCAGCGTGTGTTTATTTGTTGCGCCTCATCGCCTATAAAGCAGATTTGCAAGAATTGTGAATCAACATCAGACATTGAGATTAAAAAACAAATTTGACAATACACTTGATCCTGAATCTTAACGTTGATTCAAAATTGTGACCATCCTCATTCTGAACGATTTTTGTTGCCCCAAATGATGTTATTTGGAAGCAAGAATTGAATTTACGAATTTTACGCAAAAACAATTTTGATTGAGGTGTGGCTCCAGCCAATAGTGTTTTCAATGGTTCTGGCGGCGAATTCAATGGTGGCAGTACAATTTTTCCAGACGTGCAGCAGAAAACGACCGATTCACCTTTGAATTCATAGCAGTGTTGGCATTCTTTGTCCATAGCCCCCATGACAGTTTATGAATGTGACGAATAGTCGATTTCCTTCTCATTTGTTCTTTATCAAACACACAACACATAAATATAAGTAACTTATTTGAATTTTATGGAAGATTCCCTTCAACGCTGCACCTTACACATTTGCACAAAGTATGTCTTTAAATACACTTCACTCTTTACACAGAAATTGAAATGTCAAAACACCGCCAAGCTAAAAAATTTTGGTTGAAAAATAAAAAAAAATTCCTAGAACCCGATCGCAGCGCCGCCTATCGGGTCCCATTGTAAATCCAAACCATCCAAGGACTCACTCAAACAAACACAAAAATATTCATCTAAATCGGTGCAGCCGTTTAGGGAAAGTTCAGTCACATACACACGTACAGAAAAAGTGTATATAAAGATTGGGAGTGGTGGGGGGGGGGGGGGGGGGATGTAATTTTGGTGTTATATGTTACGATATGCGAAAAATCTTAAAAAAATAAAAAAAAGGTTCGTTGAAAAATAAAAAAAGTTTTAGAATCCGATCGCAGCGTCACCTACCGGGTCGAATTGTAAATCTAAACCATCCAGGAGCTCACTCAAACAAACATTCTGATATGCGAAAAATCTTAAAAGAACAAAAAAAATATTTTCGCCACCTACTGGGTCCAATTGTTAATCTAAACCATCCGGGGACCCACTCAAACATACACAAAAAATTTCATCAAAATCGGTCTAGCCGTTTAGGAGGAGTTCAGTCACATACACAAGTACAGAAGAACTATATATATAATTATTGGTGGTGGGGGAGGGGTGGGTGCATTTTTGGTGTTATATATTCTGATCTACTCAAACACACACAAAAAATTTCCCGCCCCGTTCAGGGGGAGTTCACACACGTACAAAAGAATTACATATATAAAGATAATCTGCAATCGTTAGTGGTCAAGGTTCAATTTTACGAGATACATTTAGACCAACTGCCCTACAGACCGATATACCGACAGATCAATGACATACTAAAGACCTCCGCCAGACTGACCGAAATATAGGCAGACCGACAGCCCAAAAGATCAAGAGCTTGGTAGATCGATTGACCGATAAATTGGCTGACCAACCGTCCGACACACTGACTGACAGATAGACCGACAGACCCGAAACTGAACGGCCAATAAACCGATAGTCCAAGGGACCGTCAACCCTGCGACAGATTGAAGACAGTTCAATAAACCGACAGTGTACGTACAAATCCAGGCCGACCGATTTATTAAAATATAATGCGCGGAATTTTATGGATGCTTTCCTTAATACGTATACTCGAGCGATAAATTGAACAGCACAGGCGCAAAAGCATATCCCTGTCGGACATTAGCTGTTATTCCAAAGAAATCTGATACAATTCCTTCGATTTCATTTTTATTTACATGTCCAGACACTGCCTATTCACTCAGGGAAACGAATTTCTCAATTCCTATGCACAGAGAGCGGCTCATAGGTTCTCCCGGTTGAACCTGTCATATGCATGTTGATTTATGGTTACCCCTATCTAACAGGGGTCACTTCGTTATTTTGATTTAGCAGATCTTCGAAGTAGTTTTGCCATACTGAGAGAACATCAGTCAGTCGTCATCGCTCTCCATTCCCATCTTTGACGGCTGTCTTGAACTTCATTGTTCCAATCGTAGTTTTCCTAAATAAGCTGTAAGTGTTGACACGCCGCACGGTAAATAGCACATACATGCTCATTAATGGTTCTCAGTTGTTGAAATGACGTCGGGCCATGAACTTTCACCTACGACAATCGAAGATAGTAACATTCGTCGTTATTTGGATGCACAGTGTAGATGCGACCCAGGGCAAGCAAATACATTTGAATGTCCTTCAACTGGTGCTCCTTGTTTCCGACGCTGATATGATTTCGATAATGCGTTCAAAGCAAAGTGGGGGCGAAATCATCTGCTTGACAAACCGAGAATAAGCTTGCCAGTATTGTCGACGGTTGCCATGCCGCTCTATTCGCTGCGTTCTCGGGATTGAAATACACTCGTTGTCCGTTTTCCAGATGCACTGCCAAATGTACATCTGTAGGGTATCTTTCCTGGATCGCAAAGGAATTGATACGCCATATTGCCTCGTTGCTGCTCATATAGTGAGCCATCTGATACTGACATAGTTCGTCGTTTGCATTTATCACACCGAAAATAGCCATATTTCTGCCTTTTATATTTGTATATGTACTCGATCGATTTAACGAAGTTATAGTATTCCATGTTGATGTGATCCTCAAAAGCATTGGATAATATCTGCCAATATGGTACAATCCAACGATTGCCCACATCAACATCTTGCTGTTTCACCTTCACAACTGTAGGTTGCCGATAGTCCGCAACTGATGGCCTACGAGTGAGTCGTTGTTGAAAACTCCGCAAGGTCCATGGATCATGTTCTTAGTCAGCACTGCATGCAATTTCGGATCAATAGCTTCATTAGGAATTTCGGCTGAAATGATGAAATCGATTTGACCCGGTCTGATTTTTTGAACGAACCAAACCAAAATGTGTGCATTTTTGCACGATGCAGACAACGTTTTTGCCATCCAACGGAGTATATCCATAACAATGAACTTGGCCATACACACGATGCTTTATGATAAAATCTATCAGAGATTTTAATTTTTATTTAAAAACTGTGGCAGTGATGTCATGTCTGTCAACAAGCACCAGTTGGCTGGCCACCACTGCTACCGGATGGGTAGCAGTTCGTTCTTGTTTTCGATCCATTGAGAGTTACGGGTGAATGTTATGAATAGGTCTGGGCGGCCATATTGCCTAACATACGACATGTGGCGAGGGCTTCCGATGTAAGTGGCCGGCAAAATTGTCATTCTTCGCACGTTGTTTGCTTCGCCGTCGGCATTAATCGCATCGCGGAGATGAATGTATTCTTCAGATCGTAGCTGCTTTTGGTTCAAATATATTTGGTTGGAATTTATATGTATATCAGTCGTTGAGTCACCTCCTCTGCCAAAAGATCAATGGATGCTGTAGCGCATTGTAAGTCCTGTGCGCAGTCGAACTCGCGTTTCTATTGTTTCATTGTTCCGACGATATCTTTAGATTGCAAATTGTCTTCGACAATAATAACAGCCACTTGAATTGAATCTTCTTGGTTGAAACTTGGTTGCTTATAAGTCGAATGTTTCACAATTTGTGTGGCATGTGTCACTGTCTTGTTGAAACCAAAGATCGTCTAAATCAATTTTGGCTACAAAAATTGGTTAACGACACGTTTAATTGGTGTGAACGATGCCTCAAAGGGGTGCTTGGCTCTTCACCAACATTTTCACTTACAGCTGTTTCTGTTTCACGAGTACGAACTGAGCGATGGTGTTCATTTGCTCTACAACCTGAAACTGATGGAACACCCATAATTTACATTATAAATAATTTGTTTAAATTAATGGACAGGGTTCAAGTAAAAATTTTCCAGTGTTTAAGTAAACTCATTCAAGACCGCTTTAATTGCGCTTCTCGAATGAATATACAGGGATGTAGAAGGAAGGTTAGCATACAGCCTGTTCAAGTGATCAAATGAGGGTTTTCTATGGCCGATTTTAGCCAACATGGATTATACACAACGAATCTGAGTCTCATGAGGTTAAATACTTCTAGTTTGAATGAGTTTACTTTAAAACTGGGGGCTCCTTGAACACTTTAACGGTGAGATATTGCCTTCCTAGGATCGATTCTGGCCAATTTTGGAGTAGAGAATAATTGTTTTTGTATGGCAAGCAAATTCTTGTTCAGGATCGTTTTTAAATTTAAGTTCAATTCCGGTGAATAAATATAAATTCAGTTTGAACTAATTTAATTTGCGTTAATTTTTGTCCTTGCAAGGCCAGTCAATTCATACTCCATTCTTCTCTCATTCACACATCACATATCTGCTCGTTGCAAGCTCCATGTCAACCTGTATGTATACTGACTTGGAAGATCACTCATGAAGTAGTCATGTAGTTCGAAATGAAATGAATAAAATTCGCTTTCGCGCGCTACCGAGTGCCGAAGCCTTAGTTCATAAAACGGGACTAAACCACTTGTTGGGTAAATATAGTTAATTTAATTGTTACCAGTGATACTACTATTCTGGCTTTCCCTGGGAATTGGGATTTTTTTTTACAGAAATCTGTGAAAATGTTTCCTATTCCCAGGGGATTCCAGAATAGTGGCACAGGTAGTAAATACAAAATGAGCGATTTGGTGTTCATGATAATAATTTAACGACTTTGGCAATTTTTGGAACAAATTTGCTTGCGCGAGCACGAAATAAATGAAACTTTGAAAAATCATTTAAAATTTAAAATCAAATCCCGTTTCATAAAATTTATTTTCCACCTAATTGACCGCTTAAACATTTCTTTGACAAATTCTAATCCGTTTTTCCAGTTTTCCAATTTTCCACAACATCGACATAAATATTAATATTCGTAAAAATAACTCGGGTATATATACATTACACCTCCACACCCTTCAAAATTGTTACGAGCTTTTCTCTATAAATTCAAACCAAAAATTTTTATTCGAACAATTTTCCACAATTTTTTTTTACTCTCGTCGTAATTTATTTTCGATTTAAATTACATCATCTAATTTAAAATTTAAATTAAATAATTTATGATAAAAAAAAAAAAATTTAGTAACGAACGAAAATTCTAGAAATAAAAATGCTTGCATGAAAATCCAATTAAAATATTTTGAAAAACATTAACAACAAGCATGCATAAAGCTCTCATACATATGAACAATTTCTATGTACTTTATCGTCTATAAATTAAAAACAAAATCGAGCTTTTCCCCAAATCCAACAATAACACAACAACAAAACAATGTTGTGAAAATTTTACTTACTTCTTCTGTTTATATTTTTCGTGGAAATTGTAACAAATAAATTTTCAATAAATCAGTAGTGCGCGCTTCGCCTATACACTTAATTTACTGTTCATTGTGTACAGTGATTCTGCGGACGTCGATAAAATGCCGAATCGGGTTTGGGCGAAAATAAAAAAACTGTAAATCTAATATACATATGGCCTATAATTTGGTCTCCCGCGAATGATATCGTAGGATATACCAAATTCGCAACACTTGTTGTAGGCGGCTGCTAAAAGATTAATCGGTAAGTTGAGAAGTAACATCGATAAAATCGAATCTACCTTATTATTTTTTTTTTTTTTTTTTTTTTTTTTTTTTTTATAATTTATTTCCCAAGAAAAAAAAAAAATACAATTTTTTTATACAGGAAAATATTATTCTAATGAAGTTAATACATATTTCACAAAATTATAAAGTAAATTAAATTAAAAATGAGTTTAATTGGATTAGATTAAATTAAATTGAATTAAATTAAATTGAATTGGCACAAACAGATAAATTATAAGACACAATAGTTTTAAGCAAAATAATAATAATAATAGGTATTCAATTGTACAATCCTAACCAAGCATCAATGAAACAAATCATATTCTGCAATAAAACTTGAAAAAAGCTTATTTTTAAGATTAAATTTGAAAGTAGAAATTCTCAAGGTTTTGTCATTGTCATCTAAATGGTTGAATAATTGAAGTCCATGGTAGAGGATACTATTTTGGGTGGCTTTAAATTTATAGTTTGGAACCCGATAATTTAAATGGTTTCGAGTTTGCCTCTCACTTACTGAAAAGTTAGTTTGAAAATCAGTCGTACACCTAATAAGTCCATATCTAACTTTATAAATCGTCAATAAATATTCGTAGTCAATGAGGTACTTCAATGGCAATATTTCATCACTGTACAGGAGTTTTGTTGGTGTTAAAGGTGGTAGTTGTTCGATTGCCTTGATGGCTTTGTTTTGAATGATTTGTAAATCATTTATATATGTTATGTTCGCCCCACCCCAGATTTGAATCAAGTAAGACAGGTGTGAGTTAATATAACTAAAGTATATATTTTTTCGCATAAAATGTGGAATGAACTGACCGACCCGTCTCAGAGCCGCAATAATAGGTACTATTTTTATTTTGATGCTGTTTATATGGTTAATCCACGATAGCTGAGAATTAATAATCAACCCAAGGTAGGAAATGCTTTCGACTCGATGTATAACACTATTATTAAAGTTAATTTCATCCATAACGGCAGCAGGTTTATGTTTTAAGAAAAAGGTTATGAAACACGTTTTTGAGACATTTAACCTAAACTTATTACAACAAAGCCAACTGTAAATTTTTTGAAGGTCAGTTTCCATCGCAGTTTTCTGTTGTTGGAACGATTCAGAGCTGTAGATTAAAACAGCATCATCAGCAAATAATTGTAATTTACCCTCCAGACTAATATCAAATAGGTCGTTTATGTAAAGTAAAAACATTACTGGTCCTAGGATCGATCCTTGTGGTACTCCACGCTTCACAGTAATTTTTGATGATGTGTAGCTGCCAATTTTAACAGCTTGTGTTCGATCTGTTAGATAATTTTGGATTAGTCTGATGACTTTACCGCAAATTCCATAATAGCTTAGTTTAGTCAAGAGTATTTGGTGGTCTACGCAATCAAACGCTTTCATTATATCTAGAAACAAACAAGAAGTTGTTTTTTTTTGTTCTAGAGAACTGTAAATATTTTCCATTAAATTGATACTTGCTGAGAGTGTACTACTTGATTTCATAAAACCAAATTGATTTTTATGGACAATTTGATTAGATTCAATATGCTCTAGGAGTCGGTTATAAATAATACGCTCAAACACCTTACTAAGAACTGGCAGAACCGAGATTGGTCGATAATTGTTTAAGTTTAGGGGATCTCCAGATTTAAAGATTGGTGTAACTCGAGCTGATTTCATGAACTCAGGGAAAATGGATTGTCCAATCCACAAATTGAGAGTACGAGTCAGTAACGGAACTAACAACGGCGAAAGTTGCTTAATTATTTCTACCGTAATATTATCAACTCCTTTTGACGATGTGTATTTAAAATTTTTGATTGTCGCGGTAACCTCTTCTTGTGCTACTACAGATAACACAGACAGTTCAGGATATCCTTTAGGTAACATTTCCAGCGCAGGAGGAGTTGTACTGCTACCTATATCAGCTCCAACATTTACAAAATATTGGTTGAATGTATCAACAACTGCTTGTTGATCGCGTATGATGTTATCGTCTACTTTTATTAGATTTATTGTCGATGATCTAACTGTAGGATTATTGGAAAGAATTTCGTTAACCAGCTGAAACATTCGTTTAGCATTTGGCATAACAGATTTGAATTCTTTACTGTAATAATTTTTTTTAGATTTAATTATCTGATATTTAAATTTGACATTGAGTGATTTAAAAGTTTCACAAAAATATCTGTTATTTGGATATCTTTTAGTAAGTTTATAATATTTGTCGCGTACTTTCATTTGTTTATAGAGTTTTTCGGTGAACCACGGTTTTTTATAAGAAGAGGCTTTTATTGTTTTTGGATATGTTACAGTGTTCAATCTAATTAATTCAACAAGCTCATTGTAGACGGTTTCAAACGAGATATCATTTTTCGAGACGAACTGTTGTAACATAGAGGTTACTACGTTGGTGTAGTTAGTTTTTACTACATTTAAAATAGTTGACACTGACTTTTTAAAAATGCTGTATTTAAAATACAGAAAACGATGATCGCTTAGCGCCGAATCTCCATAGTATATTGAAAATTGACTAGATATATTCGTCAAGATATGGTCCAAAATACTCTTTGAGCTTGATGTTAAGCGGGTTGCGAATAAGTCATCGATTTTATTAACTACACTGTGATTATTAAGTTGTAAAGTGGATTTGTAGTTAAGCACCTGTGGATTTGAGTTGTCCAATAAGTTTATGTTAAAGTCACCAACAATGATTTGGTTTTTATTTGTAGTAGTAATTTGGTCAAGAAAGGTTAAGAACGATCTATGATTTGTGTGTGGCGGCTTGTAAATCCCTAGTAAGTATAAATTGAGTTTTCGAGAAAAAAGTTTCAAGTATTGATTTTCTTCAGATGTTTCTTCGCGCAAAAACGTGAAGTCTAAGTTTCTTTCGATGAAAACTGACACGCCCCCTCCCGTTCTATTTTCTCTAACACTATGAAAAGAATTATAATTTTTTAAATTAAAATGCTTTGTTTCAAGTTTAGTTAGAAATGTTTCTGTGAGAATAATTACATCTACAGTTTCCTTAAATGACGACAAAAGAATTTCTAGTTCCTCAAATTTATTCTTTAATCTATTTATGTTTATATAGAAAATATTTAAACTTAAGTAAGATTTTGTTTCATTGAGAAAGCTTGGTAATTCCAAAAAATGTCTGTTTGGTTTGTTTGTGCCGATATCTAACATTTTATTAACCATAACTATCTTTAATTTTAAATTTAATTTCAAGACGTATGTACATTTATGCTGTCCAAAATTAAGTTCAACTATTATTGTTAATAATCTCAAAAGTATAATAATATAAGTATGTTCGATAATTAATGACAAAATGAAATTTGAAAATAATAAAATACAATTAGATAATATATGTAGCAAAATAATGATAAAAACTGTAAGTAATAAGTAGATATAGGATATACTATTTGACATTATTTTGATTTCTAAGGATATAATGTAAATTGAAATTTAATTTACATTTCCAAACAATAAAACAGAAATTATAAGTATGTACATCGTATCGCAAGCGAAGAAAACAAAAATATTCTACTGTAATAATAATTTTTATCGACGTCATCACAAGATATAAAAGTAAAAAAAAAGAAAAGAAAAAATTATTTTTGAAAAATATTCAACCAATTATGATCATATGATTGTTTGAAAGGTATAGATAGCTAATGTTTTAGTTGCCGCAATGCGATGGTACATGAAAAAGAAAAATTTAAATAAAAGATAAAGTATATAATATAAATATTTGTAGCCTTCGTATACGTAGATATTATACAGCAAGATCGATGACATCATCCATAGTACGTATGATTACAGGTTTTGAATCTTCTTTAATTTTGCAATAGATTACATTGTGACGAAACCAGCAATATTTAATTTTATTTTTTTTCCTTAACTGAACCAATGTTTTGATGATTGTGTTATTAATTGCAGTTAACCTGTCGCGTATGAATATTTCGTCGTCTCCATTTCTAGCATCGGGGAAAATCTGTTTGACATGCAAAGGTCCATTTGCACGAATTTGGATCATAATATTATTTTTTGACTCCAAACTGTTGAGTTTTAAAGTTAGCTGACTGAAAGAGTTTCGGTGTCGACTGGGCCTTTTTGCAACAATTTGTTTGATGTATGACCATAAAACAATGTTTGGCGCAAAGTTGTAAATTTCGGCAAGCTTACCAATAATGTGATCTTTGTTTTTTTCCTCAATTGATATTCCCGTTACAAGTATTTCTTGTTCAAGTTGTTGTTGTTTTAAATAGTTCATTTCAGCAGACAATGATCTCACTGTTTTACTTGTAGTATCGGCAATAACCTCCACATTCTGAACACGGGTGTTGATTTGTTGGATCTCAGTTTTTATGTCATTTATATCGGCTTTTAATTCAGTGTGGTCTCGTTTATTGGATTGCAACAGAAAACCAATAGCGGACATGATATCTGAATTTGTTGGTTTAGGAAGTTTTAGCAAATTATCAAGGCTCATTTTTAACAGTTTTATCTTAAACAGTTTTAACTTAAACTTTTAGTTATCTAATGAAATGCAGCCTTCACCACTTTATTTTACACAGTAGTTGAAATTTTAACTCGCAATAAAACGTTTACAAACAACAAAATATTTTCACTTGCAAACATTACCACCATATTTGAGAAACAACAAAAATGACATTCACATGTATGTATATATTTTGGAAACAAAATCAATCATTCAGCACTAATTGTTTTTTTAATGAAACTTTTCCACAGATAATTTGATCGGTTTTATTTATCGTAAATAGTTTATAAGCTTTTTATTTGAGATTTAAAAGAGAAAAATAAAAAATATAAGAAAATAATCCGGACGAGCAAATTAATACACACTTTACTCTTTCGCCATTTAATGCTAACTGAAAATTGAAAAACTTGGATATATGCTGGAAATTGGCGAATCATTTCAAGTAAAAAAATTGGCTGCATTGATGCAGGAAAATATACGGTCATCATTGATTTAACAAAAATTTAATGAAAATCAAACAAGTTTTCAATATTTTCATGACGCGCAAGAAACGAAAAATTAAAACTGTTCTGATTTGCTTAAAATTTGGCAAGTATTTGGAACCAAAGACGATTTAGGCTGATCTGACAAGGAAGAAAATTAAATCAACACAAACCAACACTGATAATATTTTGAATAACCCAGTAATTTACTTTTTGTTTTTATCACACGTCAAACCGGCAACGATTATTTATATTTGTCTGAATTGATTAAGGTCGAAACTTATTAACGCCATCTAAATGTAATCACACCAACTTCGAAATGGTATATAAATGTAAATCTTGTGTTTCTACAAATAGTTATTCAAAATCTCTCGTGGTGAGACCAGCAAATAAATAAAAATCAAATTAATGTAAAAAGGTGTTTTATTAAAATTAAGCTTTGCTCAAGAGTCGCCTTTTATTTTTTTTTATTTAATTGGCTGAAAACCCCAGTTTTCCACACTCGATGACACGAGAGCACCAATTATGCCGTGCCGTAATATAAACTTAACAAGTGATTAATAGTTTCTTATTCTCCGTCATCTTCGCTTTCGAATTCTTCGAAATCTTATTTAGCAATAAAAATGTTCGAAACAAACCTTTTTGGCACTTTGCTCTTAAAAGGTTAAGGAAATCTTGGCCAAGGTTGGTAATTGCTCACTGGATTATCTTCAACTACCTAATTTAGGTTTTACTAGTAGATTTACTTCGCCATAGAGGCTCAAAAGTTGATTACGTACGATCCTATACTAAAGAATCACTTGCTCCATCCGTTGCAAGCCTGGGTTTCGGCTCTACTTCGTGATGTGTTTTAGAAGCAGGAGCGGAGTCATATTTATACCCAAAGCTGGTAAGCCTGACAGGTTTATTAAAGAGCGTATTGTAAGTAACTCCCTCAGTAACATTCAGCATGCTTACAGAGTGGAAAAGTTGGATGATTCCTCTGTTTCAGGTAAAGTTGCCCATGGCTGTCCACACGAGGTGTGTTCTCACCGGCGCTTTATTATTGGCGATCTTCTGGTTAAACTTCAGCTTATTAGAGAAACACAAGGTCGTATTATCTGAATTTAAATTTCAAAATTTTTCATGACAACTAGGCTTAAAGCAATCGAAAGAGCGAATGATTATCATTGACGTTGGTAATACATCAGTCTGTAGATCTCGAGGTATTCACATTTTGAACAAAACCAAAATTACAAAACCATAATGGTTATTTCGAAAGAAGCGGCTAGATTATCTAAGATGATGAACCGGGATGATTTGAGGTGGCTATACTATACAAGCCGATCCGAAATTCTATCACTCAAGAAACTACGATTGCTGGTCTAGTCTGACGTATTCTTTCAAATCTTGGATGAAGGACGATTTAAATCACCCAACAGCACCCAAATCCCCTGATCGCACAAAACACAACATTTTGTTGGATAGCTGGAGGAAGTGCTGATCAGGAAGCCCAAGAAAATCAAACACACGGCATCCTTCTTGACATAAAGAATATGTTGCTGCGAGTCTGGGAGGTGGAAGAAGTTGGCTAACCACTACAAGGAAAAGACGACGCGTTCTGAAGATGGACGATTCGATCGAACAAAACTTCCCACTAAGCACCAGATAGCCAAGCACGAGCCAGAGCTTCATTGTCTATATAATGAATTTCTATCTGAATACAGGATGCTTGGTCACATGAGAACGGTATAAGATCGATATCAACGCTTTCGTAGTAGTCTTCTTTTATATAGTAGTCAACGCGACCACTTTTTCGGTCACAACCCGTCTATATGCTCATGACAGGCCCAATCGTTTGATCCACATTGTGGGCCATTCTTCTGCGTTTTCGTCTTCATAAGAATTCGTCTTCTCATCAGACATCGAGGATATATACCGTTAACATACTAAGTTTCACAAATACATTCACAGGCCGCTGAATCCAAAGGAATTGCTGTTTATGTCGATAATCTTATCAAAGGTGCTAGTACAGTTGAAGAGCTAGTTACACTGAAAATGGATATTTATGCTATACTGCAAAGTGGTAAATTCCATTTAAAGAAATTTGTAAGCAATCACCTAGAACTCCATGATTCGTCACAAACAAGCTGTGCAAAATCGCTAGACGAGCATTAAAGCACGATCAAATATTTGGAGTCTAGTGAGATCAAAATTAATTCTACAAAATTTGTGACGTAGCTTGGCATGAGACTCTACCAAAGGAGATACTGAACGAATAGATCAATTTGCGACATGAAATCGAAAAGTCTAAATCCATTCAGTTGAACAGATGGCTCTAGGGAGTACATTCTATGGATGCTAGTGAGACGGCCTGCTCAGCAAAAGTTTTTCTACGTGTAATTAAAACCAACAAAATTACATGTCTCTGAAGTGCACGAGGTTGCCGAGACTAGAACTTTTGAGTGCTGAATTTCTAGCGAGTCATCCAGACTGGTTTTGACATTTATGCATTGCTTAATTGATTAGAATGATTTGTTACAAAATGATCAATAACCTTCTGGCATCGTTCGCAGCGGGTGTATCTCGTAAATTTACAATCACGCTCAAAGTGGTGACAATCGTAACACAATTTGAAATAAAAATGAAAACGTCAAATGGTACGTTACTGGAACGTTCAATATCCAAGGTATTAAGTTACCAGTTAAAGAACCAATTTGACTTTGCTCGAGAGTCGCCTTCGCTACTAGTTTGTTCGAGTCTGCCGTTGGTAGTTCGACTGTACTGCACTGTTGTTCGCGAGTTGCTGTAATGTTGCGACATAAATTTGATCGGTTCTCGTAGCTGTGGCGGCTTATTAACACGAAACGACTGATTTTTCTTGGATTTTCATTTACCAAAGGAGTAATTTGTCACTAGTGCTAAAGCGGTGGATTTGTGAACTAAAGTGCTGGTAATAAACTTGTTGCCTGATCCAAGACATTTGAAAGGATATGCCACTTGATTATAGCGGGATGGGAAGAACGTATCTCCCTCCAGCGTTATAGCGGTAGTTTTAAGTACTAGCTGAAGTATCAGCTAAATTTGTGACATTATTCAAAACCTTTTTAATGATATATATGACACGTATATATCCTGTACCAACGAAATAATTTGCTACCAGTGCCAAAATGGAGAATTTGTGAAATGTTGGGAATGAAAATGGAGAACTCTCAATGCCCCTTAATCCTTCCGTCTTCAGTCCATAATTATCTAGTTAGGCCTTGCCTTTCACTCGTCTACTGCCCGCTTTAGGATCAAACAGCACAAAATTTCCCTCCGAGTCTGTAGATTACTTCCAGTCATAAAATAATAATTTTCGATTTGTTCTGGAATTTTTCCGCTGGTAAAGTCCGGTCCATTTAGGCTGATTAAGATGGCTTAAATTCATTTAGCGTTCACACGATCCTAAATGGACATTAACATCACTATTTTAGCTAACTTCAATGTAGTCTTCGAATATCTTGACGAAAAGTGCGGATAGGTGTGTTAAACCATCCGGTTTAATGATGTTAGCGGGAGTGGTTGGATTTTAATAAAGAATCTTTCTTATATTTTTTACAGAAGAACTTTTAGTTCTTATTGAGTTTCTCAATTCAATCTTGGGTTCTCCTTACAAGAGCTTCACTCTCGAACCTCACTATTGAATTTTATCATTATTAGAGGCTCGCTTCCGGCAGGCCTTCTGTTCTTTTGGCCATTATATAGGTATGTAAAGTTAGCCCAGCTTTAATCCCAGAAAACTAAAAACCGCCAACACTAAACTATCACGACAGTTTTTTCATCGCAGATTATCACTATTAGTCCAGGATTTTTATCATCTCATCATATGGCATCCCAGGAGAAAACTAAAATGACATTAAACTATCATCCCAGAAAATATTATTAGTCCAGCTACCACTATATTGAAAGTTCATTTTTTATGTCGGTGGCACTTCATCCCATAGAGATTTGGCCGCCTCATTTGTATGTGAACTCAGCCATTTCTGTATCGATCATGACGAAATTAGATATGTCGGTTGAAAATAGGATTCTAAAATGATTTTTGAAACAAGTTCTGAAGTATGGCCATCTCGGCTGGAACTTGGCCATATCTTAACGGATTATGTTGGGATTAGGCATGTTGAATGGAAATTAAATTTTAAAATAATTTTTGGGAGAAGTTCTGGAATATGACCAGCTGGGACGGAACTCGACCATTTCTTAGCTCAATATGATGAGATTAGGTGTGTTGGATGGAAATGGGAATCTGAAACGATTTTTGGAAGAAGTCCTTATTTTTATTATTCGATAATGGTTGGATATTTGCCATTACTTAATTGCATGCTTACTTACTTGCTTAATCTGCCGATTGAACTTATAAAATATCGCTTTTCTAAGCAAACATTAAGAAGTATCGGGCACAGAGATTCTGCATGGAAAAAATCTCGATTGTGTGCTCTCAACTTTCTCACAATGATTTCACTGAAATCTATTGTTGTCAATTTTTTAGCGTTTGTGCTTGATTGATCAAGACATAAGCATGTAAAAAGTCTAACCTGGTGTACCTCAGATGAAGTTTCTTAGGGTTTGTAAAGGATTGTTTGTGACAAGAAGAATTCGTCATAGAGCGGAACACATTCGTCAATGATGTGGTGATGCTCTACTATAATAGACGCAAATTATTCTACGTCCTTGATACTTGACTCCGTTATATTTTAACCGTAACTGGTCGATCGTTGTATTAGAGAAAGTTTCAGAAGATTATTCGTGTACATTAAGCTAAAACTCACAATTCTACAAAATAAAGACTCTGCGAAATGCGGATAAGGAAATGAAAAATGGTTAAAATATGATTTTGTTAAAATTAAACCATCAAAACGACAAGTTCTGAAAATAGTATTTACTCAGAACATACAACGTACTCAAGTTAAATCGAACGAGGAGCCTCCTAAAACTCTTTAGACAGGTAACATAATCTTCTAGCACTACCGAAATCAAGGTAGTTTGGCGATAATTTCGTCAATTACAGCCGACACGCATTCACACTTTGTGAAATTAATAACATCTAGGGTGATTTTTTAAGAGCTTGAGAACTTTTTTTTAAAAAAAAACGCATAAAATTTGCAAAATCTCATCGGTTCTTTATTTGAAACGTTAGATTGGTCCATGACATTTACTTTTTGAAGATAATTTCATTTAAATATTGACCGCGGCTGCGTCTTAGGTGGTCCATTCGGAAAGTCCAATTTTGGGCAACTTTTTCGAGCATTTCGGCCGGAATAGCCCGAATTTCTTCGGAAATGTTGTCTTCCAAAACTGGAATAGTTGCTGGCTTATTTCTGTAGACTTTAGACTTGACGTAGCCCCACAAAAAATAGTCTAAAGGCGTCAAATCGCATGATCTTGGTGATCAACTTACCGGGCCATTTCTTGAGATGAATTGTTCTCCGAAGTTTTCCCTCAAAATGGCCATAGAATCGCGAGCTGTGTGGCATGTAGCGCCATCTTGTTGAAACCACATGTCAACTAAGTTCAGTTCTTCCATTTTTGGCAACAAAAAGTTTGTTAGCATCGAACGATAGCGATCGCCATTCACCGTAACGTTGCGTCCAACAGCATCTTTGAAAAAATACGGTCCAATGATTCCACCAGCGTACAAACCACACCAAACAGTGCATTTTTCGGGATGCATGGGCAGTTCTTGAACGGCTTCTGGTTGCTCTTCACTCCAAATGCGGCAATTTTGCTTATTTACGTAGCCATTCAACCAGAAATGAGCCTCATCGCTGAACAAAATTTGTCGATAAAAAAGCGGATTTTCTGCCAACTTTTCTAGGGCCCATTCACTGAAAATTCGACGTTGTGGCAGATCGTTCGGCTTCAGTTCTTGCAGGAGCTGTATTTTATACGGTTTTACACGAAGATCTTTGCGTAAAATCTTCCATGTCGTCGAATAACACAAACCCAATTGCTGCGAACGGCGACGAATCGACATTTCACGGTCTTCAGCAACACTCTCAGAAACAGACGCAATATTCTCTTCTGTACGCACTGTACGCATTCGTGTGGTTGGTTTAATGTCCAATAAAGTAAACTGAGTGCGAAACTTGGTCACAATCGCATTAATTGTTTGCTCACTTGGTCGATTATGTAGACCATAAATCGGACGTAAATCGCGAAACACTTTTCGAACCGAACACTGATTTTTGTAATATAATTCAATTATTTGCAAGCGTTGCTCGTTAGTAAGTCTATTCATTATGAAATGTCAAAGCATACTGAGCATCTTTCTCTTTGACACCTTGTCTGAAATCCCGCGTGATCTGTCAAATACTAATGCATGAAAATCCTAACCACAAAAAAATCACCCTTTACAAGCACGAATTTGATGTACGATTCTTCATCAGTAACTGATAATTGGGTACTCAGGTACGTATTGCGTACTCAGGTTTCGGGTGTGTCACTTTAACATATCGTTTATCCAAGCCTTAAGTGAGGATAAATACAGCCAAACCTCAATTCTTGAGGAAATACCACAACACGAGATCAAAATAATATTAGGCGAATTCGTTGTTTAAATCGGTGGCGCTCACATAATACATCATATCACAATCGGTCTGAACTCCGTACACTTTGTTTGTAAATATCCATGGAACTTCTTCCAAACATTACAACATACCCAATCCAATCATAATCGGAAGAAATGGGCGGGGCCGTTGCAAATGGCCATATTTCAGAAATTATTACAAAAATCATTTAAGAATCCTATTGCCATCCAACATACCTAATCTCGTCATAATCTGTTAAAAAATGGCCTAGTCTCGCCCCAGGTGGCCATATTCCAGAACTTCTTCCAAAAATCATTTTAGAATTCCACTTCCATCGAACATACTCAGCCCCATCATAATCGGCTAAGAAATAGCCGAGTTCCGCCACAGATGGCCATATTCCAGAACTGCGAAATCTTTTATACGGCCACTTTTACAAACTACGATAAGCTGCCATACGATAAATTGCCAACACGGGAAATGGTGTTCGAGGTAAAATGTGTTCAAGATAAATTGTTCTGCGGTTAAATGTTCACGTTAAATTAAAACACTAAGTTACGATATTGCGACCCGCATCTATAGTGATAGCTGGGCTAATACTATTTTCTAGGATGATAAATGCTGGTATGGTGGAAATCCTGGGCTGATAGTGATATCTTGGGATGAGAGAACTGTCGTGTTAGTTTAGTGTGGCCAGTTTTTAATTTTCTGGGTAGGCTCACCTTTTGTACGTCCGCTATAACGGTTTCAAATTTTCCGTAGGATTTACTACAGTGCAAGGAATACCCAGCAGGAGAGTGCAGACATCTTTAACGAATTTTATAATTCATTACAGTCCCCTGAGAAAGTTTGTTCTTTCTCACAACTGCTTTATCCTTTTTGTAAACTATAATAGTGTTACGGGATGGCACGAAGCCAACCCGCAGATTCTTCTAAATATGCGGAGGCCTCTTTCACGGTGATTTTGCCGACTAGATCTCAGTGTTTTGGGTCGTGCGGAAGTTGAGGCTTACTTATTCCTGGCCTACACCGTGGAACAGAACACAAAAAAAAATTAAATTAAATGCTGGAACTAAATATAAATGACGCAAAAATTATGTCGGCCGAAATTTGAGGAACAATGAGATAATTATAATAATAACCGAGTGTGTTCATCCAGGAACGACCGGATCTCCTCGAATGACAAATATGAGACGCCCCCCGAATGACGCATTGACCCCTAGAGGCCGATGCCTAGCCACAACGAAGCAACATTAGAGGGTAGGGACATCTCCCCAACAGACAAAACCTCATTTCATACGGAGAGACCTCTAGGTAATCTCCCACATTACACACTCCGACAGCTTGAGACTGCCGGGTAGTCCCCGAATGGAAGATGCTAATGCTGGACTCACCACTCTGACCCTGTGGATGTTCTGCAAAGGGGATGAAGGAGAGTGGTAAACCCAGCCTCCAAATATGGAATCCACACGAAATAAGATTTCCCATCCCATCATACCAATCCGAAAAATTTAATAATTAATTTTATCATAAAAAAACAAAAATAGGTAACATGACCAGGAAAATGAAGGAAAATAAATTGGGGCCGAAGAGAGAGAAATACAATAAAACCGAATGCCAGGAAACGCCGTGCTGTTTTCATTTAAATAAATTTTCAAGAAAAAAACAAAAAGGGTCGAACGTGAAAATTCCGAAGCGAAATAAATAAATAAATCGAACAAAAATGGTCGCTGACTTGAATAATTATGTAGCGAAACCAATGTGCGCCCTCTAGCGCGTGCCAAGCAACCGTTATGGCACTCGATTACACAAATATATATTGAATGAAAAATTGGAAAAATAAAAGTTTGCAAATTGAAAAAGGAATTTAAGTTGAATTTACTTTAATTTAAAATAAAAATAAAAAAAATTGTTCCTTTTTGACCTTCAATAAGGTCCCTTCAAAAGGGGTTGCGGCGTCTCCTCACCGTTAATCCCAAAAAATTACAAATGGCCACGTGGTTGGCCACCCGTAACCGTAAATGTTGGGCGTCTTCCCGCCGTAAACCGTAGATATCGTTGGGCGTCTTTCCGCCGTGAAATGCGGCTGTTCACGTTGTAACCGTAAATGTTGGGCGTCTTTTCGCCGTAAACCGTAAATATTCGTTGGGCGTCTTCCCGCCTCTAATAAAAAATTGCGAATGACCACGCGATTGGCCACCCGTAGGTTGTAGTGCCTTTCATCAATACCCAAATTACAAATGGTCGGTTGGCCACCTGATCGTTGCCGTGTATTCATCGATAACAAATATACGAATGGCTTCAGTTAGCCACCCGTTACCGTAGCGGCGTCTTCTCACCGAAAAAATAACACCACCAAAAATCTTTTATATTGGGTGTATTGTATGATGGAGGATTCTCTTTTATCACAAAAACCACACCGATCAACCACGTTTATTAATTACATAATTGCCATTTTATAGTAAACTTACGATTATTTCGACACCTAAATCCCGTTCGCACTTGGATTTTATCTTATAACGAAAATAATTAAACCGTTTTTTAAACCACATTCACGAAAACTGAATTCTCGTACAAAACCAGAATTTTCACTGTATTGTTGGTATTTTAACTTTTGATGTAATCTCCTCAATCAAAGCAAAAATAGAAAATATTAATTAATTTTCTTTTACAATAAATTTTATTAGTTTTTTCCACTAATTACAGTTTTTTTGTGTATTACAATCCTGGAGAGCAACTCGCTTCAACAACTAGACGTCAACTCTTCTATCACAAAATCAAAATCAAACTCAAAAAAATTCTCGCATCTACAAAAAATCTAGAAAAATAATTTTTGTTTGTTGATGTTTTTTTGTTTTGTTTTTCGTGCGCGTCACATACGCCCACCCTTTCACACAACAACACGAGAAAACACTACAAAAATATTTCTCTACATCCCCTTCCGCCGATCGCACACACGCACAAAGTGTACACATTGGTCTCGCTCTATCCCATTCATTCGACGTTTACGTGAACACAGGATATGAACAAAAAAAATATTAAGGCCAATTTCCATAGAAACAAACGATTTTAGTTGTAATACCATAGAACAGATGGTAATGCCGTCAATAAAAAGCATCATTCATTCAATTACGAAAGGAAATAATGTTATGACCCTCACAAGGAGTCGTAACAAGAGTTAATCAACCTGAAACCAATCTTAACCAATGTTAATAACTCGGGTATTGTTGTTTTAAAAGTGGATCGCTTGACAAAATACGCAGTTAACTTAATGTTTTCCAACTTCCTCGCAGAATGAAGAATTATCCAGAGTTTCTCGTAGATCTGTTATTGATAGTTAGCTAAAGGTCCTGAATATATTCCAAAACATGTTCCAAAAATCATTTTGAAATCCCATTTCTACTTAACATAATCAACCCCATAATAATCAGTTAAGAAATGGCCGCATTCTGTCTCTTCCAGAAATCATTTTAGAATTCCACTTCCATCAAACATACCCAGCCCATCATAATGGGTTAAGAAATAGACGAGTTCCGTCACAGATGGCCATATTCGAGAACTGGAAATTTTTTATATAGCCAATTTTACAAACTACGAGAAACTGCCATACGAGAGAATGGCATTCCACTGATGATCGGTTTTAAATTTTCAAGGAATACCCAGCAGGAGATTGTAGGCACCTTTAATAGATTTTATAATTTATTACAGTCCCTTTGTTATCTTTGAGGTGGTTAGAAACTTAAAGAATTTCTTCCACATTTCAATATATGTAAATATCGCAGTTTAGAAGTACATGGTCAATATAGGTTAATTATCGGTGATCGAAAAATGAGGTCTCTTCGCAACCCTTTAATCTTTGGACTTAATCTTTTGAAAAATAGATTTAGAAGCGAGGGATAGATCATCAACCACTCGTCTGTTTAGAATAATAAATATGGGCTCTTGAGAGCTAGCTATTCCAGTTCGTATTAGTTACGAGTCAGATTTTGAGATTCTTGGGGCAGTTAATTGGAATCTGATACGAAAGATATTGCAACACTTAATCCACCACTGAAGAGATCATTGAAAATTTTTCTGCCCTGTGGCACTATTCTGGTAATTCCCCGGGAATAGGGAACTGGGGAAAGAATTTATATGTAATTTCTGTTCAAATATTTTTTTTCCCAGCCTACTGAGGAGAAAAGTTGATGTAAATATTTATAAATTGAGAATAATTTTCCCATATCTAAATTGGCAGGGAAAATTATTCCCCATTTAATTTTGTTTTCAAAAAAATTAAGACTAACTTTTTACCTCAGCATGCCAGAAAAAAATGTTTAAATAAAAATTACACGTAAAATCTTTCCCCAGTTCCCTATTCCCGGGGAAATACCAGAATAGTGCCACTGGTTTGAGAAAACCTTTTTCTCACAACTGCTTTATGCTTTTGTAAACTATAAGAGTTATCAACCTGAAACCAATGTTAATAACTCCCTCACATGATTTTTGTCTGTTCGGGATTTAGCCATCATCAACCACCTCGGCTATTGTTGTTTTAAAAAGTGGATCGCTTGTCAGAATAAAGAATTATCCAGAGTTAGTACCTCTGTCTTGTTGATACTGGGTCACGAACAGGAGTATTGTCGCTGAAAACAGCATTCTTAGTAAATGCAACTGTCTATTTATATTCCTAGATTAGGTCCCCTCGGATTAATAGCAAATTTATTTAGGATTTTAAATGTTAAATCCTTATTATCGTATTTACTACGCCCCCGCTCTAAGATGAAGAGACATCTTTGGTTTACAGGTGAAACTACCACTGAAGGATTGTTCAATATCCTATGGCAACTCCTATATTAGTTATGGTGTTTGAAGGATTGTCAACGTATTCGGCGATGAAACTTTCGATACATTGAGCAAATCCACCTTATTCTACTCAAATTAATTTCGTATATTTAGATAAATCCAAGAAAACTAACTGGTAATACGTTGAAAATATACACTTAGAGCTATAAATAACGGTACTTCAAAATACCGAATACACTAAACCACCTTCCGATTTATATTGTATTGTTCCAAAAATTTTACCATTCATACCATATGTACGTATAAGGGGTATTTAGTAAAGAAAATTTCATTTGGAAAATGCGAAAACCTATTTTTAATGAAAGAACAAATGAACTATATGTACTCGTATATGGCTTACAGAACCAACAATTATTTTCATTTCATTTCTGCCATACATGATAATTGGATTTGTTGTATATAGATTTTGGTTTTCCTTCATTTTCCCATTATGCTATTGTTATCTAACTTGTTATCTGCTGCTTGCACAATACACGACAAGAGAAATTTATTTTAATTTTTCAATTTTATCGTAATTTTTTATCTCACAGTTATCGTTTGTCTCCATACTCGAGTACATAGATGCGAGTGGGTGGTTTTTTCAATCTTCAATCGTGCAAGCGTCGATGTTCGATGTGTTAGCTCTTTAGAACGATTTATTGTGTGGTTAATAGAAACACTACATAGATCGGGAATGCAACAATTTTCATATGTCTGGATTTCTAAATAATTTAGCGGTTTTCAAATTGACATTTATTACGTTAAAAATGGATTTCTAAATGTGAATGCAAAACAGACCACAGTGTATACACTGCCTATTGCTATCTTTAACGTGTCAGCTAACTCACGCAACTTCACAAAAACAACTGTAACTTGAAAACTAATGGCCCGATTATTCAATTTGAATAAACTAAATTCATATATTTTCCTAGTTTATATCCGGCCTTTTCTGGATGATAGATTGTCATCAATCTTCCTCTAACTCATCACCGATACTAATATAATCGTCTTATACCGCCATGTAGAACAGCTGCTACCTTAAAAGGCCCTCTGAACCGACCTTCACCCACTATATAATTATCTGGAGTCTCATGTCGTTCATTAAACCTTAATTTTTGCACGGCGTGATTTGTCTTAATACTAGTTGATGCTTCCTCCCGAAGTTGTGGCAAAGCCCTTGTGAAACAAAAATTGACACTCTCGAATGAAGTAAATACCACCAAAATCCACATGTTCTGGATGGCCCAGATGATTGATTGTTAGTCGGGGTTAAGTTGCTCGATTTACCCATAGCCAACATGCAGAAAGCGAGCGTAACTATACTTTGTGCCATTTAGACGAGAAGTGTTGCTTGATTTGTGAATCTAGTTTCCATTTTTAGTTTGGTGATATCTTAAATGTTGTGACGTCCATGTCAGGTGTATCAGTGATAACTCGTCCAATAAGGAAATGTGCAGAGATAATTATAGCTTCTATCTGCGTTATCAAAGATGAAAGATCCTTTATGGTTTCAGGTGAACCTTCGCTAATTTTACTACAGCTTCACATATATTTACTTCCTAGATGAGGGGCTGCTGGTGGATTGAACTTCTAATTAATTTTATTTCTAGTAAAAAGTGAAGGGAACTCATTAGTGTTTTGTTCAATGAAATGAAATAATTCCTTCCTCATCCCTATACAAAATTAGAGTCATTATCACTGTAAATGGTAGATGACACATTCCGCGCCTGGAAATAATAATCTTGAAAGCCTCTAAAAAGCTCTCTGTAGCATGCATCTTAAAGGGTCCGCAATAATCGACCCCAACTTGATTAAATAGATGAATAAATTTATCTCGTGCTTCAGGTAAGTTGCTCGTTATCTAATATTCCCGTTTTGGCTTGTGTCGAAAACATTTAGTGCATCCATATATTGTCGTCCTAACCAGATCTTTACACCTGATGATCCAGAATCTTCAGCGAACCACACTAAGCAATATACTAATTCAGCATGAAGATGGAATTGATGTAAATCCAGAATGATTAATTTAGTCAAACATACGTTTGGAATTTTAAATTGAAAGTAGCGCTGAACTTTTGAATTCTCCCACCTACTCTCAATAGACCACTATCATCGGAAAACGGTTTGAATGACTTCAAATTACTCCTATTTGGCAATCGTTTGCTCATCCGTTCTTAATGCCGCAAGTTCCTCTTACAAATAAATTGCTTGCACTGTCACCTTTGATTCTGGCTCGAACATTGATAAGATATCGCACCAACAACGCAAACTCTGTGTAAGAAAATCTACTTGAAATTTCCTCTATAAAATTCGATGTGTTATTAGTCGATGTGTTACATTGGCATGTTGTCTCCTTTCTTCAATATGTACGTCAATTAACTTTGAAATGCTTTGGTTGGGCCAACATAACTCTTCTTTGACAATCATTGAGGCCCCTCCCACTATAAACCATTGAATGATAAGCTTTCTAAGATTAAACCTCTTGAAGCTATGTTGGCCGGGTTTTCCTTCGATGGAGCATGTCTCCACTGATGACGTGGAAAAGTGGATAAAATTTCGCTTGTTCTGTTTCCTACAGACGTTGTACATTTCCCGACAAAAGGTTCGCAACACGGTATTTTCAACGTCTTCCACTGCATACACCACTTCACGAGACTGTCTCGCGCGTGCATCCATCTCGGTAATTTTAGGTTGTGACATTGCCATCACTTTATATCTCCTTGGTTTTATTAGACTGATCATTGAGATCCTCGAAGCTATTTTGCACTTGGTCGTTGTTTGACTAAATCTTCCTCAAATTAAATCCAGCATGCTGGAAATAACTCAAAATCGTCTCGGTCATTAAATCGTCTACATATCATTCTAAATAGCGTTGGCTGCTTCGGGATACCAACTCGTTTTGTATATCGCATCCGATTTGAACAATTGCTCTCGTCGCTAGAAACGATGTGGGTGCGGTACCGTATGCCACTGTATTAAGTAGATAGGCTCGTACTGCCTATACGTCTTTAGGATGTCCCCGATAACCACAAACTCATATTGTCTGGAACGTAACAAAAGATTTTAGGACACATCGTTTAACGATAACCCAGTACTAGATTTTGTGGATGTATCGAAAACCACTCGAAGTTTCGTTGTGGTACTGGATGCCTTCATCACATCCATGATGTGGAAGAAAATATTCACTAACTTTGGGATATTGTTTAACCAATTGCGTGTGTGCTAAATCTTTGTATTTCGTCATGATCTTCTTGTAGAGCTGAGGAAATTTTACGTCCCTTGAAAATAGAAAATTCCTAGAAAATTAATCCAACAAAATTGGTATGGTAGACTGGTTGGATTAGTTTTAATAAGAAGTTCTTTATTTCGTAGGACAAATTTTTTTTTATGGAGGAAGAGTAAGTGTGAAAATGTGAGGGGACTGTTTTCGATTTGGTAGATTGACTAATTTTGTTATCTTATGTTGGCTTAAGCTTTATCGTTTTTTGATGCTTTTTCAATTATTTGGAAGGTATCATCTGCGAAGGAATCGTTTCCGAGCAGAAGGATTATATATTGGATGTGTAATAGGGCTGGTCAAGATTATTTTCCAAAATGTAGGCAGCAGTGATGATTTTGGTATATATAAACTGTTGTTTTGCCATAGTTCAGCCGCTCTTTGCCCCAGGTGGGTTGAATGATCAGGGTAGAACTTCGTACTTGGAGGTTTTTGTTAGGTTAGCGGAGATGACAACTTCCATTGAAGCGATTTCGTTTTTGGCAGTATTTTGGAATTGCATTTGCGTGGGACTCGATTAGGAATGGGTAGATTATAGGTTGAAGTTTGTAGCAAGTCTGGTCCTGAACATTTTCCGCGAATGGCTAATTTAAATAGCTTTTTGTGAGAGGTTGTTGTTGTTTGCAAATGATTTGGGGATGCAAGATTTGCAAAAAGTCTGAAAGCCGCGGGAATGTTCTGGATTCAATTTGGAAGGGGAATGGTTCCTGTTGATTTTCTGTTGGTTTGGGCAGATGTGACGGTTTTTATTGTAAAAGCTTTTCGTAGGGACTTTCTTATTTTTTGCTAGTGTTTTGTATACGATGAGATTTACGAAGAGGCCAGGAAATTTTTCTGGAATTTGGTCGGAAGTGAAGATTTTTCATAAAAAGATGTTTTTACCAAAATTCGTTCTCGTTTTATTTTTGGAAAATTTTTTCTTCGAAACAAACTTATTGGTTTTTTGTTATTTTCGAGACATTCGACGACTACCGTTTGAGATTGTGACAAAGTATGCGGCATACACACACAAACACATCACTTGTCGTTTTCTCCTTAGCTGGATGGGCGAACAGGACAAGCGGTGCATTATCAAAGTTATGGAGGTCGATATTAAAATGTTGTACATGCTTTAGGTATGTGAGCTTCTAATCGTGGTAGGGGAGGAGCGGATGTTGGCCACAACATCAATCAACAATTGGTTTTACTAAGCGACAAAAGATTCTTTTTGTCTTGTTGGACCTTTTATAATGTTGTTGATTTTAATGTTGTTGAATTTTTGTACTGCGGATAACAAAGTCGCAGATTTCAAAAAAAAATTATTATTATTTTTTTTTTTTTTTTTTTTTTTTTATTGGTAACTATGCGATCTGTTTTGGGGCTCAAGGCTCACCCTGCTCTTCCGCGGTTATGCTTTTAACGTCCTTACTTTACGCCTTGCGGCCAACTCGAGGACGTACGGCTATAGGACCGATTTTAAGACCATCTGCACATTGCAAGCTCCATGCCAGCCTATACCAGCAGGAGTACATGTACAACATTACATAATTTGCAACATTAATAATTAAAAAATTATTTAATGTTGCAAATTATGTAATGTTGCTACAAAAGCATAAAAATGTATATATTAATCGTTTTGGGGTATTTTCCGTACCCCATTTAATATTTTTGAATTAAGGTATTTTGCAAGTTGGTTGTGAGAAAAGTGGTGTAATACCCCAGTCCAGCATTTGGCGTAATTTCGGATATAGTTGGTGCTTTTTGATCGCGTTATCATATTGACTTCTTTGGTAGTTAATGGAAGTTCTGAAGGTTGATCTGGTACAATCACTGCTCTGCTTAAAGCATCCGCATTTTGATTGTGATTTCCAGGTTTGTGGTAAACCTTATAACCAAAATTGTCCAATCAAATGCGCCACCTTTATTAACCGAGAAGAAGGGTTTCTTAAATTACACAGCCAACGGCTTATGATCTGTAATTTTGGTAAAGTGGCGACCATATACATATGGTCAAAGATGTTCGCAAGCCCATACTATCGCCAACAGCTCCTTTTCTATCGTTGGATAATTAAGTTCAGCTTTATTGAGCACTCTACTAGCAAATGCAATTGGTAAATCAAAGTTGTTTATGTTTTGAGAGAGCACTCCGCCTATTGCAATATCACTTGCATCGGTGGTTATAGTGAAAGGTAAGGAAAAATCAGGGTGTTGTAATGATGGAATGATTCATCGCAAAACGCATTCCAAATGAATGGTTATTCCTTATTTAATAAAATTGTAAGAGGTTTTGCTAATTCGAAAAATTGTTTAATAAAACGGCGGTAATAACCTGCCAGGCCCAAAAATGATTTAACTTCTTTTTGAGTGTTAGGTTGGGGATAATTCCGTATTACTTCTATTTTCTTTTGTTCTGGTTTAATTCCTTCTTCAGTGACTGAATGACCCAGGTATATGATTTCCTTAGATAAGAATTGGCATTTCTCGAGATTATCCTTCAGATTATTGTAGTAGTTAACAATGCAAGTAAACAATGCATTTAATCCCATTTAAACCACTTAGAATAGTATTCATAAAACGTTGAAACGTTGCCGGTGCACTTTTTAACCCGAACGGCATTCGCTTAAACTGAAAATGTCCTAAGTGAGTATTAAACGCAGTCTTCTCTCTGTCTTTAGGATTTAACAGAATTTGATGATTGCCCTTGGCGGTCCAAGATATCACTTATGTTTGGTAAAGGAAATACGTCGTTGACGGTTACGTCGTTTAATTTACGAAAATCCACCACGATTCTCCATTTCTTTTCTTCATTGGTAGGAGTTTTTTTTAGGGACTACTATTAATGGAAAATTCCATGGGCTTTTACTTGGTTCAATTATGTCGTCTTTCAACATTTCAGTTATCTCTTTGTTGATTTCAGCTTTCGTGGACTCTGGTAAACGGTATTGCTTGGCATATATGGGCTCTACGTTACTATTAGTTCTAATTTTGTGCATCGTGACATCCGTTGTAGTAAGCTTGTCACCAGACACAAAGAATATTTCATTGTATTTCCGACACAGGTTTATAATAGAGTTTCGTCCTTCTAGAATAAGATGGTCGGTTTTTAGAGAAGATTCGATAATTTGCAAACGATTGCTTATAACATTTGACCAATAATTTAACTGAATTACCTCAAACTCGAATTCGCTATATATACTCCAATTAGAACAGAATCATTAGAGGTTAAGTTAAGTTTAATTGAAATATCGTTAAATAAGATTTCAAAAATTTAATTAGAAAAGTCTATCTTACATTTGTACTTAGACAGAAAATCCTTACCAATAATACCAGCACATGAGATGGGAAATGAATTTGAAACGATTTGGGATGTGTGGTTTAGGGAAAGGGTTCCCGATAGAATTATATTGCCTTCACAACTAGCTATAGTCTCGATTATTTGAGTAGTTATACCTTTAATTTTACATTTTCTTTCGGGGTGACAAAGTGTATCTTCAGCCAAGAAATTTCGTTTTATTATGCTAATGTCAGCCCCGGTGTCGACCAAAACGGAGAAACGATTTTGAATTCGTTATATCAACTTGTAGTTCAATATATTTTTTATTGTGGTTGTGATTTGTCATGTGAATTGAATAACGCATTAAATTTTGGTTGCAAGAATTATGAATTGAATCTGGATTAGATTTATGATTTAAACAATTTGAATTAAGATTAGTAGACTCAATTAAGAAATTAGAATTATCATGATTATTTGGTAAACTATTAATGGTTGAATCTGGGGAACACTCTACTTTAAATTCTGGATCCGAGCTGGAGTGGTTGCTGAAATTGTTGGAACGGATCCCGAAGCATTTCCCGAAGAAGATTTAATATCTTGTTTTAACATTTAGTTCTGTTTGTTCGTGTTAGCAAACTGGCGTTTTCTGCAAATACTGATATGATGACCAGGCGCCTTGCAGTAAGCGCAAATTAAAGTTTTCTGAATTATTCCGATTTCTGGTTTGTATAACGTCCTGTTTCATTATACATTTTAAATGACGTATATGATTTGGTATAATTCCACTTGTAACTTGGTTTTTCTGAACTCGCTTGCCTATTTGCCACTTAACTTTGTTTGTTTGATCATAAGAATGGAATATATTACGTGTACTTAAAATAAATTCTTTCTCACAAGCTTTATTTGTGGAATCCTGAAGTGTAGTAAAACGACAAGCTTTGATGATTAATTTAATTGGATCAATTAGGCCTTCTTGAAATGCTTTGAGAGCTGTCTTAGAATTTAGGTTTACAATGGTTTTTGAAGCAGTCGTACCTTCACTAGCCATACACATTTCATTCAATTCGGAAAGTAATTTTTCGACCCTACTTGCATATGCTGTAACGTTCTCATTTCTTTGTTGCCTAATATTAATGAGCTCTATTTGTAATTGCTCTATGGATTTGGAGCATTGAAATTTATTTTTTAATTCATCTTTCAATTCTTTCCATGTACCGTAATCAGTATATTTCACTATGTCGTATGCTTTATATGAAAGTTTTGTTTTGATTAAATTGAGAAATTTTTCATAGTCCGTGTTCAATAATTCACTATATGCCATATCACAACATAATAAAAATTTATGTAGACGTTCTGTGCTACCGTCAAAATCAGGAATGATTTTTAGAGCAACGTCTAAATTTAAAACAGACATGGTTGTACGCGAAGATTTTTTTAGATGTTTATCCACTTGTGACAATTGGATGTCGTCAGTGTCATCTATGTTAAATTTTTCATTTAGAGATCTTGATCGCCTTTTGGTTTTCTTTATACTTCGGAGGGTCGGATGTTAGCCACAACATCAATCAACAATATGCGACGACCAGAAATATGCTGGAGCATACTTTTTTGCGTTCTAACGTTCTTTCAATAATGTTGGTGATTCTATGCACCTGTTCAATTGTGGAGTGGTTTTCCTTGAATCCAAATTGATGTGGAGGAATTAGTTGTCGGTCCTCAATTATTGGTTTAAGTCTTTTTAGTAATAATTTTTCAAAGAGTTTTGACTGGTGGTTTATCAGGTTTTGCTATCATGATTACTTCTGCTACTTTACATTGCCATGGAACATATTTTAACCGAAAGCTTGCATTGATTATGTGTAATAGCTTACAAAACCCTTTATCTGGTAGAGCCTTGATTATTTGGCAAGTAATCAAGTCATATCCTGGAGCTTTTTTAACATTCATGTTGCTTTTCACTTCAGAATTATTTATGAAATGTATAAAATTTGTAAATTTGAAACATAAATTGCTAGATGAGCACGGTCTCAGTTGTAATTAATAAAGGAAAAAAACAATTATCTTCTTCTTCGTACCTTGAATCATCGAAGGCTACAATTACAGGGTGGCTGAGACCAAGTGTTACCAAATGGAAACGCTGTAATTTTTTTAATTTTGATTATATTTTATTGAAATTTCGTAGAATATGTTGAAAACATATTACATTTTATGAAAAACATGTTACTGCTCGATATGACCTCCTTTTGATTCAGTCTTCCATAGAAAGTGTAACGATCCTCAAGACGGGCGAGGGGGTGAAAGATGGAAAATTTCCAATTCTGCACTTGTTTCTGCCCAGATCGTTAACAGAAATTAGTGTTTTAATTGCAAAGGCTTCCGCGGCGGATTGTTGGGTTAGCCCGGCTATGGCTCAGTGGATGGGTGGGTAGAAAATGGAACCTTGCAGAAAAAAACCTGGAGTTACCGCCGATTACATCTTACGGAAACAAAATTTAGCACGGACAATTATATACCTACGATTTATTGCTACTTACCATGATCACACCCTATAATTAGTTTAGTTATTCCATCCTGAAATCAAAACGATTAGCGGAAAACGACTAAGTGTGAATGGTGGAAATTTAAGAAAAAGATCATTACTTATAATAAATTTACCATACCCGTATTTATTAATGATAAGAAAAATATAACAAAAAGGCATACAATAAACAAAAATAAATTTTATAATTATAGAAAACGAGTTACTCAAACAGCAAATTGAATTATTTAATTAACCCCAAAAAAAAATTTTTAAATGGTACCTTTTAACGATGCATTGGCCGGCATTGTTGTACGCGTAATCCGTAATGATGACGTGGTTAATCCATATGATAAAAAAAAAATCCATTCATCTATTGTGTCGACGATTAATTTATGTAATTATGTTTTTATAGAGTTTAGGTTGTGTGTTAAGTTATAATTAATTTACTTGATTTGAATTTATAGTTATAATTTTAAATTTTAGGAACTAACGTGCAAGGAATACTACTTCACAGTCCCAAGTTTCCCTTTGCACGTAATTTCGTGATCTCGCCGAATATCAGTTTAAAGGCCACTTCGTGCACGTTTGTTATTGATTCAGTGCATTCATGATACGGCCTCACACCCACACACAAATTGTTTATTAATGAAGATTAGCGCGTTGTAAATACAAACGCGTAATCCAATCACTATAATTTTCCAATTCACTAATTAAATTTCGATTTGACTTTTATTCAGTTTTATTTTTATTTTTTTTGTTATTAAATTTTGAATAAATTGTCCACAACACTTTCGTCCATTTCCACATTTGATTTATTTTCTATTTATTTTAAATTGTCTTATAATCACTCATCACTAGCTATGTATATATGTTCACAAATTATCCTTATTATTAATCGATATTTTAATATAACTAACATTAAATCTTTATCTTTATCATTAGACTTTTCTTATCAACACCGCACAAATAATATGCATTCAAATTTAGTTTATATAAAAGAACCGAGATAAATTTAGTAAAGATTTTTTTTTTAACTTAATTTCCATGAAACACCAGATACAAACTCTCCGCGTGTTAGTCAAATTTTGGTTTTTATCGTCCAAGAAGAAAAACCGTAACCGCAATCATCATGTGATTTCGTTTTTTTTTTTATTTCCAGGATGGAATACGAATCCAGTTTTCCAATTTTGTCAAAATGAATTTCGGTACTTTCAAGTTCCATTACATACTTAAGAATGGTATAGTATGATTCAGTAATATATAAATAAATTATCGAACTCGGGGGTGCCCACCGGGATTATACTTGGGACGAAAAAAAAACATTCGTTACAAAAGCATTGCATGCTGACCGAACGTGAGCTTGCGGAATTTTATTCCATTCTCGAACAAGAGCTGACTTCAATGCATCAACACTTTCGTATTATTTAGTGGACACCTTACTCTCCAAAATGGACCATATGGAGAAATCCATGGGATTCAATTCTGGTGAATATGGTGGCTATTCTTTCGACGAAATCAGCCGCGGAACGCAATTTTGTAAAAATTGCTGTGTCGCTCGAGATTTGTGTGACGGTGCCGAATCCTGTTGGAATGTCCAACGGTTCATACCAAAGTGTTTACGTGCCCAAGGTAGCAAAGCATCGTTTAGGATCTTTTGGCGGTACACCTCTTGGTTTACCTTGACTCCATGTTCGATGAAAACCAGAGGAGTGCGTCCATCTGCAGTCACTGCAGCCCAAACCATAACATAAGCTGGTGATTGCTTGCGTCTGGCAACTCTTGTGTCCAAATTATCGTTGGACTTGTGCTCTAACCAAACACGATCATTTTGTTTATTCACATACTGTTGAATGGTGAAAATTTTCTCATCAGAAAAGACAATTTTTGGAATCTCATCACGTTCGGCCAAGGCCTTCAATGCTCGTGTTCTTTCAAGCCTAACTTTTTTTTGTGCCTCCGTAAGATCTTGAACTTTTTGTATCTTGTAGGGCTTCAAGTGTAGTTCATTTTCCAATATGGTTTGAATGCTGTATCGTGAAACATGTAGACGTGCGGCTAATTGATTGGCACTTTGACGAGGATTTCGTTGGATTCGTTTCTTCACATTTCGTATCATTTCTTTTGATGTTGCTGTCTTTTTAGGACCACCTCTGTTGCGTTTAGCGATGCTACCAGTTTCGTTGTATCGAGTTATGGTTCGATACACAAACATTTTATTCACATTCAAATGCTGGAGCTGACGAACTATTGCTGTTTGTGAATTTCCACCCAAATACAGTGCAATTACACTATTACGTTTGAATTCCATTACGATTTTTTTATGAAGATATTAATTTAGAACAATTATTTGTTGACCACATGTAAACAACTAACCAAATTTCAATCTGTCAAAAAATTGACGCACGAAAATGACAACTACACAAATGACAGCAGAGTGAAGTCAGTAACATTTGGTCTCAGCCACCCTGTAATATAAATAGAGGTAATAAAATGTTGGATAGTGTCTTTATAGATAGTCTCTTTAGCACTGAATGACCAGCCAGTAGCCAAAACTAGTACTTAGCGCTATTAGACCGTTGGATAATGCTATTTTCCATTTTCAATTATTTTTAAAAAGATATCAATTCTCAATCGGACATCAAATGTAATTCGCTCGGATGGTGGCATTTCCTTCAACTGGTCATATTCATATACCCTGTGAGCCGATTTGTTACAAATTGAACAAATTTCCCTTATGATAGTAATGGCAAGTACTTGATTTTGATTAATCCTAGCACTCTAAAAATCCTTCGAATTTCGGATAATCTCGAGCAATGGCCTCTTCTGCCCATTATGTCTTTGTTTCTTCGAATTACGAAGCGCCTTTAATCATCGAATTACTTCGTCTGAAGTGTCTCTCATCTTGCAAACGTTCTGTGTATCGGCCTATGATATGATTGGCTGATCCATGAATGTCCTAATAAAAACATTCACAGTATATCTTTTCTTTGCCACAATTTTTGGAAGGCCTCAAAATAATTGGCTTCCGTGATATTGAAATGATGCGGGTCTACCTTTCAAAATTTTTATCGGATATTAAAATATTTGTGCAGGACTTAGTGAATCATTTTCATGTATGGCTGGGGTGTATAAACCATAAAATGATTGGCATTCCGTGTACACGCCTGAAAATGACTGAATATTAAGTTTAGGCATTTTTACCTCTGCCTCTATTTGAGACGCATTAATATTCGATTCCCTCGTCAGATACATTACGTTAACGCATTCGTATATTTAAATCTGCGATTTCCTCTGTTTGTGCCCGTGATATTTTACCATCTATCGCTACGAACTGATCCATAAGGTCCTTTAATTCTTCTACTGGTGCTTCACTACACAGACGTTTGTAATATTTGTTAGAGCTGTCCTGTTCCAAGCATTTGTCGGACATGAGTTTAATTTTGTAATTGTGAAGGATCCTTAATGAACTTCATTGGGTATGGGTCAGACGGTAGTAGTAATGGTTCGAGCTGGCCACTTCCAAGCATTTGTCGGACATGAATTAAATTTTGTATTGCCGAAGAATCCTTAATGAACTTCATAGACAAATTTCAGAGCAATCGTTTTGGGCAGACGCTTGTAATGTTGGTTCGAGCTGACCTCTTCCAAACATTTGTCGGACATGAATTTAATTTTGTTAAGGATTCTTCTACAATACAAAATTAAATTCATGTCCGACAAATGCTAGGAAGAGGTCAGCTCGAACCATTAGTACTACCGTCTGACCCATACGATTGTTTTGAAATTTGTCTAAGAAGTTCATCAAAGATTCTATTTCAATTTCATGTCCGACAAATGCTTGGAAGAGGCTTTTATATCAAGTTTGATCAAATGTTTTATTTTACTTATTTTTTCCTTCCTATCTTGTACTAAAAATCCATTATTCAAGATTCAAACCAAGAGTATTACCATCGCAAATATCGCGATAACTTTACGTGCTGGGTTCAAAGACATTTGTACTATCTATATTCCTGTATTTGCGTTATTCAATAAGTAGTCTCTCAACAGCCTATACGGAAGCTACCGATTATTGAGTAAACGGTTAATTTGAAGTTCTGTTTTAATTCACAGAATTTGATTCTACGAAAATAGTATTTAACGCAAAATAGATTTGCTTAGAAATGAAACAAGCGTTGACCCTATTAACAAAAGGGTTTAGCATCAGAAATCTAATTTCTGAAGAGGATCTACGATAATAAATTTTGTAAAATACAGTTAGAGCACTACATTACGTTTGTGGTCTAAAAAATTGATGGAGGATGTCATGTACCTAACTGAGGTGGTGACTGAAGAAAGATTAAGAAGGAACGTCATTTCTTTCTCCAAGATCAAAATACTTGGCCTCATTCTTATTTAAATATTTGGAATGCCTATGGGACAAGTACTTATAAGAGATCATTATCTCATGCCCTTTCCAATTGATCTTAGACGATATAGCTACCGATATGGTAAATCTGTTAATACAGAGCTTCTTGAAATCATAGAGTGAACTGAAATATCTTGGTGTTGTTATGCTAAGGTTCAGGAAAATAACACCTCGTCGCGAACTCGTTATTAATCCAGTTAAAAACCAACCGATTTTACTGTCAGGGATATGCCGATAATTTCGCCATAATAGTTGTTGGTAAATATGTTTACCAATGTTCTATGTAAACTACATCCAAATGGCGATCAACATAATCATAAATTGATAAAATATGGTAGCTAGATATTGCTTTCAAATTTATTCAACTATGAATTTAAATAAAACACAGAAACATAATTTTAATGGCCACGAATGTGACTTTATCTGAAAGATAATTTTATGCCAGTAATAATGGCAGATCCATCATACGAACGCGGTGACCAGTTCACCGGTCCATTTTTCGATATTAATCGGTCATCAAATGTGGCGTCTTGTTGAAACCACATGTCTCTAATGTCAATACCATTTAATTGAGGTCTTCGTTGACTGTAACGTTTTCACCAGCATCATTTTTGAACAGGAGATGATCCCTTCGGTTCATAAAGCACACCAAACGGCAAGTTTTCGTGGATGTAATGGTCTTTAAGCAATGGTTCGTAGATTATCTTCACTCCAAATGCGACGATTCTGCTTGTTCACATAGCTATTCAATTCAATCAAAAATGAGCTTCGATGTCAATTTTGGTTTCGGCCTATTCCCTGAATTGGCGGTGCAGACGATGGTCGTATGGTTTTAATTAGTGCACACGTTGAATCTTGTAGGCATGTAAACCAAGATCCTTACGCAAAAAGGAGAGGATCAAGTACCAATGAGGTCTTACGGGACGCGTATTATCATTTAGAGTAAACGTGATACCAAAGCGATCCATAGTTAATCGAATTAACTGTTCTGATGGACGATTATCTCGACCATAAAATGAGCGTAACGCGCGACGGGTTTCACAAACTGAACCATTAATTTCAAAGTAAATTTGAACAATTTGCAAACGTTGCTCTGGCGTGAGTCTATTCATTATGAAATAGCAAACCAAACTAACCAAAAATCAAATGTCAGCTGTTAAATCGGCTGTTCCTGGAAAAGGTGTTGCCGATACCTCGAACTGAAGTAGTAGTTTAAAACTGGAAGCTTTATCCAAACCCCCTGTAACTGTTTTTGGGATATTTAAAATTTTTCAATTTTCCTCCAGTGAGTAGTCCTAGTCAAGTTCGATGGAATAACTAAAATCCATTTCAACGCCACTATTCTGTGCTTTCGAAGAATTACGTAATATACGAGTATCTTTCTGGATTTATTTTAAAGGAAGCTTGTACAACTTTCAAAATGATGCGCATCTATGATATTCTTGCTGCCCGTTGAACTACCATCATCAGACTTGGTATGTAGTGTGTTCTAGAGTGATTTTTATGAATTCAAGTTAGACAATTCTCCTTCAGCCACGTGTTTCTAGGTTTTGGTGTATTTTTACGTAGATCCGCTGTTGAAGCAATCAGTGTTCCAATTTAAGATTCGTTGACTAGAAGGGGGTCAGAATTGATGTTTGCGCCGCGTTTGTTTTTAATATCCTTGATTCTATAAAAAAGCCTTTTGGACACGAACATGTGATCGATTTGATTTGCCGTGTGAAGTGAAGTGCTGGCAACAACCTGATTATTTAGCTCGATGTCACGTATCCCGTTGTTGGTGCAAAGTTTAAAGAATGTGAGCCGATGGTATCAGGATGGTATCTGTCTATTGAAGATTTTGTTTAAAGTACTTTCGAGGTGGTCATCTACAATAATTTTAACAACCGCACACCAAATTACTAGCTCGGTTACAATGAGGTATGTGGTTTCTGGCAAAATCCAAAAGTTTGACTTTTGTCTTGACATTTTTTTTCATTTCTGTCGAAAGACGTTTCGGGTATAATGCAACAGATTCAAAATAGTCCATGACGCCCGTGAACCACGTTCACGTTAACAATTTCATTAAAAATATTAAAAAACTTAATTTTGTAATTAAAAATTAAATTTTACCTCCGTTGGAGCACGTATGATCCGCAGATTTTCTTGTTTATGGGTCGAAAATCTGTTACGAATTGGCGTAAACGATTACTGATCAGAAACCAACTCCGAACTCGTGCCAATTGATGTGTCTTTTTTCTCGTAGTGCAATTAGATCGAATTGTATTGATATGCCTGATCGAAGAATTGGTGAACGCTCTTCCAGCAGTTTAAGCTGAATACGTTTCATGTCCCAAATTTTAAGTCGTTGTCAGGTTGAAGGTTGAGTTGTTAGTACAACGCAAACCCCCTGTTGAAGGACCACAGTGTTCATACACTTAGCCCCAGTTATGGAGGAGTGAGTAGTGGCAGCCGCAAAACTCCAATCGATCTCATTATTCTATGGGACTGGCCGCTTTCAACGTTTTACCAGAGACCGATGTGACACCTTAAATAACGTGTATCTGCAATGGCTGATAATTGGATAAACAGAATTGAAAGTACCCAAGGCTGTCTCACGGTTTAATATAAATTCTAACGAAATTCCAGAGACTCCGCGACCAAATATTAATTTTTCTGCCGGTGCTGGGATTGTTGCTCGAGTGGCTATTCGCATTGGCAGAAATTACTGTCGAGTCTACTAAATACGCTCATGCGATGGGAGCGCTGGATGCATGACTCCACGACACATTTGCATTTAAAATCACTAGCCCGAAGGGTAATACACCTTATTTTACATTTAAGACTGAGGTGAGTCGAGTACTTCGTGAATCAGAAAAGTCGAAGCTTAATAATCTGATGCATGGCTTGACACTTGGGCACAGAAAGCCGTCCCAGTTGTTGAGTATAATGAAATTGAACGCTGGTGACAATATTAACGAAGCGACACTTCGTCAATTTTGGATGAAGAGCTTGCACCGCAGTCAGTTCAAATAGTGTTCACACCATTTGAAAATGTCGTCTCCCTGCCAGTCCTTGCAGAACGGGCCGACAACGTGTATGAGACTATGACTCAGGCACAAATAAACTCTTTTGAAACTTCTGCATCTTGTTCGTCTTTCGAAATTCAAAAAGACATTGTTATTGGAGATTTCGGAAATTTTTAATCAAAATTATAGATCACGATCTAATTAAAAGTCACGTAGTCGTAACAAGTCGCAATCAAATTCTAGAAATAATTATTCACGGCAAAACTCGCCAAATTTTCGAAATTCTTTTAATCCTTTTTATGGTGATCCTTTGGCTGAAAATAATTTTATTTGTTTTTATCATTATCATTTCGGCCCAAACGAGCATTCCAAATTTGTATCAAATAACTTAGCCGATAACAAGGTTTCAAAAAAATAAATAGTGATTCACAATTGGCGGTGTGCAATGACGTAACTAAAACTAACCGCCTTTTAGTCTACGTAATTTTTCTTCAGATTCATTTTTTAATAGATACAGGTGCAGATGTCTCAGTCAGCGAGTCATACGAGTTGCCAGCTCGTATTGTTCGGAACCCAAGGGTCGATCCATCATTCAGGTTGTTAGCAGCGGACGGTTCTTCGGTAAACGCGTACGGGACTAAATTATTAAGACTTGAGATCGTACTGCGCTGTGAATTCTCCTGGGAGTTCATTGTTGCTGACGTGTCGATGCCTACCATCGCCTACGCTATTACTACTGTATCTAGGATCGACAGGTCAGCAACGGATCTGGGAGTTTTCCACTTGATTCCAAAATTTTTAACTGTTATTCAAGACAACATTAACAATGACAATAGAAAACATAACGTGACCCACAACATTGAAACGTACGGACCACCGGTTGCATCCAAACCACGACGACTAGCACCGGACAAATTCATCAATGCGAAGACAGAATTTGAAAACATGATGAAACTTGGAGACCGTGTGGAGACTTTCGTGCGTTAAACAAAGTCACAATTCCAGACAAGTATCCGATTCTATACATATTCAAGACTTTACACAATGACTCGAGGGCTGCACTATATTCACAACGATAGACCTTGACTAGGATTACCACCAAATTCCTATTGAAACGACGGACATTCCAAAAACTGCAATTTCGACACCTCTCGGACTATTTGAATTTTGTAGAATGACGTGCTCATTGCCTCTCGAAATTATGACATCTCGAACATATTAAAATTATTTTTACTAAATTAGAAGTACATGGACTGGTTGTAAATGTTGACAACTGCGTTTTTTCAAATATCGAAATTATCTTTTTAGGCCATTTGGTTGAACAACTGAAACGTTTTTTAGGCATGATCAACTTTTACCGACACTTCATTCCGGGTGCCGCTGGCGACCAGGAATTGTTGAACAATTTCCTAAAACGGTACACTTAAAACAGTCGAGTTCCAATACAATGGTCAAAGGCGGCTTTTGAAGCGTTCGATAACTGTAACATTAAACTTATCAGAGCGGTGGTCCAGCAGTTAGTATCGGACACTTGGTAACCACTCGGTTTCTTTTCGGTACGTCTCAGTGATACGCAAAAAAGATACAGTGCTTATGAAAAAGCATCTCCTCGTCAATTTCGACACTTAGATTTCATTGGTCAATTCACGACCGATATTCAACACATCTCTGGACTGGATAATGTTGTCGCAGATTCTCTTTCACGCATTAATCAAATTTCTATTCCAGAAAGTATTGATTATGCTACCATCGCAGATGCTCAGACCAATGACGACGAACTTCAAGAAGTTTTAAGGAGTAACTCTGACCTCAAACTTGAGATATTTCCAGTTTTTTTCAATTCAAAAAAATTAATTCATCGCGATATTACTACCACTAGATCTAGGCCATTCATTCCCCTAAATTTCCGAAAACAAGTTTTCGAGGCTTTTCATAATCTTTTTCATCCTGGCGTCAAAGCTTCCATCAAACTTTTGACTCAGAATGTCATCTGGTCATCGATTAAAAAATACGTTCAGAAAATGGCTCAAAGTTGTGTAGCTTGCCGAAAGGCTCAAATCTCTCGACATACAAAATCTCCGCTTGGTAACTATAAATGAACTTCTCAACGCTTTTCGATTATCCACCTCGATATCATTGGTCCTTTACCAGTTTTTGATAATCAGTACCGGATCCAGTTCCGGTTATAACTGCTGCAACCGTTGCTTTCGCTGTTTACTCTCATTGAATAGCTCGCTTTGGTGTGCCAGAGTTCATTGTCTCGGACCAAGAGATGCAATTCGAATCACAACTTTTTCGCAAACTGGCTAACTTACTTGGTTTTGAACGTAGAAGAACAAGTAGTTACAATCCAAATGTAATGGCATAATCGAGAGATGGCATCGGGTCGTCAAATCTGTCATTATGAGCTACGACCGATCTGATTGCTGCTGACTGCTATTGTTCTTCCTGCAATCTTACTTGAACTACGAACGACTTACTGTGGCGAACTAAAAGCTACTTCAGCTGAACTGGTTTACGGTTGTATAACTTGGGTTCCTGAAACATTTTTAGATACTGCGAACGATCAAATTATACAATCGGACTTTATTTCGAACTTAAGACGACACTTTGATGAAATTTGACCTGTACCAGCTTCTCGACATTCTATAGGGACACAATTTTCATCAGTAAAGATGCTGCTGACTTGCTCGCACGTTTTCTTACGGACTGACGCAGTACGCATATAGATCACTGCAACCACCATATACTGGACCGTATTTGGTTATCGACCTTACTCTGACTCTGTGTTACTCTGACAATCAATCTGAAATTACGGACCCACCAACTATACAAACCGGATTACTTTCACCGACTCACGAACCAGAACTTATTATTTCGGCTGACGGACCTAAATTGTCTATCGAGGAACCAAAAGTTCGCAAAAAGGTTCGTGTTGATCTTTCACCAAGTATTAAAACAGTTACAAGATCAGGTCGTGTACCCTGGACTACTACCAGCTTCTTAAATTTTTAATAGATCTTGGATCTTTCTGGGAGGGGAGTATTGTGGCGTCCTCACACCTTGTATCGAAATTCATTATATAAATTAATTAAAATTGACTAGCACCTGAATGGTTAGATCGGTATAAACCAACTTTTTGTAAAATTTTCAATTATAGAAGCCAATGTAAATAACAATATGTTTTCACATAATTTACTAAGTTTGTTATAGACCCTTTAATAACGCCACGAAGTAGTTTTAGCGAGTTAATATTTTCTATATTGTCGTTTTAGCGGATTGCCAGTTTTTCGAATAGAATTCACTTTAATTCACCATACCTTTGCACTGAATACTTCACCGATAGCTTGCGAATTTGTGATTGATTGCGAAACAAATTAGATATTAGTGGATTAAATATCAACTTATATAAGCGCGGTTGGAGTATAAAGATTTTAAATCAATTTTTCCTAGCGGTTTGAAAGTGCCTAGAACTTTCTGCTGCTTTATGGACTGTAAGCAACAAATTATGCAACAACTCACACAGACATTTTGTTATAATAATATTTTCTACGCCCGCTAGGCAAAGTTTTAATTTTACAATACTGCGTTTACATAGTAAGTTGAATTACAATGCGCTGTCCAACAACAGGACAAACAGTTTGATATTAGCGCGCAGAGCCGGAAAATACAATTTAAATAAAATTCGAATCACACATGCATACATTCAGGCACACAATGTTGAATGGTAAATCGAACACAAACAGCACGGCGATTGCTTGTAGTTTAATTAGCCCAAGAGCGTTAAACCTTTGTTGTTGCTGCTATTATTGTTCACGCTGGAAGAGCTTTTATGTTTAATTAATTTGTTATAAAATTATTATGCGTATTTAAATCGAATATTTCCAAAAAGCTTTCAATATTAAGCTTATTGAATTTTATTGTGTTGTTGTTGTTGTTGCTGTTGTAGTGTTTTGTTGATTTCATAGGGGTTGGTGCGTTTCAAAGGAACGGTGTACATTGGGGGTTGAGGAGGGAATTTACTATATTTGTTACATCCATATGTGCTATAAACACCACATACATTATAAAGTAGGGTGATGTTACATATTATTGTTTGGGTAAATACATAAATTGAAAGGTAGTAGGTTATTCTAAATACTTGTATAAACAAAATTACCTTTTAGTAATTTGTATTGGAAATTAATTTAATTTATTTGGATCTAGATATCAACAGACATTTTTATTGACAACAATATCAAATATTTGTAGTTGTATACATTTTATATTATAATATTTATGGACTACTAAATTGAATTCTATAAATTAGAGTGTATTTGGGTTTATGTGTATGTAATGTATAAGCGGGTAGAGGAATAGGTACCAAAGGTGAGAGTTGCATAACTCTAAAGTCAAAATGATAAAATCAAATCATTGTCAATGGACGAGTTTATGACGTTAAGTGTTTTGTTGTAAAATTAACGAATTAAACATTTCTGAATGTGCTCAATACGATTAATGAGTATTTGATATAGAAATTGGTTGATTGATTGATTGATTTTGAATGTACGACCAAGTTCTTAGGCTTGAGTTCCCGGATGACGCCGGTTCCACCGTACACCCTTTTTTACACATAACAAAACCGAAGGATTGGATAGATTAGTTAAGTGGGACAGAATCGGCCCGGTTACAGACACCTAGGTATAGCCGATAGTTAGTAACACAAAGACAACACAATTCTAATCTACTAGATGAAGGATAAAGGCTTAATAGGTTAATGGATAACGATGGTATTGGTCTTCAACAATTGCTTCTTTAAAACGGCAACCTAAGAAAAAATATTATTATTTCACATGCATCTGGAATTTTCCTGAAACTTAATTCTATTAATACTTTTCGGCTTCCTAACCAAAATTGGTTGACTCGACCCGTTACAGACCCCTATGTAAAGTCGTTAGTAATAAAATGACAACACAATTCTAAACTACACAATCAGCAATTACAATGAAGCATTAATTCACAAGCATCTGTAAATTTCCTGAAATTTAATTCTAAATTCATATTTTCCGGCTTCCTAAATAATTGAAACATTTATTAATTTAATCATTCTGCAACTCCGCAACTTACAGTAGAATTTCCTGAAACCAAAGTTATTTGAACTATATTCAAAATAACTCTAAAATTCATTAGTCTTTAACCGTTGAATTGGGCGAACACGAAATAACAAAAAAAAAAAAAACAGATTAACTAGATTAACTACCAAAATATCCATCCATTAAAATATCCTAAATAATTTAGAATTCGCAAAAATTTCGTATGTTTACTAAACAACTTTTATAAAACTGATGAATTTTTCCCGACGCCCATCCTTTTTCACAAGGAAATAAATACTTTTATCACTACTTTTGCACTAGTTCTGGAACTTCTTCTACGTTTGCTGGGGATATATCACATACAATTAATCTCAGACATGACACATGCGACTCGTCTATGACTTGTCACCTCATATTAGACTTGTCATAAACGATTCATCTCAGACTGGTTACAAACGTAAATTAATAGTTAGTGTGTCGTCAATGGCTTTCCTGCTGGAAGGTAATATTTAAGTAAAGGCAACTAGATAAAATTTGAAAAAATTATTCTAAAATGAATGATAAATAAGTTTATTTTATAATTTTTATAATTAAATATAAATCGTACCAGTATCTTAAAAGAGGGATATTATGTACTCGTATATTAAATATATTTGAATGAGATTTCCTGAGAACCGAATAGTTTTAATATAATAGCTCGGCACTGTACATGTAGATTAATATTTAGGGTTGATTTGAAATTGGGAATTAATAATTATAATTCTTGTACTAAAACAGTTAAGATTGGCAACGTTGCATTTTATGACAAACATCCAGTCGTTGGTGTATTGAAGTATACAAACCTTCTCTTTCTTTTGAATAATTATATTAATTATATCAAATATTTCTAGCTTTTCAGTTACATAGATATAACGAAGTTGCCGATAAACAATTCTTTATGTAAAGATTGTTAAAATCCCAAATCCAATGCAAATAATATTTCTTTTTATAAAGCAAAAGTATCGCTAATAAGCTGTGAGAAAATACTAGTAACCCACTGAGTGTCACAAAAAGGCAATTTTGCGGTAAATAATAGGATTCGTTACCAACTCCAACATAGTTGCAATTAATCTTGCAAACATGATGGATTATGAAGGAAATACAATATAGAAAACAGCTAATCATAAATTACCTACACTATATTCTCAATGCACAGAAGAAATACGGAAACGGAAAATTCTATCGCTAATCAAACCAAAATAAAAATATAACAATTTATTACACAAACGCTGAATAATAGGATGAAGGAACATCACCAAAATAGCTCGCTCCGAAAATCTCCGAAATCAAAGCGTGGAAGAAACCACCTCTACAAACAATCGTAGTAAAATGTACCAAGAGAATTATGCAATGTCCATCCAGGAGCTAAAATTACCTCGAAACGATCCCAACAGACGGCATGAATCTTCCCACCATGAAACCACTACCATCCACCAAGCGACCTCCTGCCAACACCACCATTCAACAAAAACCACGCTTCACAAATCCGTGACGAATCCATGACAGATCACAAACGAACCATGGCAACCCTACAGCCCAAAAACTTCAGGGTACGACCGATCATACCAAAACACCCAAAATGATTCAGCCCCCGCCAAATCGACGGCAAACTCCAACAAAAACACCCGAAGCATTCAGCAAAGAAACCAATTTGGACATACAAATCCAACATTCAGGCAATGATTCAATACAAAACTGCAAATCCGCCCTCATACACTAACAAATGAGAACTACCTCAAGTCCTAAACAAAACAACTCAAAACAGTCAAAAATACCTTATAAATACAGGTAACGACAGAACACACATGAACACAACTCTCCGCAAGTTGAGAAACACAACGTTCAACGAACAACCACCACAAACCGCAGACACCGAGCCATTACTCACCATGAACGAAACCCATTCAAATCACTCCAAATATCAAAAAAGATTCACTGCAATACAGTTGCAGCACATCCTCGCCGCACATCCTGTGTAAACCAATCACACACATACACCACTCGTCAAAATCTAATCCAGTTTTCGCACCACAGAGAAAAAGTATAACCGCCTCCCAATCGCCAAAAATATACATTCCTTTATATGTACAATATTCATTTTGCGCGATCTCGACCTGCGACAACATCCACCCCTTGCCGATGACGCCAACCCAGGTCGACAAGGAGAGGTCAACGTCAGCCGCCTCTCCACAACTACGGCAAAAAATCTCACAAAGTTAACAAAAGTCTAAATTATTAGACATATAACAAATCAACAAATTATGAACAATTAAAGTCTAATCGACTTTCCCAATTCACAAATTGAATCATCCACATTCAAGAACATGTAGTGCAAATCCAAAGAAATTCGCCCATTTAGACAACGTAATACGAAGTCTTAGTGTAATCCACTACAAAAATATAAATACAACCGTGAGAGTGCAGAGAATATTATACGATCATTTTGTTTATATTTCGCGCATCCCATATACCATATTTTCACTTATATGTATATCCTTAAATAAAAAAATTAAAAGAAATAAGGATTTCAGTACAACATGCAATACAGACTTGATATCCAAATTTTAAATTAGCTTTTTGGTCGTGATTTGTTCAACATGGGTATTTGATATAGAAATGGGATCAAATTGAATTACAACTTTAAAGAAACATTCTCTCAAAGAACTCAAAAATGCAGTTGAAACATGTGCAGAACATGGAACGACGTCTAGCCCTGCAATCGAGGATGACATTAACCCATTCCATACGGATAAAGAAAAATTAGAAAGAGAAACAAATTGGACGTTGAACCGGAATAAAAGACCAAGTAAGAATAGAAAAGCTCAACACTCATCAGAAATGGCAGCAACTTTATCATCCAAAAGAGGTTTCTAGAAACCAGTTAATCATCAAGAAACAACTAGCCTTAGAACAACAACCAGCTAAATCAAAAAAGAAATCACCTCCTCCAATAAATGTCGTCGGCATATCAAATTGCTCCACTATACAATAAATTATGAAATCGATTACGGTAGCCGAGTACAAACCGTATCTCTAAACAATGGCGTCTGTAAAATTAATGTTGCAGACTCTGAAACCTATAGACCTTTGGCTACAAAACTTAATTCCGAGGAGCATCATTGGTTTATACAGGGTGGCTGACACGAAGTGTTACCATAACAAAACGCCATACAATTTGTATTTTTTGATGAATTTTATTGAATCAAAGTAAGAAATGTTCACAAATATTTAAATTTTCGAATTGCATTAACAGTTTTTGAATTGGCCACCCTTAGCCGCGATTATGTTCTTCAGATAAAGCTATTGCATGCAACACGAAAGTGGCTCTGCGGTATTTTGGCCCGGTGAAGCGCTTGCTTGAGATGATCGACACTTTGATATTTTTTTGTCCCAAACTTGCTCTTTAAAATACCCCAAACCGAGGAATTTAGCGGATTTGCAGCCGGTGAATTTGGTGGCCATTGGGCAGTGGAAATGAACCGCGGAACGTTGTTTATCGGCCAATCTTGATTGACGCGCGCTTTATGACTCGTCGCCGAGTCCTGTTAAAATGTCCAGGCTCTGTGGCCAGAATGTTCTTGTGCCCAAGGCTTCAACGCTCCCTCCAACACATGATTCCGATAAAGTTGAGCATTTATCTTGATGCCACGGTCCAAAAAAACGAGCGGTAAACGGCTTTCGGCGCGCTTGTAAACAATGGAATGAACTGCCATTAGTGTAAATATGAGCGCTCTGTCATCACCAGTTTTTCACCCGGGATATAAGGATCAGAACGATCGCCCAATCAAATTTCTGGCTAGAGGTCTTCACCCAACCTGCGTAAAAGAGGAAATTATTGAGGAATTATCGGGAGGGGAGATTATCAAAAGGGTTATCAAATAGAAAATGCTGTAAACATAATTAAGAAAGAAAAAATCGAAACTGAACAAGGAGTTTAAATTAATAAAAGAGGGCTTCCACTATGTATGTTAATGATAAACCTCTCTGTATACATGTCTGTGTCCTCTCTACAATCCAGACGGATTAAATGATCGAAGTGAAATTTCATACTTAAGGTTTTTCCATAAATTTGGAGATCCTAGTGTTTTTGGCCCACCGGAAGTGGCAGCTTTCATAACAGCCTTATCGGTTTTTGCAAATATTTTAAAAAGTAAAGAGTGACCCATCTGTAAGTTTTTTTATTTTGATGAAGTTGGTTCTATGCCAATTATGTGTGGAAAACCACATCGTGTGACCACCACTGCTCCTTTTACAGGCCTGCATCCGAACATCAAAATTTTAGATTATTTTCTCAATAAAATAAGTTCAATAGCCTCAATTTCAGCTTGAATGTTACCCTTACGATCTTGAATTGTTTGCGAATTATTGCTATACCCTATTCTAACGGTATCAAATCTCATGAGGTTTATGGCCAATTGACATCAAGATTTCTTGAAATTATGCCATCATCGAACTTGGTTGCCAATACGTCGAGTGTGGCATTGTCTTGTTGAAACCAAAGAACATTTAAATCAATTTCATTCATGACTTTAGTCTAGGGTACTCAGATTTTTTCGGACGTCTTTTTTTTTATGGGTGGAGGAGGGGAACCTTCGATAGGCTTCCCGCGTGAACCCATATATCAAACTCGTGATAGTGTCGGATTCTTACCGACCAAACCACCACCCCCGATAAACCATGCCGTTCGGCCCCATGGAACTACGGTTAGGTATTACTTCGCGAGGCAGGCTCAGCGAGGCTCTTTCGAGGCATCTCAACTCTCTCATTATCCGTGAGACACTTCCGCTTACGGCGTTCCACCCATCTTGAGATGCCAGCATAAACTCCACTATATTTTCTGGCGTTCGTTGGATCCCACGTACACAGATACTCCTTCTCTCCTCAGCAAATCGTGGACACTCGAATAATACGTGCTCTACATTCTCCATTTCTCCGATGCCTAAAGGGCAATCTGGTGACTCTTCGTGTTTGAATTTGAACAGGTATATGATCTAAAGCAACCATGACCCGTCAGAAACTGCGTCAGATGGTAATCCACTTTACCGTGTCGCCTATTTAGCCACGCTTCGATGTAAAGGATCAGGCGATGGATCCATCTACCATTCGTTGACACACTCCATCTTCTCTGCCATACAGTGATCGTCTCAGCACGTGCTAATCGGTGTTTCTCCGCTTTTCTTCCTTAACCACGACGCAGGTAAGTGGTTTGGCAAGTAGATCTATTGGAGGCATTCCCACAAGAACACCAGCAGCATCTTCTGACACCGTCCGAAATGCGCACAATTCTCGCAGGGCACTTAACCTCTGAACTGTTGCTACTCTTTGTCCATAAGTATTCTTCTCCAACGAGTTGACCCAAATTGGTGCCCCATACATCATTTTAGATGTAACAACGTTGGCGAGCAGAACTCTGCTGCTCATCCGCGCCCCTAGTTGCAACCCAGCAGGTGTTAACCACTGTTGAATAAGTCGCTGTCAGTCAGTTGCTGCGGGAACAGGTGACTCACTATGTCAGACAGCATTGCCGGGCACGTGGGAGCAGTGGCGTAATTGCTTCTGAGTTTTTTCGTCACCAATCGGTAGGGTCTACCCCAGGGATCGCGGTCGACCTCCTCGTACAGTTCACGAAAGCACTTTTGCTTACTTGTTTTAATGGCATGCTTAAGCTCCGATCGAGCTTTACAGTATTGTTGTCGAAGGGGAGAATTTTCGACGTGTCTAGCACGCTGGTATCGCCTTCTAGCGTTCAGACACCTTTTACGCAATTCAGAAATCTTGTCGTTCCACCAGAAGACTGGTTTTCTACGATTATCGATGCTGGATCTTGGCATTGCTGCATCAGAGGTTCTTGTAACATGTCTCATAAGCTGGACGGCTTTGTTATTTGCGGTACAAGATAGGGTAAGATCCGCCATCATGAGACGGAAAATGTTCTCATCGAACGCTGCAGACTTCCATCCTATTCTCTTCCTGTGCCTAACTATAGTCCTTCGGGGTTTACTATCCGCCAGTTCATACACAATAGCTTGATGATCACTATGCGTATATAGATCGCTCACTCTCCACGCTACTCCTCTATCGGCAAGACAATGGCTCACAAACGTTAGGCCAACTTTCGAGGTTGCATTTCATTTACAGAAAGTAAGTGTATTTCCTGTATTTATTAATACGATTGGCAATGATGCGAAGCCTTCTAATAAAACGGTTCCTTTGCTAATGGTTTCTCTACTTCCCCACTTTACGGCCCATGCATTAAAATCCCCGGCCATGAGCACCGGGTTGTGGCTCCGTACATCATCCGTTAATTAATCGATAAATGTTTTAAATTTTTCAATCGATGCACTAGGAGGTGCGTAGCAACTATAAATATGAACGCCGTTCACTTTGGCTCTGACAAACTCGGGTACAGAACTCACACCAACTTCCTGTAGGGGGTAGGTACCACAAACTCATACAGCAGCTCGATTCGATCTATCTGAAGCCCAACACCGTTTTCAAGGTTTCTAGATTGCTCACACACAATTACAATGTCCGCTTTCACTTCTTGTATGGATCGCTGCAGCAGGTCCTTGGCAGCCTCACATTGGTTAAGATTTACTTGGATGGCTTTTATTTTCAACGCTCTTTTTGCAGCGCTTTCTGGTATACCGGACCACTACCAGTTACGTGTTTGCTACAGCCTTTGCCCGTTTCGTCGCATAGCATGTATTTTGAATCTTTTTGGCATGTCTTAGCAAAGTGCCCTTCTTCACCACATCTCCTGCAGAGCTTTGATCTATCCGCTTCGCTTTTACAGTTCCATGACCGATGCCCATAACCGTGGCATTTAAAGCATCTAGTCAGCTCTATTTTTTTCCCGGATTCGGCAGGAAACCCAGCCGATTCTAACCTTGCCCACTTCTAGCACTTTCCTAACCATAGTGTTAGGGAGGCTAACAACCGCTGTCGGCCGTCTCTGTGTGTACCTAGGTAACAGTGTCCACGTTGCGGAGGACGGATGCTGCTTTGGCAGTAGCAAATTGCAACCGAGTACCACAATGAAATGTAGTACCCCATGCGGTACTTCAGCAGAGATGCTGCCAAATTCATTCTTTTCGGGGGCAAGCCCAAACGATTCTGGAGTGGGGCAATCATTGTTTAGCCCATTTGAATGAGGCTCCAAATTTTCAAGATCTTCAACTGGAAATGACCTTCAGTATAAGAACGAAAACGCCGAACTCCGTGAACAATTTAGAGCAATAAAGGGATTTACAACTAAATTGAAAGAAGAATTTTAACAATTTTAAAAAAAGAGAATGAAGAACTTAAAAAAGCACTTGAGACACGTGCAACACGGGGAACGACAACTAACCCTGCAATCGATGATGAGGTTAATCCATTGCATACGATGAAGAAGAATTACAAAGAATTACAAATTAGGTGTTGAACCGGAATAAAAAGCCAAGTAAGTAAGGGTAAAGCTCAACACTCACCAGCAATGACAGAAACTTACTCGGCTAATCATCAAGAAACAACTAGCTCTAGAACAACAAACAGCTAAACCAAAAGAGATACCTCCACCAATAAATATCGTTGGAAAGTCAAATCTCTAAACGTATCTCTAAACAATGGCGACTCGAAAGTTAATGTTGCAGCAAATAGAAAATGCCGTAAGCATCATTTACATAAGAAAGTAAAAAATCAAAACTTTACAAGAAGTTTAAATCAACAAAAGAGGGCTTCCACTATTTATGCTCACTTTTAATAACGAGAGAAGTAAACGCATCTCTTATAATGTTCCCAAACGCAGATTTGGTTTGATTAACGTGCTGGGAATTTTTTCTTAAATTTGCATCATCACAGACTGTAAAGTCGTGTTGAGAATTGCCAACATAATGATAGATGCCAATTTGGCAGATTTTTTTAATTTGCATACTGCTCCATTGGCTAACCCACCAGCAACGTCATGTTTGTGGTTATCATGTAGGGTTTATCTTTAATGAAAATAATTTCGTATGGTAACCTTCCTGTGCCAATCGTGCTGAGCTTGTGAAGTTTCTCCATAGAGTGACCCTTTCCTTTTCGCGATCAGCTCCACACCCGAGTATTTCGTCATCAGCAACGAAATTCGATGTTTTATCAGATGTACTCAGATTCTCAAACTATACGCATCAACTGAATGGTTAACATTGAGTAATCGAATTATATTAGTTCAGCGTTCCTTCGCTTCAGTCTCTGAGCAGAATTTCGATTCAATCAGTTGCAACTCTCTCTTGCCGCCTAGCTTCGGACAATTCATGAAAAACAACGCCCTTCCATAAGTGCTGACCATCGATCCGCTGTATTTTTTGCTTTCAAATGGAAGGGACTTTAATCGGTACAAATAATGTGCAATCCAACAAAAGCGGCATCAAAATTTCCCGTTATTTCTTCAGTCTCACATTTACGCATTCTAACATTTTCATCATAATCATGCTGACTTCATCGATGAATATTATCTTGACATACTTGAATGGCGTTTGGAAAGTCGCTTGGTGATTTAAGTCTCCCCACATCCAGCAGGGCCAGTCAAGAAAACTTGTAACAGGAATAGGTTTTTGAGGTTAACAACCATATAATATGTTGTACCAGCTCAAATTGTTTTGCGTTTGCCTTTCATATGAGCTAGAGAAATCCTGGAGTCTCCATCAAGTTGTCTTTCTTCTTCCATCATTCCAGTAATCTTTGATTCCTGAATTGGAATCTTGAAGAAGCTGTTGATACGGAACACCAATTTCCTAAACATTAACCTGATTTCGGTCATTATTATCTGCCTGTGAGCTCCATTTCTTCCGATATTTAAATTGGATTCGAATTATTTTCTCCACTCCATTATAACCCTTAATTTTCATCTAAAATACGTAGAAATTTCATATCTGTCAGAGGGACCGCCGGGAGTCGTTTAAATCATACGCAGAAATATTGCCAAAGGGAGACTAGATGCATGAAATGTGTCGAAAAGCATCACACCCAAGTATGCCCGGTTAGTAAAGATTTCGCTGCAAAATGTGTTAATGTCGAGAAACCACATCGCACAAACTACCGGTGATGTGAAGTAGCTAAGGAGCTGCAAAGATTAAGAAATAGAACGGGTAAATAAAATCCAGGAATACCAGAAAAAATTAACAAAATTTTACCAAAGTAGAACAAAAACCTCATGCTATTAAAACAGAAGAACCAAAACTATACTCGCAAGTGATAATGACAAAACAAGTTACTTCGAAAGATACTAAGAAGCATTCAAGCTCTTAACATTGGGCTAGCTAGATAAGAGAAATGCTTCATAAGTATCTCAACTATTGTTAATTACGTTAATTTTAAAATATTGTTTGTGTCAGATGCTTCAGTCTTTTAGGTTCTTGTTTCAGGTAGATTGTTTCAATTGCCTTCAGTCTTTTAGGGAGAATTTTCTCCACTGTGGATTGCTTGCCCGCCAATAAATGATTTTTTATGAATGATATTATTTGAAAATTGTATTTTATTCGATGCTGCGATTGGTGTCTCGAATATTGACCAGGTAATGTCTCCAAACAGCGATTAGGCTTAAATTACTCACTTGCCCTACTTACCAAACGTTGCTACATAGTTCAAATGTTCCAATATATTGAACCCTTCATTGTAAATTTGTCAGGAAAATATTTATTCGCCTTTCTGACACGCTTGACCCTACCTTATACATACTTGTACAATGCTAAAGTTATTTATGGCAATGTAGGAACCCCTCCCCTAAAAGACTATTAAATAATATTTTCTATTATTAAGTTTATTGCTGTTATGTTCAATCAACCTTTGCAATATCAACAACAAATTAAGATTTTCCTACTTATATTCCGAACAACAACAACAACACAAATGTGCCAATTCATGCCATATAATTTTGTGATTACTGTCAAAGGGGTTTGCTATTCAGAAAAAGTTTTTCCTTCCGGATGTAGACAACCCAAACAAGAAAAACTAGTAGGGGTGGGGGGAAAGAATATATACATGACGTGATTAATTGAGTTAGTATCGCATATACACGATAAGAATGAGAATTTCATTCTACTCAAGCAGAATTTATTTTCTTATATTTTTTGTTATGTGTGTGTGTGCGGAATTTCCCTGATAATCACATGAAATTTTCTCTACGCCCGGCAGAAAAAGCACACCAATACCTTTAATAAAAATAAAAGAAAAATCATGTAAGAAGTATAATCGCAAACACGGTTTTCTTAGCCGGGCGAACATCGTTCGGTCACGATTCGATTATGAATACCAGAAAAAAGCATCTAGTATTTTGACAAACTGGCGCCTCACTAAACATTAAACAGCTAAATATTTTTCTACTTGCACAAGTCAAATAAACCGAAAACAAGTTTTTATTCGCGAAAAGCACAAAGCTTCAATAAACTTATAGAGCTAAATTTACATTACGTTAATCCACTGTTCAAGATAATACATTTACACTATACAAAAAAAGTTTGACGTTGAGTTAACAACAATGCCATGTAAACAATAATAACTGTACACATTTTATGTATGAATAAATGTATTATGGTAAATAAAATAAAGTACAGAAAAGCTCATCTCATATGCTTGATATAACGTCTTTTTCTTATTGCTGTTCTTCATTATCATCATACACAGCTTCTTATTTTCATTACGTGATGGGTAAAAATGCTTGTACAGGAGTAGCTCAGCCAACACGAGCTTATAGATTTTTTGCTGTCGCAACTATCGCTGTAGTGACTTGGTTTAGGCTTTAGATTTCCGAAATTGCCTTGCCATGTTTCCTGGATAGTTACAAATTTTCTGGGAGATGCCTCCCATCTATGTTGACAGGAGAAGTCTACTGTTGCTACTATGTCCTCTATATTTGGTACGGTTCCCGAAAGCGCAGCCCAAACTTTTGCAGCTAACGATCATTAAAACCTTTCATTTAATTGCTTCCTTTGGTTTCACGGTTGATTACCTACCTTCTTGTTCCTTCTACCGCTGAATATAATCATTTGCGTTTTATGGCGGCAAAGACCTCTTTGGAAATAGTTTTATATCGAGGTGCTTGCTGCTACCACTTTCGCTATGAGCAAGTTCGACAATTGTGACTTCTTAGTGATACTCCAGTTGGTTGAGTTAACAACAGTATTGTTTAGTGAAATGTCTTCCCTGTATGGGTTCCGTCGATGTATTTAAGTTCATGCTAATTGCGTCAATGGTAGAGCGCGACATGCAGAAGTCAAACTCATTCCCAGCTCTCTTGTATAATAAGTTCTACAGTTTTCTCATCCTTTCTATGAATAGTATCACTAACTTCTGCCACTCTTGAGAACACGCCTGTGTTTACTGTGTGACGTGCTTTCCATTTTAAAAAGGTCACTGCACCGCGTTAGTCTTGGTCATCTCCTTTTTCTGTGTTCAGGAATTTGATTCGTCGCTATTATTAAAAGATGGCATTTCTTCGCCTTCAGCACGATTCCAGCTAGCATTAGCTGGAAATGTTGGAGCTCCCAGTATGCCCAGTGCGAACAAAGCAGCTTACTCAGTCTCAGTTTATGTCTCAGTCTCAGCTTTTCTTTTTTTTATGGGCGGAGGAGGGGAACCTTCGATAGGCTTCACGCTTGAACCCATATATCAAACTCGTGATAGTGTTGGATTCTTACCGACCAAACCACCACCCCCGATAAACCATGCCGTTCGGCCCCGTGGTGCTACCGTTAGGTACTACTTCGCGAGGCGGGCTCAGCTTTCGCTGCTCGGCTGGAATTAACTCCTCACTGAATTTCTGCTTCTTTCGAGGCGTCTCAACTCTCTCATTATCCGTGAGACACTTCCGCTTACGGCGTTCCACTCATATTGAGATGCCAGCATAAACTCCACTATATTTTCCGGCGTTCGTTGGACCCCACGTACTCAGATACTCCTTATCTCCTCAGAAAATCGTGGACACTCGAGTAATACGTGCTCTACTTTCTCCGTTACTCCGATGCATAAAGGGCAATCTGCTGACTCTTCGTGTTTGAATTTGAACAGGTATGATCTAAAGCAACCATGACCTGTCAGAAACTGCGTCACATGGTAATCCACTTCACCGTGTCACCTGTTTAGCCACGCCTCGATGTAGGGGATCAGGCGATGGGTCCATCTACCATTCGTCGACTCACTCCATCTTCTCTGCCATACAGTGATCGTGTCAGCACGTGGTAATCGGTGGTTCTCCGCGTTTGTTCCTTAACCACGATGCAGGTAAGTGGTTTGGCGCTCCTTGGCAAGTAGATCTATTGGAGGCATTCTCGCAAGAACACAAGCTGCATCTTCTGACACCGTCCGGAATGCGCATAATACTCGCAGAGCACTTAACCTCTGAACTGTTGATACTCTCGCTGCTCAGTCTCAGTCTCAGTCTCAGTCTCAGTCTCAGTCTCAGTCTCAGTATCAGTCTCAGTCTCAGTCTCGGTCTCATCCTCAGTCTCAGTCTCAGTCTCAGTCTCAGTCTCAGTCTCAGTCTCAGTCTCAGTCTCAGTCTCAGTCTCAGTCTCAGTCCCAGTCTCAGTCTCAGTCTCAATCTCAGTCTCAGTCTCAGTCTCGGTCTCAGTCTCAGTCTCAGTCTCAGTCTCAGTCTCAGTCTCAGTCTCAGTCTCAGTCTCAGTCTCAGTCTCAGTCTCAGTCTCAGTCTCAGTCTCAGTCTCAGTCTCAGTCTCAGTCTCAGTCTCAGTCTCAGTCTCAAACTCAGTCTCAGTCTCAGTCTCAGTCTCAGTCTCAGTCTCAGTCTCAGTCTCAGTTTCAGTCTCAGTCTCAGTCTCAGTCTCAGTCTCAGTCTCAGTCTCAGTCTCAGTCTAAGTCTCAGTCTCAGTCTCAGTCCCAGTCTCAGTCCCAGTCTCAGTCTCAGTCTCAGTCTCAGTCTCAGTCTCAGTCTCAGTCTCAGTCTCAGTCTCAGTCTCAGTCTCAGTCTCGGTCTCAGTCTCAGTCTCAATCTCCAGTCTCAGCCTCAGGCTCAGGCTCAGTCTCAGTCTCAGTCTAAGTTTACGCCTGCCTCTAAGTCATAGTCATAGTCACAGTTATAGTCATAGTCTCAGTCTTAGACTTAGACTTACACTTAAACATATACCTAGAGCTAGACCTAGACCTAGACCTAAACTTAGACCTAAACCTAGACCTAGACCTAGAACTAGACGTAGACCTTGACCTAGACCTAGACGTAGGCCTAGATCTAGACCAACCTAAACTTAGATTTAGACTTAGACTTAGACTTCGATTTAGACTTAGGCTTAGACTTAGACTTAGACTTAGACTTAGACTTAGACTTAGACTTAGACTTAGACTTAGACTTAGACTTAGGCTTAGATTTAGGCTTAAGCTTAGGCATAAGCTTAGGCTTAAACTTAGGCTTAGGCATAAGTTTAGGCTGAGGCTTATGCTTAAACCTTTTTAGATTTACACTTAGAATTAGACTTAGACTTACACTTAGATTTAGACTTAGATTTAGACTTAAACTTATACTTAGACTTAGACTTATACCTAGAATTAGACTGAGACTTAGACTTAGACTAAGGCTTATAATTAGACTTGGACTTAAACCTAGAAGTAGACTTAGACTTAGACTTAGACTTAGACTTAGACTTAGACTTAGACTTAGACTTAGACTTAGACTTAGACTTAGACTTAGACTTAGACTTAGACTTAGACTTAGACTTAGACTTAGACTTAGACTTAGACTTAGACTTAGACTTAGACTTAGACTTAGACTTAGACTTAGACTTAGACTTAGACTTAGACTTAGACTTAGACTTAGACTTAGACTTAGACTTAGACTTAGACTTAGACTTAGACTTAGACTTAGACTTAGACTTAGACTTAGACTTAGACTTAGACTTAGACTGAGACTTAGACTTAGACTTAGACTTAGACTTAGACTTAGACTTAGACTTAGACTTAGACTTAGACTTAGACTTAGACTTAGACTTAGACTTAGACTTAGACTTAGACTTAGACTTAGACTTAGACTTAGACTTAGACTTGGACTTAGACTTAGACTTAGACTTAGACTTAGACTTAGACTTAGACTTGGACTTAGACTTAGACTTAGACTTAGACTTAGACTTAGACTTAGACTTAGACTTAGACTTAGACTTAGACTGAGACTTAGACTTAGACTTGGACTTAGATTTAGGCCTAGGCTTATAATTTGACTTAGGCTTAGACTTAGACTTAGATTTAGGCTTAAGCTTAGGCATAAGCTTAGGCTTAGGCATTAGTTTAGGCTGATGCTTATGCTTAAACCTAGACTTAGACATAAGTTTAGGCTGAGGCTTAGGCTTAAACCTAGACTTAGACATTAGGCTTAGACTTAGACTTAGATTTAGGCTTAAGCTTAGGCATAAGCTTAGGCATAGGCATAAGTTTAGGGTGAGGCTTAGGCTTAAACCTAGACTTAGACATAAGTTTAGGCTGAGGCTTAGGCTTAAACCTAGACTTAGACATAAACTTAGACTTAGACTTAGAATTTGACTTAGGCTTTTACTTAGACTTAGACTTAGACTTAGCGTTAGACTTAGACTTAGACTTAGATTTAGACTTAGATTTAGACTTAGACTTAGACTTAGACTTAGACTTAGACTTAGACTTAGACTTAGACTTGGACTTGGACTTAGACTTAGACTTAGACTTAGACTTAGACTTAGACTTAGACTTAGACTTAGACTTAGACTTAGACTTAGACTTAGACTTAGTCTTAGACTTAGACTTAGACTTAGACTTAGACTTAGACTTAGACTTAGACTTAGACTTAGACTTAGACTTAGACTTAGACTTAGACTTAGACTTAGACTTAGGCTTAGATTTAGGCTTAAGCTTAGGCATAAGCTTAGGCTTAAACTTAGGCTTAGGCATATGTTTAGGCTGAGGCTTATGCTTAAACCTAGACTTAGACAAAGACTTAGACTTAGACTTAGAATTTGACGTAGGCTTTTACTTATACTTAGGCTTAGGTTTGGGCTTAGAATTAGACCTAGGCTTATGCTAAGGCTTAGGCTTAGTCTTAGGCCTGAACTTGGAGGCCTGAACTTTGACTTGAACTTGGACTTGGACTTGGACTTGGATTTGGACTTGGACTTGGACTTGGATTTGAACTTGGACTTGGACTTGAACTTGAACTTGAACTTGAGCTTGAACTTGAACTTGAACTTGAACTTGAACTTGAACTTGAACTTGAACTTGAACTTGAACTTGAACTTGAACTTGAACTTGAACTTGAACTTAGATTTGGACTTGGACTTGGATTTGGACTTGGACTTCGACTTGGACTTGGACTTGGACTTGGACTTGGACTTGGACTTGGACTTGGACTTGGACTTGGAATTGGACTTGGACTTAGACTTGGACTTGGACTTGGACTTGGACTTGGACTTGGACTTGGACTTGGACTTGGACTTGGACTTGGACTTGGACTTGGACTTGGACTTGGACTTGGACTTGGACTTGGACTTGGACTTGGACTTGGACTTGGACTTGGACTTGGACTTGGACTTGGACTTGGACTTGGACTTGGACTTGGACTTGGACTTGGACTTGGACTTGGACTTGGACTTGGACTTGGACTTGGACTTGGACTTGGACTTGGACTTGGACTTGGACTTGGACTTGGACTTGGACTTGGACTTGGACTTGGACTTGGACTTGGACTTGGACTTGGACTTGGACTTGGACTTGGACTTGGACTTGGACTTGGACTTGGACTTGGACTTGGACTTGGACTTGGACTTGGACTTGGACTTGGACTTGGACTTGGACTTGGACTTGGACTTGGACTTGGACTTGGACTTGGACTTGAACTTGGGCTTGGACTTGGACTTGGGCTTGTACTGGGACTTGGACTTGGACTTGGACTTGGACTTGGACTTGGACTTAGACTTGGACTTGGACTTGGACTTGGACTTGGACTTGGACTTGGACTTGGACTTGGACTTGGACTTGGACTTGGACTTGGACTTGGACTTGGACTTGGACTTGGACTTGGACTTGGAATTGGAATTGGACTTGGACTTGGACTTGGACTTGGACTTGGACTTGGACTTGGACTTGAACTTGAACTTGGACTTGGACTTGGACTTGGACTTGGACTTGGACTTGGACTTGGACTTGGACTTGGACTTGGACTTGGACTTGGACTTGGACTTGGACTTGGACTTGGACTTGGACTTGGACTTGGACTTGGACTTGGACTTGGACTTGGACTTGGACTTGGACTTGGAATTGGACTTGGACTTGGACTTGGACTTGGACTTGGACTTGGACTTGGACTTGGACTTGGACTTGGACTTGGACTCGGACTTGGACTTGGACTTGGACTTGGACTTGGACTTGGACTTGGACTTGGACTTGGACTTGGACTTGGACTTGGACTTGGACTTGGACTTGGACTTGGACTTGGACTTGGACTTGGACTTGGACTTGGACTTGGACTTGGACTTGGACTTGGACTTGGACTTGGACTTGGACTTGGGCTTGGGCTTGGACTTGGACTTGGACTTGGACTTGGACTTGGACTTGGACTTGGACTTGGACTTGGACTTGGACTTGGACTTGGACTTGGACTTGGACTTGGACTTGGACTTGGACTTGGCCTTGGACTTGGACTTGGACTTGGACTTGGACTTGGACTTGGACTTGGACTTGGACTTGGACTTGGACTTGGACTTGGACTTGGACTTGGACTTGGACTTGGACTTGGACTTGGACTTGGACTTGGACTTGGACTTGGACTTTGGACATTGAACTTTGTTATTGAGACTTTGAACTTTGAACTTTGTTATTGAGACTTTGAACTTTGGACTTTGGACGTAGACTTGGTCTTATACTTGGCCTTAGTCTTAGCTTTAGCCTTAGCCTTAGCCTTAGCCTTAGCCTTAGCTTTAGCCTTAGCCTTGGCCTCAGCCTTAGCCTTAGCTTTAGTCTTAGCCTTAAACTAAGACTAGACTGAATCGAAGAATTAGGCTTAAACTGGAACTGAGACTAACTTTAATATTTAGATTGAGACTCTGATTCGGAATCGGACTCAGTTTCAAGTATATAAAGTTATCCCTGTTTTCAATCGATTTTTTTTTAAATTATTGGTATTAAACTGCTCTATTCCATCCAGTAATAAACATAACAGTAAAATATCCCATCCCAGTTTTTTGTTTAATTGTTATTTATGTATGGTAAAACAAAAAAATGAAAATGCTGTAATGCGGTTTGGCGGTAATAGTTCTTAATATTTTAAGTTCGAAATAGTAATGAGTCATAATGTGTCTTGAAAATACTAATGGTAACTTACAATGAGTTCCTCAGTGCGAGCCGCATATTATGATTGGCACAATCTTCCAGCTTCGATATGGCGCCATACAAATTTATATGAAAATCGCCTATAAGCTGGTACGTTATCGGGTGAATGCAGACCAAGTGTCCAACACAAGCCGTATATTCAAAGTTTTAGTAAATGGTAAACTTCCAAAATCTCAGATGAAATTAAATAAACATTTGTATTTTAAGAACCGGAGGTTGCGGAGGATGAGATTTCCTAGGCCGGAAATGTTGTTTATGTTTTGAGTTGCTATGTTAGGATTGGCACAATCTTCCAGCTTCGATATGGCCTTATATAAATGTTTTATGAAAATCGTCTATAAGTTTCAAGACCTTCCTAGCCCGGAAATTGCAGCTGATATTTTGAGATGGTACGTTATCGTATGACTGCTGACCAAGTGGCTGCAACCGCCCACAAGTTAAAATTTTAGTAAATGTTCAACTTCCAAACTCTTAGTTTAGGTTAACAACAATTTGTATTTCTGAAGAACTTCTTAGGCCGGAAATGGTTCTTTATGTTTTGAGTTGATAATATTAATGATGGATGTTGGGATTGACAAAATCTTCCAGCATCGATATGGTTTCATATAAATTTATATGAAAATCGTCTATAACTTCCAAGACATTCATGAGGCGGAAATGACAATTGATGTTTTGAGATGGAACGATATTTCAATTTGAGTAAATGGGAAAGGCCAAAATTAGTTGAATAAAAATGTGTATCTCTTAAGAACATCATAAGCCGAAAATGGTTCTTTTTGATTTGAGTTGGTAGTGATATAGTGAAATCTTTAGAGCCGCAGCCCCATATTGATTTGTTTTGTCGCAGCGTTTGTTCTTCGCTTCAAATTTAACCGAATGACTTGTACAACGTTTATTCGATGTCATTTGTATACATTATACTAGTATTTATACGAGTATCGTGTCATTTGGATATACAAAAATAGAATTTCTTATTATTTTCATGAAATATGGAAAATTCTTCTAAATATTATATGTGTATGTGAGTATGTGTGTATTGTACCAAGGCATAATAAGCATCAGCAGTAAGAAAAACAAGAAGAACCAGCAACTACAATAAAACTATAAACTTCGTATTCATATCAGAACGAGAGATGACAAGACAGCAGCAGTTCAGAAAAAAAAGCTTTAAGCTGTAAGCTACAAAATAACAAAACAGAAAAAATAACAACACGAACATTATTTTAGTTTATAATAATAATAGTAATAATCATAATCATAGAACGAATCTGTTTTCATATTTTGAACATATATATGTTCGCAAAAAAGCTCTAAAATAAACTTTTAAGTTTCAACATTGTGCTGTTGTTGCTTTTGTTGTTGTTAATTTAATTTACTTAACGATAAGTTTTTCAATATTATTTTTGTTTTATAACTACACAGCATCATCGTATATATAGCAAACAACATATTTGGATGAAAAACTTAGAAGAAAATGATATTTTAATTAATTAACGACATAGTATTTATGTACAGTACACTATGTATATGGCATAACGCGAGATGGGAGGTGGGGTTGGGGAGAGGGGGTACAAAGCTACTGAGCAACAATGGGGTAAATGGGAAAAAGCAGCATAATGGAAACATTATGATTATGACGAGATTATTATTCATTGACGATGACGATGAACGTTAATTACGATGGTTTGGGTTTTGGAATATGAGCTTTTGTTTGCTTTTCTATTTGGGATGATACGATGGTATGTCTGGCTGTGTATTTAGACAGCCCTCGAATATTTATAATAGCTGTTATTATGTATATTATATTGAATTAAAATTTTAATAGATTTAAGTTATATTCAATTTAATCACCGTGAATTTATGTAACTTGATTATCGTAAATATTGTGTAAACGTTATATTATGTGGGGGAACTGAAAGGAGATATCTACAGCGAACGGTATGTTTCATACCGTTCACTGTAGAATTTAAACTAATTTTTAGATTTCTATTTCTATAATTGGAATTATTAATTATTAAAATATTTAAATAGGTCTAGGTTATTTGTACCTATTAGAACACTGTTCCAGAAAATTTGCTCTATAAGACCCTCCTATTTCAACTGTAGAAGTTGATCACTTTTTATACGTAAAGCCACACCACACATGTCATATAATATTGCTGAATTGAATACGATCAATAAAAAATGTTGAAAACGCACAACTTGAGAAATAAGCAGGTTTAAATTTTTTGCTAAGTAGACATTTTCCTTTTAGACGAATTAATTAAGAGATAAAATGTAGGCTTAGTTTAAGTTTGAACTCTAGTAAGTAGTCTAAAGCAAGATTGGAAAATAAATCTACAACTAACTGGCGCAGCCGTGTCCATGCACGTGGCGCAAAATCTACAGAATAAAGGCCAACGGTAATTTTAAATTCCCCAGAATGCATTTCACACAATTTAGAAACCCATATAAAAAGTCTGGTAGTACTTAAAAGTCTATCACCACATGTCTTGGCCACATAATAACGCGAGACGATAAATTTAATGCGAACAAATAAAATATCTGGGCTGGAAACGGATTAAACTGGATTAAATAAAATATCTGGACTTTCGGATTATAAAGTTTATACAATACGAAACCCATCTCTACCTAAAGTGGGATATAAATCTCAATATCAAAGTTACTATATAAGAACATTTGCAGCTCTTAAAACAATTTTAGATATTGACCAAATCCTAGCTTAAGCTGACTTCATAAACCAATTTCTTCTGACAACGGGCACGCCCGAATTCGCTCCGTAGAGTAATTCAGAACCATACTAAATTCTGCTGAAGCAAACCATGCCACGAATGAAAAACAGGCATTAGCCTCAACCGACCCGTTATACGATGGAACCTGCAACTAGAAAGTTACGGTTACACAGCAGCAGTAGCATTAGGAACAGATATTTAGGTCGACGATATAAAGTGGTCCGTAAGTGGTTAGTAGAAATCTAATGAAATATCCGATACGATGATCAATCTAAAATTTACCGAGCATCCAGGCATCCAGAGGCAACAAAACAATTGGATTTATACTGGAGTCCCAAAACTATCGAATTTCGTTTCGCGACGAATTGCAAGAGCTGAATGAATCATACTAAGCAATCGATTATGATTGCGCGAAATTTGTTGTGGCCAGTTCTGGTTTGATGTTTGAAGCCAGTTTGGTCCCGCCCACCATAAACTGTTTTGCCTTAAGTCTGTTCGACTCATGCCTCTGGACGCACAATCCGCAGGGTTTTCCTTTAAATTTACCATTGGTAAACCTGGGTACCTTTGCCTTAGAGTTATCATAGTTTGCTTAGAGTTATCATAGAATCTGTCCAAAAGCTTGATTCTAAGTTTGGTATTCGTAGAGCTTCAACTACCTTTTCTATTAGTTTTGTTAGTAGCAGAGCTCCGATAACTCAAGTCTTGGCAGAGAACAAATAGTTGTGATTGGTGCTACCTTTGCTTTGGCTGAAAGTAGCGTTACTTCGATTTTATTCTCCGGAATAGTGCACCTGGTGTAAATAACTACTGCATAAACTTTCTCTGATGTGTCGCAAAATCCATGTAGACTGATTGATAACGTTGTGTGATAATTGATCCATCTGGGTACGGTGATTTCTTCTAGTGACGGTAGAGAGCTCCTGAATCTTCACCACTGCGCAGTTATAGCCGGAGGTAGTGATTGATCCCAGGATAGCCTTGTTAACCAAAGCTCTTGCATCACATCTTGGCCACTACTGTAACTGATGCTAACCATCCTACAGGGTCGAAAAGGTTAGCACTCTCGAATAGAATGCTGAGTTTGGTACGTGCCTTATTAGATGATATGAGCGGTCACTAGATTCCAATCAAGAGTTTTAACTGTGTCATCAAGTTTGAATTGAGCTACTCCAATAATTCGTAGGTTCATGGGTATGACTTGCATCAGGGCGATGTGATTGGTAGCCCAGTTACGTAAATTGAATCCACTAGTTTGCTTCTGAGCACCTAATGCTTACTCGAGTGTGTTGTTCGAGAAATTATTTAGCGTGATTTCTGATGCGCTTGGATATGTGAGAGCTTCATCTCCGGCTAACTGTAGTAATGTCCTCACGCTAAGTATGAGGCTGATACTGCACTGTAGCTCATAGTAGTTAGCTTGTTTTCTTTTATTGGCTGCTCTGGTGTTTTCCTCCAAACAATCCGTTGATAATCCTGGTCGTCTTCATGAACCGAAATTTGACGGAACATTTTTTCAATATACCCCATTTACCATGATATCATTTAAAGATACCCCTGTGAGTGTTTTGGCTGATGCATCGTAAACGACCCGCAGCTTGGTTATTGTGCTCGAGTCCTTCAGTACTGCATGGTGTGGTAAGTAGTAGTGCTGGTACTCCCCAGCTATGGCTTCAGCTTCTTTCATATAACCTAAAGTTTCATATTCATCCAAAAACTGCTTATATGTTAGTCCCAAATCTGGATTCCTTGCAAGTCGTTTTTCGCACTTGCAATAGACATGCAACGGCTGACTTCTTTGAACAGCCTAAAGTATTTAAGGCCAGTTGCTCTCTGTCAAATCCTTACTTTTTATCTTCCATCAGCGTGACGTGTAAGGGTTTTTGTACGAAATTCTTCACATTCACTTTCGTTTTTTGTTAGCTCCCTTTTTACTCGTGATCCACCGGACAACCCTCAGAATCGGATTTTCCAGTAATTAACACTAATCGCAATCGACCCCTGATACTCGAAACGCCCGATCACCAAATTTGGACCTGGGCCCCATCGGATGAACAAATCTGAACAAATTTTCTCGAAATCTAGACCAATCATAATCGATTTCTGGCAATTGAAACAAAAAACGAAAAAATTTCAAGACACCAATCTTCCTGCTATGCTTTCACCGAAGCCTCAACCGAAGACTGAACCCAGACAATATGCCGGGAACTATTTTAGTAATCACTACAATTCCAATCAAACAATCAACAGGTCCGACCAGATTTGGGTCCTGAGAATTTTTCAAAGTGGACAATCCACAAATGCCTGTACTAATCACAGAGATATTGGCCAAATTAGAAAAATTCATGTACTTCTCGACGCTTGATGCGTTTCATCAGATGGAAGTCAATTCCGTACACATCCAAAAAATTACGAGTATGTATTCATTTTACGAGTATGTATGGATGACATAATTGTGTCCTCAAATTCACTCCAGGAAACATCGACAGTTTAAACCAGGTTTTCAAGAAATTACATGTTGCAACTCTGAAAATCCAGTTGAAAGTTCAAAAACAATTGGATAAGTCCGAATTTTTTGAGAGCTAAGTTGTCCTCTTTGGCCATGTTGTAATTTCAGAATGTGTCACACCCAATCCTCAGAAAATAAGAGGAATACAAGAATTTCCTATGACATATTGATTGATCTCCGAAGTAAAAGAACTTGAAAGTGAGTTTTCAGCAAAATTCTGGGATCTCTTCATGCTGGACTAAAATTGGTCATTTCAAAACGAATCCTTTTGAAATTTGGTTTCTAGATGGATTTTTGATTAAAATATAAATTGTAGATCAAAATGTGGTATCTGTTCATTCAACACGAATAAAATAAATTTTGAGCTGACAACTTGGCTTTTTCTTAATTAACAATTGTAAAATTTGCTTCGCATACATGAATAATTGGAATAAAATTTATCGATTAGAGTTTTAACTAACATTTTTTGAATTTCTTCTGTCATAAAAGTTCTTTTCAGTTTTTGGCCAATATCTCAAAAACTCCCACAGAAAATGAAAAAATTATAGTGAGCATTTTAACTGATTAATTTTCTCAAAATTTTCCTATTAGAAAAATAACTGAATGTATTAATTACTAGTGGAAGTTCTTGAGATATTGGCCAGAAACCGAAAGGAACTTATGGCCGCAGAAAATAAAAATATTGTAGTGAAAATCTAATCGATAAATTTTGTTCGACCTATCCATGTATGCGATGCAAATACCATCATCAATTAAAAATCAATCTCGAAACTAAGTTTCATAAGGATTGGTTATGAAATGGCCAGGTTTAGTCTAACACGAGCAGATCCTAGAATTTTCTCCAAAAAAAAATAAATCCAACCGTTAGATTCCGACCGTTGAATATATAAAATTATTAGTATTGGTCCACTTTCCAGACCGAATTCAACGAATTTTCGACACAAATCATTTCGACAGTCGACCTAACCATTCGGATCGTTTGACTTGTGATAATCCTAGGATTACATTAATCTAAATGATGTTTTGCATTTAATTGTTGCCAACTTTGCTATTTTTATCCAATTGGATTTGTTATTAATTTTGTAAAATGAAATCCCCAAATAAGGGACGAACCTGACTTTATTGAATTAATAAAATTTTGATTTGATTTTTTCGCAAATGTGTGCCAGGTGGTGGTGGACCAAACGACACAAATTAAACGAATTCAATCGTCATTTTTGTCAAAACCTTTAGAATGGGTGCTAAAAAGGTGGAGTCCCATTTGATAATCACATAGAAATAGATATCATTCCAAAAAGCAACCAGCACTAGGTCAACAGATTTTTTAAAACTTTAAGATTTTCCACCCCCCTTGTTTGTATACAAACAGTTGGCATTAAATCTCATTAAAATCAACTCAGAGATTTAATTGATATAACCCAAAAAAAAAATATTTAACAATACGTTCTCCGATACAACACAAAACCTCATTAAAATGTTATGCCACATTTCCCACTAAAAACCCTTTTGCACCCTTATTCATCCTCCCAAAATCACGTGATGTTTATACATTAGAATTAAATTTAAATTAATCGGTTTCTTATGTTCCGGATTTTGTAAACGGAACGAAAAAATCCGAAACCTCCCAAAGAAAATTAAAATCAAACACTTTATCAGCGGAATCCTTCAAATATTTATGTGTGTGTGTGTGTGTTAGATATAAGTAAGGCGCATATATAAAACCTCCCCACTCGCGCTTTTCATAATTTGGTGTTTTTAAAAGTTGGAATCAAATCTGTTACAACACCAACAACACACTTAACAGGAGAAAAATAACAAAATAAAAACGAAAAACGATAAAGAAAAACTGGAATCCATTAAATTTTCATTAAAAAGGAAAAACCATTTTTGATGTTGTTGTTGTTGTTGTTACTGTTATTTTCCATTTAACTTTATGACATTTTGAGAATGATATTTATGAACGTTTAACCAAATTAAAATACAACAAAACAAAAATACGTCTGAGATGGTTGTACGTAAAACACAGAAGAATTATTGCGGTATGGGGTATACAAATTGTGTATGGTGTGTCGAGTGGATTTACGGGAGGCGTGTACAGTATTTTTTGCTGTCGACACAATTTCTAATTAAATGTCTCCAAGTTTACGTAATTACTTTACTGCTTGCTATATGCTTAAATTATTTATGCGATTTGTGTTAACACTTGGTATGTGGTAGGTACGTACGTCTTCATATACACGACTCATGTCGCGGCGGTTAACAAATTTTTTTGATGTGACGAAACCCCAAAATATACTCATATCAAATGTATGTGCGTAAGTACCGTGTCAGATAGTGTGGTTATCTATTGTTGTCGTTAGCGGTGTACAGAGTTTACTTACAGACTATAAAGCGTTTAAATTTTCATTTAGTTGTTAATTTTTATGAATATTATGTATACAAGTTTTTTTTTGTAAAAAGCGCGGGAAATACGAGGAGGTAGAATCAAATGAAAATTTATCGTGTGAAACGTGCTTTCAAGATTAAAATCGTGTTTAACCATTTATGTCGCCATTTGGCACGTTCCTAATGAATTTCGTGCATTGCATTAACCGTTTTTCTGTAGACATCTAATAGTTTTTAGGGTAATAACGTATTGGGGTAAAAACGAAGAAACATTAATAAAGATAATATTTACTAGACTAACCAAGTTCGGCTATTTATGTTGGGATTTTGCTGAAGCTACCTAGGGAAAATAACAGATGCGGCCCCGTAAATACGCTGTTCGGTTATACTAGGGCAGAGCTGTTTAGCAGCAATGAATTTAAGATGTGTCCCAAGAGTGTCGGAACCAGAAAGAAAATGTTGATGTTTCTGGTCTACTTTTGTGACTATGATCGTCTTTTTACATATAATATATTCGTGGTAAATTTACTGTGATGTAATGCAAATGCTTTGCTTGTACCGGATTATACTAACTTGCTCCGGCCATAGGCTTGTGGTCGATTAAATGGTAAAGTCTTGATCTTCAGCGAAATATCTAAAATGTTTCAAAGACTGCTAAATTGCTATCTCCGGTCGAATATTAAATATTTTCGTTCGATATTTGAGAACTTTTACGAGAAAAATCTCAGAGGCTGCCCTCCAAATTCAGTTTCTGATTTTAAAAAATGGAGGATGATAATGTTATGGCCAGCACCAGACTTTCTTTTATCACAACTGTAAAGTGTAACTCGATTGCTTAATCGAAAAACTAAACTTACCAGAAGTTTGGTAAAAAATTTCTTGTATAATCATTTATTCCCGCATAAATTTCGGTAAACCGAAATTTAAATTTATTAAAATCATCTGGTATACCAGCAGGAGTTTCATCCCGGTTAGTCAATCCGCCTGGTCAAGTAGATAGTAACATAAAACATGAAAAAACATTCTCCCCCTCTTCCTCTCTCTAGCTTTCACATCCCATGGATCCCGAGTTTTGACATCCTATTAGTCGCATGACTTCTACAACTTCGTTGCCAGCGTAGTCTAGGTACGCTAACTGGTTGTTGATGAGACACTTTTGTTATCATTCATTGTGATAGGGATCGTTCCACGTGGCCAAGAAATCTAACTCAGTTTAATTTAATAAATCCGATCATGTTACAATCTTGTTGGAGTCGTTTGAATTTCCAAATTGCATTGGAATCAAATATTCGTTGATCGCAATCTTAACTACTCCATAAATGGATCGTATGATCTTCTTTTCAAACTTATATAATATTCTACAATCGCTAGTGATGAAGGTCCAATTTTCGCTTCCAAAACTTACCACAAGATTCAATACAGCTTTTCTTTACCACGAGCTCCGATGACAGATTAAACAGCACCGGAACGGGTGTATTTCCCTGTCGTACACCTGATGTTATCTTAAAAATATCAGTCACAGTCCTTTCAAGTACAATTCTACAAAAGCGAGCCAGATGTTTTGTTAGCTCACCAAAAGAAATAAACTGCTCCAGAATTCCAAAACATCAGAGCGCGTCTGTCACATGCCTGTCGAAAGTATATATAGTACTAGTGAATGGTTAAGTTGTACTTCCAACATTTTTACATGCACATCCACAACGTGGAACACTGACCAGTGGTTGATCGGTTGGAGCGAGAAATACGTTGATAGTCGCCGATGATATTTTCGGCAAGGAGGATGAATCGGATAAGTACAACATTAGCAAGCGGAGCATTAGTGGGCGGTGTTTAACAGAGCTAAGCCACGGTAATTTTCACAATTAAGATGGTCACCTTTTTGATGCAGCGGGCGTATGAGTACGGTCTTCCATTACTCGGGAGGCTCCTCCTGGTCTCAGGTCGCATCGATAAGTTCCTATAGATTAGATGCAAGATTCACTTCGTGTAACGTGTAAAGAGTAAAGTGTAAAGTGTAAAGTGTAAAGTGTAAAGTGTAAAGTGTAAAGTGTAAAGTGTAAAGTGTAAAGTGTAAAGTGTAAAGTGTAAAGTGTAAAGTGTAAAGTGTAAAGTGTAAAGTGTAAAGTGTAAAGTGTAAAGTGTAAAGTGTAAAGTGTAAAGTGTAAAGTGTAAAGTGTAAAGTGTGAAGTGTAAAGTGTAAAGTGTAAAGTGTAAAGTGTAAAGTGTAAAGTGTAAAGTGTAAAGTGTAAAGTGTAAAGTGTAAAGTGAAAAGTGTAAAGTGTAAAGAGTAAAGTCTTAAGTGTAAAGTGTAAAGTGTAAAGTGTAAAGTGTAAAGTGTAAAGTGTAAAGTGTAAAGTGTGAAGTGTAAAGTGTAAAGTGTAAAGTGTAAAGTGTAAAGTGTAAAGTGTAAAGTGTAAAGTGTAAAGTGTAAAGTGTAAAGTGTGAAGTGTAAAGTGTAAAGTGTAAAGTGTAAAGTGTAAAGTGTAAAGTGTAAAGTGTAAAGTGTAAAGTGTAAAGTGTAAAGTGTAAAGTATAAAGTGTAAAGTGTAAAGTGTAAAGTGTAAAGTGTAAAGTGTAAAGTTTATAGTGTAAAGTGTAAAGTGTAAAGTGTAAAGTGTAAAGTGTAAAGTGTACAGTTTAAAGTATAAAGTGTACAGTTTACAGTGAAAGTGTAAAGTGTAAAGTCTTAAGTGTAAAGTGTAAAGTGTAATGTAACGTATATTATTGATAAGATTTGGTTCTATCAATGCACCTAGAGTACCAGCCAATGCTGCTTGATACGTCATTAAATTTATGTCTACAGTTTCTTGACTTATCTGTAGATGACAGTAAAGTTCGTAAACAGTTTTTATATTTAGAAGTGTAACGATATGTTGAATTATACATAACAATCATATCATTTATATCATTATACTGACATCTATAGTCAAAGATTGGAACCGTCGACATAAAATTATGTTACATAGCAAAATATTTAAAGCGATAAGGCCATTAGTAACTAGGTGCACTGGATTAATCCAGTGGTACAAGATGAAATATAATTTAATTCGTATTTCCTGATTTTTAATTCGATGACGAACTCATTCTTCTACTTCATTCGTTTGAAAATGTACTCATTCAAAGGGTCCCAGTTTCGAGTTCCTCTGATAATGGGAACAGCGACTTTGGATATCAAGGATAATATTGAAATTACAAAGGGCATTACTCAGCAATACTAGGGTAAGGGGATGTTTATGAATATAACTATATACAGTTTTGTTTAGAATTGCTACATACCCAGAGTCACGCGGCTTACAATCAATAAGTGCACAGTGTAAATAGTAATATAGTGCAGACAAAGTTATTGAAGATAGTGAAATTGTACTTTACATTAAATTCAGGGTTTGTTCTAAGTTCTAATGGTGTTAATTGTGAGTTTTTTTCCTTTGTTGCACAAGTTTGTCTGTTAGTTAAATTGCTCTGTAATTGTAGCAACAATACTTCATATCAAAAGAAAAAGTTGTGTAAGTGGGGAGGTGTGGGAGCGAGTAAATACACAAAAAAGTGATAGAAGAGTAACAAATTTTATAAGAAGCGCCGAGAACGTAAAAAATTTGACAGTTTTCTGTCTGTCTTAAATAATAATAACTCAAGACACGAACATAACCCACACCGAGTACAAAAAATATGTACGCACTTATCTCTTGGTGACATTTTTGTGTTTTATTGCAAGTTCTTTTTTGCCCCCTTATACTGATATGATGTGGTGATAATATTTTATGATGTTAAATTTTCTCGGTGTGGGTTCCAAAGTACCTCATGCTCTTAGCGTTACATCTTCTAATTTAGTGGTGCTGATCATAATATATAAGAAATACAGTTAAAATAATTCTGCGTTGTGTTAAAAGACGATGTTTTGTGATTTTAAAACACTAACAACAAAATGGAATGTGAGTAATTTACGGTTATATACGAGCTTTTTATCGAACAAAATAAAGTTTTTTGTTGTTGCACTGGATTTACGAGAATTCTTTGTTGCTGTTTGGAAGATAGATAGACATGTTAGGATGAATAACTTAAACGTTTTTATTCCAGCTAATAAAATTTCAAATCTTTCATTTATGCTTTTTATAATCTGAATTATCAAAATGTCTGTAATCTTTATTGTGTAGCACGTTGTTGTTCTATTGTAACACGCAAATGCATATCCAACTAAAAAGTTTAAGTTTAAAAATTATTGATAAACATTTTTCGATTTATACTTCCGGTCTTTAAATAAATAGAAGATTTCTATCTTGTGGCAGGTAAAACGGCTATCTTAAGCAAACTAGTTTACAATTGTAGCATATTAAAGGGTGGTTAAATTTTAAGGGCCGACGTTGAATGTGAACGACACCAAAACGTCAAGTTTTTTTCTGCATTTAATTTGACATTTCTCAATTTCAGACTAACTCAATTTGAATTCCAAACGTCGTCAATGGTCAGAATGGTGGCAAGAAATGGCAACAGTGGATGATCAATTTTCGAAGAAAATCATCTTCAGTGATGAGGCACATTTCCACCTCAGTGGATTCGTCAATAAGCAGAATTGCTGCATTTGGGCGAATCATAATCCAAGAGTGATTGTTGAAAAACCAATGCACCCACAAAGAGTGACTGTTTGGTGCGGTTTATGGGCTGGCGGCATCATCGGGCCATATTTTTTACAAAATGAGGCCGGTCAAGCCGTTACTGTGAATGGAGTTCGCTATCGTGAGATGATAACGAACTTTTTATGGTCCGAATTGGAAGATATGGATGTGGACGATATGTGGTTTCAACAGGACGGTGCCACTTGCCATACAGCTAACGAAACAATGGCTCTTTTGCGCGACAAATTCAATGGCCGTGTTATATCACGTGGTGGCGATGTCAATTGGCCGCCAAGATCATGTGATTTGACACCGTTGGGCTTCTTTCTTTGGGGTTATTTGCAAGAAAAGGTGTACGTCGATAAGCCAGCAACAATTCAAGGGCTAAAGAATGAGATAATTCGGCACATTAACGGCATAGAACCTCAATTATGCCTAAGCGTCATCGAAAATTTGGACCATCGGGCGGAGGTGTGCCGCCGAGGTCGCGGCAGCCATTTGGCTGATATTTTTATCATAATAAAAAGAATTGACAAAAATTTCCTAAATAATTTGTGTTTTATTCAAAATCAACATCGGCCCTTAAAATTTAACCACCCTTTACTTATGCCCCTTCAACGGAGCCGTGTTGAAGTCATATTAAGACGCTTAGAAGTAAGAATTTTGGAAGAAGTTTTCCCATAGAAAATTTTCCATCTAGGATAGGTTTGATAAAAAATGTTCAGGTTCTAATGAGGATGGCCAAATTTTAAAACTTATATCTACTTTAAACCATAATAAAAAGAAATCTAACAGCAAAATTTCGATATTATCGAAATATACTGAGTCATCCAAGTGTAGTAGGATTGCGTTATGTTGATCGAGGAATTATTTGAATTTTTTGTTATTTGCCATATTTATTTGGGGTGTGCTTTCATTAGTTCTAGTTTGCCCACCTCAAGAAATTATATTTTCCATTTATTGTAGAGTTTACGGCCTTAACCACTTGGGTATAACATCTACCACAATCTGTATGTTTTCGCTGAGAAGTACCTAGATCTGCTATGCAAACGAGCTCGTCTTGAACTACTCACTTCATCTAAGGAACGTATTTGTTGAGACGTCCAAGCCTTTTTGAACGTAAATCGCTTTTAGTGAATAAAAAAAGTGAGATGGCTTTACAATTTTAATTAGTTTTTAATTTTATTGAGATTTGCAATTTGTAATGCGCTATTGCGGAGACGTTTCTGCACTGAATCTATTTTATTTAGACGATTTTTTTTTATACAAAATCAAACGGTAACGTATGTACAAAAAATAAAAAATCTATAGGTAAGACATATACAGTTATTTTTGTTGTGCGGTAACATACTCCGCCTCGTTGAAAGGCGTTGACCTTTCAACATTCTCTGGCTCTAGTGGCAAAGGGCAGATGCGGGTAATCGCTCGTGTTATCTCGCCATTGCTATAGTTTTGACTGTCACGACTCTTGTAATTCCATCTCTCCCGGGATGAAGTTGGGTGATGCGACCTAGCTTCCATTTTAAAGGAGGTTAGTTGTCGTCCTTAATCAACACTAAGTCAAAACATGATACAATGGTTGAGGAGTTCGCCCACGATTTGTGCTGTTGAAGATGTAGCAAGTACTCTGAGGACCACCGAGTCCAAAAATGCTGATGTAACTGTTGTACTAGATTCCATGGCTTAGTGAAGGATAAGTTTTGTTCCTGAACATCGGGTTCCGGAATCGTTGTAAGTGGTCTACCAATTAAAAAGTGGCCCGGTGTCAGTGGCAGCTTATCACTAGGATCGTTTGACATCGGGTAGAGCGGTCGTGAATTCAGCACGGCCTCAGCTTGTTTGATTAAAGTGTTTAATTCCTCAAACGTCAAAGAAGCATGACCCATTACTCGCCGTAGATGATGTTTAGCGGATTTCACGGCCGCTTCGTATAGTCCTCCAAAATGTGGAGAATAGGGCGGAGCAAAGTGCCACGTAATTTTATCTTCCACGCACAGCTTTAAAACCTCTTCTTTATGGCCTTGGCTACAAAATAGCTGGTATAGTTTATGCAATTCATTATTGGCACCTACGAAGTTAGTTGCGTTGTCGGACCATATGTGCTTACAAATGCCTCTTGTGGCCAAAAACCGTTTCAAGGCTCCGATTAAGGCGGATGTGGTAAGATCGGTCACCAATTCAAAGTGTACAGCTTTGGTTGCAAAGCATACAAATATACATAAATATGCTTTGGTCGGCTTTTTTCGTCGTAGTTTGTAATGGATATGAAAAGGGCAGCAGTAGTCAATTCCGATATTGGTGAATGGCAGTGATATGGATATTCGACTAGCTGGTAGTTGGCCCATAAGTTGAACTGTACTCTTGGGATGAATACGTCGACAGGTGAAGCATTGATTAACCACATTCTGTGTAAGGCGTCGTCCACTCAAGGGCCAGAACTGTTAACGAGTGCCTGCTAACAGAGCTTGTGGGCCTGCGTGTAGAAATTTAATATGTAAATGTTTGATTAATAATAACGTAAATGGATGAGAGGATGGGAGAAGGATGGGATGCTTGATTGAGTAGGAGAGAGTCGCATGGGATAAACGGCCTCCGACCCGAATAATTCCGTTTTGGTCGAGAAATGGGTACATGGATTTCAGTCAAGAATTTTTGTTGAATTGTTTGTCTCGGTTGAGTTGCTGATATTCTTCTATGAACGATTCTCGTTGAATCATCTTCACGATGGCAAATAGACCACGATCTCTTTCTTCACTGGATAATTTAGGTTCAAGCTGTCTCTTCTCCTTTGAGACCCTCGCATTGTAAGCAAATCGTAGCATAAAGCTGATGACGTTACATAATGATCGATAATTATGTTTGTATTTAATTGTATTGTACATGTCGTTAAAGTCCGAAGTAACGACGTCATGTGTAGCCAGACAAGACTTTGTAATTTTGAGTTCGAGAAGCTCCCTTTTTCCGTGGAAATGTGGCGTTACTTTTGGCCACAAGCTTTCATTACGAACTAAAAACTCGGGGCCATTGAACCAGAAAGAAGAAGTTGATAACGCTGATGGTTGCAACCCTCTCGATATTAAGTCAGCTGGGTTTTCGTTTGATAAAATGTAGTACCAATCAGCTGTTTTACTGGATAGTTATATATTGAAAACACGGTTTGCCACAAATGTTTTTAAATGAGATGACTCAGCAGCAATCCAATGAAACACGATCGTGGAGTCGGTCCAATAAAATACTACTGGGTTGTGAATTTTCATAGCTGGTATGACGCGTTTCATTAAATTGACCAGTAAATCAGCGGCACACAGCTCAAGCCTGGGAAGAGATATCTTCTTGGTGGGAGCGATTCGAGATTTTGAACACATACACAATGTTGCTTATATTGAAGAAATCGCGGTATCCGTACGTTGTTAAGTTCAATTATTTGTGATCTAAATGTCTGCCATTTTGTATTCAAACTTTGCGGCAACGCAGCGTCCCAATCAATTTTGATCTTCCACAGTTCTTGTATAAGTAGCTTTCCCATTGTTATTACGGGTCCTGTATATCCCAGAGGATCGAAAATCCGGGCAACTTCCGAAATGATTGTTCTTTTTGTGATAGGCAAGGCTGGGTCAAATTTTGTTACCCTAAATCGAAATTGATCCATTTGAGGAAGCCAATATAAACCAAGTGTTTTCACGTAGTCTGAATCGTCGATACAAAGATATGGTTCTCGATCGGTATTCTCAACATCTGCAATCAAGGCTTCATCACTACTACACCATTTTCGCAGCGTCATTCCAGCCCCTTGCAAAATATGAACGATATTGTCCTTAATTTTTTTACTTCGTCAATTGAACTACCACCAGTAAGTATATCATCTAAGTATATATCTTGATTAATTGCTTCAGATGCTTCGGTATATTTGTAACGATTAATTTCAGCCAATACATTGAGACACTTTGTGGCCAAATATGAAGACGCTGACATGCCATATGTTACCGTTGTGAGTCGAAATATACTTAACGGTTCCTCGATAGTGTTACGCCACACAATGTATTGCAAATGAGTGTCAGATTCCTTCAGGCGAATTTGGCGATACATTTTAGTAACGTCGGCGCTAATAACAAATCGATGTGTGCGAAAACGAATCAAGATAGAAAACAGATCGCTCTGAATAACTGGACCGACCATCATGATGTCGTTTAAAGATTGACCAGAGTCCGACTTGGCGGAAGCATCGAACACAACACGAATCTTTGTTGTGGAGCTGTCGTTTTTAAAAACGCAATGGTGCGGAATGAAGTAGTTCACTTTTGCAATCTCAGCTTCCGGTACAGCAACCATATGTCCCAGGCGTTCGTATTCGTTGAGAAATTTGCTGTATGATTCCTTGAGCTTGTAGTCCTTACTTAACCGTTTCTCCAAGTTCAGAAATCTACGAGTAGACATAACCTGAGAATTCCCCAATGTGGTAGGTGGGCAGGTTAAAAGTAGAGCGACGATGAAGCGACCAGAATCATCACGTATAGTGTTCTTCGTAAAGTGACTTTCGCAGGCTAATTCCATTTGTGAGTAATTACGTTCTGAAGTGACTGCAGCTTCCAAATTCCAAAACTTCTCTAATAAGCCGTCTAATGCTGGCTCTTCCGTTACTGTTGCGGCAAGTGAATATGGTTGAGATTCTAGATTAGTTATTTTTCCAGCTATTATCCAACCAAGCTGTGTGTTTTGTAAATGTGGCAAATTTGAAGCTAGCTTGATTTGTCTGATCGATAATAGTGTTAAATACACCTCGGCTCCGATTAGTAAATCAATTTTTTGTGGTTTGGCAAAGTTCGGATCCGCTAGACGGATATTTTTAGGAATTAGCCAGTTTAATGTATTGATTTCGATTGAAGGTTGCGAGCCTGTGATAATTGGTAAAACTTGAGCTTCCAAAAGAGTGCTAAACTCAGAGGTGCAGGGGCGAATCCTAAGATTGACGGAAGACATGCTTGCGGTGGTTTTATTGTTGATTCCTCTAATGGATGATGCGAATTGTTTACGATGCAGACCAAGCTTAGCAGCGCTGCCAATAACAGGTACACCATTTTTGTCGTAAACTTTAACCAATGCTGTTGACAGATAAACGTACGAGTTATTTGACGCGACATTGGGTAAGAAAGCCTGATGTGTTGGTGTTACGCTCTTGACAGGAATATATGTGATCACTTGAGGTTCAATGCTCGGAATTAAACACACAGTAGAGCTATCCTTTGCAACATCTTTCGTTGGTGTGGGTGATAATTGCTGCTTCTGCGATTGATTTGACTGTTGATGCCGTAACACGTGAGAGAATCTATCGTGACTGTTTTGGTTGGACTTTATTTCAACTTGATCATGAAGCAACGTATGATGTTGTTCTTTGCACTGAAAACAGATGAATTTAGAAGTGCAAGATGCTAGTAGATGATCAGCTTGAAGGCAGTTGATGCAAAGAGCGTGTTGATTGACTGCAGCTTTGCGTTCAGCAATTGACAGCTTAATAAATTTTCTGCACTTGTAAATTAAATGACCGTATCCTTTACAATAATTACAGGTTGCATTCGATTGAAGGGCCATTGAGACTCGAGGAATATTTGTTGAGCGACCTTGAATAGGTACGTGTATATGGGTATGCATATTAGCGGAATTGAGTTTATTTGAACGAGGAGCTTGACCTTCCAACACATTGCAACGTTTGTTAAGAAAGCTTATTAGTTCATCAAGAGCTGGCAATCGCTCAGTGGGAGCTACGTCTTCCCATTTTGATCGAGTTTCAGGATCTAATTTTGAGCATAGTAAATATACGATTAAATCATCCCAATGTGGTGTAGGGCGTTGGAGCGAATATAACGCACGTAAATTGGAATTAATGGTATCGAGCAGATGTCGAATATTTTCAGATGATGGTTTAACGATCGATTTAAGCGAGAATATTTCCCGAATGTGGTCTTCGCAAATTAATTTCTTATTTTGATATCGGTTCGGCAATAGCGTTAAAGCCTCTGTGTAATTTTCTGTGTTAATTCCAATGACTCGATAGTTTTGCTGGCAGGATTTAAAAGCAACGATTTAAGATATCCAAAACGAGCAATATCAGAAAGACTAGGGTTGCTGTGTATTAGTTTATGAAATGACTCGTAGAAAGTGAACCATTTTTTGCGATCCCCTGCGAAAGGAGTGAACTCACACTTAGGGAGTTTCACCAAAAATTTATTATTATCCGATTGAGTAGGTGTCCCTGTTGAATTTGTTTGTAATTTTTTTATAAATACCTGAAGGGTTGGTTTCACTGTTAAATAGGATTCCTCAAACTTCGACCTCACATTGTTCTCCAGGTCGTCGTCATCAATTACCTCAAGGTCGAGTTGGGCATCTTCAAAAAGGCGGTACGCTTTCTCAACTACAGCTAATCGCGCTTCCAATTCTGGCAAATAAGCGTTTTGTCACTTTTCCGCTATGAACTGTTCAGCACGGTTTAATTGATCTATTGAGCCGGCACAGAGGGCCGTGGCCTTTGTTTTAACCGCTTGCAATTTTTCTTCTCGACTTTCTTTACCGGTTTTAGCCATGCTTGCCTTTGAAGCACTTTCACTGATTTTATCAATTATTCACTCGTTTCACTCAATACGAAAATTAAGATGATAACACCCAGATTAACAGTTATTTTTGTTGTGCGGCAGCAGTATTTACTTTTCAACGTAATTCGCCCTCTGCTGATTTGGTATGTAAGGTTGTTTAGCTGATATTTTAACATTCCACGTGCCAATTAATTCTGAATCAGTAGCAATTAGAAATTTGCACGTCACAACCAATGTGTGCATATACGAAATCAGAAGCGAATAATCGTGGAATTTAGTTTTAATTTTCTGTCTGTTGAAGAAAGTAGATATTGAAATTCGACGAATATGTGAATCGAACGCGAAAGCAGTAGAAAGAATGAAGTTTAACTGGCAGAAAGTGTTTACCAAATAGTGCTGCTGAATAAATTGCTGAATAAATTGACGGAACACCAAAGTACGGTAGCTTCTTACCGATTTTTTAACCATAGAGTTTTGAATGTAGGCGAGTTGCCTTCCCTAACGTAAATGCTAGAACTAATCGATTACACGTAAATGCTAGCATCAACAATTATTATTAAGTGGACTAGCTCTAATCCACGAGACGCACTAATCAATAAACCGAACACTTATACTTACAACCATTAAATATTTGCTATGAAAGTTAGTGTTTGGCAAATACTGGTGGTAATGTGGTGTTATGTTAAGTCATTAAATTACAGGACCACGTTCGCAAGTGACACAGAGTCCTATTTTATTTTAAAGAAACGAGACATAAACTGCGATAAAGTATTGAAAATGTGACGGTAGAACAAGGCGCCACTAGTAAGATAATCACGTACGATTGTTTTGGTAATTACTGATCTATATAGCAGGATCATCGGGTGTTTAGTGGAAACTGGAGCCCCTTGGCGAAATTTTTTATATCTTCATCAAACGCAATAGTTTGTTCGAATCGAATTATCACCCCAGCTGCCCCTTTGATATCTAATTGGCACATTGGTGTGGCACTTCTGTAACTCCCAGACCGAAGCATGAATGCAAATATTTTTGATATTTCGAAAAGGCTGGAGCATTTAGTCGTGCCTTCTTGAATAACGTAATTCGCCACAGTTACCTTGAAAACCAAAATGTCGATTTTATCTAGCTACGGTAGCCAACACTCGCTTAATTTAATCAGTAATTGCACAACAAACGCAGAATTGATACACACATTACCCGATGATCATCCATATCGCAAACAAAAATAATATAAGCAAGTCCAGATGGTATTTGAAGAGACGAAATCCATGCTTCTCAAAATCAAATAAGAAATAACAGCAACCCAACCTAAAGAAAATAAGCAAAAGACCAGAGAAAATGAAGTAGCCGATGCCGCCTCCTATATATTTGAGGAAGATGAGGAAACCAGTGGATCATCTACCCTAAAAATGGAGAACAGATGAGATATTGAAACAAAACCAAAACCAAGTAAAGGATTACGTTTCCACGCTAAAACCTAGCAAAGTCTATTGCGAGCTGAAATTAAAGCAGCTAACAGACGCATGGAACTCATTCTACAATAATCACGAGAGTATTATTGCAGAAGCCGAACAGGAGGATCTGGATGAAGAGTATTTCGTGAACAACGTTTTCGACAACATTCAAACCCAATACGAAACATTTGTTATTGCATTACAAGAAAAGCTGGATAACGGATTGAGCAGCTCAAACACTTGTAATGACAACATAAAGAAGAAGTCCAAAATAAATTTACCAAAATTGGAAATTTCCTCATTTTACGGGGTCCTATAGGCAATGGACAGCCTTCTATAGTCTATTCAATAGAACTGTTCATTCCAATGAAGAGCTAGCCAACGAAGAAAAAATGTATTACCTACTAAGCCATTTAGCATTGTCAGGAGAAAACCGCATGGAGTACCCTTGTCAATAGATATGAAAACAGAAGGATGTTGGCCAGCAATCAAATCAACACATTATTGCATTTACCTACCTTAACGGTAGAATCACCCAATAGACTGCGACCAATGTATGATAATGCCTTAGAGTGCATATATACTCTCACCAATGTGGGTATCTAGACAGAGCAGTGGAGTGCTTTTGAAATAACCATACTCTTAAGGAAGCTAGACGCAGTAACAGACGGTTTGCACGAAACCAGCATTAAAGCACCAAAAGAAGTTCAAACGATGAAAAGTTTTTTTGAATTTGTTGAATTAAGATTTCATTCTCTAGCTACAGTTGCCAGAGATAGGATCATTTAAAAAAGGGAATCACCACAACAAAATATCCAGAAAAAAAGAACATAAGTATCACTGATGCTTCCATCATCTTGCTGTGCTCTTTGTGGTCGTGATCACGAGCTGTGCACTTGCAGGAAGTTCCAAGAATTGGCGGTAACAGTGAAGACCACGGCTGCTAAGGAAAAAGAGCCATAATAAATGGTGGAAAGGTGTCACGGAGCTCACCATACTCACGACATTCAAAAGGAAAAGACAAAGAAACCGGAAACTCCAACAAAGACATCGTTGCAAACAGGTGCCAATACTCTAACAGGTGGAGTTTTACTGGCAACCACCATGGCCAGAATAAAAACCGACAACGCAGAACAATTCGTTCGAATGCTGATTGATCCGGCCTCCCAAGTAACATTCATCACTGAAGAAACTGCAGATGTTCTCAAGTTATCAAGAACTCCTACTCAAGTAAACATTGCTGGCATGGGAATAACAAAAGCCGGAACGCCGCTTTCTACTACTAGAATTTACAAATAGCCCAAGATTCACATCAACACTTCAAGTTAAAAATAAAGGCCATGGTTTTCAAAAACATAACCGGAAATCTACCTGAAGTAGCAACCAATCCAAGTTGGAATCTCACTAAAAACCTGATATGGGCAGATCCAACATTTTAGTCACTGGATAATCACTGGAAACACATCTCCTAACGTAAACATCGAGCTTATTCAAACATTAGTCACAACCTCGACACAGATCGACGAGCAGCTAAAGCAATTTTGGGAACTCGAAGAAGCAACAAGGCTTTTCTAAAAAAAATTCAGCTCGCACGAATTCAATAAAAATTTCAAATGTCAGAAATTAATTGCGATGGGTTCTAATTGTTTGTTTATGGGATTCTTTGGTGGAGCTCAAGATCGAGTTTAATTTTTTCGATTGGTTTTGGTAATAAATAAGGGTTTCCTAGTCCTAATTTTGGGAAAACCCCTTTAGATGGTTCTTCGGTTGGGACAGAACGATTTTGATAAAAATTGGTGAGGAGAGATGGCAAGTATGTTGCATTATGTTGCACCATGTTGTGGGATATGTTGCACTATATCAAGTGTATCATGTGAGACTCTTTTATAAATTTTTCTCGGCTCGCATGATTTTAATAGAAAATTCTGGAGAAGCGTTTACGAGTACCAGAAACTGTTGGCGATGAGTTCTAATTTCGGGAAAATTGGTTTTGGGGATCACACTGTGGGGATCTCCCCACACCATAAATTCCAGGAAGCGATTTCGATGGGTCCTAATTTTGGGAAAATTCGTTTATGGGTCCTTTGGTGGAGCCCGGGATCCATCTTAATTTTTTTCATTATCAATTTTGGTCGATTGATTTTGATAAAAAGTGCAGTGATAAGAGTTGACTAGTTCTTATTTGGAAAAAACCTCCTTAGATGGTCCTTCGGTTGGGCCCGAACGATTTAGATAAAAATTGATGTGGAGAGGGGCGTGTTTCGAGTGCAAGGAATCAATACCTATGACGTTCCACCATGTTGCGTAATGAAGCACTAGTCTGCGTTATGTTGCACGATGTTGCGTTATGTTGCAATTTGTTGTGGGAGGTTGCATAATATTGCGTCATAGTGGATCATGTTGTTTGATGTTGCACCATGTTGTGGGATGTTATGTAATCTTCCACTATGTGGGTCATGTTGCACAATGTTGCATCATATTGTGGGATGTTGTACTTATCAAGCGTACTATTCTGAACCTTTTTGCGTGATGTTACACCATGTTTCGCGATTTAGCGCGATTTCTTTCGCGATTTTCGTGGCACCTTGTTGTGTTATCACATTATTTAATTTTTGTTCGGGTCTCAATCAATTTCGATGGGTGCTAAATTAGGGAAAACTTGTTTAGGAGGTGCTTTCGGTGCTTTTTAAACTTTTTTTAAAACTTTACAATGGGGCGTTTACGAGTACCAAACACAGACTGCGATGGGTTCTAGTTTCGGGAAAATTCGTTTTGGAGATCATACCGTGGTGTCGGGGAGATTTAGAATTTCAGAAATCGATTTCGATGCGTTCTGCGTGGTGGAGCCCATGATCCATCTTAATTTTTTGCGGCTCGATTGATTTTGAGAAAATGTGCAGTGATAAGGGTTTCCTAGTTTGAATTTTGGGAAAATCCCATTAGATGGTCGTTCGGTTGGGCTCGAACGATTTTGATATAAATTGGTGAGAAGCGGGGGCGTGTTTCTAGTGCCAGGAATCAATACTTATGACGTTTCGCCACGTTACGTGATGAAGCACAATGCGTCATGTTATGGGATGTTGCATCGTATTGCATCATAGTGGATCATGTTGTTTGATGTTGCATCATGGTGCAACTGGTTCAGGCATGTTACATAATCTTCCACTATGTTGGGTCATGTTGCATAATGTTGTGGGATGTTGCTGTATGTTGCACTATATCAAGTGTACCATGTTGCACGTTGTTGCATGATGTTGTATGATGTTGCACCATATATTCGCGATTTTGCACCATGCTACTTCGTATTTGGTCTTGTGTTTTGCCTCAATTAGGTATCTGGCGTTTTATTCCTCATCTCTCGAAATGTTGCACCATGTTTTTCTTTGGTTCTCAATCAATTTCGATGGGTACGATTGGAGAAAATTCTTATAGGAGGACCTTCGGTGGGGTCCGAGACCTTTTTTTAAATTTCTTTCGGCTCGCGCGATTTTAAAAAAATTCTGGGGGAGTGTTTACGAGTACCAGAAACTGATTGCGATGGGTTCAAATTACGGGAAATTTTGTTTTGGGGTCATACCATGGGCTGGGGAGATTTAAAATTTCAGAAATCGAAATTCGAGTCTGGGGTCTTTTAGTGGAACTCGGTAAAATTTGATGATAAAATGTGTAGTGGCAAAAGTTTCCTAGTTCTAATTTTGGGAAAATCCCATTAGATGGTCGTTCGGTTGGGCTCGAACGATTTTGATATAAATTGGTGAGGAGAGGGGGCATGTTTCTAGTGCCAGGAATCAATGCTTATGACGTTCCGCCATGTTACGTGATGAAGCACAATGCTGCGTTATGTTGTGCAATATTGCATTATGTTGCACCATGTTATTGGACGATGCATCATGTTATCGGATTTTGCATCGTATTGCGTCATAGTGCATCATGTTGCATCATGTAGCATCTGGATGAGGAATGTTATAAAGGGTGTTTTTTTAGGAGGTTTGTTTTTCCGATAGATGTCGTTTTATTTTATGACAGTTGTTTTGACAGCTCAAAGTGGCATTTCTACTCAGTATTGTTTGGCAAATCATTATGAATAGGTTAACTCCAGAACAACGTTTTCAAATCGTGGAAATTTATTTTCAAAATCAGTGTTCAATTAAAAATGTTTATAGAGCACTTCGTGAATTTTATGGTGCACATAATCGTCCGTCAGAGACCACCATAAAGAACGTAATTACCAAATTTCGGTCTACATTCACTCTTTTGGATGCCAAGCCACCGACAAGAATGAGAAGAGTTCGTACAGAAGAAAATATTGCTGTCGTTGAGGCCAGTGTCGAAGAAAACGACAATTTATCGATTCGTCGTCGTGCTCAGCAAATTGGACTTTGTCCATCGACTTTATGGAAAATTTTACGTAAAGATTTGGGTTTGGTGCCATACAAAATTCAATTGGTGCAAGAATTAAAGCCACACGACCATCGTTTGCGCCGTGAATTCAGTGATTGGTCGTTAAATCAATTGAACGAAGATCCATTTTTTTACCGTAAAATTCTCTTCAGTGGTGAGGCGCATTTTTGGTTAAATGGATACGTCAACAAACAAAATTGTCGCATTTGGAGCAAAGATAATCCACACGCCGTTCAAGAATTACCAATGCATCCTGATAAATGTACTGTTTGGTGCGGTCTATGGGCTGGTGGGATCATCGGTCCATATTTCTTTAAAAATGAGGAAGGACGACGCGTTACCGTGAATGGAAATCGATACAGAACCATGTTAAATGAGTTTTTGTTGTCAAATCTTGAAGATATGGATATGGATGAAATGTGGTTTCAACAAGATGGTGCCACTTGCCATACAGCACGTGAAACAATCGACTTATTGAAAGAAACTTTCAACGACAACATTATTTCGAGAAATGGTCCGGTGAATTGGCCTCCGCCTGGGGCCCCTACGCATACATTGAAACAAAAATGGCGGATTTTAATAACGGGTTATCCAATTCGAGGTTGATAAAGTAGAAATCTGTATACCGACATCTGTCAAAGATAAACGTCAAGTACGCTGTCATTTATTTAGTTGACATTCTGCCATTTAAGAATGTGGAGCATTTAACAATCGACCAACGCGTTAAAATTATTAAATCTTATTATAAAAATAGTGATTCTGCCGTATCCACATTTCGCGCTTTACGAGCCGATTATGGTCGTCATAATCGTCCTACAAAGCAAACCATATTGAATACAGTGAATAAATTTGAACAAACTGGATCTGTTACTGATATTGTAAGGTCTGTGCATCATCGAAACATTCGCAATGCTGAAAATATCGCTTCTGTAGCTGAAAGTGTGGAAGAAGATCCAAATTTGTCAATTCCTCGTCGAGCTCAACATTTAGGCCTATCTTATGGCTCATTATGGCGCATTTTGCATCTGGATTTGCATCTTCATCCGTATAAAGTCCATTTGACACAAGAGCTAAAGCCTGCTGACCATGGACAACGAAGAACATACGCAAATTGGGTGTTGGAAAAACAGGCCGTCGATGTTGATTTTTCGAACAAAATTTTCTTCAGTGATGAAGCTCATTTTTCGCTTGGTGGATACGTTAATACGCAAAACTGTAGAATTTGGGGCTCAGAAAATCCACAATTGATTGTAGAGAAGCCATTACACCCGGAAAAAGTCACTGTTTGGTGCGCATTGTGGTCTGGTGGTGTGATTGGGCCGTATTTTTTTGAGAACAACCATGGACGAACCGTTACCGTCAATTCTGAGCGCTATGGCCGCATGTTAACCGATTATTTTTTTACGAAAATCGAAGATTATGATCTTGACGATATGTGGTTCCAGCAGGATGGAGCAACCAGTCACGTAACACGAGCAAATCGAGATCTTTTGCAAGAGAAATTTCCTGGACGTTTGATTTCGCGATTGGCTGATGTCAATTGGCCTCCAAGATCCTGTGATTTAACGCCTTTGGATTTCTTTTTGTGGGGCTACGCGAAAGATCGTGTTTACGCAAACAATCCTCAAACTCTTGACGAACTGAAAACTAATATTCGTAAGGTAATGGCCGAGATACCGCCCGAAATGTGCCGAAAAGTCATTGAAAATTACCGCAAAAGAATCAAGGCCTGTAAGAAGTCCCGTGGAGGACGTTTGAATGATATCTTGTTTAACTAAAAATGGCAAGGATCAATCTGTAAAATGAAATAAAAATTACAATACATTCCGAATATTTTGTGTGTTTTTTTTAAGTTTACTTTATCAAGCTTGAATTGGATAACCTTGATTTAGGAAATACTTCACTATCATGAGCAAACACGTGAAGTTTTTCCTAAATAATCCTAATTCTGTTTTTAGGATAGTTTAGGAAATAGTTCCCACGAATGAAAAATGACTTAAATGGATTGATTAAAACTGGTCTGAATTTACCGAAGACCGATTACGAATTTTTATAAAATATATATTCTCGTAATTTTTCGGAGTTTGTCCATTTTGCGACCTGCAGTGCAATCAAATAAATTCCAGAAATACTTATAACGTGTCTTTCTTAACATCATCTAGCGTTGTTATATGTCATACAGTTTACAAATTTCAATCCTATTTTCAACCATAGAATTAAAATATTGTGGTTAATATTTAAACCTACGGCAAAATGTTTAAACAATGAAAATTCCAGTATACCATGTATGCGTAATATTTGTGTAATTGAAACTTCGGGCTGATGGAAAGCTTTGCTTAAAAATGCTTTTTAGAAATTGGAATATATTTATTTTGCACATGGAATCTTAAATCGTAAAACCTCGGGGTTAGCAATTCTTGGAAATATTTATTATGTTCCATCAACAATACCTCGCTGAACATCTGCTTTGAGCCCCCATACCCCTGAATAAATATGTAACACAGAACCAGATATTTTCGCAATCGATTTTCCGTTTTTTGTTTTACGAGCTTTATATGCTTTTAGGAAGAGCAGCAACAAAAAATAAAATAAATTGGTTATGGATAAAGTACGGTATATCTGATTATGCCAACTGATTTTTTTTATTTTTCGATTTATAAATTTTCATTTTTTTTTGTTTGTGTGTCCGTCCCTTTCGATTAAATGTTAATTTTTAGAAAAAGCTCTTATCTATACTTCCACTATTCATCCGTCGTCGTCTGGATAACTCGGTTATGATGTTGTGTGTCGTATACGAGAGGTACACACGATCCTCTATGCATGTAAAATTTCAAATCATACAACCAACAACAACAATACTTCCCAACATATTATTATACGAATACGATTTTATGGAGCACAGTATAGAAAAAAAAGCTTAAATTTCCCATCATCACATATTTTCTTATTGGGAGATTGGGAAAACCCCAACATCGGTATAGTAACACACTAGTAAATAAAAAAAAATATTTCAATTCTCATTAACATTTTGTGAACGAATTTTGTTGGTGTTGTCGCACTGTGCGCAAGGACCGTCACTCGGATTAAGAATTCATAATCAAAAAGGTGAATAGAAGCAATCATCACATGCCATAAATTTTTATGTACCCATCCACATCAAAAAGTTTTACAAAATACGAAAGCCATCGAGACGGTAGCTGTCATAATATTATTTTATTAGAAAGGTAGAGATAGAGACGATGTCAAAGGTACAGATGAAGTTTAAACCGAATTTTTTGGTAAAAATATTTTAGCTTTTTGTGTAATTAAATTACAAACGAAAAAAAATAAAAATAATTAGTAGCAACACAGGGGGGGGGGGGAGGAAATATCGTGGTATTTACGAAATATAAAAGCATGTTAAAATTCGGAGAAAATGTTCGATTTTAATTTAAAACCAAAACAATTAAGATATATTTTTGGCTTATTTCCCTCGCCTGGGAAAATGAACAACGATAACACCAATTCGGTTTCGATTTTGCCTTCACCTACGCTTGATTAGCTCTAAATTTGGTCAATCCGATTAATTTTTTTGGCTGGAATATATTTTCAATATTGTATCCCCATTGTTTATAGAATTAGTCGAAATTTAAATAAAGCTAAAAGCCGAATATTTCTATTTATAAAATTTAATTGTTTGTCATTTTGAACTTAATACCGGGAATCCAAACTGAAACGGATTTTAAACGTAAATTAAAAGAAATTGATCACAATTAATCGCTCATCTACCCACAATTGGAGAAAATTATGAGGCGACTTGGCAGATTCTACATTCGTATTTCAACGTGATAACATTGATCACATCCATCGGGCGCGAATATCAGAAACCTGCATGACACCATCACCGAGATGATGCACAACATCAAAAATCTTCAGTTGCAAAACCCATTTGAAGCTGTCATCGCACATCTTGTAATGCAGAAGTTAGACTACAGCCTCGATTGCCCACGCGAAGTGCCACCGTTAAAAAACTGCTTAGAGTTGGAAGCCTACGGATTGAACACACCATTAATCTCACGGGCAGCAAAACCTGAGTACCAGGTCCAGCGGAAAGTATTTATAAATACGGAGGACGGCCACCAGAGGCCGATTACGCCAAAGTCTACGATCACATGCTCTTATTGCCAAGAACACTAGCATTTCATCACGCGGTGTCACCACTTTCGCAATATTAGCATAAAAAGACCGAACCAGATCATCGACCTGAAAAAAGGGTATCGCTCGGCACCTTGAAGTGTACTCAAACAACATTATTGGCAACAGCCGTTGTAACGATCAATTCCATTTGTGGCGTTCCAAGTCTCTTTGATCACGGAATCCGCGATTCAACGTCTTGGCATACCACTGCAACAAACCACGGTGAATATATCAGGAATTGGGCTTAATAATACGAACAAGGCAAACTCAATTGTAACAATGTGCCTTAAACCGAATTTTCCATCAACATACAAATTAAACAACCAAAAATACGAAGCCAGAACGATAGGTGGAGTAAATTGGCTTTGGCTGATCCGAAATATCAGCTTCCAGTCCCAATCGATCTGCTGCTAGGAGCAGACGTGTATTGCGACTTCATTAACACCCGCATCATAAAGAACAAGCCTAGCGCAATAAAAACTAGCTTCGGTTGGCTAATATCTAGCCCAAATCTAATCAACGGAGACCTACAAAAAGCTGCAGCCCATATCAGTCGGCCGGAGATCGAACACGAATGTGAATAGATTTTCTCGCAGACCACCAGCCGAGACCAGAATGGGAGATATATTGTTCAAATATCATTTAAAGAACATCAAGTAGGCCTCTTGAGACACTCTAGACATTGAGCAGTCCAACGTTTCTTACAATTGGAGAAACAATTGGACCGGTATTGAAAAATACAGATACCGCAAAAATTCGGGTGGTGTTCGATGCTTCCATGCAGACATCTACAGGTCTAAGTTTAAATATCGTGATGCATATTGGGCCTCCACTACAAAATGACTTGTGTGCCAAACTGCTGAGATAGAAACTACATCGGATAGTGTTCAGAGGCGAATCGCGTTTTCGCGACGCTGACACCATTGAGGAAGCTCAACAACTGCAATCCCAACTAGTAAAATTACTTCATAATGGTAAAATGGAATTAAGTAAATGGTCTAGCAACCATCAGACTCTCTTGGCAGAGATTCCGGAAGATAAAATCATGATCGGTGATTTTACCTTCGCCGACAAACAGGCGATTAAAATATTAGGAGCAACCTCACTAAGCGGCAATATTTGTCGGAACTGTCAAAAATGTTTGACCCCTGTAGAATAGCTGGCACCACTAATCATCAATTGCAAACTAATGTATCAGACAATGTGGAGTTTAAACTTGGATTGGGATGACCAATTGCCATTCGAACTGTCTAAGAAATGGGGTTGCCTAAAGAGGGACTTAAATGAAAGTCAAGCCATCCAGATAACACGATACCTTAATTATGCCACAAACAACTCCAAGGTTGAGCTACACGGTTTTTGTGATGTTTCCGAATCCACCTATGCGGCCGTAATCTACAGTAAAATTACCGTAAACGACCAAATAACTAGCCGATTACTAACGGCAAAAACTAAAGTGGCTCCGATGAAGTTCAAACTAACCATTCCTCGCCTAGAGCTAAGTGGATCACTATTGTTAAGCAGACTACTACAACAAGTAACCAAATTTCTAGACGTGAGCATTATCAAACCCGCAAACCGGGTCGTAGAGATTCAAACCATCAGCGACATACAATCATGGAAACATATTCGGTCAGAAGATAATCCCGCAGGCTGCGGGATCTCGAGGGGTGACCGCAAAAAAATTAGATCACTGGATAGTTGGTGTAAGGAGCTGGCGGAGCAGATTTCCGAGACATTAGAAGAGATCAGATTCAGTTCACATCTCTAAAATCAATAAACATTCATTTCTCAGCAAACTCATCAGAATACATACTAAGATGGTGGACCAAACATCGATGACTAATACTGCAAGAAGATTGGGATCACGCATTATTACGTTTAGTTCAACAGTCCAGCAAGTGGCATTCGCAGAAGAACATTCATCGCTAAGCAGAAACAAGCCTCTTAACAAGCATAGCAAGCTTCATTCGCTATATCCCTTCCTAGACAGAAACAACGTAATTCGAGTAGGAGATAGGCTGGACAATTGAAAGCACCCGTATGAAGAACGACATCCGGTTTTAATCCCATATAAGGCACACTTTGCCAACTTGGTCCTGGATTGGGGCCATCGTCAAACATTACATGGACGTAATTCTCCGACTTTGGCATATATCCACAAACGGTTCTGGACCATCAGAGGGGTTTAAGCAGGTAAACAACGCGTGCACCATTGCATCTGCTGCCATCGATTCAAGGTTAAAACTGTACACTGTAGCTCGACCATTCACACATACTGGAGTGGATTATGGAGGTTGTGGAAATAAAACCTACAACGGGTATATCTACATCCTTCATCTGCCCCAGTACGAAAGCAATTCACATCGAAGTAACATAGGATTAAACCACGGAATGATTGGTAAGCGCCTTTGTGCGATTCACTGCACAGCGATGCAACGTAGCCCATATATCCAGCGACAATGGAACCAACTTTGTAGGAGTTAGTAAACTAATGCAGCCCTGACATTTCATCCCTCCTTCAGTAGCACATTTCGGGGGATTGTGGGAACCAGGACTAAAATTCATCAAAATTCATCTAAAAAATGTATAGGCGATAAGAGGTTAACATTCGAGGAATTGACAACTTTACTAAACCAAATCGAAGCGTACCGGAATTGAGAAAAATGCTCGGAAAAACCATACGATACACAAATTGAGCTCTTTACAAGTATTATTTACTAAAAAAACCCGGGGCCCCCAGATGTTTGAAATCTATCATAAATCGAAGAAAAATGTCACCATTGTCATGTTTTTCGTAGAGTGCCGATACCAGAGACTTAACAGACACATTTAACAACATGCGTATCAATACAATATACCGCTACTCAATACAAAACCCAGCGCCAACAGAACAATATACCCACCCATCTGGGAAACTCCAACAGTTATCAGTTAAAACAGATACGTAATTCATTAAATTTCAATTACATTAGCAATCTAATATGTTTCTACTTTCCAGTGTTTTTCATTCTGCACTGGTCACATCCCCTATTTTAGAGACAATTAAAACACATTTTAGGTTAGGTAATAAATATTGATAATTAGGTTTTTACGTTTTATGGCTTGGTTCAGGTAGACGTGCCGGACAGAGACATCTTTTCATTCATTCAAGACAAGTTTTCTTTTGTTCTAATTTTTTTGTTTTCAAGCATTACAAATTTAGTTTTCGTGAAGAGATCACCAACTGATATCATTTATCATCAAAATTAATAAATTAATAAATTCGAAGAAAACGATTTTTCTTTTCGATCGACAAATATCAAAGTGTTTTTTGAGTTAGCAGCTATAATTCTTGTGTTAAGGTGCTAAGTGAATTTTAAAAATCGAACAACATGCGATTTAAAATAAATTGTTCGCCACACATGACGATGCTCGAGATTACCAAAAACCTGTTCAACAATGAATTTCTTTCTGATATCCAATTTCTTGTGGATGATAAAATCATCTACGCACACTCCTTGGAGCTTATGAAACGGAGTGTGGTATTTGAAGAGCAATTCGATGAAACCAGGGGCGAAAAAAAAGTAATTCCGATCAGTGATTTTAAATACGAGAGTGTTTTGGAATTCATCCGATTCATTTACACGGATGAATGCGACATTGATGGTGAAAATGGATTAGACTTATTAAAGTTATCAACCAAATATCGAGTTGTAATATTAGAAAATCGAGTGATGAACTTACTTAAGAACGTAAAATGGGGTCTACAATTACTTGACCATTGCATTACTGCGAAATATGAAATTGCACGCCAGGACATCAATGAGAAATTTCTCATAAACTACGGCCGTTTCATAAACCACAATACGTTTTTATCCCTCCACCCGGATTCTGTAAATGAAGCTTTAAAGTTTGATGAAATCGGAGAAGGTGTAACAGAAAACCAAATCTTCAATGCCGTGGCCGGGTGGATAGAAAATTATTGCAAGCAGCATAAAATGTCATTAAAAGAAGGACGAGAACGCTTCCATGGCCTCGTAAAGAAAATTCGATTTCTAACAATGTCCACCGATGAGATACGCGAGTGTTTTCAAAAATACCCTGGGTTATTAAGTGAGAATGACCGATCTTCACTTGCGCTACAATTTATGTTTGGTGACAGTGGTGGTAGTGATCCGTGGATATCAAAACCCAGAGGAAAATACTTTTCGAAAACCGCGATTCATACTTTATCTCGAGATACTTTATTCGAAACAAAATTTTCAGTTTCAAAGAAGATCAATTTATATGGAATAATAATCGGAGTTGAACAAGATGAGAAAAAGAGCTCCGAGATAGAAATTACAGCAAAAGACATTGAAACAAGCGAAATTGAGAAAATTCAGTTCACGCAATCTGCTCCTGAACATTTTCCCACGATGTTCCTCAGCCTTGGTGACTCAATTGAATTAAAAGCAGATGTTGAATACACGATTGCTATTAAATATTTAGACGTAATGGATAGTAATTCTATAAGAGTTTTATGCAGAAAGCCAAATGTAAATCTCATTTATAATGACCCGGAAAATTGTATTCAAATCATAAAGGCGGCTGAAAATATGGTGGAAATGATGTTTAAAGTTTAAGCAAGGAAATTGTAATTCCGGATAAATTTAATAAATGCGTTATAAAAATTATAGATAATTTGGTTTTAGTTTTTAACTTCTCGAGGTCTTATAGAATTGGAACATAACAGCTTCGAGTATATTTAGAAAAACAATGCGGCCAATGTCATTGTCTGAGATTGGCAACACGCACAGCTCGGTGAGGTAAGGTAGTTGGTGGTTCTCACCCAATTTGGGTATTGCGGGAGGTGAGTGAGGTATTCTGCTGACAAAATTCACTAGAGCTGCTGGTTCAGTCATTGTACTTGCCGGTGGTTCACTTCGATCAATGTTGAATCATGTTTCGTGATTGGCGGCTCACCTATCAGGAAGTGATATGGAGTGAGGATGGTCAAACCTTCTGGATTTGATTTCTAGGTTCTCTTCAAACAGAATCCGCCGATGAGCAAGGTAGCCAAAGGAATGAAGTTCATTTATGAACTCAAGGTCATATATCTCATGCTTTGCTGTGGGAATGTAGGAATGCCAATTAATAAATTCGTAGGACATCAGCTTCAAATAGATCGCTTTCTCGAATAAGCAGACAAACTGGCACACGAACTCTTTGTAAGATATAGTGCTACGGCCCTTGTATAGTTTAACCGAGATTGAGTCTGCATGATCTCCGGTACTGTGAAGGCACGCTTTGGCATGTAGTTGTGCTCAAAAAGTGTAATGGTCTGGATTCAACAGTACATGCATAGATGAGCTATCATCAACTGTGGACCACCGTGTAGTGTTGTGCGTTGAGCCTGTGAAATAAATATATAAGTTAGTTGATCGTTTTTAGGAAGGGGTATCGAGTACTTTTCTGTGTATGGTAAATTTAGTTCGTTGAGCAGCCCATTATTGTTAGTCCTTTTGTCTTGTAATTGTTCTCTGGATTGTTATCGAGATACCTCGTCAAGCCGTGATTCGAAGTTGTGTATCGTGTGGTCAACATCGAGCAAGAAAGTGATAAATTCCGTTATGACAAACTATGGCTTCTGCATGAATTGCGTAGGATCCCCGCACGATCAAGCAAAACCTGTACACCCACTGGATGGTTGCGTAATAACGATATTTCGACGCCACCGATAGGATTGTCATGCAGCGTCAATTAGTAGGTTGAAGGTAATCTATCATATGTGAAATCCTATGAGGAAGCTGCGTTCTCAACTAAGGACTGCAGGACTACCACTGCACTGGATTTTTCGAATAATTAATTCAGCGCGACCAATTTTGATTGCTTTGTCGTTCGCAAATCGTTTCGATAGATACGCCAAGTACTCGTAACTCCTGGAATATGCTATTAGTGGTGATTGCATCTGATTGTATATCCTTTAATTCTCTAGTCTGCATACTACCCGCTAGCGCAGGCTAATTGGCCGCACTGCCGAGTACCACCTTATTTGAATTTGGTTGGTTTCCAATTTTAGTAGTTTGGCTTGCGGTATCATTTGCGGCTCCATCCGCTCCATGGATTTCAAGAGTAATTGGCACAAAGTCAAGTTTGTAGCACTGTTTGTATTTGGAAGATAGTCTAGCGATTGGGTATTTCGATTTTCGTCTCTCATGTATGCCGGTTTTTTAATTATTGGTCGGAAGATTAGGATCACTTGGCTAAATAATGCCCTGAATTTTATGCAAATTTGGCTGGGTTGAAAGGCAAACTAGTGCCCTTGATTTAATTGGAATTTTGTTCGTGCTACCACTGCAAGCTTCGCACTTGCTGGGTATGCGGCCAGTTTAACATGCCGTTGGCCTCAACCCGCACATCCCCATGTATGTTTTGATTCTGGTACCCTTTCTTTTCGGTAGGATTCTTATATTCGCATTCTTTCTTCTGCCACACTTTCCTAACTCACTTTCCGGACTCATTATGCTTATGGGTTTAGCTGTCTCACCATTCTAGCACTAAACTTGTATCACATTTTAAAGGCTGAGTGCCGTATTCCGTACCGACGTTTCGATGAAGAGCGCCAATAATTTCGGCTCAATTAAGTTTAAATATTTATTTTTCATCACGACCTTGAAGTTTGTCATGATTTGTTCTATATTTTGTTGTATTGTAAATATTTAGTGAAACAAATTTCTATAGAAACATTCAAATGGAACAATTTGGAACTTCTAGCCTGTGTCCTACTTTTTGTATTTTTCTATTTTATTATCCCTGCAATCTGAGGTCAAGGCTCTCCTAACTCTTTTTCGGTTTGCTTTTTCTGTCCTTACTTTTACGCCAGTGTCAGCCAATTCGAGGACGTACGGTTATAGGTCCGATTTTATCACCATGGAATGGAAGGTGGGTCGTCCCATGAGTTTTGCACTCCGACTAGTGGTAATCGTAATCTGTTGATGAAAATTCCCTTGCATCCTGCCCTTTTCGGGATTCGAACCCGGTACTTTCCGATCCAAACGGCGAAAGCTTTAAACTACTGTGTCATTTGGCCCGTCACCACTGTGATCCCTCTTCTGATATTTATTTTATGTTTAGGTATTCAGTTTTACATTAACTGAGCCAGTTTCATTCTCCTATCTAGGATCCGTGATATCCAGATGTGGCTAAATACGATAATACACCGATAAAACAATTAAAATGCGAATAATTTGAAAGTTCATGGATTTACTAGGAATAATCTAGCCAGTGATCCTCTCTCTTTTTGATATTGATTTTATTGATAGGAGGATGAAGCCAGTCAATTTAATCTGAAACTCATTAACAAAAAAATAAAATCAACAACAGAAAAATCTTGAAAATTTCTAAATTCGTGTAACATAGTACTGAATTATCCAAAAATATGAAAGTGACCCTGTGAACATCTCCAGTATTTTACCTTTCACCGTACCTTATTTGGGAATGTCAACTGGGCAAAATTCCGATTGGCGAAAATACCAAAATTTCCAATTGAGAAAAAATTAAGAAGTTTAAAATCTTGGAAACCATGGTGAAAATTACCATTCGTGACGTCCCGTTTCCGCAATATTGATATAAGATTTTCTGACCTATTCGAATATATGAAAGAGATCCCGTGAACATTTCAAAAATTTATTCAAATTCATGAAACTTCTATGTCGTGGATGGCACGCTAAATATCATCGTAACCTAACCCTGCCCGGAACTATCGAAATTCGGAACTTTGAACTATCCAAAAGCGTAAACGTGACCTTGTGAACATTTCTGAGATTTCTGTTATTTGATTTTTTGCAATAAATCGGGTTCGTATCTTATTTGGGAATGTCAACTGAGTGAAATTTCAATTAGCGAAAATACCCAGATTTCCAATTGAGCAGAAAATTGAAAATGAGGAAGTTTTAAATTTTGGTTTTCACAATAATGAGATAGAAAATTTTACGACCTATCCGAATATATGAAAGAGATCCCGTGAACATTTCTGTGGTAGGGGACGTAACCATAAACGTAAAATTGTCTCTGGACAAGTCAAAAATCATCATAATTCATCATGTAGATAAGAGCCCATGAACGTCTCTAGGATCAGTGAAATAAAGTTTGAAATTTATTCAAATTCATGGATCTCCTCTATGTTAGAACTTTGCCTGTTTAACATAATTAAATCTCGTTTTACCACGCATGTAGGGTTTTGATTTAACTATTCGGTCATATAGGCGAGACCCCGTGAACATTTCTAGGATCGGAGATGTAAATGTAGAAACATTGTCTAAAATAGCCTGCATTAGAATTTAAAAGAACTTCAGTAAATTTTATCACAAATTTCTCGCGTTATCTCAAATTGTTACGAGACTATTAAGGACTCAGGGACTTCTCTAATACAAATGTTAAAGATTTACAAACAAATTAAATTGGGATATTTTTAAATTTAACAGTGTATATTATTGGTATGTATGTATGTCATTCAAACTAGTTTATATGAGTTTAAAGGAAAGCAAAAGTCAATCTAATACCAAAACCTATCTAACTGCTAATTTTAACACTATATAAGACTGTATAGTCTGTTAGAAGATCACCCGCTGTTCAAATGTCCAGAATTCAAAAACAAAAACATTGAAGCAAGAACAAAACTAACGATAGAAAGAAGAGAAAGGTCATGTTAGCGCCAAATGTTTCAGCAAAGCTTCATGACTTATTTGTAAAAAGCACCAACATACATTACTCCATCAAGGTTCAAACGAAAATCTCTAAAGGCAAGGATCCAGTCACTCCTCAACTGCTCATCACATTCTAGTCAATCAGCAGCCCGAAGGGCCAGCAAAGCAACCAACTCAGAAGTCGCTATTGGATTCAGAGCCTCAAACATCTTTTGTTACAGAGTCCTACGCACAAAGCCTAGGCCTTAAAAGAAGCCATGCATCCATATCTGTTTATGACCTAGCAACTGCATCAGCTGGACAAACCAAAGGTAAAATCAATATGACCGTTACGGCTCATATTCTAAATAAGATTACCAACTTCTTACCAACGAAGCCAATTAATCTTCCCACACAAATTCGTGGATTGGAGTTAGCTTATTCACAATTGTTCCAACCATTAAAATTGTCGTCCTTCTAGGAGCTGACATATTCTTCGAAATATTAAATACTGAAAGACGAATAGTAAAGGGAATTCCAATTTTGCAATCATCAAAATTTGGCCGGTTAGTTGCGGGCCACTTCCCTGATCAATTACCAAATGCCATCAATACGCACACTATTGAGTTGAGGAAATTTTGGGAAATTGAAGAAACGATATCCACAACTAATCCAAATTTAAGTGTGACATTCAAAATATTTTATGAACAGACAACCAGAAAAGATGGCAGCGGTCAATTTATTGTCAAAGTACCGGTAGTTCGTAATGGAAAGAAAATTTTCAAAGTCACCAGAGTTGCATGAAGCATATAAATCATTCATCATTGAATATATCGGGTTAGGACACGACGTATACACCAGCTAATATGATTCACAGAGAAAACGGTGAGAAATACTACTTACCTCACCACGCTGTCTTCCAAGTTAAGTAGTAGTACCACTAAATTGCGAGCAAGGGCAATTAATTGACATCTTAAGACAAAGCGGATTTAACCTACGCAAATGGAAATCCAATGATAATCAATTTCTAGTCATTTTCAAAACAAGAGATTCAAAATATTCAAAAGCTTATTGAAGATGACACATCTATTAAAACTCTGGGAATTATCTGGAATGCAGAAGCAGACGAATTTTCCTTTAAGGTACAACCGAAAAATACTTTAAGTTGCATCCAAGGCGTATGACCCATCCATATCAACCTATTTTACCCAATAACATCGAGCAATCATGGACAAGTATCTATAATTCATTACCAGGGCTTAAATGGCTGTGCCATTTACATGCGAGCTATCAATGATATAGGCGAAATAACTGTAAACATCATTACCGCTAAGAGTAAGGTAGCACCAATTAAACAAATTTCACCACCAAGGTTGGAATTGTGCGGAGCTCCACTTCTGTGCAGGCTAGTAAAATTCTGATGGTTTGGCTACCTGATGTTCCACGAAGAACGCAGCGATTCTCGAAACAACCCCGCGAAATAAGTGGCGACATGTTGACTCAAAATATAACCCAGCAGACGTGATATCAAGAGGAATTAAACCAGCAAATTTAACCAAATCGGATCTGTGGTGGCATGGACCACGATGGTTAAGTGAACCAGAGCACAACTGGCCAAAATCGAAGTGTACAAAAAACTCGAATAACTTAAACCTATAGAAGAAAGGCCAACATATCTCCACGCTCTGACCGATACAATAAACAACTGCTCGTCGTGGTTTAAACTCCGGAAAATAATGGTCTACATCGTCAGATTTTGCAGATCAGCTCAAAGTAAGCTGAGACAATTCGAAAGTATTTCAATCGATCCAGCTGAAATGAATGAGGCAGAAATTGTGTTACTTCGGAACGTCCAACAAAGAATATTTTCGATCGAGTTTTCAATTTTACGAAACAAATCACATTTACCAACAAAGTATCAACTATTTTCACTTGATCGATTTGTAGACTCCAATGGATTCAAACATGGACTCCACACATCCAATTAGTTTACTGAATAGTAGGAGCGGGGTACATCAAAAGATGGCTGATCTACCAGCAGTACGATGTCAGCAGAGCCGAACATTTTTGAAAACTGGCCTAGATTATGCTGGACCAATGTATATTAAAACATCAAAACGCAAAAACGCTCCAATGTGTGGCAGTTTTTGTGTGCCTAGTTGTAATAGCTGTCCACTTAGAAGTAGTGAGCAGTTTGGATTCCAACTCATTCATGGCAGCATTAAAACGTTTGGTGTCAAGACGTGGAAATTTCATCAAGTTACCACCGGCTCATCACAGATCTACACAAACACACCATTCCATTGAAAAATCTAGGGGCCCCGGGTGTTTTAGTAAATATCATTTGTAAAGAGGTCAATTTGCATAACGTAACGACTTCGAGGATACCTATTATACAGTCGGAGCAGGATTAAATCTCGCATTACGATCCAAAGGAGAACCAACAACTGCATCAAACGACACAACTATCGAAATCAATGAATGTTTATTTCATTGTAAAGAGGAAGGTATGCCATTAACATTTGAAAACGATATCAGCCAAACGGCCGCCACGGCTACGCTTGCAGCACCATATCCTCTTCATGGAATTTTCCATGACCAATTCGCACATTTGCGGCTGTATGTCCTCGATAACTTCACGAATTCCATCTTTAAGGTCTTGAATCGATTGTGGAGCATTGGCATAGATCTTATCTTTCACGTGGCCCTAAAGAAAATAGTCTAAAAGTGTTAATTCACAACATCTCGGTCGCCAATTGTGATCACCTGTTCGAGAAATAACACGGTCAGGAAACTTTTCTTGCAAAATTGCGATAGTTTCGTTGCTTGTTTGGCACGTAGCGTCGTCTTGCTAAAAATAAATGCGCTCGGTAGCGCAATCCATTCACCGTAACAGTTGCACCACACACAGTTTCCAATCACACCGCCAGCCCAAAAACCACACCAAACAGTGACACGTTGAGGATGGAGAGGCTTTGAACAATCATTCTTGGATTTTCTGAGCCTCAAATGTGACAATTCTGCTTATTAACGTAGCCTCCGAGGTGAACATGGACCTCATCACTGAAGATGATTTTTCGATGAAAATCCGGATCATTTTGATGGATTTGAAGGACTCAATCAGCGAAGATGTGACGTTTGTGGTGATCGACCGGCTTGAGTTTTTGTGTTAACTGAACTTTAAAAGCCTTAAGACCTAAGTCTTTATGCAAAATACGGTGCAATGTCGTTTGTGGAATGTCTAATTCCAAAGATCGATGAGGAATCGACAAACCTGGGTTTTCGTCAACTCTACGGGCTACAGCAACAATATTCTCAGTTGTTCTTGAGCGACGCACACGGTTTCGAATCTTCACATCACCAACTTGTCCCAACAGCTCAAATTTTTCCACCAGTTTCACTATTGCTGGTCGAGAAGGTGCTTCACGACGGCCCAAAAGTGCTTTAGTTTTGCGAACTGTGACTGCAAAATTTTCACCATTTTTGTAGTGAATTTTAACAATTTCAATGCGTTGTTGAAGCGTGTATCGTATTTTAGTAATGGCGTAGTTTTTACTTGTCAAATGTCAAAAGATGACAGCTGCCCAAATAGTAGGCTATTCAAAATGAAATCTCTTATTGGTAAACCCTATACAATGTCTGGAGTTCACACAGAAGTAAAAATACCAAAGATATTGATACCTTCGTTCTCCGGGGACTATACGGAATGGCAATCTTTTCGCGATCTATTACTACCACTTACTCAAGCACTTTAGCATAACAGGCGCTAACTACATCGAAGCATTGAGAAAACTGCGAGAACGCTACAACAGGCATAAACACACGATAAGCGCATTCATCAAAAATTGCATGTTCCCAACCATCAGCGACCATATCAAACAGTGCACACGTTCGACGTCTGCTGGATACGTCAGATAAGATAGTACGAGGACTCAGTCATCAAACGTATTGATGCACTAGAATCTCTAACGAATCAAACTAAACGTGTTTATCAACAAACATCACACCAACACTATTAAAAGACGTTGTTTCCGGTTCCAATATTCAACCATGACCACTCTGCACTCCTGAAGAACACCGATTATTCGAGTGTGGTAAATTCAAAAACATGTCACTGGAAGATCGCAGAGAATTTTTAAAAAGAGAAGGATGCTGCTTTAATTGTCTCAACAACAACCACAATGTCTACATTTGTAATTCAAAATTCAAATGCAGAAAGTGTAACCGCAAACATCATTAATAGTGGCCAGAGATTCCGCCAAGGCTGTTTCTCCTCCGAAATCAATCGAACCAAAGTTATTAGGCTGCATCACCAAAACCAACTACGGATGTTGTCTATTTCCCACTGTGCTAGTCAATGTAACAAATGAGATGAACCAAAATCAATGGTGTCGAGCATTACTAGATTCAGGATCACAAGGATCTTTTATAATGGAACGTTGCGCTCAACGACTCCAATTGAGTAGAACCAATGCAAAGTTTGCAGATCAGGCATCGGAGCCACAACCACTGGATACACGAAAGGGCCAGTCCGATTACGGTCCGATTCCACACCGCGGAATAAGCCAAAACCAAACATTGAACTCGACGCGTTAGTGTTCCAAAAACTGACTGCAAAATAGCCATCTGTACTCAAGTGCATCGACCTCAATTATTTCAATAAATATGAGCTAACAGATCCAGACTTTTATAAGGGCAGAGAGATCGACATCATCATTGGATTTGATATATTTTTTGAGATAATCACTGATGGAAAAACTACGTACAATCGACTAACTTGGCAAAATACAATATTCGGATGGGTAGTTGCCGGAGGATATACCGGAGCCCAAACGGGATAAGCTCTTACCACAAATCTTCGAAGTTCCGAGGACAATATTGACCAACTATTACGTAAGTTCTGGGAACTTGAATCAACTGAGGACACTGGAAATCACATGTCACAGGAAGAAAAATTCTGTGAACAACATTTCAACGAAACCAGTGTAATTATCAAAACCGATCAATTTGAAGTAAGATTACCATTTAAAGCTCTACAGCGACTGCATTCGATTGAAAGACGCTTCCAAAGGGATAAAAGATTTGCCTCCATGTACATGAAGTTTATGGCCGAATACATTCAACTGGGACATATAAAGGCAATAACGGAAACCCAAGCCTGACAATCTGGTTATTATCTACCACATCATGGCGTGTTTAAAACCACTAGCAGTACCACCAAGTTGAGAGTAGTGTTTGATTTCTCCTGTAAAACAACCAGTGGACTATCTGTAAATGATTGTCTCGCAGTCGGACGTACAATTCAAGCATCGCTTGAACAGCCGACATCGAGAAAATGTAACGACAAGTTGGCATTACACCAGAGGAAATGCGATACCAAAGAATAATATGGCGAGAATCACCCGACACTCCGGTTACCACCTACGAGCTTCAAACTGTCACCTGCTGAACAGCAAGTGCACCATATTTGGCCACCAGAGCTCTGAACGAAGCAACGAACAAATACAACAAACAACTACCTGAAGTATGTAACCATATAAATAACGAAATCTATGTCGACGATTTAATGGCAGAAGCAGATACCATCGAAGAAGCAATCAAATTGAAAGAGCAAATCCACCTAATCCTATCCAACTCAGGATTTTACCTACGAAAGTGGTTATCAAACAATGAGGCCGTGCCATCTCGAGGCCGTCGAGATAAACGAAACCGAAACTACGAAGGTATTGGGACTACACTGGAATCCTAGAACAGACTGCTTCCAATTTAAGGTCAATCTAAGCACACAACCAATTATCACCGAGAGAGGAATCTTGTCTAAAGCAAGTTGGTTATTTGACCCTCCTGGCTGGTTTCCACCTGTGATCGTTACAGTAAAAATCCTATTTCAAAGGCTATGGACAACACAACTAGGATGGGGTGACCAACTACCAGACGAGTTAGCTTCGAAATGGTTAAGCGTACGGAACAAATTGTGTAAGATCGAGCGCATCAAGCGAGGGAATTATCTAGAAACATGTTCAGCCAGTAACAACCGTACATGGAATCTCCGATGCATCAAAATTTGCCTATTCTACAGTAGTGTATGGCCAAATACTGAAACCAAATGGGAACTCTGTCATTAAGCTTCTACCAGCAAAATCCAAGGCAGCACCAATCAAATAGATTTCGATTCCTAGATTGGAAAAAGGCATTGAAAACAGACATTAAAGAGGTGGTGGCCTGGACAGATTCTACGATAGTCTTAGATTGGCTTTCGTCGCACCCGTCAAAATGGAATACATTCGTCGGCAACAGGTCTGCGGAAATACTTACAGATATGAATCGAGCGCAATTGGAGACATATCACCACTCAAATCAACCCCGTTGATTGTGCGTCAAGAAGAGTCGATCCAGAAAAATTAGTAGAATTCACCTTATGGTGGCATGGTCCAGAATGGTTAAACACATCTGAGCATTGGCGAAATAATAGCATAAGTCACTCATCTACCAACGAAGAAATGCGCAAAATTTCACTAACCGTACGCGCTTCCCAATCCAAACTATTTGATGAAATAATCAATAAATATTCGAGTTATAATAAGATACTTCGAGTGTCGCAATACGTAGGCTAATATCGGTTTTCGATGTCAAAACCTTCCATCTTACCTACCAACGGATGAACTGCTCAAGACTCGTCGTATACTAATCAGCCATGAACAATCCAAACACTTTGGGGTCGAAGCAAATTAAAACTGCTCAAGCAATTTATGGATGACTCATGAATATTGCGTGTTGGGGATAGACTGTCAAACACCACCATCACTTACAACATAAAACATCCGGTAATTCTACCAGCTCATGATACATTGGTGAAATTAATTGTACGCGAACATCATTTACGTCACCTGCATGCTGGTCCAAGCCTCATCACGTCAACTCTACGCAACAATTACTGGATTGTAGGCGGAAAAAATCTAGTACGTAAAACGGTGCCTACTTGTGTGAAATGTATAAATACATCTCTAAGGAAATGAGCTAAGTCATGGGTGACCTTCCCAGTCAGACAGTAAAATTTGTTAGATTCTTCCACGAAGTCGGCGTAGATTACGCCGGTCCATTTCCAGTTCACCTTATCCAGGGAAGAGGTCAGAAAACATTTAAAGGCAATATGTGCATCTTTGTTTGTCTCGCTACCAAAGCGGTACACATTGAATTCTTAACGGGCCAAATTTTATTGGGGCAATCACCTAAATGAACTTTATAAATTTTTAAGACAGAACACTAATCATTTTTCTACCATCGTATCAACAGATCAGATTACGTTTAAATGTATCCCACTAAGTTCACCACACTTCGGAGGATTGTGGGAGGCTGCTGTGAAAAGCGCAAAGTATCACCTGAGGAGAGTAACCAACGAGCACATACTTACCATTGAAGAAATAACAACGTTGCTGACCGAGGTGGAATCTATGTTAAATTCAAGGCCGATTTACACATTATCACACGAAGATATCGACTATTTAACGCCACAGGGCACTTCCTTATTGGTCGACCTACCGTACAGATGTCTGCAGAAAACCTGGCCGATGTCAACTTTGTGAACTGGATGATAATTTCGATCATTGGTACCTGCATCTAGTTCACAACAAACACAATTCCGTTGAAAAATCTAGGGGGTTGGGAAAAATGCTCTGAAAACCCATACGATACGCAAATTGACCTCTTTACAAGTTTTATTTACCAAAAAACCCGGGCCCCTAGATGTTTGAAATCTATCATAAATCGAAAAAAATGTCGTCATTTCATGTTTTTCGTAGAGTGCCGATACCAGAGACTTAACAGACACATTTAACAACATGCGTATCAATACAATATACCGCTATTCAAAACAAAACCCAGCGCCAACAGAACAATATACCCACCCATCTGGGAAACTCCAACAGTTATCAGTTAAAACAGATAAGTAATTCATTAAATTTCAATTACATTGGCAAACTATTATGTTTCTACTTTCTCTCCAGTGTTTTTCATTCTGCACCGGTCACATCCCCTATTTTTGAGACAATTAAAACACATTTTAGGTTAGGTAATAAATATTGATAATTAGGTTTTTACGTTTTATGGCTTGGTTCAGGTAGACGTGCCGGACAGAGACATCTTTTCATTCATTCCAGACAAGTTTTCTTTTGTTCTAATTTTTTTGTTTTCAAGCATTACAAATTTAGTTTTCGTGAAGAGATCACCAACTGATATCATTTCATCAAAATTAATAAATTCGAAGAAAACGATTTTTCTTTTCGATCGACAAATATCAAAGTGTTTTTTGAGTTAGCAGCTATAATTCTTGTGTTAAGGTGCTAAGTGAATTTTAAAAATCGAACAACATGCGATTTAAAATAAATTGTTCGCCACACATGACGATGCTCGAGATTACCAAAAACCTGTTCAACAATGAATTTCTTTCTGATATCCAATTTCTTGTGGATGATAAAATCATCTACGCACACTCCTTGGAGCTTATGAAACGGAGTGTGGTATTTGAAGAGCAATTCGATGAAACCAGGGGCGAAAAAAAAGTAATTCCGATCAGTGATTTTAAATACGAGAGTGTTTTGGAATTCATCCGATTCATTTACACGGATGAATGCGACATTGATGATGAAAATGGTCTAGACTTATTAAAGTTATCAACCAAATATCAAGTTGTAATGTTAGAAAATCGAGTGATGAACTTACTTAAGCACGTAACATGGGGTCTACAATTATTTGACCATTGCATTAGCGCGAAATATGAAATTGCACGCCAGGACATTAATGAGAAATTTCTCACAAACTACGGCCGTTTCATAAACCACAATACGTTTTTATCCCTCCACCCGGATTCTGTAAATGAAGCTTTAAAGTTTGATGAAATCGGAGAAGGTGTAACAGAAAACCAAATCTTCAATGCCGTGGCCGGGTGGATAGAAAATTATTGCAAGCAGCATAAAATGTCATTAAAAGAAGGACGAGAACGCTTCCATGGCCTCGTAAAGAAAATTCGATTTCTAACAATGTCCACCGATGAGATACGCGAGTGTTTTCAAAAATACCCTGGGTTATTAAGTGAGAATGACCGATCTTCACTTGCGCTACAATTTATGTTTGGTGACAGTGGTGGTAGTGATCCGTGGATATCAAAACCCAGAGGAAAATACTTTTCGAAAACCGCGATTCATACTTTATCTCGAGATACTTTATTGGAAACAAAATTTTCAGTTTCAAAGAAAATCAATTTATATGGAATAATAATCGGAGTTGAGCAAGATGAGAAAAAGAACTCCGAGATAGAAATTACAGCAAAAGACATTGGAACAAGCAAAATTGAGGAAATTCAGTTCACGCAATCTGCTCCTGAACATTTTCCCACGATGTTCCTCAGCCTTGGTGACTCAATTGAATTAAAAGCAGATGTTGAATACACGATTGCTATTAAATTTTTAGACCTAATGGATAGTAATTCTATAAGAGTTTTATGCAGAAAGCCAAAGGTAAATCTCATTTATAATGACCCGGAAAATTGTATTCAAATCATAAAGGCGGCTGAAAATATGGTGGAAATGATGTTTAAAGTTTAAGCAAGGAAATTGTAATTCCGGATAAATTTAATAAATGCGTTATAAAAATTATAGATAATTTGGTTTTAGTTTTTAACGTCTCGAGGTCTTATAGAATTGGAACATAACAGCTTCGAGTATATTTAGAAGAACAATGTGGCCAATGTCATTGTCTAAGATTGGCAACACGCACAGCTCGGTGAGGTAAGGTAGTTGGTGGTTCTCACCCAATTTGGGTATTGCTGGAGGTGAGTGAGGTATTCTGCTGACAAAATCCGCTAGAGCTGCTGGTTCAGTCATTGTACTTGCCGGTGGTTCACTTCGATCAATGTTGAATCATGTTTCGTGATTGGCGGCTCACCTATCAGGAAGTGATATGGAGTGAGGATGGTCAAACCTTCTGGATTTGATTTCTAGGTTCTCTTCAAACAGAGACCGCCGATGAGCAACGTAGCCAAAGGAATGAAGTTCATTTATGAACTCAAGGTCATATATCTCATGCTTTGCTGTGGGAATGTAGGAATGCCAATTAATAAATTCGTAGGACATGAGCTTCAAATAGATCGCTTTCTCGAATAAGCAGACAAACGGGCACACGAACTCTTTGTAAGATAGTAGTGCTACGGCCCTTGTATAGTTTAACCGAGATTGAGTCTGCATAATCTCCGGTACTGTGAAGGCACGCTTTGACATGTAGTTGTGCTCAAAAAGTGTGATGGTCTGGATTCAACAGTACATGCATAGATGAGCTATCATCAACTGTGGACCACCGTGTAGTGTTGTGCGTTGAGCCTGTGAAATAAATAAATAAGTTAGTTGATCGTTTTTAGGAAGGGGTATCGAGTACTTTTCCGTGTATGGTAAATTTAGTTCGTTGAGCAGCCCATTATTGTTAGTCCTTTTGTCTGGTAATTGTTGTCTGGATTGTTATCGAGATACCTCGTCAAGTCGTGATTCGAAGTTGTGTATCGTGTGGTCAACATCGAGCAAGAAAGTGATAAATTCCGTTATGACAAACTATGGCTTCTGCATGAATTGGGTAGCATCCCCGCGCGACCAAGCAAAACCTGTACACCCACTGGATGGTTGCGTAATAATGATATTTCGACGCCACGAATAGGATTGTCATGCAGCTTCAATTAGTAGGTTGAAGGTAATCTATCATATGTGAAATCCTATGAGGAAGCTGCGTTCTCAACTAAGGACTGCAGGACTACCACTGCACTGGATTTTTCGAATAATTAATCCAGCGCGACCAATTTTGATTGCTTTGTCGTTCGCAAATCGTTTCGATAGATACGCCAAGTACTGGTAACTCCTGGAATATGCTATTAGTGGTGATTGCATCTGATTGTATATCCTTTAATTCTCTAGTCTGCATACTACCCGCTAGCGCAGGCTAATTGGCCGCACTGCCGGGTACCACCTTATTTGAATTTGGTTGGTTTCCAATTTTAGTAGTTTGGCTTGCGGTATCATTTGCGGCTCCATCCGCTCCATGGATTTCAAGAGTTATTGGCACAAAGTCAAGTTTGTAGCACTGTTTGTATTTGGAAGATAGTCGAGCGATTGGGTATTTCGATTTTCGTCTCTCATGTATGCCGGTTTTTTAATTATTGGTCGGAAGATTAGGATTACTTGGCTAAATAATGCCCTGAATTTTATGCAAATTTGGCTGGGTTGAAAGGCAAACTCGTGCCCTTGATTTAATTGGAATTTTGTTCGTGCTACCACTGCAAGCTTCACACTCGCTGCGCATGCAGACAGTTTAACATGCCGTTGACCTCAAGCCGCATATCCCCATGTATGTTTTGATCCTGGTATCTCTTTCTTTTCGGTAAAATTCTTATATTCGGATTCTTTCTGCTGCCACACTTTCCTAACTCACTTCCCGTAGTCATTATGCTTGCTGTTAATTGATTTTTTACAATAAATCGGGTTCGTATCTTATTTGGGAATGTCAACTGAGTGAAATTTCAATTATCGAGGATAACAAGATTTCCAATTGGGCATACAATTTCACGACATTTCCGAATATATGAGAGATCCCGTGAACATTTCTGTGATAGGGGATATAACCGTAAACGTAAAATTGTCGGCATAAGCAACCACGCCTATTCCTTCCCGCTCCAGTTCCAATAGCAGTCCATTGATTACTACATTCCACCACCTTGGGGTGTTCCCCGAACAATCCAACTTCTAACGGAAACTTCCTTCATCTCCGCAATAACCCTTCTGCTACGTAGCAGGTGATCAATTAACCTGGTTACATGGTATTCAATCTCAAGTGGCAACAGTCCTTCCCTAATTGCCTCCACCTTCACGTGCAAAGCGCCGCCACCAACGAGTATTTTTGAAAATCCAGTGACTTCTTAATTTCCTGAATCAAGGTATGTAATGCCGTGTCCACTGACTTACCTTTATGGTACACATGTTGAGACTGTGCTCAATTTCTGGGTACAATTTTTGAAAGAATATGGACATCCAACAACCTTTCCATGGTTTTCAGCAGAGAAGATGGCAGAGATATTGGTCTTAAGTCTATAGGGTTGCTGAGCCAGCTTCTACCCGCTTTCGGGATGAAGATCACCCTAGCCTCCCTCCATTTCTTCGGCATGTACCTCAGCTTCAGACACCCTTTGAAAATAACCTCCAGCCAGGGAAGTAAGACCTCCGAGTTCTTCTGAATTTCTGCTGGCACAATTCCATCCGGACCAGCTGATTTAAAGGGCTTAAAACGTTTAATAGCCCAATTTATCTTCCGGGTGTTCAGAATATACTCTGTACAAAACAAAAATTGGATGCCGTAGTCATTCCTAGAGCCGCAGTCAACCATAGGCCACGAAATCGACGAATCATGACTACCCGGGAAGTGTGTTTCCATTAGAAGATCAAGAGTCTCTTCACTAGAAATCGTCCGTTCGTCATCCGGGTTTTCCAGATAGCCTGGAACAGCTGGACTAGTAGAGAGAATCTACTCTTAAGCGCGAGGCATCCGAGACCCCTTCCATTCTATCACAACACGAAATCCTTTGTGCCTTTTTTGTTTCCCTTTTGTATTCTCTGAGGCATTCCTTATAGAAGTCCCAGTCTTTTTTTTCCTTTATTAATTACAACTGAGACTGTGCTCATCTAGCAATTTATCTTTCAAATTTACAAATTTTACATTTCTTAAATAATCCTGATTTGTTGGGATGAAACCCAATGGTTAGTCCCAAAATTAATTAAACCTATTTGTCCCAGTCTTGACATTCTCTCGATATTTTCGCTCTATTGAAAGCAGACCCACAGACTTTTCGGCACTCCACAAGTGCCGAAGCCCACCAAACAGGTTTTAGCGTTCCAATCAGCTTTGTTAATGGGCAAGCTTTCCTCACAGAGGTATTGCAAGCCATAGTAAGAGTATCCAGAACTCCATTCCAAAATCGGAGACCTGAGTAACATCCAGAACCTCCAGTCTCTTGCTAATAATAAAGGTGGGTTCCCGACCTATATTACATATAATGAGGTAAGTTCTTAAAAGAAATTCGAAAAGTACATCACCCCTGTCATTGATGTCCTCTCTGTTCCTCCTTTCCGCGTCACAGACAAATGCTCCCAGTAGATCTGGCGACACTGGGTTCTCCCGGTCTATGTATGCGGCTGCAAGCCAGAATCTCCTCCCCTTCATCTCTATACAGACCGCAGTTATGTCCCCATTGCAATACTACGGAAGTAGAAAAACATTTATATTATTTTCCATCAGTATACATAATCTGCTCTTTCGCGTCCCACAAGCGTAAAAAGGGTGTACCCCTTCGCTCGCAGACCACAAATCTTGTTGTTTTTGATCCAAGGTTCTTAGATCAGAATTATCTCCTCCCCTGACTTAGCTAGTCTGAGAAGTGCCGTCGAAGCAGCCTTGGAGTGATGTAGATTTATTTGCACAAAACTGATCATTAGTAACAGTATTTACTCACCTTATTGTGACAGCCGTACTACGTCGGTTAATTGAACCCCACGGAGTCGACGGTATCGTCCATCTCATTTCTTCAGCAGTCTCTAAACTTAAAGAGGTCCTCATCACCCTCCTCAGAGTCCGATGTGTCTCCCTTCCTCATGCCGATCCTCAGGGATTCATCCAGGTTTGCCGGCTCCGTGGAAATCCAGACCATTGCCCTAGGTTTACTCGGTATCTTCTCCTTCGAAACTCCCCTGCGCTTCGCTCCTGGTCATACCCCGCCTAACTCTTCGATCGCTTTCCTGTACAAGAAGGCCGATCTTTTATCTCTGATACCAACCCGCGTTCCTACAAATTGGCGGGGGTCCCGTATGTTGACCAAGGACTTTCAGAAAAACTAGGTTCAGTGCGTTAAACAACAACCTCCATTTTTTCCAGTGATGGTCCCCTCCTCATGGCTCTCGTCCACGACGGCTAGCACCATCCATCTCTCCTTCCTTCACGATGTCGTTAAAGAGTTTATGCCCCTTCGGTTACTGTTCCACATGGAGCTTGGCCCGTTTGCTCTCGGCGTTTAGATCTCCATGTTCCTCTTCACTAGACCTCGGCTATGCACTCTTTGTCCAATTAACAGATTTTCTTTATTCTTCCAACCATTGCTCCTCCGGGACTGTAGCCAGTCTGTCCAAGGCACGGAATCCGAACGCTTCGTCCAGTATCTCCGAATCGAAGGAGCAACTACTTACTTCTTTTTTCCACTACCACTAGTTCCTGCCTTGCAAGCCTCGGAACCATATTTAGCCACCCTGATGGCTGGAGTCATGGACCCCCCGTTTTCACCAGCATTTTGGAACTGCTGGCCACTTTTTTAATTATTATTTTCTTTTTTAGATTTCATACTTGTTCCCACGAGTATCGGAGAAAATGATGGGCTGCCCGTGTAGAGATCCGTATACACGGGTAATGCTACATACAACTGGAGGTCGCCAGGTATCCAGAGATCTCCGTTCAGGACTGAGCAATTATTTTTAGATGGGTCCCCAGTTAGGCTGATCATCGGCACGGTTGGCATAACACCTTCCGCCACCATTTAGCGTGACCCGCCCCACACCTAGGTTACATATTTTACCCATTCTTGTTTTCAAGAATGAGAACCTGGAGACGGTGGCAATAGTGAGGCTTCTATATTAATACGCTCTCTAGGTAACTATAAATGAATAAGGTCGTCTATTGAAAACGATTCAAGAAAAATTCTGCTTCTAGTTATTGACACTACATGTCAGGGTAAGTTATTGATGCAACAAAACCAATATCTCATCAGCTTCTGCTCTCCAGATTAGGACTGACGTAAACAAGCGTTTATCTTGGGCTCGTGAAGTAAGCAAGTTTCTGGTAAGGCTCGATACTTTAACAACTATCACTAGTTTGTTCTAGGTGGCAATATTCCATTACTTCTTCCTAAAATCATTTAAGAATCCCATTTCCATTCAACATAAACAATTTCATCACGATAGTTAAGAAACGGCCGAATTCTTATACGAAATACATTATTAAAAATAATTTTATGGTTTAAGCTACGTCAAATACAAGACATTACTTGTGATATACGATAAACTGTCCTCATGATAAACCGTTCCACGATAAATTCTTCTACGATGAATTGTTCTACGATAAATTGTTCACCATAAACTGATAGTAAATCATAGAGCCGCCATAAAACCAGCCATCGGAAACGGTTATAAGTTTAGAAAGAGATAGCACTTATTATCCGTTTCTAATTGCGTATATTTGTCTCGCTCAAGGATATTTGTTACTAATAAAGTCCAACACTAAAAGAAATTTAATAATCCAATTGGAGTCTGTACGTATACTTGTCAATTACGTCTTAGAAACTTCACCACCAGATTTGGTCAATCGTGTGAGGTTACCCAACTCTGAATAAAGTGAGTAGTAATCCACGATTAAAGTTCTGATAAATGAAACAAAAAATTTAAGACACCTATTTTTACAGCAGAAACCTCTGGCTGGCTTTCTCTTTGTAAGTCACACTGGCTTGATAGTAACATTGCGTAAATCATCGTTGCGCACTGCATCATATACCCTTGGAATTCATTTATGTTTATGTATAGCAGTGTAAACCATAACAGCATCCATTGTGCTATTATTTTTGAGAAACAATTTTATTTATTCCAATAACAGACCGGAAGAGTCAAAACTCAGTTTGTCGTCCTAGTTTTCCAACTCAATATATAGACATACAACAAACGTGTTAAAAATAGCCCGACCACAATAAAAACACCTAGCGGCAATTGACCTACATTACAGGAAGCTATTTAATTTTCCCGTTAAGTTTTCAGCATGGGGTATAAATATAATGTAACCGGAAAAATAAAATTTAAACTCTAAGATTAAAACAACAAAAAGACAACGAAACACAAAAAATACTGAAAAAGCAAAGCTTTTAAGCTCAATCACTTCTCAATGTAAATTCAAGATAAAAAAAAATAAAATTTCGAATGGAAAATGAAAATTTTTCCTCATTTTCCTGCTCCAAGTTACACATTTATTGTTTTGACAAAAAAATTTCCAATTTTTCTACTGTGTACTCATGAAAAATACATGTAGCTGTATATATGTTGAATAAACGAAAACTGAAAAGTAAATAAGAAAATCAAAACAAAAAGAAACTTTTTGAAAAAAGTTTAAAATAAAAGAAAAGTGGAAAACTTTCAAGAACAACAACAAAAGGAAAAATGAAATAAAATACGAAAAAGAAAACTTTCATCCCTTTTTATTGTTTTTATATTATGCTAGGATGTATGCATATTGGGGATGATATTGCCTTGTGTCTCCAATCGGCCCCGTCCCAACAAACATAAAAATAACAGTCAAGTCTTTTATTTTCTTTGAATAAAACAAAAAAAAAATCCTCGTTCTCTGTCGAAAAATGGCAAAACTATATAACAGAAATTCTTTTGTTTTTTAATGAGGTAATCCTTTTCTTGTGTTTCCTTTTGTTTTGTTTTCGAGAAAAATTTATTATAATTTTTTTTTGTTTTAGTTTTCCATGTCGAATTAAATTTCCCATTTGTCTTTCCTGTGTTTGTATGTGTGTGTGTGTGTGTACTATACCTACTTCTATAGGGCAAATGGACCTATTTGTTTTCAGATTTTGGTCTGTGCTCTGTTGTTCTCAAGTTGATTTGAATAGAATTTCAGAAAATATAGAGGTTGGTCCTTATCGAAATGGGAAAAATGATTACGTAAGTGTGTTTGTGTGTGTTAAAATACTGAGAACTGGCCGCATTATTAAGTTCTTTATTGTTATTTGATGAAATTTGATACCCTCTAATATCGAAATTGGTGTTATGTAATTTTTGCCGCACAGTTTGATCCAGGGGCTTAAAGATTCAACATTTTATAAAAATATTTAACATAGCTTTCCGTTTCTTTGCAATCTTGAAGACGTCTTATACTGCATTTATTTATTTTCTGCTTCCCTTTCTACTTTTGCGCTCTTATGGAAGGCTTAGATTATTGTTGTTATATTTTATTTAAGAAGAGTAAGTGGCTTTTGGTGGAGTTACATTTTTACGGTAGAATAAATCATCAACAAGCATTAATTAAGCGTATTTTACGATAAATTAACTTCAAAATATTTTTAAATACGAAAAACTGAGTGAAATATTGGATATATGGAATGAGGTGGGGTTTTGGGTGTCTTGAAATTATTTTTATAAAAATTATTACCATGTATACATATATTCTATAAAAACAAACATAATAAATTTAAATCCGGAATTAAATTTACAAAATCAATAAAAATAATTTTTCGAAAGCATTCAGAACACAAATTTTTGAGATTTTTTTTTTTTAATTATATGCCGCCGTTGCGTTAATTTTGAAATGTAAACATTTATACGATACGAAAATAATTTATGTAGAACATAAATAATTTATTATGTGATTTGATTTATACACAAAATATGAAGTTAAGTAGCAGGGAGGAAGTGGGATCTTCTGAAATTAATTAAATTTTGATTATTGAGTTAATAATTTTACTGAAGACCGACCAAATGGCATAGTGGTTAAAGCTTTGGCGTTTGGATCGGAAGGTACCGCGTTCGAATCCCGATAGGAGCAGGATGCAAAGGGAATTTTCATCATCAAATTACGATTTGTGATGAGAAGGAACACATCTATCTTCCATGCCAGTATAGGCTAGTATGGAGCTATGCAATGTGCAGATGGTAACAAGCCGAACTGCGAAAGAGTTAGGAGTGCTTCGGCCCCAGAAAAGATTGCAAAGAATAAAAACAAAAAAAAAAAAAAAATTTTACTGAATGCAAGGAAATGTGGTATGCCATGCTCAGGCTGAATAAAAACGAATCACTCAACAAGCCCAAAGAGTTTCAGCCTATAACAATAGTTTCATAAAATTTTTGAAAAACTAATAAATAATTTTCTTTCAAATTTCTTCTCTTAGAAATTGAGAGGTGCCCCTTGGCCATTTGTAATTGGCGGAGGCAAAATTTCACTTGTATGCCATTCGACTTCGTTTGGTATAATGCAAAGCGGATTCCAATATGTGTTCCAAATGTGGATCTGGAAAATTGCCAATTTGAATGTAACTAAGCCTGTTTAAATAATAATCCGAAACGATTAAGCTTTAGTTTTAAAGCTACCAAATTATAATTTATTTTAATTTAAATGCGATACAATTCTAAAATTGGTGTATTTTTTAATTTTAATGTTAACACAATGAAAGTTGGAATAATAAGAAAAAAAAGTGTAAAACATATTACTTGTGATAAAGTCGAATCCGAAAATTGTCCTATAGTGAAAGAGCTCAAACGCAGGTGTCACATCGATCGAAAATTTTGGATTTGCTTCGCTTCCTCTCTAAATTGAGTATAAAGTTGCTGCAGTTCGCGTCTGGCACCTACTAAATTAGTGCCGTTGTCGCAGTAAATATGCTGTGGCAGACCTCGTATTGCACTGAACCATTTTAGCGATGAGATGAATAATTCGGTGCTCATATCCGACACAATTTCAATCGTAGTGGCCTTGGTGGCCATACAAACAAATATTACAAGGTAGGCTATATAGGATTTGGCACCTCTGCTTCTGTATGGTTTAAGATTAAATGGACCAGCTAAGTCGATACCGACCTCGATGAATGGTCTAGCTGGTGGATTTCCGACTTGATGCATAGACGTATAATTCGACGTATGACGTTTCTTGTTCTCGGAATGGCGAATCGTTGTTTCAAAAGGGTATGCACCAATTTGTGGCTGGCATGTAAATTTCTGTAATGCATATCCCGGATTATACTTTCGGTGATAATATGATTGTTCGGCAATATTATAGGGTGCTTAGCATCGTGACTAATAACCGCGTTCTCCAAACGTCCTCGCATCCGCAGCAGTCCGTAGTTGTCAATATATGGATAGAAATAGAAAATTTTAGATTTAATCGGTAATAATTTATGGTTTAATAATAAACTAATATCATTTTTAAAACATTCATGTTGGACAAATCGAAACAGGCAATATTCGGCATTTACAACTTCGTCTACGATTTCGGTTTATTTTTCGTGTTTGAAGAATTTTCTTGAATCGGAGAATGTATGCCAAGACACGGGTTAAGGTTCTTATATTTGAATATCTACGGCATAATTTCTCGATAACTTCAAAGGCTTGAGGGATTGATACTAAGTTCGAAATGACTGGTATGCTGTCGTCGTTTGCTCGTATTGGCGAAGCCGGATAGACGAGCGGGTTTTCGTTTAGAAAGTTTGGACCTCGTATCCAAAGGTTATCGGTTACAAATAATTTTGGTGTAACACCTCTTGTAGCTTTGTCGGCTGGGTTCTCGTGGCTCGGTACGAAGTGCCATTGCGTGGGATTAGTATACGACATAATTTCAGCCACTCGGTTTGCTTGAAATGTTTGTAAAGTTTTCGGAGGTTTCGAGAGCCACTGTAAAACAATCGTTGAGTCCGTGTACAAATGAATAGATGCCCTTTTCGATAATTTAAGCGAATCTACTACTAATTTTAGCAATCGTACTAGTAGTGTGGCGCCATTTAGCTCTAATTTCGGTATTGTGAGGGTCTTTATGGGAGCTACTCGCGTTTTGGCTATGACTAGATTAGTTTTAACAGCTCCATTGGGGGAAGTAATCCGCGAGTAAATAATAGCATCTGGGAAATCTCATACGAGTTAACACATCCAACTGTTCACGTACCAACAAATAATTTTCCAAAATATTTGATGGTAATTCTTCGTCCCAGCCAATACCTTCCAACCATAGGGACTGGAATAGAATTTTAAACTCAATCGTAACGGGTGATAAAAGTCCCAGCGGGTCGTATATACGTGAAGTTTCAGACAAATATAACCTCTTGGTAATCTTCGGTTGTGCTACGGGCAATGATACCTTGAAACTGAAATAGTCTTCCAGAGCATTATACTTTATTCCTAATATCGAAATTATTTGTTTATTGTCGGTAATTTCCCATGCTGACATTTCGCGATTTTTCGATGGAATATTTTCTAGTAGTGATGGGTGATTTGCTGACCATTTTCGTATATTAAAACCGCCACAATTGAGCAGTTGTATGATATCGCACTGTAGCCTTATTGCTGAATCCAGACTATGACTGCCACTCAACAAGTCATCCATGTAGAAATCCGCCTTAATAACCTTACTGGCTTCGGGGTAGATCTTCTCGTACTTATCTGCAAGGTAATGCAATGAGGCGGTGGCTAAAAACGGTGCTGGCGATGTACCGTAGGTTACCGTTTTTAAACGGTATTGAGATAATTTCATATTTGGATTTTCTCTCCACAGGATACGATGATAGTCTTTATCTTGATCGGAGATGGAAATCTGTCGGAACATTTTCTCGATGTCCGCAGAAAAAATGTATCGGTGTTTTCGGAACCGTATTAGAAGGTTGACTAAGTTGTCTTGCACGGTCGGACCGACCATTAGATTATCATTTAAAGAATAACCGTTGCTAGATTTCGCCGAAGCATCAAAAACTACGCGAACTTTTGTGGTAGAACTGGAATCCTTTACAACCGGATGATGAAGTAAATAACATATCTGATTATTAGGCTTTAAAAATTCATCGTCCGGGATCAATCCCATATGATTTAGTTTAAGGTATTCCTGCATAAAATTAACATATGGCTTTCTCATATCTTCATCACGAACCAATCTTCTCTCTAAATTTTGATATATTCGTAGGGCTTGCGTAAAGGACGCCCGAATTCCGGGAGGATCATCCTTGAACGGTAATTGGACGACTATCTTATTCTTGATTTCCGATTCATCTAGTTTGGTAGTTGCATTAAAGAACTTAACACAATTTCGTTCTTCGGCCGTCAATGTTTTGGGTGATAGCACTTCTTCTGTTCGCCAAAATCTCTCGATAGCTACCTCTAATCGTTGAAGAGTTTCAGAATCAACATGAAAGCAGGTTTTACTGGTGTTAGAAACAGGTTGTTCAATGTCGGAGATAATTCCCCCAACTAACCATCCGAGTTTAGAATTCTGTACATAGGGATAATCTGGCTTAGGCTGGAATTTGCCGTCTAACAAAATCTCAAAAAAGGTTTCACATCCCAACAGCAACTCCACATCTGCAGCGATGTAATATTCTGGATCGGCTAACGGTCTATCGGCCTCGAATTTTAACAATGTTTTATCGAAGGATTCGTGTGGTAACCTTGACGATATTGATGGCAGGATATAGGCTTCAACATTCAGGCAAAACGATGGATTGATTGAAGATCGTGGTTTAATCCCGGATTTACCCCTGGAGATACATGATCGCGATTGATTAATTGAACTAATTGTAATATCCGACTTTAAACGCGGAATTTTTAATCGGCTTATAAGACCTTCCGTAATAAAATTGTGCGTCGACCCCGAATACAACAGCGCTCGACATTTTGTCCAATTTCCATATTTATCCTGTATGTCCAATTTTGCGGTAGGTAGAATAGGGATATTACCTTTAATCGAACTGGTATCTTCTACTGGATCCTTAATTGGCACTGGTTTCGCTGGATATCGACACATCGGTACTGCTAACAACGCGGTAGCTGGTACGAACCATTATTACTGGAAGTTGGCTGAACGGTATTTTGATTAACGTTCACATACGTATTCGGTGATCCATTATTATTCTTTGAACCCTCGGTTACTTGTGGAGTATGGATGTAATGCAGCAAAGTATTATGCCGTTTGGTACATTTTTGGCAATGCCTTCTGCTTTTACAGCTCGTAACTGGGTGTCGATCAGTAAAGCAGTTAAAACAACGGAATTTAGGGCACTCATATAATATAATGGCACGGAATTTAGGGCACTCATATAATCTATGTGCTTCATTTTTCCAGAGCGGACAGGGCGGTAACGGTATAGTGGTATAATATGAATTCATTGGTGTTGGTGATTTGGGTGTAGTAAATCGTTTGGTTGTAGGCTCAGCTAGTGAATTCATTCTCTTAGATAGGAATTCCAACGATTGATGAATATCGTTGGATAATCGGTTTCAGCTGATTCGTATTTCCATAGCTGTCTTGTATCATCGTCCAATTTTTCGGCTGCCAAGAGGATTAACCACGGATCGCGATGAGTTGCTGGATCTCCGAGGGCCTTTACACCCCGAATAGTCTCATCTAAGGTATCGTGAAGCTTAGTGATATTTACGGCTGACGGTTTACTAAACTTTGGCGACAAAAGAAATTCGCGAATATAACTTTCCACTATAGTCCTCTTTCTATCGTATTTTTTGACTAATCGTTTTAAAGCTTCAAAGTAGCTAGCATCGTCTACCCGGAAATGGCAAACAGTTGTATATGCGGCTCCGTGTAATTGGCCTAGGAGATATTTAAACTTCTGGGCAGATGATAAGTTTGTATTCTCGTGGACCGTGGATAGGTAAATATCATAAAATGATTGCCATTGTTTCAGATTCGTGAAAGTGATCCGTCGAAAGTTGGGAGATTCAGCCTAGGTAATTTGAAATCGGATCGAAAATTAATCTGGGTGGTATTCAAAGATGCATCTGCATCATCGCGAGGAATCGGTATTGCGGCCTTAGTCGAAAGTTGTCGTATAAGCACTTGTATTTTTGCAACGATTGAGTAATACGCTTCGTCGAAAATATCTAAATCCGAATTCGAATCTGCATCTAAGTTAAATATTTGATCCTCGACTGAAACAAATTGATTGTACATTTCATTCACTTTAGATAAACGAATCGACAGTTCGTCATAAGTAGCATTTTCGCCTTTCGTATTCACAAAATTGGAAATCTTCGTTAACTGACCCTTGATCACTCCTTTACGCTTAACTAATGCTTAACTAATGCTTGATTTGGCCGAATGACAACTCTCAACGTTCGTATGTGTTTCGAAAATTCGTGATAGCAGCGGGCAATATGGTACAATGAATTCATTTCCGATCTCAATCTCTTGATTTCGAACTTTAACTTTGATAGTTCGACCATTATCTTCTTTTGAACGCCGACGATAAACTGGATATCCTTCGTTCCCTGTGACTGTTTCAGCAACTAACGGTCGCGGATATCGTTTTGTGCACTTTCCATCAGCCATCCAAGGCGATAATGGATTTAATGCACCGCACCGTCCATGCACCATCTGTGTCGTCACAATGTCGTGTAGATGGGGATCAGTGACTGGATCAGGAATTTCAGCTGATATGATGTCATCCACTTCATTTGAATGTAATTTGTTCAGCAATCAAATTAGGATATGAGCATGCGGTAGTCCACGCTTCTGCCATTCCACCGAGTACATATAACAACGTGTGTCACCAAAAATTCGATACTTAGTAAGCACATCCATCATAACCTTGAGTTTTTGCTGAAATACTCTATCGATTATGTCATGGCGATCTAGCGGTTTTTGGCCCGGGTCCAACTCACGTTCAATTTCCGTCCACTTCGGATTACATGTGAACGTAATGAATAAATCCGGAGTTCCATAATTTCGCACGTACGTCATAGCGTCTTGAGCGTATTCGTGCATGTGTCGTGGGCTTCCGATATAAGATGATGGGAGAATCGTCAGGCGTCCAATATTCTGAACATTACCATCTGAATGAATAGCATCACGCAAGTGTATATAGTCCTCAGATCGTAGCTTTGCCTGATTGAATCGGATGAACGCGAAACGTTCGGTCTCGATTTTGACATACATGTCGACAGCGAATTGCTGGAATAGCCGACGGCACTTCAGAATGACATTCTCCTCATGTGTACGAATCATCATACGATACGCATAGTAATTCATTGCGCTTAGATTTTTGTTCGTTGATACGCCTGAAAATGCAAAATTAAATGGATTGTTAATGGAAACCAATAATAGCAATAATTAGTGTGTGAATATTGTACCTGTAATTGGATCGACCATTTTCAACGTGATGTCGTATCCGTCTTGCCCTTGCCAATAAATGATTGGATATTGTAACGCATCGTACAAACGATGTGTCTCGTTTACACGATGCATGATATTGCTTCTTCGCTGAACGACAATGTCTCGTGATTTAGTTGGATCGCCAACAATAATTGCAGCAACATCATCAACGGTGGGTGCATTGAATCTTCGCACATGTTCACCTGTTGGGGTACGATCCGCTCTTATGACAAATTTGTGCGTATCCGACGGCATTCGTTCCAATGCTGTTTTGAACATACTAACCAACTGTTCAATAATTCGTCTCTTTAACTGTTGTGTTCGGCTCATCTGGTGTTGGCACCATTGAACCATGCAAATGATATATTTGTCCTTGAATCTGTAATTGCAAACAATCATTAGTTAAAGAATACGGTGTGACTTCTGATCGTGTGATGGTGCAGTGTGTGGTGTATGTGTAGTTGTTATGTGTTGCAATTGATTGTGTTGGTGTGATTGATTGGTGTGAGTGATTGGTTGTGTGTGTTGTATCTTTTAACTTGCAAGTCGGCATGAAGCCGCCTTCTCGAATGATATTAGCTCCAAAGGAAGTCATGCGAAAGCAGTTATTGTATTCAAGGATGCGTTGAAGAAAATGGTTGGAATCGGGATCACTTCCATCGAACAATGGTTTCAGTGGCTGTGGTGGTGTAAGTAATGGATCCAGTTTGACTTTTCCACTTGCGCAGCACAGTCCACCCGTTTCTCTTTTGAACTTTAACGCATTGCAATATCGACATACAGTCGTCATTGGTCCAATATCTAAATTGTCATCATCACTGTAGTTCGCAGTGGGATCATATTGGAATGCCAAGCGATTGGATGATGCCAATGATCTTCGTGTGCTCACACGTTGTCTCAATCGGGCATTTTCTCTTATTATATTTTGTCTTTCTTCGCTTAAGTTCCGTGAATACACTTTTTGCTGGCTTGCATGTCTTGTGCGGCGGCCGATGTTCGCACGTCGTACTCTAAGCATTTTGGACTATGGACAGACTATTTATTTAATTTAACCTCAAATGCACGATCCACATAATTTACACAGTTCAACTTACCACCTTAAGAACAAATGCCTGCTGTTGAAATTGAATAAAAATTTGCACAATACGCGTGATTGATTTGATGGTTACCAATTGAACTGTTAGGAAACGAATAACTTTAACCTCAATTTCACAATTTCACAGTGAACACAATACCGGTTTTAAGTTAGCGTATGAAAGAACGTGCGCATAATAAATGTCACATGAAATTAACTGAGCAGAGTACAATGAGTAGCTGTCAAACAATGTAACACGCACCGGCGCCATCTGCTTAAAATGAAACGTCCTTACACACCACGTACTGGCGCCATCTGCTCCACCACCATGCAAAACCATATTGGTTTGTAGTACATGCTATGTATCAGAGATGGCGCTGTATGTGGAAAAAATGATTTTCCCTGTTTTCCTGCTTTTCTGTTGAAATTTTTCTTGAATTTTGTTTGCTATAAACCTCACAGAGCCCGAGACCTTTCCAACGAATGCAAAACCGTGGAAATCGGTTCGTGCGTTCTGGAGTTATAGCGTCAGGAAGGAAAACCCGACTTATTTTTATATTCTAGAAGATAAATTATAAATATAAATAAATTGTCATCTAATTTATGGAGTGATAAGAAAGGACGTAATCAACTAAAACTAATTCTGCTGAAGAAGCTTGTATATCTTCTTTAAACGATGTCCTTAAACCAAGCAGAACGGCAGGTAAGATTTCTGTCCAGTCTGCCCTATTGTGACACATTAATGCTGCTTTAAGTGATCTATGCCATCTCTCAATCATACCATTTGATTGAGGATGATAGCTGGTAGTTCTTTTACGTTGAATCCTAATCCTCATAATCCTCAAATTGTCTACCTTGATCAGTAACTATAACTTTAGGTACACCAAATCTAGCAATCCATCCTGAATATACCGCAAAAGCAACTGTTGCTGCAGTAATATCTGCCGTAGGAATAGCTTCCGCCCAACGAGTGTACCTATCAATCATCGTCACCACATATTGTTGACCATGAGGAATTGGTAATGGCCCTACAATATCTAAATGGATTTCTGAAAACCTTTCTTCCGTACTTGGATAAGAACCGATTTCCGATTTAGTATGCCTATATACTTTCGATTTTTGGCATTCAATACAATTTTGTGCCATCAATTTTACATCCCTTTTAATAGAAGGCCAAATCACGTGACTTAATGGTGCTGATGGTGCTGAAATAATTGGATGTACTAAAATGGATGCTTCACACAATTTTGCTTTACTTGTCTCAAAAGCTTGAATTGCTTCTTCTGTCCATTGCACTGGCACTTTACTCTTTTTTTATAACCCTTTAAATAGTTATTCAAAACAATTTGATCACTGGCTGCATTTGGTATAAAACGTCTATAAAAATTAAGCATTCCTAAGAATCTTTTAAGTTGTTGTACATTTAAGGGTAAGGCAAACTCTTTTATAAATTTACTCGATCAGGATTCGGTAAAATACCCTTAAGAGTAATTAAATGACCTAAAAATATACCTCAGCTTGAGCAAACACACATTTATCTTGATTAATAATTAATCCGTAAGTTCTTAAACGATTAAAAACTTAAACAGAAAAACAAATAAACAAAACAATATGAGACACCCTGTAAAACCTGATGCATAAGTCGCTGAAATGTTTGGGCTGCATTGCGAAAACCAAACGTCATACGAACAAACTCGAAAAGGCCAAAAGGAGTTGCTATTGCTGTTTTTTGAATATCATTAGCAAATCTATAGTCGAAAAAATCATGCATCCTTCTAACTGAAATGAAAAATCCTGTAAATGTGGAATAGGATATGCATCCGGAATAGTAACATTATTCAAAGCTCGGTAGTCACCACATGGCCGCCAATCTCCATTCATTTTTGGAACCATGTGAAGTGGACTGGCCCAAGGACTACAACTTGGTCTGCATATACCCTGTTTAACCATCTCTTCAAAATTCTCTTTAGCTATCTTAAACCTATCCGGAGCTAACCTTCTTGCTCGACAAGAAATAGGTGGTCCTTTAGTTTCTATAAAATGCATGATATTATGGGAACTAAAAATCCTGAATTTTGAGTAATATCAAGAAATTGTACTAACAATTGTTGAAAATCTTGATCTATACTCGGCTTGACTACTAAAGATAATGATGGTAAATTTGTCTTCGTAATTTGACCTATCGACGAAACTGTTGTCAATGGATCAATTAATTTTCCTTGTTTAATATCTACTAATAAACCTGTTGCGTTAAGAAAATCTGAACCCAAAATAGGTATGGTATGGTGACATCAGCGATTATAAAATAACAGGTAAATTCCCTACGAAGACCTAAATTTAATGTTAATTACTGTCTACCGTAGGTGTCATTTGCTGCATACCAACCATTTGCTGCTCCCGTGTCTATTAAAAACCTAATATTTCGTTTTTTTTCTAGAATGAGAAGACGGTTAGATGTATGTACCTCATCCAGACACACCGTTGAATGCTGATGAGTTTTTAGTTTCACGAGCTGTGTGCATTGTGAACATTTCTGTGCCTTGTCGCCGAATTTAAAGTGATAATAACATTTATCACGCTGCTTGGAACTATCTCTGGACTTCGACCGAGAATAAGATGAAGATGGACGATCATAATTACGACGATTTTGATCTTGAGAATTCGTTTTCCTTGTTTAATATCTACTAATAAACCTGTTGCGTTAAGAAAATCTGAACCCAAAATAGGTATGGTATGGTGACATCAGCGATTATAAAATAACAGGTAAATTCCCTACGAAGACCTAAATTTAATGTTAATTACTGTCTACCGTAGGTGTCATTTGCTGCATACCAACCATTTGCTGCTCCCGTGTCTATTAAAAACCTAATATTTCGTTTTTTTTCTAGAATGAGAAGACGGTTAGATGTATGTACCTCATCCAGACACACCGTTGAATGCTGATGAGTTTTTAGTTTCACGAGCTGTGTGCATTGTGAACATTTCTGTGCCTTGTCGCCGAATTTAAAGTGATAATAACATTTATCACGCTGCTTGGAACTATCTCTGGACTTCGACCGAGAATAAGATGAAGATGGACGATCATAATTACGACGATTTTGATCTTGAGAATTCGTTTGTCTCAAAATCCCAGCTACTTCCGTCAAAATTTCAGTCTTGAATGACTGTAAAATGCTGTGAATCTCCGAATTTCTTGTTTTTTCTTTAGCTGTTTCAAATAATACTGGGTTAACTGTAGTCTCTGCAATTTGACTATTTGTATTGCACAACGTTTCCACAAGGTCGTCAGCTCTTTTAGCTAACGTATTAATATCAATATCCTGTTCAAAAGGTGTCAATACTAGTTGAATTTGCGACGGTAATCTTTGCATCCACAACCGTTTAATGGAGGTTGCGGAAAAACCAGAAGCATTAATCTGAAACTCCTCCAACTATTGTGAAGATTTTTTATCTCCAAGCGACAAACCATGTACAATTTTATTCAATCTTCTCCGATTCTCCTAAACCTCTAATCACTTCTTGTTTAAACACCGTGTATGGAGTAAGACCTTTGTCCCTAGTAATCAGATGAGCAAATTGATTGTGCAAACGTGCGTCTAAGGCACTAACTGCATGTGCATATTTGGCTTTCTCTGTTTTAATACGTGCGATCGAAAATTGTTGCTCTATAATGGCAATCCAAGTTTCAGGATTTTGTGAGAATAATGGTTGTGGTGCCTTAAATGACACCTGAGCCACTTGAGTCGTTCTAGAACCCGATACAAAACCAGACAATAAATCTCTACTCTTTTCCGGGGAGCGAGGGGTCGGTTTAGCTTATGTCACGTATATGAAGTTATCCCAGTAGTTTAATCTTGAGGTATTGGCAGCAATAAGCGCGATCCAGTGAAACGTGGTTTGGTAGCAATCAAGACGTTTCAATGAAGCGCGCTCCGCCAGTTGATTCCCTGCTGGTTCTTAGCACTGGCTATTATTTGGTACTGGATACTTGTGCTTCTTAATCACTTAGATAATACCAAACAAAGTTTTTAACTTTTACAATTTGTAGATTTATTTCACAATATAACATTAACAATCGAATGTTATATTGTTCGAAATCTCAAAAATAAGTGATCGAGATGATAAATTTTTACAACAAACAAAATATATTACAGGGTGTTTTTAAATATAATTGTGGGTAGTTAATTGTAAAACTTTGAATATAATTAACATTTAAGAAACTATGTTTTATTACGTCTTAAAAATAATCAACTTTCTCTCATCAAAGTTCTCTCACCCAGCGGGGCAGCCGGAACCAATCCCACGATGTCTGCATTCTCCGCGAAACACGGTTTGAGGCGATCGAGAGATACCACGCTTGACCTGCCATTTACGTTAATAGTGAAGAACTTAACTCCTCTTTTTTAAGAACTTTAAATGGTTCTGAATAAGGTGGCTGCAAAGATTTCCTTACAAAATCCGACCTTAAAAACACATGTGAACTCGTTGAAAGTTCTCTGCTTACGAAAGTTTTTAAGTTGGAGTGCCTGGTGGCCGGAGACGGTCTTATCTCATCGAAATGTTTTTTAAGATTATTGGCAAAATCTGTCTGATGAATTTTATCTGTCGAAAAAGAATTTAGAAATTGACCAGGCACCCTCAACGTATTTCCGTAAACAAGTTCAGTAGGGGAATTTTTAAGTTCCTCACTATGCAACGTGCGTAAACCTAACAGTACGGTTGGCAAGAACATTACCTAATCAGTTCGTTCGTGGCACATGATTGCCGTCTTTAACGTTCTGTGCCATTTCTCAATCATACCGTTGGACTTTGGGTTATAAGAAGTCGTTCTTACTCGTCTGAATCCGATTAACGCTGGCAATTCATGAAAAAGACAAGACTCAAACTGCGAACCTTGGTCGGCGAATACGGAGTTTGGTACTCCGAAGCGTGAAATCTATGTGGAGTATACCGCAGAAGCGACAGTAGCTGCAGTAATATCAGGAACTGGAATTGCTTCACCCCACCTTGTATATGATAACCAATGATGTCTAAGTGAATTTCTGAGAAGCGTTGCGAAGTTAATTGACAAGATCCAAGAGGTGAAATGGAGTGTCTTGGAATTTTGGATTTCTGACAAGCTAAACAAGATTATGCCATAGTTTTTCGTCAATAATTTAATTGTTGCTTTAATTCCAGGGTGTGAAAGATTATGAAAGGCTTCAAAAACATTTTTCTAAAATTCAATTGGAATAAAAGGTCTTTGGTTAGCTGTCGAAATATCGCAATATAGTTTTGCTAGAGTTAAAACTCAACGGAACTTGGACAAACTTTAAAGTTAAATTATCGCGCATAAAGATCAGCTCGAGATCATTGACTTGGGCACCCGCAATTTGCATAATCTATACTTTCAGGAATAGAAATTAGATTAATGCGGGAAAGTGTATCTGCGACGATATTATCTATGCCTGAAATGTGTTGGATGTCGGTTGTGAACTGTCCGATGAAATCCAAATGTCGGAATTGGCGCGATGATGCCTGTTCCGAATTCTGACAAAAAGCGTAGACAAGTGGTTTATGATCCGTAAACAACGTAAACTGTCGTCCTTCCAAAAGATATCTAAAATGTTTGATCTGGCATCAGATCGCTGCTAACAACTCTCTGTCATAAGTACTATATCTTTGTTGCGTTTCATTAAGACGAACCGAGAAACAGCTGAGTGGTTGCCAAATATCGCCGATATACTGTTGAACCACTGCACCGATAGCTGTGTCCGAAGCGTCTACCATGATAGCGATTTTAGCCGTAGACGAAGGATGTGCAAGAAGAGTAGCTTTACACAACTTCTCCTTACAATTGTCGAAGGCATCAATGGACTCTGCATGCCATTTGCATTAACGAAATGTCCTAAGAATTTAACTTTCAGATGAAGCGAAGGCACATTTTCCAGGATTGATTATTAAACCGTTGTCTGATAATTTTTGGAAAACTAATTCGAGATGCGCGTGATGTTCCTCGATAGTTTTAGACGCTATCAGAATATCATCTAGATAGATGATCCAATCGGACCAATCGGAAACAGAGATGTCGTTGGATCTAGAAGACGATGTTTGCCAAGAACAACTACCAATCCAGTACTTTTAAGGAAGCCAGCTCCGACAATGGGCAGCGAAACATCTGTCACTATATATTCCCCTTTGAAATTTCGCCGTAACCCAAAATCTAAATTTAGAATTTTTGTCCCATATGCTTTAATTGGCGTTCCATTCGCAGCGAATAATTTGGAAGTAGTTAAGGCCTGCCGAATGCGACAAATTTTGAGTGGAACAACCGAAACGTCAGCACATTGGAATCATGTATTAATAGACGACTGGTAGTAGGTTCATCAGTGACGGTCGTCACGTCCTGACGTTAGGTCAGACCTGACGTTTAGGTGTGGTTCACATTCAACGTCGGCCCTTAAAATTTAACCACCCTTTATATTTTGATATACATAAACTTAGAAAAATAAATTTACGAAAAATATAAAGTGTATAATTAACATGCAAGAAATTACACATCTATGACCCCCCGTCGGAGTGCAAAACTTATGGGTCGACTCATCTTCCATGCCAGTATTATAGGCTGGCATGGAGCTATGCAATGTCCAGATGGTGACAAAATCGGTCCTATAACCGCACGTCCTCGAACTGGTCGACACTGGCGTAAAAGTAAGGACGGAAAAGGCAAACCGCGAAAGAGTTGGGAGAGCCTTGGCTCCAGAACAAATTGCAGAGATAACAAAAAAAAAACTTTAAAATTACCTTAAAGTTTCCTAGCTTTAGTGACCTCCAAGGCAATCGTTCTATTCCGCGGAACGAGCCGATGCGGTGTATACATATTTTGACTAGGACAAATCTTTCATGTATTGTTTACTTTAGTTTCTCGTAATGCCTGCTTTTACGGTAGATATACATTTGACTTTAAGGTATTGCGTGCTCACATTTACTATATTTACGGGAATTACTATTTACATCTAAATTACCCGAAAGCCCTCCAAATCTAATACACTGAAACGATAAATTACATTATATCGGTAAGTTTATAACATTTGATAAACTTTTCAACCCTTAGAAATCTCCCCAAAAATCGATTATGTAACATAAAAAAGCAACGAGAACGATAAAAAGGAAAAAGTTGGTATCCATCACCCCCTTATTTGCATAAAATTCAATCAATAATATTTTATTTATTTTTAATTTTCATAAATAAATGAATTTTCTGCCGATTAGATAACGAGAATTTTTTTTGTGATTTAGGTTCTGGGCGACTTGGAGCAGTATGAGAAAGAAAATATATTTAAAAAAAAAAATAAATAAATTTGATTGGAAAATCAGAATTTACGATACAATATTTCATCGTTACGAAAATATAACGAACATTTCTTCAATCACTGTGTATTCTGAGCACCATTACGAGATTGTATAGACCGAGGGCAAAGAGTTTATGTTCGTATAGACAGAATATTGTATCTAATATTATATTCTAGAATATCTTTAAGTGCTTTGCAATATACGAGTACCCGTATGTAATGAATTCCATGTCTCTTTTGATATTCAATAAGCTGGTAGTTTTCTTGTACCTCTGCGCGTCGTTTCAGATCCGTTGAATAATTCATATCCATTATGCACTGCAAATACTTATTTTAAACATTATTTGTAATTCACTCTCTACATTTATATGCAGCCGTACATTACAATACGAGCACCTATTCTTCGTCCCACAATCCCATTCTTATGTCAAAACAATGAACCCGATGGAGCAAACAGTGTAATTGAATGAGATTTTCTTTAGAGTTGCCTATTTTAAAATCGTACAAAGTATGTAGAAAAACGGAATCCAAAAATCTAGGAGACGAATATTGCTGTTAGATATTCCTTTTATAAAAAAGTGGAGCACCTCGTAATAAAAAGAATAAGATTTATTTCTTAATACCATCAAGTGGAAAATGATTTTTCATTTTTGTTTTCAGTTTGTATGTGTATTCATATAGGTTCGGTCTATATCTTGTTGATGTAATGGTTACTTCTGTTCGATATATGAAGAAGGATGGTTTATCATCTGTATGCAGACAATGGCATTGTTTTGCGATATCTCTTTGTTGTTACTAGATTATTCCTAGAGCTTTTGTCTTGAAGTCATGTAGTTTGGAAAAGTTTTTTGTGGTCTGTTTATATACGGAGCAAAGTTATAGTGGATAAAATTGATGGTGTCTCAAAACTATATATTATTTTGTTTACGACTGTTGTCGCAGTTTGCTGGGAGTTGAATATTTTACAATTTGGTGAGTGCCTCTGCAGAAAGTAGATTCGAAAACATTGTCGATTGCTGATTCAATTGATAATTCATGATGTTAATATTTAATTATGTAGTTTTGGTTTCAATGTACTTGTAGAAAGTAACAAAAGTTAAACCAGCACTCCATAATCATTGACGTGATAATAACGTTAAAAGAAAATCAGAAAAACTTTATTTGGCATTACTAGTAATACATTAGTATGGACTCGGTCAAAAGAGTCCTTCTAAGTTTGAAAGCGAAATTTGAAAATGAGTGGTAAGTGGTTGAGCTGAACTTCGAATATATTTAATTTTAAGAAGGCAACCTAAAGTTAAACAATTTTATCTACCAGCGATGTCTGCAAAGTTAGAATTCCAATATCATAGCAGTGTTCAATGTCATCCCGAAAAATCCTGACGCTATCACTATTCTTTTATATATCATCCCGGAAAAAATTTCGCTATCGTGACACATTTTCATATCAGCATGAAAAAAAATCTGTCGCAACAGGTTTTTACCGAGTCATCCCGGGAAAAAATATGTCACGATAATTCACGGCATAAAAACTAAATAATAAGTGCCAAATTAAAAAATTCATAACTATACAAAAAGCATTAGCGTTTTGTAAAAATTCAAGAAACACATGTTAATGCGGCTAACAAAGTACGAAAAAAATTAAATTATAGCCGTTGGTCAGATATAGTGCCCTGAAGTTGATCTAGATATCAATTAACGAGTACAGATTTATGCACTTTTCGTAGATAATGAAACCACCTTTGAAATAGCAAAATACGAAAAAAATTCGATAAGCCGTTTAATGCTCGTTAATCGATATCTAGGTCAACTTCAGGACACTCCTAGCAAACGGCTAACAGATTTTTTTCTTATTTTGCTATTTCACAGGAGGTTTCATTATCTACGAAAAGCGCATAAAGCCGTGCTCCTTAATCGATATCTAAGTCAACATCAAGACACTACGCCTCACAAACGGCTAACAGTATTTTTTTTGAATCTCCATTTCAAAAGTGGTTTCATTATCTACGAAAAGCACATTAAGCCGTGTCGTTAATCGATATCTAAGTCAACTTCAAGACACTATGCCTCACAAACGGCTAACAGAGTTTTTTTGAATCTCCATTTCAAAAGTGGTTTCATTATCTACGAAAAGCGCATTAAGCTATGCTCGTTAATCAATATCTTGGTCGACTTCATGACACTATGCCTCACAAACGGCTAACAGAATTTCTTTTGAATCTCCATTTCAAAAGTGGTTTCATTATCTACGAAAAGCACATTAAGCCGTGTCGTTAATCGATATCTAAGTCAACTTCAGGCCACTATGCCTCACAAACGGCTAACAGAATTTTTTTGAATCTCCATTTCAAAAGTGATTTCATTATCTACGAAAAGCGCATAAAGCCGTGCTCCTTAATCGATATCTAAGTCAACTTCAAGACACTACGCCTCACAAACGGCTAACAGTATTTTTTTTGAATCTCCATTTCAAAGGAGGTTTCATTATCTACGAAAAGCGCATAAAGCCGTGCTCGTTAATCAATGTCTTAGTCAACTTCAAGACACTATGCCTCACAAACGGCTAACAGAATTTCTTTTGAATCTCCATTTCAAAAGTGGTTTCATTATCTACGAAAAGCGCATAAAGCCGTGCTCGTTAATCAATATCTAGGTCAACTTCAGGACACTATATCTGACAAACAGCTAGCTGAGTTTTTTTTGAATCTCCATTTCAAAAGTGGTTTCATTATCTACGAAAAGCGCATTAAGCCGTGCTCGTTAATCGATATCTAAGTCAACTTCAAGACACTATGCCTCACAAACGGCCAACAGAATTGTTTTGAATCTCCATTTCAATAGTGGTTTCATTATCTACGAAAAGCGCATTAAGCCGTGTCGTTAATCGATATCTAAGTCAACTTCAAGACACTATGCCTCACAAACGGCTAACAGATTTTTTTTTGATTCTCCATTTCAAAGGTGGCTTGATTATCTACGAAAAGCTCATAAAGCCGTGCTCGTTAATCAATGTCTTAGTCAACTTCAAGACACTATGCCTCACAAACGGCTAACAGAATTTCTTTTGAATCTCCATTTCAAAGGTGGTTTCATTATCTACGAAAAGCGGATAAAGCCGTGCTCGTTAATCGATATCTAAGTCAACTTCAAGACACTATGCCTCACAAACGGCTAACAGAATTTCTTTTGAATCTCCATTTCAAAAGTGGTTTCATTATCTACGAAAAGCGCATAAAGCCGTGCTCGTTAATCAATGTCTTAGTCAACTTCAAGACACTATGCCTCACAAACGGCTAACAGAATTTCTTTTGAATCTCCATTTCAAAAGTGGTTTCATTATCTACGAAAAGCGCATAAAGCCGTGCTCGTTAATCAATATCTAGGTCAACTTCAGGACACTATATCTGACAAACAGCTAGCTGAGTTTTTTTTGAATCTCCATTTCAAAAGTGGTTTCATTATCTACGAAAAGCGCATTAAGCCGTGCTCGTTAATCGATATCTAAGTCAACTTCAAGACACTATGCCTCACAAACGGCCAACAGAATTGTTTTGAATCTCCATTTCAATAGTGGTTTCATTATCTACGAAAAGCGCATTAAGCCGTGTCGTTAATCGATATCTAAGTCAACTTCAAGACACTATGCCTCACAAACGGCTAACAGAATTTTTTTGAATCTCCATTTCAAAGGTCTTTTCATTATCTACGAAAAGCGCATAAAGCCGTGCTCCTTAATCGATATCTAGGTCAACTTCAAAACACTATGCCTCACAAACGGCTAACAGAATTTTTTTGAATCTTCATGTAGGAGCCGCAGGGGTATAAAATTGTACTTTTTCGTCTGTGCACCAACTGATTACATTTGCTTTTGTTGCACGGTTTAGGTATTCCGCGTATGATCCAGTTAGTACCCGTTTAGCCCCCACTAAGTTTGTGCCGTTGTCACAATATATATATCGGTAGGGATTCCTTGAATGGCGGAAAATCGCTTTAAGGCTGCTAGGAAACTGTCGGTGCTCATATCCATGACTAAATTTAGGGTTGTTGTCTTTGTTGAAATACTGATGAAAATGACTATGTAGGATTTGTAGGTTTTACTTCTTCGGGAGCGACGTGTTTTAAGGGTGAATGGACCAGCCAGGTCGATGCCAGTTTGTAAGAATGCTCAAGCGGTGGGGACTACTCAGCTAGGTGGTTGTTGACCCATAAGCTGTTGCTGACCCTCAGCCCGACGTCGCTGACAAATGGCGCAATGCAGAATAACGCGTTTTATTTTGTCGTTTGAAGTGATAGAAATCAGAAGAAAATATTTATAAAGCAGCATACTGAAATTTAAAAAACAGCCGCAACGAGTTTTGTAACATTTTTTTGTAAGTTTCGATTTAATAATCTAGTAGCCTAGAAGACAAGTAGTCACACCGCATGAAGTGTTGCGACTAAGAGAATAAGGGTGTTGAGCTCAAATTTAGGTCGACACTACTGGAACTCGTTGCCACCAAGTTGGGAAAGCAATAATAATGTATAGTACTGTAAAATATCCTATAAAGCTATAGACTAAAGACAGCAGACGTTTGCTAATCGTCGGCGTTTAAGAAAATATGAGTTTTACATTTTGAAAAAGTTTACTGAGTTTAGTACTAATTATCCCACAGTTCGAGACGCAACGAATAAATTATTGAAGACATATTCATCGAAGGGGTCCCACTCATATTTTAAAAGCTGCAATGGCCTATAATAACTCGGCCGATAATGCCTTGTAATGAAAGTGCAAAACCAGTAAATTACTCAAATCCAATTTCGATGGACATATTGATATCGTCCTGTACAAAAGACCACAATATCCTCACCAGTTAAAACCAAATAAAACATTGTCGTTTACTTAAGAATATAAATGGATAAAAGGACAATTCTGATTAAAACCAATGTTATTTATTTCCTTTTTATCAAAAAAATACATAACAAGGATTCAGGATATGAATTATAGAATTTTAATAAATATAAATCTATTAAGGAATATGTTACAAAGCATAAATTTTATGTTTTCTATATACATATTTCGTTTCTCATATATTGTGTCATTGTAACATATAAATAAAAGAATGATACGCATATGGTTCAATGAATTCTTGAAAAACATCGTACACCATTGAGAAGAACGTAAACATGAATCTTTTCGAGAACACAATAATATCCTTTATTCCATATTAACAACCTAAATAGTATGTGTGTGTGTGTGTGTGTGTGTGTATTGTTGAGCATAAACACAATGAATCATTTACCCATCCTTGTTCAGAGCCAACACATCGGATCGAGATTTTTCGTTTAAAATCTCCTCACACTCCTCAAATGTGTTTTGTAACTCTTTAGCATTATTGCTACTACGTATGGTACCTGTCGTACATATGCATATGCATATACAAGTAGTTTAAATGGGTTACATGCACATATGTGTCTCTGTGCCTGCAGATGACTCCGTATATCGAGTTAAAAACAAATAAATTTTCATTGAATTTTAAACAATACGACAATAATTCGAGAGCGAACAAAAACAGGAAATTCAACAGAAAATGGGGAAAACCTCTGTACCTACCTACTCTACACATGTACGTACTCGTATAACGTATGGCATAAATGGTTTTAAATTAAATATGTCAAAGTTTCTTTTTTTTTGTTATCATTTTATGATAATACGAATGTGATAAATTTTTGTTCCGCCAGTATATTGGTCTATGTAGCAATATGTGATAATAAAAATTATAAGGATTGTTTACAAATAAAAAAAAATATATTTTGTAAACGGATAATGTAATTTATTCAGACATTTCTGTTTTGCTTTTTGCCGTGTTCCAGGATGCTGTTGCGCTGAATTTATAATATTGTTTTGAATTTTAGATGCCCAAATTTGCCTATTTACATAACGCTGGTATAATATTTGCGGTAACTGTGGTGTGAAGTGTGGTGAGCAGTAACTGCGGAATTGAAGAGAACCTGTCTCAAGTGGGCGTTAAATATAAATTTTGTACAAAAATTTTATCACCTGCAATTTTCTGATAAATAAACAACAAGCAAAATTCAGGAGAATCAGAAAAGTGACTTTTGGAATCCGTCTAGAGCTGAATCTCTTGAAAGCTGCAATGAATGCCTCAGTAGTAAGATCTGTTACTACCTCTATGTGAATTGCGTTGGTAGCAAGGCAGATGAAAATCGCTATATAGCCTTTATAAGTTTTATATCCTCTACTTCTGCTAGTTTTTAACTGTAGTTGTTTAAACATAGTAAACATGCACCAATGATAGGTTAAAACATCGTAGCCGTTAACATATTTTATGAATAAGGAAATAATAGATCTTATTTCTATAACACCAAAACCACGACAATTGTAAACACAATTTTGTGGGAATTATCATAAGTGCTGAACAAGCGCATTACTGTACAATTTTGTGTGAATTAACATAAGTGCAGAGCAAGTGCATGTTACAACATGTAATTACAACCATGTAATTTTGTATATAAACCCAATAATTGAAATACATAGGTTAGATTTTTACAGCCAGTCAAAGTCTCTAGATTAAAGATTAGTGATCAAGCTCTGACCTACGGGAAGATCATTAATTACCAAAATAAGGTTTAATACTCACATCTACTTGAACCATATTCAACCCACATCTAAGTTGAATATTCAAAACGCAAATTCGGCAGTACATCTATAGGCCGGAAACAAACATTGGTCCTTCGAGAGAACTAAAACAAACCAGCGATCACAGTTCTAAACTTTAGAAGTTAGTTATTACCGGAATTAAGTTTTTTTTTTTTTTTTTTTTTTATATATTTATTTGTTACAACTGATTTACAAATCATCTAGTAATTTATCTTTCATAATTTATATTCTTGTTTGGAGGGTTGTAGCCCTTTGGCTAGTCCCCTTTACAATTTTATTATATTTTTAGTCGATCCTGATTGGATCTAGTAGATCATGCGGTTTCTTCCTTCGCAGCCGTCTTACTAGGTTTGAATCATCCAACATACGACGTATCTCAGCATTTTGGTGCAGACTAATACGTTGCATGTGTTTTCTCGCGTGTTTGCTTATTTCTTCACTAACGAAATCCATCTTCAGATCTCTATGGAGGTTGTCATTTCTTATGTACCACGGTGCATTAACTATTCCACGAAGGACTTTGCTTTGGAATGACTGGATGATATTGACATTGGTTTTCTTTGTACAGCCCCAGAGCTGAATACCGTAAGACCACACAGGTTTTAGGATTTGCCGGTATAGTAGCAATTTATTATGTAGAGTTAGCTCAGAATTTCTTCCTAAGAGCCAATCCATCTTTCTGTATTTGATGTTTAACTCTTCTTTTTTCTTTTTCACATGCTCTTTCCATTTTAGTTTCGCGTCTAGAGTCATGCCTAGATATTTTGCCATATTTGCATAGGGAATTTGCTGGGAGTTCAGTTCTACTGGTATCCAGTTGACCTTCTTGTTGGTAAAGTTTACGTGAACAGATTTTGTTTCATTAAGTTTTATTCGCCATCTCTTGGTCCAGGTACTGACAATATTAGTAGCTCTTTGCAATTTGCTTGTAGATTCTTCTATGCAGTTAGCAACTGCTAAGATGGCCGTATCATCCGCAAACGTCGCTATGTTAGTATCCTCTATCGTTGGCAGGTCCGATGTGTATAGAACATATAAAGTTGGTCCCAGAACGCTACCTTATGGTACCCCTGCTGATATTTTCTTTATTTCTGAGTATTCGCCATCTAATTTAACTCGAAAGTGTCGGTTAGATATGTAAGATTTTAGAATTTCATAAAACTGCTTTGGTAAGTCTCTTTGTAATTTATATTCCAAACCTTTATGCCATACTCTGTCAAAGGCCTGTGCTACATCCAAGAAGACGCTTGAACATACTTTCTTTTTTTCAAGTACGTTTTCAATTATGTTTGTAATTCGGTGTACTTGTTCTATTGTTGAATGGTTTTCTCTGAAGCCAAATTGATGTGGAGGAACAAGATTTCTTTCTGCTATTATTGGTTTTAGTCTCTTTAGGAGTAGTTTCTCGAATAATTTTGAAATTATTGGGAGTAAGGAAATCGGTCTATACGAATTTTTGTCATTAAGTGGTTTGTTTGGTTTAGGTATCATACCTAAACAATTACTTCTGCTACTTTCCATTGACTTGGAACGTGTTTAAGTCTGAACACTGCATTAATTATTTGGAGTAGTTTACGCAGACCTTTTTCAGGAAGAGCTTTTACTATTTGTCCTGTAATTAAGTCATATCCTGGAGATTTCTTTGTATTTAGGTTGAGATTGATTTCCTCTTTTAATTCTTGTAGTGTGACAGGAGATATATTGCAGTTATCCATTTTATATACTGGTGGTATGTTTTCCTCTGCAGTTTGTCTAGGTAGTGGCTGAAACGTGTTCTCGAGATGGGTTGCAAACAACGAAGCTTTTTGCTTTGCACTATAGCCCATGTACCATCTTCATTTTTTACTGGTGGAATTTGTAGTTTAGGTCGTTTTAAACTTTTTGTCGCTTTCCAAAGGGAGTACTCGGTATCTTTTTCCCCAGTAAGGCCACTCAAGTATTTATTAATGGATTCGTTTTTGATTTCTTTAATTAGCAACTTTAGTTTATTGGATAAAAAATTAAGAGTTGTTTTATATTCTGGCGCTCGACTTCTTTGCCAGGCCTTTCTTGCTTGTCGTTTTGCTGCAACCAGTTCCCTAACTTCTAGAGGATAAGTAGCATTTCGGCGCATTTCCTTTGAACTTGAGGGGGTACTACTCCACGCCGCTTCTTGTATACTGTTGTTGAGTTGTTCTAGTTCTTCTTCTAGCTCTATCGGGTTTTTAATTGGCACCTGAAGATCAATATTATCCTCAATAAGTTTCTGGAATTTCTCCCAGCAGGTTTTTTTGTTCGTTAGCGAAAGTGGACTAGTTTTTTTAATAATCGTTGCACTGATTGTCATAATAACAGGCGTATGATCCGACATAATCCCCTCGCTGCTTTCTAGGTATATGTAGTTTTCGTCTATACCTTTGGTGATAAAGAAGTCAATGATATCGGGTATTTTGTTCTATCCGTAGGCCAATAAGTTGGTTGATCTCCAGAATGAAAATCGCAATTGCATAGTCTTCCTGCTGCAAACAGCTCTCTTCCTTTTTTAGAGGTTACTCTTGATCCCCAGTAGGTGTTTTTTGCATTAAAATCACCTCCGATTATGAAACTTGATCCAAGTGATTTAAATAACGTGCAATAGTCTTGTTTAATTAAATTATATCTTGGGGGGAAATATATTGACGATACACTATATTCTTTGTTGTTATTTATAAATACTTTTAAGGTGACTACTTGCATAAATTCCTCTTCAATTTTAAGATCTATAAAGTGTTTGATGTTTTCCTTTATAACCACCGACGATCCTCCCCTTGCCCTTCCTGCTGGATGAATGGCGTGGTAGCAATTGTATCCATATATTTTAAGATATGAAGTTGAAGTAAAATGGGTTTCCGATACTAGGCATAAATCTATTTTTTCAGTATTTAGGAAAATTTCTAATTCTGGAATATGTTGCATTAGCCCATTTGCATTCCAGGTTACTATTCTTAATGTTTTATTTGTTGTTGTTTGCATCATTTTAATAGAGCATGGATTTCATTTCATTTAGAGAGTCTTGCTTATCTAACCTGTTGCTTAGAGCTTGAAGGCATTTCTCTTGTTTAGCTAGACGAATGTTAAGAGCTTCCATGCTTCTTAGTATCTTTTGGAGCACTGCTGTACCTTCAGTAGTGTGCTCCGAAATAATTGGTTTTGTCATGACTACTTGCGAGTACAGTTTTGGTTTTGGTTCTCCCGTTTTACTAGCATGAGGTTTAGGTTCCTCTTTGGTGGAAGTTTGATAATTTTTTACCGATACTCCTGGACTTTGTTTTCGCGTTTTATTTCTTATTCGTTGTAGCTCCTTAGCTATTTCACATCCCCGGTAGTTTGCGGGATGTGACTTATTGCAATTGACACATTTTGCAGCAATATTTTTACTAACCGGGCATACCTGGGCATGATGCTTTCCGGCACATTTCACGCATCTAATTTCTCTTTGGCAATATTTCTGCGTATGATTAAAACCTTGACATTTTTTGCACTGCGGTATTAATCCGTTATTCTTTTTCAATGGCTCTATTTTAACTCTCATGCTAAGTATTGCCTTGATATTATACACATCTTCCACTTTTTGTTTGTTATTAAAAGTGAGCATAAATAGTGGAAGCCCTCTTTTGTTAACTTGAACTCCTTGTTCAGTTTCGATTTTTTCTTTCTTAATTATGTTTACGGCATTTTCTATTTGATAACCCTTTTGCTTGAGATCCTCAATAATTTCCTCTTCTGCACAGGTTGGGTGAAGACCTCTAGCCATAACTTTAATTGGGCGATCATTCTTATCCTCATAGGTAAACCACTGATGCCCCTCGGAATTAAGCTTTGTAGCCAAAGCTCTATAAGTTTCAGAGTCTACAACATTAATTTTCCAGACGCCGTTGTTTAGAGATACGAGTTTGTACTCGGCTATCGTAATCGATTTCAATCGATTGTATAGTGGAGAAATTTGATATCCCGACGACATTTATTGGTGGAGGTGATTTTTCTTGCGGTTTAGCTGGTTGTTGTTCTAGAGCTAGTTGTTTCTTGATGATTAACTGATTTCTGGCAACCTCTTTTGAAGTTGATGGTAAAGTCTCCGCCATTTCTGGTGAGTGTTGCGCTTTCCTTTTCTTACTTGGTCTTTTATTCCGGTTTAACATCCAATTTGTTTCTCTTTCTAATTCTTCTTCATCCGTATGGAATGAATTAATGTCATCATCGACTGTTGGGCTAGGTGTCGTCCCAAGTTCTGCACGTGTTTCAACTGCTTTTTTGAGTTCTTCATTTTCTTTCTTTAAAATTGTAAATTCTTCTTTCAATTTAGCGGTAAATTCTTTTATTTCTCTTAGTTGTTCACGGAGTTCGGCATTTTCCTTCTCGTACTGAAATATATTTCCAGTTGAAGATCTTGATAATTTGGAACTTCGTCCAAATGGGTTAAACAATGATTGGCCCACCCCAGAATCTGTTGGGCCTGTCTCCGAAGAGTGTCGCGGCTACCTTGGTGTTACCTAGGTGTACACAGAGACAACCGAAGCCCTCTGAGTACCCTAGGCTGAGGGGCACCGGAATTAAGTGTGTAATAATTTAAATTCTAAGTTAAAAGAAAAGCGGTTACAATGCAGTTCGAAGAGTTAGTGGTAAAACAAGGTGACATTTATACACAAATGTGTAAATTAAAAGAAAACATCAAGAAAGATAGTAACGAGCGCAAATCTACACTAGCGTATTTTGAAAAGCGACAAAACACCTTAAGCCAGCTGTACAACGACTTCAAGAAGAACGACCAGGCGATGGTTGAACATTTCAATTCAACAAAGGATCATGAATATTGGAATACTACTAGGAAAATCGCCAAGGATAGCTACAGCGAATTGATGAATTATTTAAACGACATCATTGAAAACTGGGAGCAAACAGCTGACGATACATCGTCAAAAACTGGGAAGCATGAAGATCAACAACCAAAAGCTGAGAAACCAGGTTTTGAATCGAAAGGCGCAAACATGAAAATGAAAATCTAATTGATCAAAGGGGCAGCACTAATGATGACGATTCAGATCATCCAAAAAAACTGGGGCAGTGAGGTTATCACGAAATCATACCTAAGGCAAAAGTTAAACAATTTGAAATCCAAATGGACAAGTTTATCGGCAGCACATCCAGAAGCCGTATACGCAAGCCTAGATAACGCCCAATACATTGAAAGCTACAATGATTGGGAAGTGAACTACGACAACATAATAGCAAAGCTGGAGGAAAAATTGGAAGACTTGGAACAAGAAAAAGTAGCACCTGTTCAATTAACATCAAAAATCAAGCTGCCACAAATAGATATTCCAATGTTTAATGGAAATTATCTTAACTGGATAACATTCAGAGACATATTCACACAGATTGTACATTCTAACAAGGGTTTACCAAACGTAACGAAAATGCACTACCTAAAAAGCCACGTAACAGATCAGGCGGCCGGTTTATTGAACTCATTTCAAGTAACTGATGAAAACTATATGACCGCGTGGAATACTATCCAACAACGATACAACAACAAAAGATTACTAGTTTCAACGCACATCAAAAAATTGTTGAACATCCCGACAAGTCACACCGAGTCAGCTGCACCTCTAAGGAAAATAGTGGACACAGCCAAGGAAATTCTACAATCAATCGCCAATTTAGGCGTCGACGTCAAAGGCTGGGACCCATTAGTATTGGAATTATTGCTACCAAAATTAGATGCCAAAACTCACAAACTCTTCGAGCAGAAGTTAGAAGATCCAAAAGAAATACCAACAATTCAATATTTCTTCAGTTTTTTAGAAACGCGGTTCCAGTCGTTGGAGATGATTGGAAACAAACCTAAACAAGAGGGCGTTTCGTTTAATACCTACAAACCAAAATATGCCGCGAGAAACACAACATACACTTACAACAACTCGGTTAAAAACTTCTGTAGATACTGCAAGGGTGAACATCTGATAAACAATTGCATCAATTTTAAGAACCTTGCTCCGAAACGGCGAAACGAATTTGTAACAAAGGCAGACTTATGTAAAAAATGCTTACTACATTTGGCCCACATAAGATGTGAAACAAATTCACAATGTAATATACGGAAGGGCACCCATAATACACTGTTACATCACCACACATCTGTAACAAGTGTGGCACAGCAACAGCAAGAAGAAGCAGGTTTCGGATTACTGGCAACAGCAATTGTAAAAATTAAACTCGTTGATGGGAGAGAGGAACATACCAGAATTTTTATCGATAGCGGATCTCAAGCATCATACGTCAGTGAAACCAGTGCACAGAGATTAAAACTTCGTAAACAAAGGACAAATTTGGTAATATCGGGAATCGGAGAAGGAAAAATTACATCAACTAGTAAAACTACTTTTACCATCAAACCACGGTTTGAGTCGGATTTCGAACTAGAAATCAATGCCTACGTTTTATCAAAGTTAACAAGAAGATTACCAAACAACGAATTACATACGGGAAAATGGAAGCACATCAATGACCTGATTTGGGCCGATCCCAATTTTAATATACCTGGTGCGATAGACATACTATACTAGGAATGAACTACATCTCGGATATCCTTATGCCAGAAATGATAAAGGGAGAAAAAGGGCCAACAGCTCAACGTACCAAATTGGGTTGGATCATGTTTGGAGCTATAAAACCAGTTTCCAATGAACATCAAATACAAACCATGATTTCAACTATTGATGATGATCTGCAACGGTTCTGGGAAATCGAAGAAATTCAATCTCCTAAACATTTAACGAGTGAACATGCAAATTGTGAAAGTAATAATATAAACGTTTATCCAATGGCTCGTATAAAGTAAAGCTTCCATTAAGAGAAAACATAGAGCTCGGTGACTCTAAAAAACAAGTAATCGCAAGATTCCTTCAAATAGAGAAAAAACTACAAAATAATCCTACTCTAAAATTAGATTATCAGAATTTTATAACCGAATACTTGAGTCTAGGACACATGGTTCCAGCAAATGATTCAACAAAAATAAACAATTGTCTACCACATCATGCAGTTATAAAGGAAACAAGTACTACAACTAAGCTTCGAGTGGTTTTCGATGCTTCAATGAAAACAGCTTGAGGCAGCAGCCTTAATGATGCACAATTAGTAGGGCCAACTCTTCAGCAAGAGCTGTTTTCAATCGTGCTGAGATGGCTAAGGTACAAATATGCCTTCACCGCCGACATCGAAAAAATGTATCGCCAAATAAAGGTCGCCGAAGAACATCAAGATCTGCAAAAAATAATCTGGCGAGTTGATCGAAATAAGCCGCTACAGGAATACAAATTAACAACAGTAACTTATGGCACTGCTTCGGCACCATACCTAGCAATAAAAACATTACATCAGCTGGCACATGACGAAGAAACTATATATCCTAAAGCAGCAGAAATCTTAAGAAGGGATTTCTACGTAGATGATGTCTTGACTGGAGCTCAGTCGTTGGACGAAATATTAGTATTGCAGAACGAGTTAACTAAATTATTGGAATGTGGCGGTTTCAACCTTCGAAAATGGTGTAGCAGTTCGAAGGAGGTATTACAAACAGTTCCGGAGCAAAATCGAGAATTCATGACAGTTGAAATCACAGAAGAACAGAATATATAAACATTGGGTATATATTGGGAACCTCAAAGAGACGAATTTAGCTTTAAAGTGCCAATTATCCTAACGACACAAAAGGCTAACGCCAAGCGAAATGTCCTATCAAACATCGCAAGGATTTTTGATCCATTAGGATGGATCGCCCCCATAACTATAACCGCAAAAATATTAATGCAAAGGTTATGGGAAGAAAACATTGGTTGGGATGAGAACATGCCTAATCATCTGAAAACCCAATGGATGAAATTTCAACAGCAGTTACATCATGTAAGCAATATTAGAATCCCTAGGTGGATTAATTCTAGTCAGAATGTCATAGAATTACATGGATTCTGTGATGCTTCTGATGCGGCATATGCTGCTGTCATATATAGCAGGTGACTTTTGGAATCCGGAGATGTTAAAGTTACGTTACTAGCATCAAAAACTAGAGTAGCACCGTTAAAGAAAATAAATACGCCACGACTAGAGCTATGCGGGGCAGTTTTATTAGCAAGATTAATGAAAAGCGTAAGGCAATCATTAGACACGCCAACATCAATATATGCGTACACGGATTCAACCATCACTCTCGCATGGATTCAAGGACCTTCAAACAAATGGAAGGTATTCGTAGGAAATCGTGTAGCTGAAATACAAAACAACATCGGTCCAGCCTATTGGTCTCACGTAAAATCGGAAGATAATCCCGCTGATATAGCGTCACGAGGCCTTATGGCTAAAGAAATCCAAAACAATGAGCTGTGGTGGTCTGGGCCTAAATGGCTTCGAAATTTGAATTTACCACCATCAAACCATCAAGAATTTAGTACTCAGGAAGAAGTGAAGAAAACCATAGTCACCACGAAAACAGCAATACATGAATGTGACGTCTGGGCTAAATATTCATCATACACGAGATTAATAAGAATCGTCGCTTATATAAAAAGGTTCGTCAACAATGCCAGATGCAAGGATTATTTAAAAAGAACAGCAGGTGCACTGGCGACTGATGAGCTAATATTCAGAAGGCTGTATTTTATGAAGAATTAAAACTATTAAAAGGAGGCTCCAGCTTACGCAAAACAAGTTCTTTATGGCAATTACATCCTTTTGTCGACAAAGAAGGTATCGTACGAGTAGGCAGAAGACTAAGAAACTCGTTAGCATCGTTCGAGACTAAACATCCGATTATTCTACCAAAAAACCATAATTTTACTAAATTAATAATCGAATACACACATGCTAAGACGTTGCATGGAGGATGTCAATTAGTTTCAAGTCAAATCAGAAACAAATATTGGATTATAAATGCCAAACAAATAATTCGAAAAATTATTAACAAGTGTGTTCGTTGTTACCGGTATAAGACAAAGGAAGCTACACAGTTAATGGGCCAGTTGCCAGCATCACGAGTTGGACCATCTTGACCATTTACACACACCGGGATTGATTATGCTGGTCAAGGCTTACATCGCAATATTTATCTGTATGACAACAAAGGCAGTGCACCTAGAAGTTGTTAGTGATTTAACAACAAATGCCTTCTTAGCTGCACTGAAACGATTTACTTCCCGGTGAGGACTGTGTAGCCACATCTACAGTGATTGCGGTACAACTTTTAAAGGTGCAGACAAACAATTAATGGCTGAGCTAAGGCAGTTAAATAAAACTTGTATCCCAGAAATAAGTAACATCATACCAAACGAAGGCATAAAATGGCATTTTAATGCCCCGGCAAGTCCCCACTTCGGTGGATTGTGGGAGGCCGCGGTAAAATCAGCTAAATGCCACCTAAAAAGAATTAGGTGGAACTGTATTGAGCTACGAAGAAATGTCGACTGTGTTAAGCCAAATAGAAGCATGTCTTAATTCTAGACCATTGTGCTGCACATCTACGGACGACATCGAACGGCACGAAGAAAAGGAAAACATAAAAATGAGCAATATAGTTTTAATCAAAGAGCCGAATCTACCACCCACTCAATGGGCTCTAGGCAGAATTGAGGAATTACACCCAGGCACAGATGGCAAGGTTAGGGTGGGCACAGTTCGTTGCAAGGGGAATCACCTCCTAAAAAGACCAATCCAAAAAATATGCATCTTGCCTATAGACGACAATATCAAGAATGACAAACATTCAGACACTAAACATCAACAAATTACACCGCCAGAAACGTCAAATAGCAATCCTAGAAGATCACCAAGATTCATTAAGGGACCTCTGAGCATGTTGACAATCTGCCTAATGTGCATAGCGTTGGTGACGGCACGTCCAATGTCTCAAAATCGTCAAATAGGGTTGGCACAGTTTTGTTGGCACTTTAGCTCACGATCTTTTTGGCGTCTTAGACGAAGAATGGGCTAACAAATACGAGGTTAAAATACAAGGTGTAGAAGAAAATGAAAGGCAGTTATTAACCTTACTAAAGGAACAAACATCTATAGCTGAATCGACGTTAAACGTGTACAAAAAAGAAATTGCGAGCATAAAAACACAAATGGCAACCTTCTCATCCGGACTACACAACTTAACAAAGGCAACAAATGTACTATCTACGGAGGTAGACAACCTAAAGGCGACGCAATTATTCACCACGCTCGCGTTAAGTACTGCCTTGGACCTAATTAATTATCAAAACATTCAAAGGGAACTACTAAATATTGTTGTTGATACGCATCAAGGGAAGATAAATCCACTCATTCTAATCAGGGAACAACTTGACCAACAGCTGAACCTTATACATCAAAACAGTCCCAGGTCATTAGCCATTCCCGGAAGTAAGATGGATAATGAAAGTGCTAACTTGTTTAAGTTTATGACTGCGAAGTCGCGCGTAACAACATCAAATTTACTACTCGAATTGAGGATTCCGTGTGTATAAGGTGTTTCCACTACCAACTAAAATTGAAGACGAGTATGTTTACATCAAACCATCAACAGAATTTTTAGCAATTTATGATCATAAGGACAAATTCTACCCAATGACGGAAGCAGAGTTCAACAAATGTCACAATATTGAAGAACATGAATATTGGTGTGCAAATCAACATACCATTTCTACCGCCAAAACAAAGATTTTCGAGTGCGAACTAAGCATACTAGAACGTTCATCGAACCTTTCGCTATGCAAAATACAAAGGACAAAAACTCCTTTAAAATGGCAAAAATTACACGAGCCAAATTCCTAGATTTACTTCATGGAAGAAGTAGAAACCATGGATATCATTTGCGGAACAAATGTGACAACGATTCAAATCAAGGGGACTGGAATTTTAAGACTACAATCGCGATGCTTTATCAAACATCAAGGAATTATTCGGGCTGGATTCCACACGTCAGTTAGCACATTAAATAACTCAATTTTACCACCCATGAACATCTCAGAGCAATTGTTAGAAGTTCACCAGTCCAATCCATTGCGAATATCTCAGGATCTCCAATCAATGAGAGATGACAGCGAGGAGTGGGATGACATACAGCAGTCAATCGACCAACTAAAAGCAAGGGAAATATTGCCGTCCACGCAAGTTACTCAGCATGACGTACATCAATACATTGTATCTTAGGGAAGTATCGTGACTATAATTATCTTAGTAGCCATATACATGATAAGGTGCCAGAAGAAATCTACAAATCCAGTTGAACAACCAACGCCATTACATTGACCGTTGTTACACTCAGCATTTTACCATTCTGCCAAAGCCGGGAGTATGTTTAAACATAGTAAACATGCACCAATGATAGGTTAAAACATCGTAGCCGTTAACATAGTTTATGAATGGAAATACCATATTTTATGAATAAGGAAATGGTAGATCTTATTTCTATAACACCAAAACCACGACAATTGTAAACGCAATTTTGTGGGAATTATCATAAGTGCAGAGCAAGCGCATTTAATTTTATAATTTGTTAGTGTAAACAACCATGTAATTTTGTATATAAACCTAATAATTGAAATACATAGGTTAGATTTTTAAAACCAGTCAAAGTCTCTAGATTAAAGATTAGTGATCAAGCTCTGACCTACGGGAAGATCATTAATTACCAAAATAAGGTTTAATACTCACATCTACTTGAACCATATTCAACCCACATCTAAGTTGAATATTCAGAGCGCAAATTCGGCAGTACATCTATAGGCCGGAAACAAACAGTATAGTGGACCTGCATAATCAACGCCAGTATGAGTGAATGGCCTTGACGGTTGCACCCTTGGAGATGGCAGATTTCCCATTATTTGGTTACTCCCTTGATGAGCTCCAAATCTGTGACAAGTGACACATTTTGAAATTAACGTTTTAGTGACATTTTTTGCACGTATGATCCAAAACTTCTTACGTAGGTATGAGAGGGTAAGTTGAATTCCTCCATGTGCTGTTTTCAAGTGCGCGTGATTGATTATTGCTCTAGTGAGCTGATGATTAGAAGGAAGTATCGCCGGATGTTTTTCTTCATAATTTAGCAATGAATTCTGAAGTCTTTCACCTACCCGCAAAATTCCATGTTGATCCAAAAAAGGATCCATGTTTTGTTGTAGTAACTTGCTTTTTTTCTTGACTGACTTGTTCTTCAGCAATTCTTCTATTTCCGCTTTGAAAAGACTACGCTGAGTCTGTATTATGATGTTACGTTCTGCTTGCTTTTTGATTTTATATGATGCCATTGATGTGGTTCAGTCAAGCTTGTATCCATGAAAGTGCTATCGTGGAATCAATCCATGCATAAGTTGGTGCTTGTTGTATGTTTAGCGATTGCATGAATTCTTGTAGGAGTTTTGCAGCTAGGAGCGCTCCGTTTTACTCTAAACGTTGTAAAGTTACCTTTTGTTTTGTCGGTGTCACTCTTGTTTTTCCTGCTATAAGGCTGATGTCAAATTGCTCTCCAGCGACTACTTTCAGATAAACACAAACTGCATTTGCCTGTTCCGAGGCGTCACTAAAGCCATGGACCTCGACGATTGATTCACTTGTGAATCCTATCCATCTGGGGATTTTCAATTCGTTGAGCAGAGTAAGTTCTTCTAGGTAGATAACCCATTGTTTTGCAATTCCTTGTGAGACCAGCTCATCCCAATTAAGCCCAAGAAGCCAAAGTTTTTGCATCGTAATTTTCGGTGTTATTATTATTTGAGTTAGCAATCCTAACGGATCAAATAGTTTGGCTGCCGTAGAGAGGATGATCCGCTTCGTCACTAATCGAGTGTGCGCAGGGAGGTCTACATTAAATTCAAAGATGTCCGTACAAGGTTTCCAATAAAGCCCTAGAGCTTTGACGGTTTCATCTATTTTAATTTTGTGTACATCAGTGCTTCCGGTCTCGGTGACGGCCAGTTGTTGCAGTGTTCTGACGGCAAGGTAAGCGGCTGATGAAGTTCCGTATGTGACACTCAAATACCAAACCAATTAACGTAAGGCAATACAAACGGCCACAAACACTTAAACTGGAAATGAATAATCAAGTCGAGCAAGAAATGTTAGAAAACAAAATCATAAGCCATAGCATCGCAGCCCCTTTAATAGTCCACTACTGGTATACCAAAGAAATCGGATAAAGAAGCAAAACTCCAATGACGTGTAGTCGTCGACTTTAGAAGGCTAAATGACGCAACCATCGGCGATTCATTCCCACTACCTCAAATTAGTGACATTTTTGTTCAGCTAGGCCGATCTCAATACTTTTCAATGGAATTCAGAATGAAATAAGGCGAGCATTAACGGGATCAGTTCCAGATCAGTCACCGTCACCGCTTGGTAATACCCCGCCACAATCTGTCGAATCCGTTGCAGCTGTAGCAGTCAAATTAGTTCCGCTAACATCTCAGGACCCACGAATATGGTTCCATTTCATTGAATCACAGTTCGCACTTGGAAGTATTACTTCTGAAGTATCCAAATATCATAATCTCCTTGGTGCACTCAACGACCGAATCATTAATGACGTCGACATTATCATCGGTCCTCGTTCTTGCACACCATTTTCCGATATAAAGAAGGCAATTTTGGACAGATGATGTGATTCAAAACAGAGCCAAATTCATCGGCCACTACAAGGAATTGAGTTGGGCGACATGAAGCCATCTCAATTGCTGTGCATGCTATCGGGTTGTCTGAGGTCAATGATAATGTGATAAAGACGATTTGGATGAAACGTTTACCAGTTCGTGCACAAGAAATTTTGCCATCCACGACCGATTCATTCATCAGCAACAAAACTTGCTGACCTAGCAGACAGAATTCTCGAAACAATGGCTCAAACATATGTAATGTCGATTAATACGCCACCAATTACGAATAATGATGCCTCACTTGATAATCAAATTAGTGAGATCATTCGACGGTTAGATAATATGGATCGCAATTATCAGAGGTGTCGTTCTCGGGATATCAACAGAGCACGGAACTATTCGAACCAACGTGAGTTTTCTGGCAGTCAACAATCCTCATCAGCGCACCACTGTCGCCTTAAAATCTACGATAAATCATCAACTAAAACATATTTAACTGACACCGGGGCGGACATATCTGTCATGCCAGCAGCCAAGGGCGATCAGAGGAAACACAATCCTGATTTTTACTTATATGCAGCGAATGGGTCGCTACTTGAAACATTAGGAAATCAAAGAATCAACATAGACCTAGATCTCAGGCGACAATTCACTTGGATATTTGTGGTGTCAGAAGTAACAATGCCGGTCATTGGGGCCGATTTCTTGAACCAGTCGGGATTGTTAGTCGATGGCAGGTTAATCCTCTAACATCGTTGTTTTAATTAACAGTTAAAGTTCATGAGAATACACCCACTGTTCGTGTAATCAACTCCAGTGTCATCGACACTCGTATTCTTCCACTATTAACCAAATTCAAGGAAATCACTCGTGAGATTCAGGCACCAAAAACTGATAAAACATCAAGTCACCCATCACATAGTGATTCGTGGACCTCTGGTTTTTGCCAAAGCTCGACGATTGAGCGCAGGAAAGCTGGCGATAGCCAAAAAAGAATTCGACTACAAGATCAAGCAGGGAATCTGTAGACCATTTGACAGTCCTTGGGCAAGCCCGCTACATCTCGTTCCGAAGAAAAATGGTGAATGGCAGCTCTGCGGAGATTACAGGGCTCTAAACAACGTCACAGTACCTGTGAGGAATCAGATATTGCTAAATTGCAATTTCCACACCTTTTGGGTTATATGAATTTACTCGCATGACGTTTAGTCTCAGAAATGCGGGAGATCGCTCAGTCTCTGACGAAATTCTTTTCAACGTTTTATGCATTCGATCTTACAAAATTTGAGTTTCTGTTTGTTTATTTTGATGATCTGCTGGTAGCATCAAAAAACGCAGACGAACACTTGGAACATTTAGAGATTATTTTTGCTAAATTGGGCGACGCAGGTCTCGTGATTAACACAGAGAAATGTCAATTCTTGAAAACAAAAATCAATTTCTTGGGTCACGATGTATCAGCAGAGGGAATTAAACCTCTTCCGGAACGCGTTGCGGACATCGTAAAAATGGCTCAGTCGAAAACAATTAAAAAATTACGACACTTTTCGGGTGTTTTAAACTTTTATTGGTTTTTTATTCCAAATGCGAGCAGAAGTCAAGCTGTTCTTAATGACTATTTAAAGGGTAGCAAAAAGAACGATTCCAGAGCCATCGAGTGGTCTAAGGAAGCTGAAGAACCGTTTGTTCGATCGAAAATTCAGCTAAGCTAAGCCACACTTTTAATCCATCCTTGTTGGACGTCACCAAAGACAATTCCGCTATCTGGATTTTAAGGCGTCACCAAGACAAATCCGCTATCTGGATTTTATCGGGCAATTTACAACTGACATTCAGCATATCTCTGGATGTGAAAAGGTTGTCGCCGATCTGTTGCGGTTGGATGGTATTGCCTTGCCTGAAACTATCAATTACGACGCAATTGCAGATGCGCAGCAAGTAGATAATGAACTAAAATAATTACTGGTATCACCAACCGGTCTTCAGTTTAAAAAAATTCCCATAACGTTTAATTCTTCCAAATTGTTGTGGTGGATGTTTCCTCAGGCAATACGCGTCCATATATCCCCATGGATTTCCGAAAAGCAGTGTTTGGAGCTAACCACAACGTATCGCAACCAGGAGTACAGGCATCAGTGAAAGCCATGTCGGATCAGTTTGTGTGGGTTACCATTAAAAGAGACGTGATACGAATGGCTCAGTGTTGTTTGGGGTGCCAGCGGGCAAATGTGGCAAAACACACCAAGAGCCCCTTTGGGAATTATTCACCGGTGGTAAAAATATTTTCAGAGATTCATCTAGATATTGTTGGTCCGTTACCAATGTTGGAAGGGCAGCGTTATTGCCTTATACTTATTGATCGCTTTACCAGGTGGTCTGAAGCAATCCCTATTTAGAACATCAGAGTCGAAACTGTGGCAGTCGCCGTATTTAATAATTGGATTTCTCGGTTTGGAGTACCTTATTCGATAGTAACGGACCAAGGATCCCAATTTGAATCAGAACTTTTCGCTGAGTTTCGCTGAATCCAGATTATTAGGGTTCGAGCACAAAAGGACTACGACATATAATCCAAAATGGTAGAAGCGATTGGACACGAGTTATACCGACTGTGTTATTGGGACTACGAACTACGTATCGTGTGGATTTAAAAACTAGCTCTGCCGAGTTAGTTTTTGGTGAGCAGATTCGCATTCCTAGTCAATTGCTAATAGAATCAAAAAATCCCACGAACCAGTCAGATTTCGACAACGAATTACGAGAGCATTTCAATCAAATTCGCCCGACTCCACCATCACTTCACTGCGGCCAAAAGATATTTGTGTCATAGCAATTGAACAAATGTACACATGTGTTCGTTCGAACCGACCTATGCAAAAGATCACTACAGCCGCCATACGAAGGTCCTTTCCGTGTTGTTAGCCGGAATGAAAAATTATTTATTCTGGAAATAAGTGGAAAAATCAGTAATGAAGCCGTGTTTCATTGAAGATTACGCAACTGAAACATTAACAGATAATCAAGCAAATTTCAAGACCAATTTACCGGCAGAGGGATTGCCCGATAATTCGCGTTCAACAAAGGTACAATTCAATCTCCAACCACAATCACTAGTGGGACCACCAAAAGGAAAGCAATCAGGCCACAGAGCATTAAGGCATCATGCTTGAAAGCAGACGATACAACCAGCTTCATTCCAAAATCATCAGTGGCAAGAGCAGGAAGATCTACGAAAGTACCAGCACGTTTCGCAGTATCGTTCATCAGCGATTCACTGGTAAGGGGGTGATGTGGCGTTCCACCTTCAAGATTTAAATCAGCTTTGTTATTTTATTATTATTTTTTCTCTGTGGTCTGCCATCTAATTGTCGTAATCCAAATTAGCAAATAGTTCTGTCGTTTGGTGAATGAATTGGGTAAACAATGTACTTTGGTCGCGATAGACTTTACCATCGACCATTAGACTACCATCTATATATCAAATTCAAGTACACCCAGAAGACAGGCATACGACAACATTTAGCACCGATTACGGCCATTACGAATTTCTAAGAATGGCAATCGGCATGAAGAACTCTCAAAGTACATCTCAAAGAATGACCAATAACGCACTCTTAGGGTAGCAAGGAATAAAGCGTTTCGTGTACCTAGATGATGTAATCATCTACAGTAGGAGTCTGCAAGACGATAATAACAAACTAGTTGCTATATTTGAAACATTAAGAAAACACAACTTGAAGGTACAAACAGAAAAGTGTCAATTCCTCCGTAAAGAAATCCAATAGATGGGTCACATAATAACTACGACGGGGATAAAACCCAATCCAAAAACAATAAAAACAATCATGAAGTACCCACAACCTAAAGGAATTAGAGAAATGTGATGTTTTATAGGATGGACAAGTTACTACAGAAATGTCAATGACTTGAATTGGACGATTCAAAACGAAGACGAAGTCGTCAATTATCCAGTGCAATTTCTAAACTCTTTGGATTTGCCTGGCATGCCGCCGAAACTGTGTAATGAAACCCGACTGATTGTGACGAAACTAATGAACAATGTGATAGTGGCACGGATTTTTAGAGAGCCATTCAAGGGAGACGAATGCCGAATCCCGCGCGAATTCCCTTGACTTCAACCGATTTGACCTTCCAGTTCAAACACATTCAGTTCCCAATGAAACTTGTATTTGCGATGACCATAAACCACAAGGGCAGTCGCTGGAAGTGTGCGGCATAAATCTGAAAATGGCATATGTTTTTCACACGGCCAGCTATATGTGGCGTGTTCCCGAGTTTGGAAACCATCCTCACTCTTGTTCACTCATTGTTCTATTCTTTTTGTTAGATCTCATTCAGTGAGCCGTTCCACACTTTGATTCTTTCGTCGTGATTTTTTCCTCGTTTCCTTCCCCTTCACCTACTAACTAATTTTGAGGCGGGGACATTTTAATTCTTTTTTCAGCAACATTTTTTTTTTTGATTCTACTGATTCTCGCACTTCTACTAAGATAAAATATTTCAAGGCCATTTTATTTATTTGTTGTTTTTACATACATAAACAAAGAAATGAGCAAAGGAATGCGCAAAGAAATCAAATGTGGACGTCGATTGATTTTTTGAAGTCGTGGAATAACGACGAAAGAATCAAAGTGTGGAACGGCGGAATTGAATTCAAAAAGCGTTTTATTCAATCGAATGCTCGAAATTAATTCAATCAAAAAATCTATTTTGGCCAAAACGAAGTTTGCCGGGTCAGCTAGTAATTTAATACAAAAATAAGTAATAGACGGCAAATGTGTGTAGGGACTACCAGGTTTCCCCAGTAAAAAATTTAAATTATGTAAGAAATTTGAAAATTAGATTTTTGGCAACATGGCTTTTTTATGTAGGAGTCAAGCCTAATGAAGAAAAACACAGAAATAATTGTCTGATTTTTCAACATTTTTTGATGAAAATTTTTGCAATGAAATCATAATTTACAAAATAAATTTATACGAATTCTCGGCTCCTGCTACACCCTAATGTGTACTAAAATTCATGCATTTAACGGCATCATTAAAGTATCTAAATGCAAAGAAACGATTGCACGGGTTGCACGCTGCTGAATAAAATCTTGCAGTCCACTTGCCATCAACAATTTACCTAGCACTTTTCAAAATCATAAATAAGTGTTACTATTTTTGCCGGAGGCCTTGGTTTCCTCGATCACAGAGCCTCGGCAAAGCAGGCAACGACAAACATTTGCTCATTCATCGCAATTATTTTTCAATGAGCACTGAAGCCGCTAGGCTCACCATTCTAAATCAAGCAAGCAGAATAGTTCAATAAAATAAATTTTCCACAAATCCTGTTTTTACGTTTTAAAGTTTTATTTTTTAGATTTTAAAATATTCATCCACTCGGAAACTATTTTAATTTCGGCAGAATTTTATCCTGAATCAATCGAATTTATTGCATAGGTAGTTGGCCCTATTATTATTAAAGGTTATAAGCTTTTGTTAGGCCTGTCAGTGTGCATGTGCATGATCATGATCATGATCATGGCCATGGCCATGACCATGACCATGTTCATGTCCCTTTGGTACAAATTTAGAAAATTCCTCCTGGCCGATTTTAACCATAGAATTTTCACTTTTACTCAAGAATTCATGGCGGGCTTTCTCGATGTCTTCGAAATTCTCTTGGTCCTGTTTAAAACGCGTTTACAGATTGATTTATTTTAAAACATTTACTTTTTATTTTATTAGTACATACCGCACACTCAGGGATTTTAGATTCATCATAACATGTCTTATCCTTAACTTTCGTCGGATCGGAAGTAGATTCCTTGGAAATTAAATCACTCCCGAAGCTATGCTTTTCCAGTTTTTCATGAAACTCTGTTAAATTTTCGTGACTACCGGCTTTAGTTGAAACTCGGGGTTCTTCTGGTGGGCTTGACATTTTAATAAAATTCAAAAAATAAATTCTGCCGTCGAATTTTGATTCAAGATGTACAAGGGATTTTTGTAGAATGATAAAATTGGTAAACGAAATTTGTTTCTTAGAAAATTTCCTGGCTACTTGATTTATAAGGAAATTATTAATAATTTTTAAGCCTACCTTGGTATTTGAATTTTTGGCCACACAAAGTATTATTTGTACAGTGTTTTGAAATGCGATATGAATTATAACCCGTTTACATGTGGCCAACATCTTTCTTCTGCAAAATGAAAAGTAACGAACATTTACTTTTTGTACGTGAGAGACAAGAAAAGAAATATAAACATGCAAAATTTTGCAAAATAGCAGCAGAAAACTCAAACTGTACGGACATCAAGACCAGATAAATCTAGACAGCATATCCGATCCCGAATTATTTAATTTTAAATTTTCTTTCATATAGGGAGGCAATTCTAAAACTGAAGATAACAAAATCGGCGGAAACAGTTTAATGCTGCAGCTGTATTCCTATATACATCCAAAATTCAATTACACCACTCGATAGCTTAAGGATCAAAGAATTCGTTACGTTGAGTGGGGACTGTGACGCATCGCTTGCGGTGGAAGGGGAAGTACCGCCATTTTAATTTTCACCGTTTATATTGAACTCTATTATTTCTTAACCGATTATGATGGGATTGGGTGGACGAGTTGGATGGAATGGGATTCTTAAATGATTTTTGGAAGAAGTTCTGGAATATGGCCTCCTAGGGCGGAACTCGGTAATTTCATAGACCATGATACAACAGCTAATGGGACTCTCCGCGAAAGGTGGACTAAAACTAAAAAAGTTGTTTTCTAAATTAATGCAAGTACCAACAACAGAGTTACAAGCTACCGGCAACGTACAGTTAAAGCTTAGCGATTGCATCAAAACCTTGGGGATTCATTATTATAATCCGAAGAAAGACACATTTGAATTTCACGTAGACAATTTGAACATGCCTGAGGGTACGGCCACTAAACGTTCACTCTTGTCCGAATAATGCAGGAAACCTGGATCTCCAGGATCGAATGGGACGAAACACTACCAGTAGAAATAGTTAAAAATGACTTGAAAAAAGAAATGCCCGCTTTAAAGGACATAAAAATAGTAAGATGGCTCAATAAAACAAGCAGCACCAGAAAGGAACTACATGGCTTTGCCGATGGATCCGAACTTGCAAATGCCGCTGTAGTATATTACAGAACTACCAACGAGGCAGGGCAAATAAATAGCCACTAATCTTATAAAAAACGCGGGTAGCTCTCATCAAAACAAAGTTGTTAGTTTCGCGATTGGAGGTAAACGCGGCTAGACTATTAGCTAAACGATTAAGGCATGTAAAACTAGCAATGCAATTAAGTAAGTGTCAAATGCACGGTTGGACTGATTCGACCATCACATTTAGCTGGGTCAAGGGAGAACCAAAGCGCTTCAAAATATTTAAGGCAAAATTTACCAACAACCACTTGGCATCACGTAAGGGACATCTTCAAGAGAATTAGTCTAAGTGTGACTGCAAAACGCAAACATCCTAACAGCCACCACTAATCCAATGGATTCCAGGTTCCAGAGTATGGCCAGGCAGGCCATTCGCTAAAACCGGAATCGATTATGTTGGACCTATTCAGCTGAGAACAACAAAAGGCACAGATCATAAATCTCACAAGGGACACATAGCTCTATTTGTTTGCATGGTAACCAAGGCCGTGCATATAGAAATAGTTAGCAGCTTAACAACGGTCGCTTTTATTGCTGCTTACCAAAGCTTCACTTCACGACGAGGCTTATGCACGGATCTGTATTCGGATAACTGCACCTATTTCGTTGCAGCCGATGCTGAAATGAAGAAGAATATTTGCATCGCTTTGACCACATTGCCACATTTCATACCACCATTCGCTTCTCATTTTAGTGGCATTTAGGAAGCCAGAATTAAACCTGTATAAGGTCATTTGAAAAGAGTCATAGAAGCCACTACTCATACGTTTGAAGAATTAAGTACTATAATCGCTCAAATAGAGGCTTCTCTAACTCCTGGCCATTTTTTGATCGGAGATTCTCTCAAGAGCCAACCTTCTGCCGTGGAACGGATAATGCAAGACTTTTGGAAAATATGGTCAGCTGAATAACAACATCAAATACAACAACGCAGCAATTGGAAAACGCCAGAGACAAACCTATCGATAAACGGCTTGGTCCTCTTACGAGACGACCAACTTCCGACAACATATTGGAAATTGGGTTGAATCATCAAGACTCAAGCTGGCACTGATGGTCTAGTTCAAGTAACTGCTGTTAAATGTAAAGGCAAGGTGTACAAACGACCAATCACCAAGCTATGCAAACTTCCCATAGAAGCGGAGACGACAGTCATTCCAGAATTTGAAACTGCCAACAACGAGGCCCCACCTATCATGAAGCAACCGCCAAGAAAAGGTAAGGGTGGATTAAAGGCCAGCAATTTAGGCTTGGCGTTATTATCGGTATGCACAATACTAGGTTGAGTACCCCTTCGATCATCCATCAGGCATACACTTTGAGGAAATGGGAACTTTAGAAGCCGTCGCCATGAAATGGAAACTAGTAATTTTTTACTAGAAGGAGCTTCAACTGTAACACTACCCTACAACATTTACAACGGCGACTTAACAACGTCATAGCAAAAAACAAGCTTTTAGAAGAAAGCAATAAGAAGCGCAAGTGATTCAAGCGAGGATTAGGAGATACGCTGTTGATTGCGTTGGGCGATATTTTTGGAAACATGTTGCAAATTAATGCAGAATCAAACATCCATAATAGATAACACTGTAAAATTTATAAAGCATAATTCTAACCTCACCATGATGTCCATGAACAACCTGTTACAAGAGCAGAGGCGATTAAGGCAAGAATTAATAGTGCTACAAGAGTATCGAAGCTATGAGGACAGGGTTCGTTCGGTGCTAATGAACTTAATCGAGTTAACCTTGATCTTACAGAATTTGGAAGACACCCAACACAGTCTACTTGATGTAGTGTACTCCGCGCATCATGAGATTTTGCATCCCACTATACTCACGCCGAACCAATTAGTAAAACAAGTTTCGCTGATTCGGCAACTTGTATTGACAACAGTTAGCGTCCCTGGTCACCAATTGTCTGATTTAGTACATGTATATCAGAGTCTAACAGTCAGAAGCAGAATGACCAAGCAGAACGTGATCATCGAAATCATCATCCCATACTGGCACTCGCAAGTAGTAACTTCAACTGAGTATCTGTCCATGGGCAGCCATCGCGAGCATTTCCCGTTTTTCGCTACAGAACAACGATCTCGTTGCCAGATTGTTTCTTCATCTCATTTTTTATGCGAGACATCACCAGTCTTCATCATCCAGTACAGTGCGTATCTAACAGTATAAGCAAGACTTTTCAAAAATCAACCTCGGGCATTACCACTTCCAAACAATTGAAAAATTTTAAAAGTCACATCAAAACCAAGGTAGGCAACCAACCATGAGGGAACAGCTCTTCGGGAAAATGAGCACCTGATCCAGAGGAATGAGTTCTTCACCAACCAAAATCAAAATCATGTTCATCACTATACCATGACTCATATTCTGTTCTGGAGCGCTTTTACCATCGGAACAATCTGGATCATAGCTTACATCCGACGTCGGTGCCCATTAGCTCCACTGCAACCTCAATCTGCGTAATACAACCTACTCAGTCACCCGGGAGTATGTTCAATCATGAACTGGTTTTCTCCCACCAAGTCAAACAATTGTGAAGCGTGTTACCGGATGATCATCTGCTTTCATTCTCATAGTTGCTCATGATTTTTGGCGGAAGTTCTGGAATATGGCCTGCTGGGATATAACTCGTCTATTTCTTAACCTATTATGATGTGATTTTGCATGTTGCATTGAAATGGGATTCTTAAATGATTTTTAGAAGAAGTTCTGGAATATGGCCACCTGGGGCGGAACTATAAAATTATATATGCGTTAATTGTACGTATCACGCCATATGTTTGTACACGTGCCACCCACTTTTTGCGTTTGCTTGAGAATTAGTTTATTTCCGAAAATGCTAGACATGGTTTTTTAATGGCTGTGAACTTTAATATAATAATAATCGGTCACTGTGTTAGCATTTACAGCGATGCTGGTCGAAACCTCAATTAAAATTTTTGTTTTGAAGAATTTAATTTAATTTAGTTGGCATAACTTTAGCAACAAAATGCCAAATGATCGGTCCCTGGATTAGGTAACTTAAATAACAAGTATTAACTGCAATAATTGTTGCACGCATGACCTGAACTTTTAATAAAAAATTGCAAATTAGTTGGTCCCTGGATTCAGTCATATAAATCCGCCTTTCCACACTTTAATTCTTAAATGATTCTATGATTTTAAAAAATCAATCGCCGTGCACATTGGGTGTGTCCAGCCCACATAAGCCTCACTAAAACTAGTAAGCCTCACACATATAATAGTAGGCCCCTCACATATGGGCTGGATGCAAAATATCTCACTAAAAATATGTAGATATCTTAATGTTTAGCGAGGCAAACATTTTCTGTCTACTTTTGAGTAGACATTTTTTTTAATCCCTGCAATCTGTTCTGGGGCCGAAGCACTCCCAACTCTCTCGCGGTTTGTTTTTCCCGTCCTGCCTAACGCAGTTATGCCAAATCGAATACGTACGGCTATAGGCCCGATTTACGTTACCATCTGCGCATTGCATAGCTCCATGCCAGCCTATAGTACTGGACATGGAAGATGGGTCGGCCCATGAGTTTTGCACGCCGATAGGGGGTCGTAGTTGTGTTCCTTTTTATCACAGATCGTAATATGTTGATGAAAATTTCCTTTTACATCCTGCCCCCTTACATTTGAACCCGGTACTTGTTTTTCTTGTTTTTATCTTCACGGTAAGAAGTGTAATAAATTAAGAAATGTAATATTTATTTAGAGATATACCCAAAATAACATGAAGATATTGCATCCGGCCCAAAAATAATTCTATAACTGAGGCAAATTGACAATTGGGGCATCTCAAATATAGACCTACATGGGCTGAATGTAGCCATTATTTTGATTTCTGAATTTTTTTAGTACAGGTAACCCTCCAAGAACACGGTACTTGTAGAACACTAGTTTCGAAGAACACGGATACCCTTCCTCAGATTACACGGTTTCAAACTACATGATTTTCGAGTATTTCCTTTGAATTCTCTCCCTTTTATTTTATTTCTTGTATCCAATGGCCTGAAGCCAATTTCGTTCAATCTGATACAATAATAATTTACAGGTAATAAGAACGTGAGTTTCGAAGAACACGGATACCTTAACAAAACATTTATTTTTATTTTCACACTCCCGATTTTTGTAGTCTCGAACAACACGGTTTCAAAGAACACGGGACCAATTAATCGTGTTCTTTTAGGGTTTCCTGTATTTCTACAATTTTTTTTACGTATGTAGTAGACCTTAATTAAGGTCGACTATACGTGCTTAAAATATTTTATGTTGCTTCTCTCTTTAATTAGAAACAAATTTAACTTCCCGCGCCGCGAAATTCATTTGTTGAATTTCCATCTCGTTTTTTTTCAAAATGTTTTAAATTTTAAATTACGATATTAATTATTTTGAATGTAATGGAAGTTATTTGCATGTTCCAAGATGGAGGAGTGGAATGGTCAGATAGTATTAAGGATTATCATAAGGGACGCCAAAATAATGCAGGAACGATCTCAGTTTAGAAAAATTAACGTGCTAGTGTGCTCGATTGTTGAAACTCCCCATTACTGGGGCTTACTCCTACGTATATTTTTACGACTGTAATCCAATTCGTGACTTATTTTGTGGCGACTGACTTATTTGAAAGTCTACAATAAGCCTCCTGTCGGTTGTACATATTGTAGACTTGTTTGACTTTTATAGAAGACTTGCGCCCCAAACTGGTAACTGGTAACTGGTATGCAAACAATATACTGAATTAAAACAACAATTTTCTCTCGCTGGTCTGAAATTGAACTACCCCCGTTAAATCTTTATCCATTGGCGAATTATTTGCTGTCAAAGCGACATCTTTCGGGTTCGAGGAATTTTCATCTCGTATATCAATCTTGAACTACAAAAGGCGGTGTGTTATACGATTTTTTCCTGAGTTTGCCCCTATTCAATTGAGAACACAATAAGCTTGGCTAGAGTCTAAAGCATTTTTTCTTTAGGCAGGCAGAATATTAATCTACCCAGGCAAAAAAACTGCTCAATGCTTATAAACTGCAACGGCTTAGTCATAAATTGCATTGCCAAGATAAAAAAAGAGAAGAGAAAAATTAAAACTCGCAAAGTTTCTTAAATCCGAAAAAATATCCAAATTTTTATTTCAAAAAGTCGCGATCAATTCGCTTTTAGGGGTAATGTATTTTGGGCATCCATCATGCCCAACTCGTATTACAATCTTGTCCATGCAGAACTCCATTAAATAAATTGTTGACCGTAGTATACCTCAGCGATGGCACTGACCACCCGCAGACGGTCCAGGATTGTCGGCAGCATCCTCAGACGCTATTAGCATTAAAAAATGTTTTAAAATTATTTATGTGTAAATAATACGTTAGCAAAAATTTACCAATGGAATTTGAATCAGAAAACGGAGTTTTGAATTCATCAAACAAATAAATTGCTCCTATTGCCTCTGGTCCTGGTTTCGGTGGTGCTAGTACGGGTGGTTTCTCGGTCAATTCATCATATCTAGCTTTCCCAATTCTAAGCAATTCTTCTTTATGATGTTTAACAAATGCCCGACGCCTTTTATCTACATTCCCTAATAGGCAATTTTCCTATTGGTTAAGAAAATTTGGTTTCGCTAATCAAACATATTCTAATCTTTATTGATATATTAAATTATTTTACCTCTACTTCTGGTCTCACAGATTCCTCAAAGCATGTCAATTTCTTTTCCGGGTCTTCATCGCAAAAGTCAGCCGCAAAACTTCGTCTACATAACTCGCGACGCAGTTCGCTAACGGAGGGAGTATCATCACCACATCTTTTACCACCTTCTTTCTCAGCCATTTTACCACAAATTGAATTTACAATAAAATTTTGAAAAATAAATATATTCTACGCCCTATGGAAAATTTCGTAACGAGGATTCGAAAGTTTCTGTTAGAATGAACAAATTATTTTTTTTGTTTTATTTTTTTTAAATATTCGTGGTGACTTGGATCCGTATCAAACTCTAATTTTGAATCGACGGTGATTAAAGTAGTATTTAGTAGTAAAGTAGTATTTTTCACAATTATTTAGCATCACGTTATTTGTTGAATATTTATTAAATTATGGAGTGAACATGTTTCCCGTAATATTTGGTTTGAATTATAGTGACCAATTTTTCGCCATAGCAAAATATAAATAATAGTTTTATCCAAACAAAATGTTCCAACGTGATCTAGATTGGTATTTGCGGGTTAATTCAATGATTGTAAAAACTTGAAAAGTCGAATAGCTAAGAATTGGGTTAAATGCCACAGCGGAAAACAAAAGCTCATCCGATCTAAGGCTTTTTTGTTATTAGGGTTAGGTCGAATTGATTATCTGCATGTTGCGTCCAACGAATTCTCTTCTCATAAAAATTATGCAATTATATCCCACTGAACCGAAAGACGCTGATTTTCACTAGCTGTAACGTGTTACAGTTAGTTTCGGAAACTTAGTTACTAAACCCGTTCTGGCTAAATAAATAATTTGTGTAATTAATTACAAATTTATCAGTCAATTCATTATACCAAACAATAATTGAATAAGATTCCTATATGAATAATATCTTGTTCGCGGGGCCGTAGTGTAGTGTAGTGGTTTTGAAAGAACGATCCTACTATGCGTGTCCACGTCGAACGTAGCGCACCTGTTGGTGAAAATTTTCAACTCACTGGTTTGACTGACATTTTATCGTATTAAAGGCCCCTGACACTATCAATATTATTGTGCTAAATATTGCGCAAAAATTAGTTTAGCCTAAAGACGGCTCAATATTATGGCACAATTTTTCTTATTTTCAATAATGAAAAAACTGTCAATTTAAATCATTTGTGAATGAAATTTAATAAATCATAATTTGGTACGAGTAGTTTGAAAAATTAGTAAATTTAAAATTGAAATTATTGCGGCGATTGAACAATTCAGATTTAGCGTGTATCATAATTGCGCTATCATTTGGGAAAAAAGACGAAGATGGACCAAAATGGCGGAGCCACGTGATTACCAGATTTTTATAAGGATGGATGAGGAAAGTTTTACTTTTCTGTTAAATATGGTTTCACCATTAATAGAAAAGCAAAGAACTGTCTTGCGGGATCCCATTTCTTCTCGTGAAAGGCTATCGATTATATTGCGTTATTTGGCAACAGACGCAACTTTTGAAGACTTAAAGTTTTCTACATTTACGTCCCCTATTACAATTAGCGTAATAGTAATGCAGACCCTTTGTATTTGCCTTAAGGAGTATATTAAGGTAAGTAAAATCAGTTTTGATTCGTTAATATTAAATAAAACATATGTACATTATGTATTTCAAAATTTATTAAGTAAACCTAATAAATGCCCATCCGCCCCTCAAATAATATATCGTTTACAAATTTTTGTGCTAATAACTGTTGAGTCGGCTCCTTGTTTCTTATTTCATTAGCCCAAATAATCCCTAATAATAATTCCTAATTTATCATCAGGATTATTAAGCCTCTCAAAAGCCAAATCAATTAGTTTTGTCTTGAGTATGAGCGCCGGGTTTATTTTAATTTGCTGGTTTGACGTCACTTTCATTTCCTGGAGATCATGAATCCTGAAATAAAAAAATATTTTAGTAGGTTTGCTTAATTTGAAATTTAAAACCATTTCAACATTGACATTAGTTATATCTTAATTTGTTTTCATTTTAGATACCCAATGCCCCCGTTGAATGGAAAAAAATTGCAGATGGATTTAACGTCCGGTGGAATTCCCGCACTGTATTGCAGCCCTCGCCGGGAAACATGTGCAAATCACAAAGTGATTTTAGTGTTGTTTTGTTGGCACTGGTGGGTTCGAATTACGACTTTCTAATGGCCGAATTTGGAATTAACGGTCGAGTTTCGGATGGTGGAGTTTTGGGATACAGCAAATTTGGGAAACTGCTGAATGAAAACCGCCTTGACATTCCAGATAAGGAAGTTTTGCCAACATTAAACAAGAAACTGCCATCGGAGTGAAGTTTACAACAAAATATACACTGTGACCTATAAATACTTAGAATTAAAAAAAACACTCAAAAATTAGACTTTCATAATAATATTTCGAAATTTTTAAACCAAACGCACTACGAATCGCACAGAGCTGATCGAAGTGGTTCTGAACTAATACTTGATCTAAGAAACACATCTTGTCTTGTTTATCCACATGCTCGGAAATCTCTGAGATTTTTGTTATTCGACAGAGAACATCATTGAGTTTAATATGAAAATTCTTAAACATTTGAAATTATTTATCTCGGCTCCTACGGATCGCTCAGAGATGATCGAAGTGGTTCCCAGCATGTGGATAAATCAGATTTGTTTCTTAAATCAAATATTTATTCAGAACCACTTCGACTATCTCTGTGCGACCCGTAAGGGCCGAGATAAATAATTTCGAATATTTAAAAATTTTCGTATTTCACTCAAAGATGTTCTCTGTCGAAATTCAAAAATTTTAGAGATTTCCGAGCATGTGGATAAATAAGATTTGTTTCTTACATCAAGTATTAGTTCAGAACCACTTCGATTAGCTCTGTGCGATCCGTAGGGGCCGATATAAATAATTTCAAATATTTAAAAATTTTCGTATTTCACTCAATGATGTTCTCTGTCGAAATACAAACATTTTAGAGATTTCCGAGCATGTGGATAAATAAGATTTGTTTCTGACATCAAGTATTAGTTCAGAACCACTTTGATCAGCTCTGTGCGATCCGTAGGGGCCGAGATAAATAATTTCAAATATTTAAACATTTTCGTATTTCACTCAATGATGTTCTCTGTCGAAATACAAACATTTTAGAGCTTTCCGAGCATGTGGATAAATAAGATTTGTTTCTTACATCAAGTATTAGTTTAGAACCACTTCGATCAGCTCTGTGCGATCCATAAGGGTTTAGATAAATATTTTAAAATGTTTAAGAATTTTCATATTACACTCAATAATGTTCTCTGTCGAATAACAAAAATCTCAGAGATTTCTGAGTTTTCGGATAAATAAGATGTGTTTCTTACATCAAGTATTTACTCAAAACAACTTCGACCATCTCTGTGCGACCCGTAGGGGCCGAGATAAATAATTTCAAATATTTAAAAATTTTCGTATTTCACTCAATAATGTTCTCTGTCGAATAACAAAAACCTCAGAGATTTCCGAGCATGTGGATAAATACGATTTGTTTCTTACATCAAGTATTTATTCAGAACAACTTCGACCATCTTTGTGCGACCCGTAGGGGCCGAGATAAATAATTTCAAATATTTAAAAATTTTCATATTTCACTCAATGATGTTCTCTGTCGAAATACAAACATTTTAGAGATTTCCGAGCATGTGGATAAATAAGATGTGTTTATTACATCAAGTATTAGTTCAAAACCACTTCAACCACTTCTGTGCGACCCGTAAGGGCCGAGATAAATAATTTCAAATATTTAAAAATTTTCATATTTCACTCAATGATGTTCTCTGTCGAAATACAAACATTTTAGAGATTTCCGAGCATGTGGATAAATAAGATTTTTTTCTTACATCACGTATTAGTTCAGAACCACTTGGATTAGCTCTGTGCGATCCGTAGGGGCCGATATAAATAATTTCAAATATTTAAAAAATTTCGTATTTCACTCAATGATGTTCTCTGTCGAAATACAAAAATCTCAGAGATTTCCGAGCATGTGGATAAATAAGATTTGTTTCTTACATCAAGTATTAGTTCAGAACCACTTCGATCAGCTCTGTGCGATCCGTAAGGGCCGATATAAATAATTTCAAATATTTAAAAATTTTCGTATTTCACTCAATGATGTTCTCTGTCGAAATACAAAATTTTTAGAGATTTCCGAGCATGTGGATAAATAAGATTTGTTTCTTACACCAAGTATTAGTTCAGAACCACTTCGATCAGCTCTGTGCGATCCGTAGGGGCCGAGATAAATAATTTCAAATATTTAAAAATTTTCGTATTTCACTCAATGATGTTCTCTGTCGAAATACAAACATTTTAGAGATTTCCGAGCATGTGGATAAATAAGATTTGTTTCTTACATCAAGTATTAGTTCAGAACCACTTCGATCTTCTTTGTGCGATCCGCAGGGGCCGAGATAAATTCAAATATTTAAAAAATTTCGTATTTCACTCAATAATGTTCTCTGTCGAAATACAAACATTTTAGAGATTTCCGAGCATGTGGATAAATAAGATTTGTTTATTAGATCAAGTATTAGTTCAGATCCACTTCGATCATCTCTGTGCGATCCGTAGGGGCCGAGATAAATAATTTCAAATATTTAAAAATTTTCGTATTTCACTCAATGAAGTTCTCTGTCGAATAACAAAAATCTCAGAGATTTCCGAGCATGTGGATAAATAAGATTTGTTTCTTACATCAAGTATTAGTTCAGAACTACTTCGATCAGCTCTGTGCGATCCGCAGGGGCCGATATAAATAATTTCAAATATTTAAAAATTTTCGTATTTCACTCAATGATGTTCTCTGTCGAAATACAAAATTTTTAGAGATTTCCGAGCATGTGGATAAATAAGATTTGTTTCTTACATCACGTATTAGTTCAGAACCACTTCGATCAGCTCTGTGCGATCCGCAGGGGCCGAGATAAATTCAAATATTTAAAAATTTTTGTATTTCACTCAATGATGTTCTCTGTCGAAATACAAAATTTTTAGAGATTTCCGAGCATGTGGATAAATAAGATTTGTTTCTTACATCAAGTATTAGTTCAGAACCACTTCGATTAGCTCTGTGCGATCCGTAGGGGCCGATATAAATAATTTCAAATATTTAAAAATTTTCGTATTTCACTCAATGATGTTCTCTGTCGAAACACAAAATTTTTAGAGATTTCCGAGCATGTGGATAAATAAGATTTGTTTCTTACATCACGTATTAGTTCAGAACCACTTCGATCAGCTCTGTGCGAAACGCAGGGGCCGAGATAAATAATTTCAAATATTTAAAAATTTTCGTATTCCACTCAATGATGTTCTCTGTCGAAATACAAAATTTTTAGAGATTTCCGAGCATGTGGATAAATAAGATTTGTTTCTTACATCAAGTATTAGTTCAGAACCACTTCGATTAGCTCTGTGCGATCCGTAGGGGCCGAAATAAATAGTTTCAAATATTTAAAAATTTTCGTATTTCACTCAATGATGTTCTCTGTCGAATAACAAAAATCTCAGAGATTTCCGACCATGTGGATAAATAAGATTTGTTTCTTACATCAAGTATTAGTTCAGAACCACTTCGATCAGCTCTGTGCGATCCGTAGGGGCCGATATAAATAATTTCAATTATTTAAAAAATTTCGTATTTCACTCAATGATGTTCTCTGTCGAATAACAAAAATCTCAGAGATTTCCGAGCATGTGGATAAATAAGATTTGTTTCTTACATCAAGTATTAGTTCAGAACCACTTCGATCTTCTCTGTGCGATCCGCAGGGGCCGATATAAATAATTTCAAATATTTAAAAATATTCGTATTTCACTCAATGATGTTCTCTGTCGAAATACAAAATTTTTAGAGATTTCCGAGCATGTGGATAGATAAGATTTGTTTCTTACATCACGTATTAGTTCAGAACCATTTCGATCAGTTCTGTGCGATCCGCAGGGGCCGAGATAAATAATTTCAAATATTTAAAAATTTTCGTATTCCACTCAATGATGTTCTCTGTCGAAATACAAAATTTTTAGAGATTTCCGAGCATGTGGATAAATAAGATTTGTTTCTTACATCAAGTATTAGTTCAGAACCACTTCGATTAGCTCTGTGCGATCCGTAGGGGCCGAAATAAATAGTTTCAAATATTTAAAAATTTTCGTATTTCACTCAATGATGTCCTCTGTCGAATAACAAAAATCTCAGAGATTTCCGAGCATGTGGATAAATAAGATTTGTTTCTTACATCAAGTATTAGTTCAGAACCACTTCGATCAGCTCTGTGCGATCCGTAGGGGCCGATATAAATAATTTCAATTATTTAAAAAATTTCGTATTTCACTCAATGATGTTCTCTGTCGAATAACAAAAATCTCAGAGATTTCCGAGCATGTGGATAAATAAGATTTGTTTCTTACATCAAGTATTAGTTCAGAACCACTTCGATCTTCTCTGTGCGATCCGCAGGGGCCGATATAAATAATTTCAAATATTTAAAAATTTTCGTATTCCACTCAATAATGTTCTCTGTCGAAATACAAAATTTTTAGAGATTTCCGAGCATGTGGATATATAAGATTTGTTTCTTACATCAAGTATTAGTTCAGAATCACTTCGATTAGCTCTGTGCGATCCGTAGGGGCCGAAATAAATAGTTTCAAATATTTAAAAATTTTCGTATTTCACTCAATGATGTTCTCTGTCGAATAACAAAAATCTCAGAGATTTCCGACCATGTGGATAAATAAGATTTGTTTCTTACATCAAGTATTAGTTCAGAACCACTTCGATCAGCTCTGTGCGATCCGTAGGGGCCGATATAAATAATTTCAATTATTTAAAAAATTTCGTATTTCACTCAATGATGTTCTCTGTCGAAATACAAACATTTTAGAGATTTCCGAGCATGTGGATAAATAAGATTTGTTTCTTACATCAAGTATTAGTTCAGATCCACTTCGATCTTCTCTGTGCGATCCGCAGGGGCCGAGATAAATTCAAATATTTAAAAAATTTCGTATTTCACTCAATGATGTTCTCTGTTGAAATACAAACATTTTAGAGATTTCCGAGCATGTGGATAAATAAGATTTGTTTCTGAAATCAAGTATTAGTTCAGATCCACTTCGATCATCTCTGTGCGATCCGTAGGGGCCGAGATAAATAATTTCAAATATTTAAAAATATTCGTATTTCACTCAATGATGTTCTCTGTCGAAATACAAACATTTTAGAGATTTCCGAGCATGTGTATAAATAAGATTTGTTTCTTACATCAAGTATTAGTACAGAACCACTTCGATCTTCTCTGTGCGATCCGTAGGGGCCGAGATATATAATTTCAAATATTTAAAAATTTTCGTATTCCACTCAATGATGTTCTCTGTCGAAATACAAAACTTTTAGAGATTTCCGAGCATGTGGATAAATAAGATTTGTTTCTTAAATCAAGTATTAGTTCAGAACCACTTCGATCAGCTCTGTGCGATCCGCAGGGGCCGATATAAATAATTTCAAATATTTAAAAATTTTCGTATTCCACTCAATGATGTTCTCTGTCGAATAACAAAAATCTCAGAGATTTCCGAGCATGTGGATAAATAAGATTTGTTTCTTACATCAAGTATTAGTTCAGAACCACTTCGATCATCTCTGTGTGATCCGTAGGGGCCGAGATAAATAATTTCAAATATTTAAAAATATTTGTATTTCACTCAATGATGTTCTCTGTCGAATAACAAAAACCTCAGAGATTTTTGAGCACCTGGATAATTCAGATTTGTTTCTTAGATTCGTAGTGTGTTTTGTTGTAAAAATTTATTATTATAAAATTCACTCAAAACCTTTCACAAAAATGAAATATTTTCTGCTTATTGTGCAGAAATATTTGTGTTTATTAAAAATTTTCAAATATTATTATGAAAGTTCAATTTTTGAGTGGTTTTTTTAATTCTGAGTACTTATAGGACACATTGTATATTTTGTTATTTTGGCATAAACTTCACTCCGATGAAACTGCCTTATGTTTTTGTTGGTGACGACGCTTTGGCCATGTCAGAGAATTTAATAAAGCCTTACGGAGGTGGAGAATTAACTGTGGAGAAACGGATTTTCAATTACCGTTTAAGTAGGGCCCGTCGTATAGTTGAGAACACGTAGTATAGTTCATAGACCATTCCAAGTTTCACCAGAAAAGGTAAAAATGATTGTACTAGCATGTTGCTATTTGCATCATTTTTTAAGAAGCGTTAGGTAATTACCGCACTGAAAGGATCATTCCCATCGTCGGATAAAATGGTGCTTGTTGAAGCGCCTGGCGTGTCTTGATCCACTAAAACCAACATGTTGTCGTAATACCACAATGTCGTTTGGTATATACCGTCTAGTCCTGCGGGAAATTTTTCTTTGAAGACCACAAGAAGCTCGTTATACGCTTCATTTTTTTGGCCCGATTTGTGTATTCCTCTGACTTTATTTTCCAGAGGGCTGGAAGTGACTTGTAAGTCTGAAACATAAATTCTCTGAAACTCATAATTTTGGTGGATTTTTTTTATTTTATAAACTATATTGGATCAAAATATATGTAGCAGTTACGACCATAAACAGTTGGTTATCATCGATCTATACCGATCTCCATTGACAGTAATTGGTGCTACCAGCTTCATTTCGAAAAAATACGGACCGATGATTCCACCAGACCAAAAACCAAACCAAACTGTCAATTTAGGTGAATGTAATGGTTTTTCATGAATAATTTGTGGATTTTCTTCGCACCAAAATCGACAGTTTGGTTTATTTACCGCACCACTCAGATGAAAGTGAGCCTCATCGGAGAAGATGATCCAAGGCAAGTTGTTCCAAGGCAAAATCAGCAAATTCACGACGTTTACGGTGGTCCAATTCCTTCAGTTCTTGAGTGAACAATTTTATACGGATGCAAACCCAAATCCTTTCTCAAAATCAGCAAGGTTGTGGTTTGAGACAGTCCCAATTCTTGAGAACTTCTTGGAATCGATAAATTGCTGTCTTCAGCAACACTTGCCTGAACGGCAGCAATATTTGCATTACTTCGAGCGAATCTTTGTCTTATTGGCACTTCAACATTATATAAGAAAATGTAAGCTCAAAATTTTCAACAATTCGACGAATAGCGAGCACACTTAGACGATTATTACGACTATAAAACGGCAAAAGCGCACGAAAAGTTGCAATTTGAGAACGATTATTTTGATAACAAAGCTGAATAATTTGTAAACGTTGTTATTGCGTATATCTCACCATGATGAAATGGTAAACATTGTTGAATACAATGAAACAAAAAATGACAGATCATGACATATTACAAATGGCCGAAACGTCACTTAAAATTCATATCATTCCTATTGGAAAACCCTATACAACAACAATCGCAAATCCCAGATCTCATGTGTCAATACCATCTGTCACTAGACCAAATTAAAATTTTCAGACAGATCTGTCATATAGTTCAGTTTTGATAGCCATTGAATACAGACAACCCATTGTTTTTTTTTTTGCAAACATGGAAAAAAGTGAAATTCGTTTGTTAATTAAACATTATTTGTTTGCGTGGAAAAACCATTACGCAAACCAACACAAAGCTTGATAAATATTATGGGGCCTCTTCACCATCGATTAAAATGATTCACAAGTGGTTTACTGATTTTTGTTGTGGTCGCACAAGCACAACTGATGCCGAACGTTCAAGACACCCAAATGAACTCACCACACCAAAAATGGTTGACAAAATCCATGATACGGAATTGCAAGACCGCAGAGTGAAAGTGCGCGAGATAATTGAGATAGTAGGCATCTCAGATGAATGTGTGTGCAATATATTACACGAAAATTTGAATATGAAAAGGCTATCCGTGCGTTGGGTGCCGCGTTTGCTTACAATCGACCAAAAACGCACACGTGTGACAACTTCAGACTCAGGTTTGGCGATGTTCAAAAAGTAGTTCTTGCGTCGTTTCATAACTGTGGATGAAACATGGATCCATCACTATACACCGGAGACCAAAGAACAGTCTAAACAGTGGGTTTATACTGGCGAATCTGCATCGAAGAAGGCTAAGGCGGTTTTATCGGCCAACAAGGTGATGGCCACAGTTTTTTTTGGGATGCACGCGGCACAATCCACATCGATTACTATCAAAAGGGGAGAACAGTCAACGACGAACATTACTACAACTTATTGGACCGTTTCAACGACGTTTTGAAGAGGCGAAGAAAAAAGTTCTCTTCCAGCAAGTCAATGGGTGCACACGTGTGTAGTTATCATGGCCAAAGTCCATGAATTACGCTTCGAATTGCTTCCACATCCACCATATTCTCCAGACTTAGCCCCCTGCGACTATTTCCTGTTCCCGAACATGGGCAAACGCCTATTTTGAACGGTTGGATAAATCGTATTATTCGGAACGGATCGAAAAATTTGAAAATCGTTGGACTAAGTGTATCGAGCTAAAAGGCGACTATGTTGAAAAATAATTTTTTTTGACCGAAAATATTATTCCTTGTTATATTTTCACCAGACTTCTCACTCCGCCCAAGTACACCATCCTCATCATTTCTCAGCTGGTTAGCCACCATGCAGCATCGCGCCTCATACTCGCCCGACTCCGATTGCTTAATACTCGTGTTGTATCGGATATGCTTCGTTGGATTCTCAAACTTTTCCTTCTCAAACCATTTCTCGTTCGGTCGCCTCTGTGTATGATACTCGTATATTAGCGGGATACCCGTCCTGTCCTGTATGAACCTTCGCCGGTCAAGATGAATGTATAAATTTGGATCTGGTACTACCCCCTTCCTCAGGTATTGTTCTACCAATGCTGTGTCCACGTGATACGGATATGGTCCACATATTAATGAATTTTCTGTGTTTTGATACGCTCGAATTATAAGATTTCGAATTATAAGATTTCTACCGTTTCCGCCTTTCGATACATGTTACGACAGTGTCTGATGCATTTCCGTTCAAACACTCCCAGCCTCCCACTTGACGTCCGTATATGTTAAAATATAAGCGCCCAATAAGTGCCCGTACGCAATCGTTTTTACTCGTTCCGTTATGTGTTTACTGCAGAAGAGTAGTTTTGCCCCCCTATTTGCTCTTCTCGCCTTTTCCAATTGTATACTCATATGATCTGCCATGTAGCACATATTATCGATATTGATTCCTAAATAGTTTACCGATTTTTTTAATATGATGGGTTGCTGATAGATCGTCACTCTTAATTTTTTTCAGTTTCGTTTTAGGTCACGGTTTGCGTTGCGTATTGATCTTCGAAAGAGTATCGCTTCGCATTTAGCCACGTTCATTTGGATGCGCCTGGTGTGCAAATAATCTTGTACATAGTCTAATGCCTATTGTAGTTGTCATTGTATCTCGCTGACCAGATATTTACTGCTGCATATCACCATGTCATCTGCATATTCGCACGTTTGCATATTACGTGAATCTAGATTTTCCGCTTCCAATCATTTCCGCCGTATATAAATTGAACAGTAATGGTGCTGTTATTTGCCTTTTTGGTGTCGATCATTACTGCGCCTGTGGGATGTTGAAATCTTAATTTGTGGCATACATCCGAAACTAATTTTGTGATTGCGTGCATCGTGCTATGTTCTTGCCGAAAACCAAATTGTTTGTCGGACATCAATCCTCTTCTCTGTAAATGCTCTAATGAGCATGAATTTTTATCTTTTTTGAGTGTTGGAAAGATGCGCGCTACTTTCCAACAATTTGGAAACATTTTGTTATTTAATAAATTGTTTTGTGTTTTTTTCAAAATGTTTGTCAAATATTCGATTGTGATGTAATACTGTGGATCATCGGCTGGTTGTTCGGGTGTCTCAGCTCGATTCGTTGCCGAGAATTGTGTTTTTGTACGGTTCGCCATTCCATATTCGTCATGTTTCCGTTTGATTGGTTCAACCGTTTCATTTACTTGACGTCCGTGCTCTGGTTTGTCTAGTGATGGATTTCGTTGCGTATGTCTTTCAATGTGATAGCCAATTATGTTTAAATTTATTTGTTCGTCCAAAATTTGATATTTATTCTCACTTCGTGTCATTTCATCCCACGGTATATTTAATTGTTCGTATTCATCAATCCCTTGTTCATCTACATCAATTGCCCGTACGTTGATATCATGCGCCTTTTGTCGTGCCTTTTTTTAATTTCTGACCACGTTTTGATTCCTGGCTTTATGTTTATCATTCGATTCACCCAATATTTTTAAATTTGTAGTTTTACGTTTTGCTCAATCAGTTGCACCGTCCGTTTGATTTCCATTTTTCAATTTTGCGTTTGCCGATGCATGCCTTTGATTTCGTTCCATATTCCACATACAACGTCTTTGTTTCGGTTCATTTTCTTTGATGTTTGCCAAAAGTAATTTCGTGATTTTTCCAATATAAATTTTAATTTCCTCTTCGTCCAGCTTTCTTGTGTTCGGTGTCAATGCTCGTATTGAATCACCATCATCATTATTGTCATCACCATGTCTCCCTTCTTCTATACAATTTCTTGCCGGTGTGTCTTCTCCTTCCAATTTGTCTCCGGAAAATTGTACCATAATCATTTCCCCTCCACCTCTAGCTCACCACTACCTCAACCGCCTTATGGTCACTATCGTAACGATGTGTTGGTATTTCACCCCTATTGTTCTTGTCAATTTTGCTTCTTTCGTCTGCAATGGCCAAATCTAAATAATTCCCGGATCGTATCATGGTTGGTGTGTCACAGTTGTATATTCTCGTCCTATATTTCATGGAATTTTCCAGTATCCATCGATTGAGTCGATCCCCTCTTGAGTTATTCGTTGCGTTGCCCTAATATGTATGACTGGCATTCAGGCCTCCCGCTATTATGTAGTAATTATTTGGATTTTGTAAATTTTGAATTTGGAAAATTTTGCACCACTCTTCAATAAAACGTTCGTCAGTGATTTCAAATAAATGATTTAGAGTGTTTTTAATTTTATTATTGCAATTTTGATGCCCACACAATTACTGATTTATTGCGGCGCAATTATTTTAAATTTTAATCCGTTACTAATTAGTATGGCTGTGTCTCCAGCCTGCTTAGCATTCACCCGATCCCGTCGTCTAGAATTTAATTTTGTTTCATACACCAGTAGACAATCTGGTGAATGATGTTCCACAAATTTCAATAAATTTAATCTCCTCTGAATCTCCTCTCCTTAAATTTATTTACCATGAGGCAATGATCTGGAGAAGTTGAGCAATTTACTCGCTTTATTGTTGTATGGTACGGGCCATACATCCACTCTCATTGTTAATTGGTGTATTGTTGTATTATATTGAGCGCCATTGTTTGCTTGTTCCTGCGTTGTTGCTGTTGTAATGGGATTGGCCGCCCCCTTCAGGCTATCGGCTATTGTTCCGTTTTCCTTTGTTACAGCTATATATGTAAATAATCTCCGTCCTGGTGTTGCTTGTTGCCGTCTCTCTTGGATCTTCTGTTTTAATCGTAGCATCATTGCCTGGTATATCGGGCAACCCTTATTTGATGCTGGATGTTCCAATTTGTTGCAATTAATACGCATGTAAAGTTATCCCCTGATTTTATCCCCGAAATTAAAAAAAATTAATCAGGTAGCATAATTATATCCCTCAAACTCCTGTGTGAAGTTATTCCTGCCCCGTTTTATATTCTATTTTATTCCAAATACACTTCATATGTGAAGTTAGCCCCGAATTTTATTATATGAAAAATCAAAATTAAAATTATTTTAATTTGCTAATCACACAAAATAAATGTAATAATTTAATAAAATGAAGTAAAGTTATAGGCGAAAAAACACATATATCTCATATTTGGGAAAACACTAAAAAAATCGTACCGTTGCAACCTAGCGAAATTAGGCTCGACCAAAATATTTCCAGTTAATTCAATTTGGTCAAAATTGACATTTTAATTTGACATATAAAAAGTAATAATTTGTCGGTACAGATCTATATGGTTTCGAAATAGCCAGACCAACCTAGCGAAATTAGGCTCCGACCAAAATATTGCCATGTAATACGTTTTTGACCAAAATTGACATTTTAATTTGACTTGTAAAAAGCATGATTTTATCGGATTAGTACCATATGGATATGAAATAACCAGACCTATTTATCCGGCTCGTCTGCACAAAAAATTTTGTCCTTCAACCAAAGCGTGGGTCCACCATTTTGAAAATTCAGATTCCGTGAATAGTCGTACGCTTATATTTAAAATCAAAAAATGTACCGGATAAGGCACGGTTGTGAACTGGCTGGTTCGTCAATCACCACTTAAAACTGTTTAAAATTGGTTTTCCACTTTACACCAAAACTTCAATTTATTAATTTTATATTTTTTATAATTTTTATTTTTGGTTGATTTGATTGAATTTACGCTGGTGGTTACGATACAAGTAAGGAAAAAAAAAATCCGACTTTTTTATAAAACAAAAAAAATACTAATCGACAGTTCCGCTCGAAATAGTATTGCTTGTGCGCAAACCGTATACACCCAAATTTGACATTAAACTTCTGCAGAGGCAAGACCATTTCGAGCAAGCACAAATGTCAATCAAATTTTGGAGTATAAAGTTTTAGTATGCTCCAAACATACCGCCGACGTTGAACCGAAAGTTCAAAAAACTGGTAGCAGCACCAATTTGGTTATGGGCCGTTTGAATATTCCAGCCTTTGCCTGGATGGATGCTACTCGTACTAGTCCATCTTGTCCCGGATGTATTTGTTGGATTTTGCCTAACGGCCACTGGGCTGGCGGTGTATTATCATCACGCAACAACACTATGTCACCTGGTTTTAAATTCGTATGTTTGTGTTGCCACTTGGAACGATTGTGCAACGTGGTTAAATATTCGTGTCGAAAACGCTTCCAGAAATGCTGCATCATATATTGGATGTGCTGCCAGCGTGTTAATACATTTTGTTTCGTCGTGGTATGATCTTGATCGGGTGGTAACGCCATGGAGTGCCCGATTATAAAATGAGCTGGTGTAAGCATATCGATATCGTCTGCACTCGCTGGTAACGAACAGAGTGGACGAGAATTTAAAATGCCTTCGATTTGCGTCAATAGTGTCGTCATTTCCTCAAAGTTCAATACGGTATTACCCACGACTCGTCGTAAATGGTACTTCATTGACTTCACCGCTGACTCATATAGCCCGCCGAAATTGGGCCCAGATGGTGGTGAGAAGTGCCATCTTGTTTGGTAATCTAATAAAAAGTTTGAAATAAGATTATTATGTTGTTTTGATCGGTTAAGGTTATGGATTTCATGCAATTGGTTTCTAGCACCGACAAAATTGGTGCCATTGTCACTATACATATCTGAGCATAGTCCTCTCCTGGACATGAATCGTTTCAGCGCCGCCAAAAAGGCGCTGGTGGATAAATCACTGACCACCTCGATATGGACGGCCTTGCTGCTCATACATACGAAAATGGCAACGTATCCTTTATGCAATTTGGATCGCCGGCCTACCATCGACCGAAGTGTAATAGGCCCAGCGTAATCAACCCCCATTTGGTTAAAGACATATTTTAGATTCACTCGTGCAGGTGGCAAATCTCCCATCAGTTGATTCAGTCTTTCAGGCTTGTATCGCGTACATTGGACACAACGATGAATGTGTTGTCGAACCAAATTTTTACAATTGAGGATCCAATATCGTTGCCTTAATGTGGCCACCATCAATGATTGTGCTGCGTGCAGATATTTGGTATGGGTGTCACTGATGACCAGATCGGTAATAATGTGGTTCGCGGGTAGTATGGTCGGAAACCGTGCGCTATACTCGATGTTTGCATGTTTAATGCGACTACCAACTCGTAAAATTCCATGCTCATCTATAAATGGATTCAAGGCCAGTAATTTACTATTCTTTGGTAACGATTTCTGGTTTTTAATGCAGGACAATTCCGTAGCCAAACCATTCTGCTGTACCCACTTGAGAATAACATTGGTCGATCGCTCATATTCGTTGACCGATAATATCGTCGATTTGGGTTCCTTTTCTCTAGCCTTTCGAATATTATTGAGAAACTGATACAATCGCGCAATGATCCGTACGAGCTTGGTGAATGTTGAATATCTCGGTGCTAAGTTTTCCAGGAGGTTGTTGGTTGTAATGGTACTTAGGCCCTGCGTCGTTATTGGCCGTTCTTCGTTGGTGCGGTGATTTGGTTGACATAACTTTTCCTGATTCGGCCAAAATTCTTGATCTCGCTGCAACCACTCGGGTCCTTTCCACCACAGGCCGAAGTTTTGTAGCTTAGATGGTATAATGCCGCGCGAGGCGCAATCAGCCGGGTTTTCGGTGGTCGGTACATAGCGCCAATTGACTCGTGATGTGGATTCTAGGATTTCTGCCGTTCGATTTGCTACATAGCTTTTCCAACATCTTGGAAGAGAGGATAACCACCACAATACATTTGTTGAATCGGTCCAGTAGAAGACCTCAATATTTTCGACTTGCAATGACTCGATCACTGTTTTCATCAGCCTGGTTAGCAGTAAGGCAGCGCACAGTTCCAAACGTGGAATCGAAAGGTGCTTAATTGGTGCTACTCGAGTTTTTGCACAAACGATATTGGTCCGGAAGGTCCCATCTTCGGCTTTGGTTCTACTATATATTACAGCTGCATAAGCGAACTCGGAGGAATCAGAAAATCCGTGTAATTCGAACGGTTCACTCGCAGTACTTAACCATCGTGGAATTGAAATTGCATCTATATGGTTTAATTCTTGCCGAAGCTCGTACCATTTCTTCGAAATACTGGTTGGCAATGGATCGTCCCAATGCAAATCTAGTAGCCACAAAGATTGAAATAAAATTTTAACCATAATTATGGATGGTGACAACCATCCCAGCGGGTCAAAAATTTTAGACGCCTCAGATAGTAACTCGCGCTTCGTCTTTGCCATTACTCCAGTGGACAAAACTTTAAAGTGAAACGAGTCAGTCGTTGGACGCCATTCCAGGCGTAGCAATTTAATTGACCGCGATCCCTCGGAAATTTCGATTGGTGAAACTTCTTGGCTAATCTGAGGTACATTTTGAAGCACTAATGGGCTATTTGAGGTCCATTTTCGTAAATGAAATCCTGCGTCCTGTAATAATTGAATAATCTGAGCTTGGAGTGCTGCAGCTTCGGTCTCGTTATTGGCCCCTGACATTAAATCGTCGATGTATATGTCTTGTCTGATTACTTTCGACGCTCTCGGAAACGTGGTAGAATTGGTATCGGCTATTGTGGTTAAAGTTTTAGTGGCCAAGTACGGTGCTGAGGCTGTACCATAGGTTACGGTCAACAGCCGGTAATCCTCGATTGGTGTGTCTGGAGATGCTCGCCACACGATTCGTTGGTAGTCCACGTCAATATCTGGCGGTACATCTTTTCAATGTCGCTGGTGAATACGATAACATGCTTCCGAAAACGAACGAGAATCGCGAACAAGCTGTCTTGGACGGTAGGCCCTACCATTAGGTTGTCGTTTAGCGACACATTTGTCGTAGATTTCGCCGACGCATCGAATACTACCCTGACCTTCGTAGTGGTACTGGATTGCTTCACAACTGCATGATGCGGCATGTAATATGAGGGTATTGGTTTGTGGGATGATTCGTTGGGATCAATACGTTCCATGTGACCTAGCCTTGAATATTCGCGCATAAAATCCGTATATTCTCGTTTAAGTTCTGGGTTTCTGGTTAGTTTGGCTTCAACCGCAAATAATCGTTTAATGGCTCGATCTCTCGTATCTCCTATCGGTTTGATGTCCCTCTTGAATGGTAATTTTACAATAAACCGCCCCATGCTTCCTCAGCTGTCAGATGTTTGGTAGCCGGAACTTCTTCGATTTCCCAGAAATTTCGTAAAAGCTGATCAAGCTCTGGTTCTGCACACACGGTCAATTGTGCTAAACAGTTGGTCGGTTTAGTACTGGTCGTTCCTGCTACTATCCATCCGAAAATGGTGTTTTGGGCTACTGGTTGTCCCTGATCTCCTGGGATCTTACCCTCGATCAATACCTCGAAAAAATGCTCAGCGCCGATTAAGATGTCAATGACTCCAGATTCGTGAAACTTGGGATCTGCTAACTGCAGGTTCTTCACGCGGTCCCATAATTCCGGGTTCACGTTTGTGGATGGTAGTGTGGCTGTTATGGTTGGAAGGATTAGCGCATTAATCATTAATTTTGGTCCGATACCAAATCGTGGTGAGATTTCTAAATTAGTAGCGCTTTTGGTGGATCCCGCGGTCGATGAGCCAACACCCTTTATCGTGATGTTTGCCTTGTATCGGGGTAAGGCCAAACGGTTAACACAAGCTTCTGTGACGAAGGACGCCTGTGAGCCGGAATCGAGGAGTATCCGGCATGGTTGCATAAGTCCACGTGCATCGGTGACGTGTACCATCGCTGTCGGTAGTAGCGAGTGGAAGGTTGGTTGATTGGATGACGATTTATGGTTTAACGGTATGGTATGATGTGTGTTGATTGATGGTGTTTGCATGGTGGTAATTGAGATTAGGTGTGAAGCTGGTATTATGTTGATTGGAGACGTGTTCGTGTTGATTGGCTTTAATTGCTTGGTCGGTGTTCTGTCGATTGAAGCATGTGTTGATGTTGATTCAGGATTTGACGAGTTAGGCGTTATTTGTACTGTATTAACGACCGGTGTGGTTGGTGGTCGTGGTACGGATTGTGGATTTATCGGATTGGCCACGTGCAGCAAACTGTTATGACGTTTACGACAGATCTGGCACGACCGTTTGGATTTGCAGGTTCGAACGGTATGAGAATCACTCAGACAGTTATAGCATCGCATTTTCTCGTTTATAAAATTTCGCCTCTCCAGCACGTTCATATTTCGGAATTTAGAACATTGGTACAACAGATGCTCAACGTCACACAACGGACAATTTAAATTTGTGGTGAACGTGGTATGTGCATTTCGTAGACTCGGCATGCGGACAATTGGCTTGTTCACTGTTTCTCGGATGCCTTCTAACGTGTCGGCTCGAATTTGTAGACAATCCATCAGGTTTTGGAAGGTAGGGTACTCGATTTTCGCTGACTCGTGTTGCCAAAACTGTCGACTATCATCGTCCAGTTTACTGACAATAATATAAATTAACCAAGGGTCTCGAACTTCTCCTGGGGGACCAATTGCTTTCAGTCCTCGGATCACTTCTTCCGCTGTATCGGCCAGATGTCGTATCGTCGACGCGTTCACCCGTGTAATCGAAGGTTGTTTAAAAAAGGTTTCAATATAGCGATTAATGGTCAACTTTTTTTATCGTATCGTTTGATTAATATTTGATAAGCCTCGACGTAATTCGCATCCGTTACATTGAGGTGTTTGATCAATCCTAGTGGTTCACCCTTTAACAGACCCTTCAAATACTGCAGTTTTTGAGCTGCGGTTAGTGATACCTTTTCATGTACCGCACTATTGAACAAATCGAAGAAGCTTTGCCATTCTTGGAAATTGCCATCGAAAACTGGTATATTCATACGCGGTAGTTTAGTCTCGTGTGACCCCGCATGAAATTGACCCGTGTTCTCACCAACTGTTCCCGAGATATTCAGTGGAACCGTTGCAGTGTGAAAATGCCGAAGTGCGGTGGTGAGTTGAGCGACTGCGTGGTAATAGTTGTCGTCGAATTCCTCTGACAACGAGGGTGCATCCGAATCCAATTCAAACATTTTATCTTCCACTTTGACAAACTCGGACCACAACTCGTGAATTTTGTCTACCCGAGCTTTGATTTGCTCCATTTTGGTGGAGGCTTCGATCGAATCCGCAAAGGTTACGATTTTGGTCATTTGACCTTTCAAAACGGACCGACGTCTTTTAAGAGCCTCCATTGAAACCGATAAACTCACAATCCCACAATTTTTGTATAATACACGACAATTTTAAATATAAGCGTACGACTATTCACGGAATCTGAATTTTCAAAATGGTGGACCCACGCTTTGGTTGAAGGACGAAATTTTTGTGCAGACCATCCGGCTCGAAGGACCAAAAAATGTACCGGATAAGGCACGGTTGTGAACTGGCTGGTTCGTCAATCACCACTTAAAACTGTTTAAAATTGGTTTTCCACTTTACACCAAAACTTCAATTTATTAATTTTATATTTTTTATAATTTTTATTTTTGGTTGATTTGATTGAATTTACGCTGGTGGTTACGATACAAGTAAGGAAAAAAAAAATCCGACTTTTTTATAAAACAAAAAAAATACTAATCGACAGTTCCGCTCGAAATAGTATTGCTTGTGCGCAAACCGTATACACCCAAATTTGACATTAAACTTCTGCAGAGGCAAGACCATTTCGAGCAAGCACAAATGTCAATCAAATTTTGGAGTATAAAGTTTTAGTATGCTCCAAACACCTCACCTTTTGCAAAATATGAACAAAATCGTACCGTTGCAACCTAGCGAAATTAGGCTCCGAACAAAATATTTCCAGGTAATTCATTTTTGGTAAAAATTGACATTTGAGCCTAATCTCGCTAGGTTGGTCTGGCTATTTCGAAACCATATAGATCCGACAAATTAATACTTTTTACATGTCAACTGGAAATATTTTGTTCGAAGCCTAATTTCGTTGGGTTGCAACGGTACGATTTTGTTTATACTTTGCAAAAAGAGAGGTATGGCTGTCTCATAACTTTATAGTTCTAATCCGACAAATTAATACTTTTTACATGTCAAATTAAAATGTCAATTTTGGTCAAAAATGTATTCCATGGAGATATTTCGCTAGGTTGCAACGGTACGATTTTGTTCATATTTTGCCAAAAGTGACGTACGGATCTGGCTATATCAAAACCATGTAGCTCTGATCCACAGATTAATACTTTTTACATGTCAAATTAAAATGTCAATTTTGACCAAAAATGAATTAACTGGAAATATTTTGTTCGGAGCCTAATTTCGCTAGGTTGCAACGGTACGATTTCGTGCAATAACCAAATTATCATAATCTTACCAATTTAAAAATTAGTTTACTTTATTAAATTATTACATTTATTTTGTATGATTTGCAACTACCCCATTCGGGGCTAACTTCACATTTGAAGGGTATTTGGAATAAAATAGAATATAAAACAGGGAGGGGACAACTTCACACAAGAGTTAGAGGGATATAATTATGTTAGTGTTGACTGATTATTTTTGTTTAATTTCGGGGATAAAATCCGGGGATAACTTCACATACGTGCGATGAATACAATAAAGATCTTCTTTCGTTGCTTGTTCTTGTATTTGGCAGTCACCTGGTTCATGATGTTCCGCACATTTGACACATCTGAAATCTAATTTACAGTTCGTCGCTGTATGTCCATATCGCTGACAATTTTTGCATTGCATAATATCACCACTCTTATTTAGGGTTTGCCATGTCACTCGTTGACGGTTTATCGCATGGATGTCGTATACTTTGGATAATGGCGTGTTTCTATTAAATTGTACGATGTACATTTGGATTACATTTGGATTATTTTTTCAACTTTAATTTCCTATCACATTCTATGCCAGTCTGAAATTCAACCAAATCTTCCGTTTCTGTCAGTCCTCGTAATACCAATGATTTTAATTTCAATTATTTCGGCGTATACGTAAAATATTTTGTCTTTACATCATCAAACATTGATTTTAATTTATTGTAATTGTCCAAATCGTCAGTAATTACTGTATATTTGTTCGTATTTATTTAGCCTTTAGCCAATTGAATGGAGTTTTTTATCTCTTGACCATGGATATGTAATGGCGGTGGTCTCGGTATCTTTTTTTGGACACTTTATTATTTTTATTATTATTGTTATTGCTATTATTGCTTTCATTATTGTTCTTGTTGCTATTATTATTTATTCGTTTATCACTTTTTAATTGTTTATCTTTGTTACTGTTCACATTGCTTGAACGCACTTTTTTTCACTATCTCAAAACAATGAAAGAAATGTCTTCCTTTAATCACACCCAAAGATATTTCGGCCGGAATCCAAGATGTGTAAAATGCTCAGGTAATTATTTTACCCAGGCATGTACAACAAGGAGAGATGTGCCAGCCAAGTGTACAAATTGTAAGGACCAACATCCGGCCAATTATCAAGGCTGTGAGGTTGCTAAACAACTACAAAAATTAAGAGATGAAACAAGAAATCAACCAATGATTTTGCAATCATGAAAATCGAAGGGTTCAAATAACAAATCAGATGGATCAAAACCCACAAACAAGCAACACAGGGCAAAGAAATTTATTTGCCCAGGTAGTGAAAGGTTTGGGTTCAGCCAATCATATGGGCTCTGAAAATAACCAAATTATGGTAAACATTACATCACAGCGTTGCAGCTGTTACAAAGCGGTTAGATGACCAGAGTAATCCGATCAACATGATACTTGACCAACTGAAGAAAATGCAACTCCCTCAACGCAATCCAACTTAAAATGTTAAGTAAGCACAACTTACAAAATAGCAATCTGGAATGCGAATGGGATTAAGCAACATATTTCATCTCCATTCCAATAAAAGGAAATATAAAACACCATTTAGAATCAAATATCGAAGAAGAAACAATGCAAGTCACTGTAAGGATCCAAATTAAACACAGACAGCTTACTGTCTCTGCAATATATTGTCCTCCCCGGCATAACTTGAAAAGGAAGGACTACCTTAAACTATTTAAATCGCTTGGATGTTATTTTATTATTGGAGGTGACTTTACTGCGAAAAACAACCTATTGGGGGTTCAGACTTACGACGTTCAAAGGTAAAAAGCCATTGCTTCAAGCAGAGCAAACATCAAAATGCGAATTTTACTCTAGTGGTTCCCCAACATACTGGCCCACTGACGGAACGAAGATACCTCACCTAATAGACTTTTATGTAGCAAGAGGTATATCCCAGAACTACTCGTTCATTCACATTGAAGATAGTAATTTTCGGATCATTCCCCGATTATCATGACAGTCAGTGGAATGGTGAGAGTGCACCCAGATTAACAAATTCAAAAACAAACTTGGATCTCTTTCGTGAAGTATTGGAGGAAAAAATCAATTTTCAGATACCGATAAGAAATCCCCACCAGTTGAAAGATGAATTAGAACAACTCAATGAAGCAATTCACTATGCTGCTTTGACAAATACCCCCATTATACAAAATAAGAAGAAGCTTAACATATCCTACCTAATGGACGTTAGAGAGTTGGTAAGATAAAATTGACGGGCACGTAAAATCTGGCAATTAACTAGAACACTGGAGAACAAAACAATTCTTAACAATTTAGGTAACAGTCTCAAATATATTCTTAAAGAAGTTAAAAATGCATCAATCAACAGATATCTAGTTAGCCTAATCGATGAAGAAAATTCTGATTATTCACTGTGGAAGGCGACGAAGGGACTCAAACGACCCAAAATGCAAGCGTGGCTTCACTTAAAAAGGAGGATGGAACCTGGGCAAGAGGTCCTAAAGAGAAGGCTGATCTGTTTGCGGAGTATCTCGAGGATACCTTCCAACCATTACCAAGGCAAACGGTCAAAGAAAAGATAATGTCAATCCACAAGCTAGATGATTTTAATACACGAGCAGTAACTCTCAAAGAATTAAAAAAAGAAGTGAAAAACAACAGGACTGTTGAAAAAGCTCCAGGGTATGACTTGATTACTTGCCAAATAATCAAGGCTCTTCCAGGTAAAGAAAACCGCCACATGTTTCGGTAGCGTATGTGGAACGATTGGATTAACCTGCAAGTTGAAAAATAAAACGCTAATTTGTTTGCACACTGTATTTATTCACAAACAAAAACAAGAAAACCAAATATTCCAGCTGGATGTCCAATTTTTTTTCGTTGTGTGCACCTGTAATTAAAAATCATGTATTATTATTATTGTATTATAAATGTATGTAATTTAATTATACTTAGCTTAATTATGTTGATTATGCCATTTATCTGAAAGTAGAAATTATCAATTAATTAAATTTATTATTGTGAAAAGAAATAATTGTACTTACTAAATCAAAACAAATGGCAAATTATTGACATTTGTATTTAATATTTTTACTTATAGCTAGTGCCATCTTTGTAAAGTGATTATAAATTAAAATTGTTATACTTTTTTTTCTGTTCTAAACTATTATGGCATAACATTAAGCTTTTCAGATAAATGTAAAAAAAAAAATTATAGTCAGTCATTCCATTTGTCAAATTCACGGTGTCGAGTCAAGTTAAAATAAAAATAATAAAAAAATTAACTTTATACAAAATTAAAGGTGTATAGCGAATGCTATTTCCAGTCCATTTTGAGAATTGTTAAGCAGCAGTAGCGTTCGCAGCCCCACAACATGGTCCTTCGAGCCGGATGTTTTCCAAAACAACGGTAACCAGCATAAATTGAGCAGCCATCTAGAAAGATCGAAATTGTACCGGTATTCAGCATATAACGGGAACCGCATTCTAGAACAAAAGCCACGCGGTGGAGCACGCTAATTCAGTTAAGTGGATACATTATTATTTTAATATCGAGCCATATATATTTAATGCTGTGCAAATAAAGACAAATATCGTGCATTTAATATTTATTAAAAGTCTATTGGGTGTTTTGTCCATATTCGTTAAAAGTTATCTTGTGTCGAACTGTGTATGTAACTAAATTAAAGTAGCGTTAACAGCTAACGGTGAAATATTTGGATGAGCTTAGTGAATTAGCATTTGTAGTGTGAATTGATATAAACTCGAACTTATCAAGTATAATTAGTTAAGTGTATACTGCGCATTTATCAAATACTGAGTGAATCATAGGCAACAACGATGAGCGAACTAGATATTTTAAAGAAACTACGTGCTAATCAGAAGGGCAGCATGACCAAATTGCTAAATTTTGTGAGCGAACTAAGAATCGATAATGTTCAAGATATCGATCAGCTGAGGACAAGGGCAAAGCGAGCACAAGAAATCTTCGATCAATTTCTGATACTCGAAGAGAAAATTATCCGGTGCGATCCAACGGAGGAATCCGACCTCGGCCCCTTTGAAGATAATTATTATACTGTGATTTCAGGGCTCAATTCGTGGATTCGAAAAAAAAGCGTAGCAGAAGGATTATCGCACCACATGCACAATGATACAGCAAACACGACCCACAACGGTGCTGCTGACGTCAAGCTGCCGAAAATCAATATTCCTATCTTTAGTGGGGAATACAAAGAATGGCAAACATTTTTTGACCTATTTTCGTCGACAATACATGAGAAAGAATATCTAACCTCATCGCAGAAGTTCCAGTATCTAAAGAGTTGTCTTAGAGGTGATGCAGAGCGGTTTCTTCGCAACACAAATGTAACTGAAGCCAACTACAACGAAGCGTTGCAAAAGCTTATCAATCGATATGACAAAAAACGCCATACTATCACTTCACATATTGAAGCATTTTTTAAGCAGCCATCGATCAGTATACCAACAGCAGCAACTATTCGATCGCTATTTGACACGTCGGACGAAGCACTTCGTGGTCTCAAATGTTTAGGAACAAAGGCGGAACAGCGCGATCCGTGGCTTATCTATGTTCTCCTAAACAAACTCGATTTGGAAACGCAAACATTATGGTCGCAGCAGGATATAGAAAACAAGGATTTTCCTACATTAGCAGAATTCTTCGAATTTTTGGAAAATCGTACGGACGCATTGGAGTCTTTGACAGCATATTCAACAAAGAAAACGTGTAAAACTCCCGCAACGAAACCAGTCAAATCTAATGCCTTTGCCACAACGGCAAGCAGCAATACCACGCCATTATCATGTCCTCTGTGTAAAAGCAATGATCACAAACTCTTCGATTGTGAGACCTTTAAGGCGTTTTCTATACCCAAGCGAGAAGAAGTGATAAAAACCGAAAGGCGATGCTTTAATTGCTTCAACTACAACCATGGCATACATACGTGTAGATCTAAAGCCAGATGTCATCGTTGTCGACGTAAACATCATACCTTGCTACACAGGGAAGAAGTAGTGTCTAGCCCAGAAGACGTAAAAAATAGTTCAACAGTAGTAAAATCACCCATTGAACCAAATCCTTCCATCTCATCAAAAAATTATCAGGTTATGATGCCATCTCAAGTCATATTGCCAACAGCGATCGTACGGCTGGAATGCAGCGATGGAAGTGAAACAAAGTGCAGAGCTCTGTTGGATTCTTCGTCCCAAGAATCCTTCATTACCGAGGAATGCGCTCAGAAGCTAGGGTTGCGAAGAACAAATGGCCGAATGTTGATGAAGGGCCTTGGAGATACCAAACTTGGGCATTCTAGAGGGAAAGTACGTCTTTCGTTGCTGCCTCTCAACACCCATCGTCAGCAATTGGAAGTTGAAGCATTTGTCGTACCAAACATAGCACCGTCCATTCCATCCAGCGATTTCAATCCATTTGACTGTGAGCAGCTAAAGGGATTGACACTAGCCGATCCCCAGTTTAATCGAAAGGGTTCAATTGAGGTTTTACTTGGTACTGAAATATACTATGCCGTGACAGGAGGAAAAAGATTACAGCTAAATAATCAACTGATAGCAGAGGAGACATCATTGGGTTGGGTGGTAGTAGGAAGATTTGTTCATCAGCAGGAAACCGCCGCAGCTTGCTTCAGTATACTGCTCGACATTGACGCATCATTACGCGCATTTTGGGAAGTCGAATCAGTGCCAATGAAACCTCGGTTGTCAGATGATGAGCAAAGGTGTGAAGATTTATTTTGCGCAACGACCAGAAGAAGCTCAGAAGGAAGATTCATCGTTCAGTTACCATTTTCCGAGCCACCCAGCACAGTTGGGTCATCATTACACTTAGCAGAATGCCGATTGAGAGCAATGGAGCGGAGGTTCGAGCGAGATAGCACGTTTCGGGATTTATACGCCGATTTTATGAGGGAGTACGAAGAACTGGACCACATGGAGGAAATAGCTAGCGACAAATTATCTCAGCAGCAGTATTATCTCCCACACCATGGTGTTGTCAGAATTTCTAGCTCAACGACCAAATTACGTGTCGTATTTGACGCCTCAGCTAAGTCCAATAGCGGCAAATCATTAAATAACGTCTTGCGTGTTGGGCCGACCGTACAATCATCGTTAATGGACATAATTCTGCGCTTTCGCCAGCATCAATTCGTTTTAATTGGCGACATCGAAAAAATGTACCGCCAGGTGTTAGTCGATCCGGAGAGCGCAAAAATACAAAATATTGTATGGCGAGCTGATAAAGGACAACCGTTACGGCATTATCGATTGAAGACGTTGACATATGGAACAGCATCAGCATCGTTTTTGGCAACAAGATGCCTAAAAGAATTAGCTATATCGAGCCACGAACAGAATAAAGCAGCATCGATAGCAATAGAGCGCGATATGTATGTGGACGATTTGATGACAGGCGCAGATTCAAAGCAAGAAGTAATTGAGTTAAAAAGGAGCATTTCGGAAATCCTTTACTCGGCAGGGTTTAACATGAGAAAATGGTCATCGAATAATGAAGAAATTAGGCGAAATATCTGCGGGACATATGTGAAGACAAACAGCTTGAAAATCGCAGAGCACCACGAAGTAACAAAACTCTTGGGTCTGGAATGGAATCCCCAGACAGATGAATTTTATTTTCCACGAATTTTGAAAGCCGCGCAAAACATACTAAAAGATCGATGTTATCCGAATCGAGTAGAATTTTTGACCCGCTGGGTTGGCTATCCCCTACGATTGTACGGGTGAAAATATTGTTCCAAAGCACTTGGACACAAACTATCGAATGGGATGATGAACTACCAGCCCCAACGCGTAAACGTTGGGAAGAGTTACGTCAAGATTTGGAAAGCCTTCAACACGTACGAATTCCACGATGGCTTGGGTCCCATAAAGACGTTGAGCTGCATGGATTTAGCGACGCTAGTCAATGGGCATATGCTGCAGCAGTATATTGCCGCGCCATCAGCGGAGACAAAGTAGTCACGCATCTAATAACAGCCAAGACTAAAGTAGCACCAATTAACCAGCTGAGTATTCCTAGATTAGAGCTAAATGGTGCCTTTTTGCTCACTAAACTGATGTTGATTGTTCAAAACGCGTTGAGCTTAAGTATCGAAAGTTTGACGCTATGGACAGACTCAAAGATTGTTCTCGATTGGCTATCTACGCATCCCCGCAAATGGCCAACATTTGTCGCCAATCGCACATCCTCAATTTTGACTCATTTCAAACGCGATCGTTGGAAGCATGTGAGTTCAGCGGACAATCCTGCAGACTGCGCCTCTCGGGGCATAGAGGCCAGCGAGTTAATAAACAATAGTCAGTGGTGGAATGGTCCCTCTTGGCTGGCAAAGCCCAACGAAAGTTGGCCACCACAGCGTGTCTCATACGGCACAAATGAAGTATTCCAGCTTCTACAAAATGTCAAAGGTATTAGCATTGGTGCTACGATTCTCGCATAATTGTCAAGTACCTAAAATAGAGCGTAGCATTGGTTCATTACTACCGGCAGATGTCGACGAAGCAGCCGGCATAATAATTCGCTTTGAGCAAGCTATATCATTTGATGAAGACATGAAAAATCTGACGAAGCAACTGCCAATACATAAAGCGAGCAATCTAAAAACGTTGAATCCATTTATCGACAAAACGGGTATCTTACGAGTGGGCGGCAGACTCAGTAAAGCAGCAGCGCCATATAATACAAAACATCCAATCATCTTGCCTTGTAAATCTGTCGTTACCAAAGCAGTCGTCCGAGATTATCATAAGAATTTTTATCACGCCGGTATCAATTTAACTAGCAATTTGTTACGTAGCAAATATTGGATTATACGGGCCAAAGATGTCGTTCGTGGTATCATACATAAATGTGTGCAATGTGTGAAGCAGAAACCAACACTCGGGCTGCAGCTAATGGGCGATCTCCCAGCAGACAGAGTTACGTACGCTGATGCATTTGTAAATGTCGGCGTCGATTATGCCGGCCCGTTTAAAGTGACTCCCATGAGAAGAAGAGGACAACAGGCGGTCAAGGCATACATATGTATATTTGTGTGTCTTAGCACGAGGGCTGTACATATTGAAATCGTGGGCGACTTAACTTCAACAAGTTTTCTTGCGGCTCTAAGCCGGATGACCGCAAGACGAGGGCTTTGCAAAGCGATGTTCAGCGATAATGGTTCCAATTTTTCGGGCACCAACAAACTATTAAAAGATTTATACCAGTTTTTAAAAACAAACCAGTCTAATATTAGTTCTTCTCTTTTAAGGCATGAAATTGTATGGCATTTTAATCCGCCAGGTTCTCCTCACATGAATGGGCTATGGGAAGCAGCCGTAAAGTCAGCGAAGACCCATCTCAAACGAGTCGTTGGCGATTCTATAATGTCACTGGAGGAATTTGGCACGCTTATGACCGGCATTGAAAGCATCCTCAACTCTCGTCCTCTATGCGCAAATGTTTCATCATCCGATGATATAGATGACTTGAGCTTAACGCCAGCACACTTCACCATAGGTCGAGCTCTTCTTGCACTACCAGAGGATGATCTGTTAAACAAAAAATTGTCAGCAAACGCCAGATGGGAGCTAATTAAGAAGCTGAAACAAAATTTTTGGGTCCGTTGGCATCGAGATTACTTAACCAGCTTACAGCGAAGAACCAAATGGACGAGGAAGCATGAAAATATCAAGCTAGACGACATTGTCATTATAAAGGATGATCATTCACCTTCAACGAGATGGACAATGGGGCGGGTTGTTCAGCTACATCCGGGAAGTGACGATATAGTGCGGGTAGTCACAATCAAAACAGCGAACGGCGCATATAAGCGCCCCATTCATAAACTGTGCATACTCCCAGTAAATTAAAACTATGTTTCAACGCCGGCGGTATGTTTCGGTAGCGTATGTGGAACGATTGGATTAACCTGCAAGTTGAAAAATAAAACGCTAATTTGTTTGCACACTGTATTTATTCACAAACAAAAACAAGAAAACCAAATATTCCAGCTGGATGTCCAATTTTTTTTCGTTGTGTGCACCTGTAATTAAAAATCATGTATTATTATTATTGTATTATAAATGTATGTAATTTAATTATACTTAGCTTAATTATGTTGATTATGCCATTTATCTGAAAGTAGAAATTATCAATTAATTAAATTTATTATTGTGAAAAGAAATAATTGTACTTACCAAATCAAAACAAATGGCAAATTATTGACATTTGTATTTAATATTTTTACTTATAGCTAGTGCCATCTTTGTAAAGTGATTATAAATTAAAATTGTTATACTTTTTTTTCTGTTCTAAATTATTATGGCATAACATTAAGCTTTTCAGATAAATGTAAAAAAAAAAATTATAGTCAGTCATTCCATTTGTCAAATTCACGGTGTCGAGTCAAGTTAAAATAAAAATAATAAAAAAATTAACTTTATACAAAATTAAAGGTGTATAGCGAATGCTATTTCCAGTCCATTTTGAGAATTGTTAAGCAGCAGTAGCGTTCGCAGCCCCACAACATGGTCGGTAGGATAAAAAAATCATTCAAAAGACTTAAACAATGATTGAAGACCAACAACTAATTCCTCCACATCAATTTGGATTCAGAAAAAAGCACTCCACAATTGAACAGGTGCATAGAATCACCAACATAATTGAAAGAACGTTAGAACGTAAAAAAGTATGCTCCAGCACATTTCTGGACGTCGTCCAAGCATTCGATAAAGTCTGGCACAGAGGACTGGAATTCAAGCTGCATAGAGATCTTATTTACCCAATAGACATTTTCGTGTGAAATATGAGGATGAATACTTCGAACTAAAGAAAATCTCTGTCAGTGTCCCACAGGGGAATATCTTAGGACCAATTCTGTATTTATTATATACAAGGGATATTCCAACAACAGATAAAGGAACCTTGGCCACCTTTGCAGATGACACATCAATCATGGCGATTGGAAGTAATGCCGCTGGTGCAACGAGCAAACTCCAGAAGATTACCAATGCTGTTTGCAGCTGGACTAAGCGGTGGAGAATCAAGCTTAATGAGACGAAATCTACGCATATTAACCTGAAAGGTAAATTGCTAGATGAGCAGGGCTAGATTCATACGTGGCAAACTACTAGTTCAAAAGGAATTTGCGACTCGAACTAAAAGTGCCATATTTTTAACGAATATAACTCATATGCCAAGGAAGATATTTTGAAAAGGATAGAGCTTAAAATGTCTAATTATTATTAAGAATCACAAATAATTAAAAACGTTAACATGGCTCATCACTTACTACGTACATTGTTTCTAACCATAAATCAAATCCGTTGCAGCATGAGCATGACAGTTTGAAATAGCGGGCAAGTACACCGCCGCACAATAAAATCCAATTTCATTTCACTATGACATTCTGTTATTTACGGTTTTAGATGGATAATTTATATGTATAAATACAATTTCCTCCCCCCCCCCCATATTTATCCCCGTCGTTATTGTTGTTGTTGTACATAGCTTCGGTAGTAACATATTTTATGTTTTTGTTTGGTTCATACTTAATATTTTCATAAACATAATTTTATACAAACAAATAAAAAAATGTTAAAAGCGAAAAATAATTGGAATGTCAAACATCATCATTTATATTGTGCCAAGCCAACATAAGTATTACAATGTTGAACGGGACGACTCTATAATATACACAGGAGCAGGCAAAGTACATAATGTTATATATAGTACACCCGAAGGGAGAAGAAACGTATAACTAACAAAATTTATTATGTGAATATGTCGAAAGTAAAAATTTTATATTTCGCCGTTCATAAAAACGAAGTTAATGATCTCCCGCTCAAAAATTGGTTCATTAAATTTCACCAAATGACACAAGCGTCACATACTTCATACATGATATATATGTACGATATGTGACACGGTGGTTTGTGTATAACAAATTGACTCACTAAATTTTTTTTTATGCTAAAATACATACACGTAAATTTTGTGAGGGGAGGACTTATGGTAAGCTGCGATAACGGAATTTTTGTGGTGTCCCGTAGCATATATTCCCGCGTTGACATTTTTTTTTTACATCACATCATTATTACGCGATTATATGACAAAGGAATGCGGCGAGGTATTTAAAATGTTAGCTGTTTACAAGAACGAGCATCTAATTCCGGGAATATTTTATTTTCTATTGGGAGGGACGGAGGCGGAAGCCGTACGGACGAAATTAAAAATATGCTAAAATAATAAACCCAATTAAATTTTTATTTATTTTAATTTCTCCAAATTTACATTTTATCCTTAAATTTCTTCTTCGTGGACTTTTTTGTTATTTTCCCACTTTATCCCATCCTGACTTTTTTTTTGTGTTTTGGTCATTTCCCAAAGAAATATAAAAAATTTTTTGTTTCTATTTATTTATTTATTTAGTTTACTTTTTAAATTGTTTGCCCGTAAAAAAAAACAGGGGTGGATTAAGACAATGCGCAGCGCAACATTTCGATCAAGCTAGGTTTTTACCTTGTTTGTACTCGACTTCGAACAAAAGTACATAAAAACGTTAAGATGACAATTTCGATGGCACAGTAGGTAACGCTTTATTTCCTATTGTGACTAAATTTGTTTTACAGACTGTTTACATCCGACCACATACTGTGTTAATCATTTTTACAGGAAAGCGTATCGTATAAAGCACCCTTTAAAATTTTTCATTTTCTTCGTGTCGTGGATTGTATTAGAATTAAGCCCAACGATGGATTCGATGGGTATCATAAATCTGTTCGTATTAAATGCCACTTCTGTTGCATTCAGCTTTGCGGAAGAGTGATTTTGAAGACAAATTCGAATCAAATTTTATCGTTCGTTTTATTTAGCACAAGTGGTTTTTGCATTACTCATGTAGATTCGTGGTGTTGAATTCATAGAAATGACAAGCCCGATTATGTGGCAGTGCAATATTTATTATGACGCCGTGTCCGTTTACAAATTAAATTATATTTGCATAACACTGGTCATTCACAGTGAATTATTTTTCCGGTAAAGTGAGATTTTCTAGTGAATTACCGATTTGGGAAAATGTTTTGGGTGAATTGAGATTTTCGGTGATTTTTTTTTGGTTTATTTTTATGTCAGTGTTTGGGCCAATCTGAAAATAAATAAAAAAATTGAACTAATTCAGAATAAAACATTAATATTAATCTCACCTGTCAATTCCGCATTGTCAATATCGGTAGTTGTAAAAATCTGGCCTCTACCTAGATTTCTGTACTTAGGTGAGTATTTGGTTTACCACTGATGAGCTCCAAATATTCACTGAGAATTAAACATCCACTTCGTTCGCTTTATTTTTGACCACAGCACTGAATTCCCGTAGGTTCTTAGTCCTATGCATTACATGAGTTGCGTGCTGAGCAAATTTATTGATATTGTGTTTAGCTGTTCCTATACAGCAATTATTTGAACGTCAGTCTCTGAGCACGCAGCCGGATTCGATTTCCACTATACCGGAACCTACGATGGTGTACGAGTAAGATTGGATTCTAGACCCACATATGACATCGATTGTAGTTTCGTTGGGTATCACATATATCCACTGGTTGGCAGCTTGAAGTTTGATCCAATGATTACTAGCTTTTGTTGACCTCGTGCCGCATACCGTGTCCAATTCGATATTTCGTTGTAATATGTGGAGTGTTGATAATTTATGTGATACTTCGCATCAGAGATGTACAGCTTTAAATACCTGATATTTATGTACGTCTTCTCTGGTTAATAATGCGAGGTGTTCACGCCGATTGTCCATTGCTATATAGTCAGGGGAGCTAATGATTTGTGACTGAGTGCCTCCATGGATGATGTTGGGAATTGCGACTACATATATTAGTGTCCCACACGAACGACAGTGGTAAAGTGATTTCAATTATTACATTTTTTTGAGTTACTCGGCTGCGGATTTGCATGCTTTCGTACACATGGTGGAGGTTGTGAATGTCGTGTAGAGTAATGGTCACTGGCACGTGTTGTCGAATGAATTGTAGCTCTTCTTCTAACTGACTTGGGGTAAGTATGGATGGATGCAGGACATCTTGATGAGCATGATAAATCACGTTGAGTAATCCTTGTTGCGTGTCCTGGAGGCTCTTTAGAACTAGCATCATTTCAAAAATGGTCATTAGCGTTGATCGCACTCTGTCTTCATAGGTTCTATATTCTAAGTAGTTTATAGATGCCGTGCTAAGGTTTGTATTATGTTTTACCAAATTGATGGTGTTGTCCACAATAGTTCTTTGGTTTTTGATGAGAGTCAAAAGATAATTTTCGTCACTCTTAATTTGTTCAAAATAGGAGTCATACTTGTCAGCTTCTCGCTGGGTGAGTACTCCAAATAGGTCCCCTAGTACAAGGCCCATAGAGTCACCGAGGCCTCGCTTCATTCGTTTACGATCCTTATTACTTTCAAATAATAGCTCGTTGTCTGCTATCAAATAATTATATTGAAATAAGAGTTGCTGAAGAATGATGTCGCATTTTAAACCGGACAGCTCCTTACAAACTGATTGTAACTCTTTTAAAGTTGTCAATTTTCTCCCAGTAGGAAGATAAATTGTATTGAACAACTGATGCCCATTTTGTCGCCACAATCTCCAACTTGCCCAATTCCTCGAAATGTATCCCAATGGAATGATTGAACGGCCTTATTTCGATGTTGGTGCTCACGAAACCAAATTAGCAGCACACTGAAAGGATGGCTAGTGCCATGTGGTTGTTGCCTGGATACCGGCTTGTTGTTTTGAGTTGTAATTGCACTGGCCTTCCCGGTGGTTGTTTCCTTGAGCGATGCAATGTTTGCACAGCTTTGTTATTGGTCGCTTGTAGGTTGCGACCTTACACTTTACCGTTACTATTCGTACCAAGTCGTTTTTTCCGGCGTGAGAATCTGTGATCCGTCCCAATTTCCATCGGGTTGGGGGTAGTTGATCATCCTTCACTAATACTAGATCGTTTATTGCCAAATTTGGCTAGGAGGTTTTCCACTTGCTCAGTTGTTGAAGTTGGTGAATGTGTTCAGAAAACCATCGCTTCCTAAAGTCTTGCGCCATTTTTTCGACCATGTGCCATCTCGTTCTTAATCATATGTTGCTGGTTGTCGCTTCCGGCATCGCCTTAAGAGCATCTCCAATGAGAAAGTGTCCTGGTGTTAGCGCCGTTGTATCCGTTGTATCGTTGGTCAGTGCAACCAGCGGCCGAGAATTGAGGACCGCTTCGATTTGCGTGGTGAGAGTGGTTAATTCTTCGAATGTTAGAGTTGAATCTCCTATTACTCTCTTAAGATGAAATTTCACGGATTTTATTCCTGCATATTCCGCCAAAATGTGGTATGAAGTGCCATGTCGTTTCGTCACTGGCTAACATAGCTCGTCGTAGAACCTTGGTGGTTCTTAGCTGGATGGGTCCTGCATAGTCGATTCCCGTTGTAGAAAACGGACTTCCCGGGCTTGCTGATGGTAGACTACCCATTAGTTGTTCACTCATTTTTGTATCACTTGTTTTACAGCTCGTCTCCCATCGATGATCCAATATTTCTATAACAGCATTGCAAGGGTAAGCTGTGTACCACCATGTAATGTGTTTTGGTGAGTTTCCTCCATTATCCGTTGAGTTATTATGTTGTTTTTGCTTAGAATTACAGGCGACAGTATGCGACCGTGCGCTTGATTTTGCTATATGTAGACAGTCTGCTAAATAACTCTGCAAGTGTGTGTGGCCTTTTTATTACGTCGCCAGCACTCTCTTTTCTTCCAGCTCTGCTTGTAAATCTGATGGTGGATCCGGTGGCATAGTTGTTAAGCAGGTTGGTCCATGCCACCATAAGTTGTTGTCAATGAGCTGCTTGGGTGTTATGCCACGTGAGGCGGCGTCCACAGGATTTTCCTGAGACTTCACGTGATGCCAAGTTGCTGTTGGTAATGTCTTCTTAATCGTCGATATTCTATTTGCCACAAACGTTTTGAAGCGGCTTAGATCTCCTTTACTCCACCAGAGTGTTATTGTTGAATCTGACCAAGCGTATGTATTAACGTTTTCAGGCTTCATGGTATCTTGAACGTGTTTCATTAATTTTGCCAATAATAAGGCTGCATTTAACTCGAGGCGAGGGATTGATAGGTTCGTTTTTTTGGTGCAATACGTGTTTTGGACATTAATAGCTGAGCTGCTGGTTGACCGTTGTCATCCACTGTCCTACAATAAACCACTGCCGCATAGGAGTGCTCTGACGCATCAGCAAAATCGTGTAGTTCCGTTTTGCATCTAGACGTTGTACTGAGTCATCTTGGAATTTTTAATCTTGATATCTCATACAGGTCATCTTTGTAGTTCTGCCATTTGGCACTTATTCTTTCTGGTAGTTGTTCATTCCAGCTTATTTCCATTTTCCAAACATCCTGCATCATGATCTTGGCCATGATTGTTGTCGGCGACAGCCATCCTATGGGGTCAAAGAGCTTTGAAGAGTCAGATAGGAATAAGCGCTTGGCCAGCTGCAGTCCGGCTATATCGAATTCAAAAATATCTTCCGCCGGGTTGTATAGTATTCCCAACGTTTTAAAGGTGTCATTTAATTTTATTTGAATATTTCCGTTGGCTTGTTGCTCTCTAGGAATACTTTGCAATATTTTGGGAGAGTTGGATGCCCATTTTCTCGAATTGAATCCACCTTGTGCTGTGAGGGCTTGCAGTTTTTGCAACACCAGTAGAGCCTCTTCGATGCTGTCTGCGCCAGTGAGTAAATCGTCCATATAGAAGTCGGTCATCATTATTTTAACTGCCTTTGGGTGAGTATTGGATCCTTCCTTGGCCAGTTGAATCAATGTTCTTACCGCTAGGAAGCTGGCAGCGGTAGTTCCGTATGTTATTGTTTTTAGCCTGTATGCTTTTATCGGCTCGGAAGGGTCCTGTCTCCATCATACTCGGTGATAGTTCTGGTCGTTTGTGTTGAGCCAGATTTGACGGAACATTTTCTCGATTTCGGCTGTCATGACAATCTTGTGTTTCCTCCACCTTAGTAGTATGTTGGCCAAGTCTGCTTATAGTTTGGGCCCGGTCATCATGATGTCATTTAACGAGACCCCAGTTGTCTCCATGTTTTTCGATGCCTTGTTGTTACCATGCAGAAGAGTGTGGCGATGTCCTTGGCACACAATGCATCGTATTGCGGATCTGCATGGGTTACTCCTTGGATGTCGCGTTGAACAACGTACACAAGTAGTTGAACTTGCTTCTGTATAACGTTGGCATTGTGTGAAGGTGATCGAAACAATACGCTTATACTAAGTTTCTTGTTGGACTGGTACTACCGTAGTACTCCGTAGTCGCAAATCACAACCTGCAATTCGGGCCATTACTTCATAACGGTATATCCACACGCTTATTTATACAATCTGTGATCGAAATGACGGATTGAGGGTACGGTAACGGTCATTAAAATATGGATTGGCAGATTAATGAAAGAAATGACTTCTGAAGAAACGCAACCAGTAAACCGTGAAGACAAGTATTTTGAAGCAAAATCTAGCTTGAAGAAAATATTAAATATTCGATCGCTTAGTCTAGCTCCACCTGGTTCATCACCCAATTTTGGTAATCGAACCAATAGTGAAGGGTTCCTCGATCGAACTGTTACATCTGGTGACGTTCAAAATGGCGCACGTTTGACGATCAATTTACCAATCCATTTCATAACAACGATTCGTTATCACATGTTGCGAAACTTCATTATTTGAAAGGATTTTTAAAGGGTGAATCTGCGAATTTGATTCGACATTTTCCAATATGTGAAGCCAGTTACAACGAAGCTTGGAGCAAGTTGAAGGACCATTATTATCGGAAAAGTTATTGCTTAAAGAAGTTGATTCAACTGTTTATGAATCAAGCAACAGTACAATTGTCTAATGTCAAGTCATTACGACAATTCGTGCAATGCGCAGCAAGTGGGAATCTAAGGATCCATGGCTCATTTTTATATTGTTGAGCAAATTTCATTTGGACACTCAACAAGCATGGACGCAAGAGTCACAGCCGAATGAAAACGAGAATCCTACTATTGCTGAATTTTTAAAGTTTTTGGATTTGAGGTGTCGCATGTTCGAGTCTTGCACAGTTCCCAAGAGCAACAATAATAAGGCACAACTATATACCACCAGCTCTGCCCACAATTCATGTCGGTTGTGTTCCAAGGACCATCTACTTTTCCGATGCAACCAGTTTCGAAATTTAGAAATAACATCACGGAGAGGTATCGTGCAAAGGCATCATTTATGATTGAATTGTTGACCTAACCATACTGGTATCAACTGTTCATCAAAGGCACGATGTCACATCTGTCAGCAGATCATACCTTACTCCATGTGCATAATAAAGGATCACTTGAACATTTTACCACAATCAAATACACCATATTTAAGTCATTTTAGTAGTTCGTTACAGATGAAAATTTTATTATCAAAGATCACCGTGTTGGTGGCTGGTAGACATAGTCACATGCATAGAGTCAGGACACTCTTGAACAGTGGTTCACAATCCATGCTTATATCTGAAAAGGCAGTGCAACGGATTGGCTTGCAGAAAACAGCTGCCACATATACAATTAATACACTTGGACAATCAAAGGCGTGTATCCTCCACGGGATGCACGACTCGTCGGTTGGTATCCATTCATAACCATGAAAATGCAATCACCACAGATGCATTGATACTTAAAAAACTGACATCAAAATTACCAGTTACTTTTTTCGAGTTATCCAAGTGGCCACTTAAAGTTAGCCGATTCGTCGATTAGCTCGCCAAATGATATTGACATCATATTAGGAAACGATGTGTTTCTGCACAACACACGATTTTTTTCTGGATCTTAGGTGGAGTAATAGAAAGCAATTCAATCGAAAATGCAATTGCTTGAACAATTTTAGAAGGTTGATGACATACCGGATTTAACTAGTTGAAAGGTAGAAGTGAATCCGTTCGAAAAACACTATGCTGATACTACCACAAGATCATCAGATCGACGCTATATTGTACGATTACCATTCGCTTGGCTATTCATTGCACAACGCGACCAAGAGGCTTTTCAGTATGGAACGCAAATTTGCTTAGAATGCAGAATTCGCAACCGAATACAAAATCTTTATTGAAGAGTACCATCAATTACGTCATATGGAAGTGGTATCTACACATCACGCCGTTGTAAAAGAAGCAAGCGCTACCACTAAGTTTAGAGTGGTGTATGATGGATCATGGATGTCACGTTCAAGACATAGAACATTGCCGGTTGCTCACAGTTACGTATGGTACATAGAGTGCCCCTTTCTTAGCTATACGTACATTACATCAGCTTGCTGACGAGTACAAGGTTGAGTTTCCCGAGGCATTAAAAATGTTAAAACGCGACATTTATGTCAACGACATGATTACGGGAAGTGACAATATTGAAAAGGCAAAAACTATTTACCACAAAATGTCAAGCGTTGCAAAGGGTGGATTCACATTGAGGAAATGGTTGTCAAATTCAAGGGAATTAATGCAAACCATTTATTCGAAGAGTCATCAGAATCCATGATCGTGTTTGATGATCACTACCAGTAAAAACGTTGGGGTTAATGTGGTGTCCGACACGTGATCTTTTCCAATTTAAGGTGCATCTTGATAATAGAACGTCCCACACAAAACGAAGTTTATTGCAAGAGTCCTCAAGGATATTTGATCCACTCGTAATAGTGGTAATCAAAATGATACCTCCTGACATTAATCCTGATTGGAGTAAACTGAGATTACTATTAGTCAAATTGGAAAATTTTGAAGTCCCCCGTTGTACAATACCACGATTGCCGAATACTCAGCATTGCTCCAAACAGCTTCAGGTATTCACGGACGCGTTGGAAAAAGCTTATGAGGCGGTGGTATATTTAAGAACAGAGATTAAAACAAATTTCATTGGTATCCGGATTTTGGTAGCGAAATCTAAGATAGCACCCATCAAACAGCTCTGATTACCACGATTAGAGCTTTGTGAAGCTCTATTGGGGGGTCATCTAGTCAAATTCGTGGACCACGCATGCCAAGCAGATGAATTAGAATTTTATGGTTGGACCGATTCGACGATAGTGTTGTCGTGGCTTACGCCTTCATCTAGAAAGCGGGAATGTTTCGTCGGCAACCAAGTGACGAAAATATTACACGAAATTCCAAGAACTTGATGGTCACACGTTCCGTCAAATCAAAATCCGGCCGACTTAGTATCTAGAGGACTGAGTCTAGCAATATTGGCCAATACAGAATCCTAGGGAGATGGAGCCGCAACGGTCCGTCGAAGTACATCATTCAACAATTTATTGAAAATTAAAAGAATACTCGGACACATATGGCAATACTTTCAAAATTTAAGAATGTGTAGTCAGCTAAGAAGTCAAAAATCAAAATAGAAAAAAACCTACGCATTATTATGTAACGACGCATTATTACAGAACGCATCGTATCAGCTGCATGACTAGGGATGGGTGTGCTCAACTGGGCAGAAAGATTTTACATCAAATGGGCGCAAACCAAATTCAACCAAGACGTAACCGACATCCAACAAATATGTCATGTATCTGATAGCAGTAAATTATTGCTACTAACACCATTTCTCGATGAGTATGGTGTATTGCGCGTTGGTGGCCGGCTAGAGAATGCATCATGCTCATTTGAAACGAATCATCCAGCTATTCTACCAAAAGGACATGTTTTAAGCAGGTTTCTAATTTATGAATATCACAACCGCTATTTTCACATTGGCTAATGACATCGCTATTACTTCAACGATTTTGGATCTTAGACTGTCGGAGATTAGTTCGGGCTTACGTAGTACAACAACAAAGCAGCCAATTAATGGGAAATCTTCCTAAATTTCGAGTCCACGCATCTCGCCTATTTCAATACCCGGGTGTGGATTATGCTGGCAAGGTGGTCAAGGGCTACATACCATTATTTATATGTATGGTTGTGAAGGCGGTCCATATTGAATTAGTTACCGATATGAGTACCACATCATTTATTGCTGCATTACGTCGTTTCATAGCAAGAAGAGGGTTACCTGTTGAAGTGATATCAGATAATGGCACGAACTATTTTGGTTATTTAGCAATGAAAACCATTTCAAATTGATTAATGAATTTCTTTCTCCACGGATGATCTCGTTTCGTTTTATACCAGCTCGATCATCTCACTTTGGTGGCATTTGGGAGGCCAACTTCAAATCTATGAAGCAGCATTAGAATAAGGCAGTTTGTTCCACCACTCTAATCTACGAGCAATTAATTACCTTACTAACGGAAATTGAATCATTATTGAACTCTCGCCCATTATGTGCGGCTAGCGAAGATGTAAACGACTTTTATGCCTTAACTCAATTCAATTAAGAGATACCAAAATATAATGACCTCGATTCAAAATAAAAACACTGATATCAATTTTCCGTAAGTCTATTTGTACAAAGGTATTAATCTTGTAATCTGACGATCATCTGTGCATAACACCTTTGTACAAATAGACTTACGGAAAATTCATATCAGTGTTTTTATTTTGAATCGAGGTCATTATTTTTTGGTATCTCTTAATTGAATTGAGTGATGTTTGTCCTGTGCACAAACACTTAGTCTATGTAGCAAAATTAATTTTTTTTACACAATTCGGAGAGTTCAGGGCTGGAAACGATGAGTTTTAACGAATTTTCACAATAAATCTTTTCGTAGTGACGAACCCTCAATGACAATTGACCAAACGATTCCGGTCGTTGGATTTATAAAATTATTAGTATTGGTCGCTCATGTTTCCAGCCTTAGCAATAAATCATTATGTAGGGATGACCAAAGGAAATCAACTAGTAACCAATCCTCCATGACAATTGATCTAACGGTCAGTGCTAGAAGTAGTAGTAATCTACTACTTCTTAATCTTGTATCTTTAGCAAAGACATTAGGGCACTTCTTATTATCACTTTGTCTTATTACAAATTCAAATATTGCAGATGAAATAAGCGTTTAGCGCTTTGACCTAATTTATATTTTCTAGGTAATTTTTTTGGAGGATTCCAATCACTAATGCCTTCGGCGAGCTGCTTAGCTATCATCAATCCGTTTATGGTTTCTGTTTTTGTTTTAATATTGTTTAGCTGGGAGAAACATCTTTCCGCAGCAGCCCTACTATGTGGTAGGCTTAAAAGACCACCAATAATTTTTTTTAAATTTGGAAATCGTAAGTTGATTAGAGGTACTAATGCTACTCCTAGATTCGATAGTTTGAATGTGAATAAGAATTTCATCATTAAAATTGAAACGTCTAACAAAACAACTTCTTCACTTAGTTTTACATAATATCGTCATCAAATGGGTGTTTGGCTTTGAGTAATGCTTGGACACCAGACACACCGCTACTATCGTTATCGGCGCCAAATCCGACCAAATTATTTATTGTCATTTGGTAGTCGTCTAAAAATTTGGTAATACAATTGTATATTGACTGAGCGCCTGAATTATCGAGTTCTCATCGAAATATCGTGCTATTAATGTCCAACACCTTTTGGAACTAAGTCCGTCGTCGTACCGTTGTTGTTGTATCCGTACCTCTTGTGCGACTAAATTTCAATTTTTTCGCATATTTTCGATTCTAAATCAATAGACTTAATTAAATCGGTTAATGGGTCAATTAAACTAAATGGCAAATTATGAGGAACATCAAAATTCTCACATTGCCAACATTCTGTTTTGTCCTAAAATTCTGCTCATCTTCGTTAACGTTCGAGCGTTTGATGTTTTAATGGACTTATCACGGTTACATGGGGTATAGAATTATTGTGCCTTTTTCACAGTGGGAAATTGTTCGGTAACGACAATATTTGCCAAATGCTCGTCCCTTATTTTTAGTCAGCCAAGAAAACACAGTAAGCCAAAATTTTCCGAACATGTTCCAAAAATCCAAATTCCATTTCCAATGTTCTTTCTAACTCTGCGTAGTGTGTTTGAGGTTTTAAAGTTAAGATGGTACGGAGAAAAATAGCAAAACTGTCAAAATGATTAGCTGACTCGCTGAGTTGGTTCACAGAGGAAATTTACGTACAATTTACAACAGAAACAATGTCAAAAACTATAAACTGCGCTGAGAGTAGTGGATTTAACTAACAGAACATAGATGGTGTTGATGTGTAATTACAAATTATTCAGCAAATAGTTGCAAGACACTGTAACATTTATCAGTGCCCTCTAAAAATTTTTAAGTGCTTCAGTGCCTCACATTCTTCATAAGTGCCCGAAATTCTCTAAAGTGTCTCTTTTGACAGCGCTGCTACGATTAAGATCGTTGGATTCTTAGTATTGGCCAAGTTTCCGGACCCGAACAATAACAATTTTTGGAATAAATCGTTTCGTATAAGGATGACCAAACGAAATCAACTAGTGATCAATCCTCAACGAGTTATAAAGAACCAAAAAATTAATTGATTTTAATTTATGTCTTCCACTTCAGATACAATTCTTTCAAAAAGATATATTTTTATTTAAATGGTTTATTCCAATTGGATTTGTTATTAATTTTGTAAAATGAAATTCCCAAGTAAGCGACGAACCTGATTTTATCGAATTAATACAATTTTGATTTTGGTTTTTCGCAATAAAAAATGACCCATTGGTGACCAAGCGCCAAATTGTGTTGACCAATCAGTGAGAAAATTCATTGTGATCCAATTCAATTGGACAATTTGTTTGCAACTCTTGCACTTGTTCAATTTCGGCATTTGCATCGTATGTGAATGTCATACGCGGTAGTTCCTTCTCTTGTGGCTCATCCATATCAGCTTGATTATGAAAATCATCACCCGTAAATCCATTATCACTATCTCTGGCATCGCTCGATTCGAACTATTCATACCGCTTAATTTGGATTTTATATCGGAAAATACGGGATCCAATAAAGGTACCTTATCTAGTTTACCATTTACCGTTCCTTTACATTTTGTTACGGTTGAATTTTATTGACATCGCTTTTTTGATTTAGCCTTGGCCTTTGCTTTTGGTACCTGCACATCATTACTATACCCTCAGTAATTGAATCAACTTTTTCCGTTCCCCCATCATTCTCATTTCTTGCACCGTCTTTTTTACCGCCGATATTCATACGAGATAAACCACCAGACATTCAAATCAATTCGTTGTGCACGATAGCAACCCGGTAACCATACATTTTACTGGATACCTCCAATGAGGCACCGACTACTTGGACATTTTTGTCATATTTCAAAATCGGTTAAATTTGTTTGAAATGCATTCTCCGTGTTGATTTTGTACGAATATGTAAAATACTAATTTGAAAGATTGGCCAAGCGATCTTCAATCATCACCACTTACATTGTCCATGAACTGTTGCAAATAAACTTTCAACTCTTCATTATCGTCCAGTACCGAACATTTACATTACTCGTACTACTGGTTACTGATCTACTTCGTCGTCTTTCGTCTTCATCGTCATTTTACAAAACAAACACAAAACAAATTAGGACATTTAATGAAATGCACGATCAACTCTAGCTCGTTCAGGACGCTTTCGTTGGAGTAACCATTATACTCGTAAGTGTCACACAGAGCTCAAATTTTAAACTTAAAATCTTATTCACTAGATTTATTATTGTGTACAACTAAATATTTATAAAATATTTTTGTTATAATTTATTTTGAGATTTTTTTGATGCTTAATTTGAGGTTAATTTACGACCTTGTCAAAAATTTCTCCTCCATATTTTTAGCAGAACACTTTTTAGATATTTTCATAAATTAACCGAAAATTAAACAACATATTTTGTTTTCATCGCAAAAATGATATTAATTCGTTTACTAATTTTTGGGATATAAAATAATTGTCAATTATTAAAAATAAAGATTTCTAGTTATTTATTTAAATAATTTAAGGTTAGTTTATTTCAAAATTTCCCCAATTTTTTCTACCATAAAATAAAAATGTTGTGTCTCAGTTGCTCTAATGTAAATTTTAGTTCTTGTCTTTGTCAGATGTTCGGCAACATTTTTCTCCTTTCTCCATGGAATAGTACCATTACTCCATGGCATCGATAATTGCGTAGATAATTGCTTTTTTTCGTCGACAATGTAGACAATTGGCGTAGAATATGTCGAGAATGTAGATAATTGGTAGATAATTGTAGAATATTATTTTGGATTATGTTTGTACTTCTGTTTTATAATAAGGCAAGGCGTTTATTATAAGTCGGCCGTATAGCAATGACAATGCACAAGCAATGCCCGTATTAATTTGAATACCTAAGTCCAAGGTAAATTGTTGATGAATTCGGAAGGCTCTCCTGCCATTAAAATCAAGTTACACGTGGAGACGCAAATTTGCAGCTAGTTGATATATGAGATGTCTAAACTATTTTGTATACCAGATATTGACTGTGAATAACTTTCGACCCTTGCCGTGGTTTAAAATTAGTGCTTTCCACTCGGCCCTCCTGCTATGTCGGCTAACCCAGACGGCTGGGTTTCTGCTTCATTTGGACTCATCTCGTTTCTCTCATACTCGCATGTTGCCTCTAGCTCCAAATTGCCATAGAACCACTTCTTCATATTCTCTGCACCAGTTGAAGGGGTTCAAGAACCCGCCACATTGCCAATTTTTTGCGCATACGGACCCAAAAATTTTGGTAATTGTTTCGAACCGTTGATGAATTGGGTTCGTTTTATGGCGACGATGTCACCCACATCATAAACCGTGGCTACTTTACGTCGTTTGTTGAATGTTCGTCAGTTTTCTTCTTGGACCGCCTCGATTTGACGCTTCTCTAACTGACGATCCTCAACTCGCTCATCATAAAAATTCTGCACCGCTTCTTGGCCCGCCACGTCCTTTACACGTAAGACTTCCGATGCCCTTATTCCTACTCCCATTAATAGCTCGAAAATAGCCATTCCAATCAATCTTTGGTACGATTTATTCAAGAACGTTGAAGATTGGGTACATGTTTGTACCATTCGGCAGGATCGTCTCGGCCTAGCTTGGTACGGGCTGGTATAATAATTTGGTTGAGCCGCTTGACTTGTCCGTTACCAGATGGCATACCCGCTGTAATCAATTAATGCTCGATTCCGTCATCCTTACATTATTAGACGAAGTTTGCTGAACTAAAACATGTTCCTCGATCAGATATTACATATCCAAGCACTGACTTTTGAAGTTCCAACTTTTTACTTACCTCTTGTGTGGTGGTCGTCTTCGAAGGATAAAGCCACACGAATTTCGAAAAACCATCAATTACCGAGAGAAGATACTGGTATTGCTTTTTTGTCTTTGCCAAATGACCCATATCTTATGCTCAAGGTGGTATGTTTTCAATGGTGCGTCGCCTTTCGGAATTGGATTTAGCAGGCTCTCCTTCTTTCCCATTTTTCGATCGCACTAACTCGCTCACTTTTCGGACTCCAAAATGTCCTTGATCGTGATAATTTCGTGTCACCTCTCTTTGCATTGCCCTAGGAACTACTAAAACTTGCGCCCCTTCGTCTATCTTAAATAAAAGATTATGATTAGCTACATAATCAAGATACGTACCTGACTCCAGTATCTTGAAAATTGGTTGGAGATTCACGTACTCCTTTTGTGCGCTTTGACCCTAGCTACTAAATCATTTTTAATAACCAACACTACTGGATTGCGACTCAAAGAGTCGAAATGCTGCATACGATTTCCCGGTTGATGTTCTAGTTTGAAGTCAAACTCTTGCAACTGCAGTGCCCATTCAGCAATCCTGTCAATTCTCGTTTCTCCATCATCGCTTTAAAAGCAGCGCAGTCTGTCGAGTCCTTACTCGACTTCTGCAGGAGAAATGCACGAAGTCCAACTTTACACGCGTCTGTATATAGTTCAGTCTCTGCTACCTCCGAATAAATGATTAACACTGGCCTACTGATTAACGCCTGTTTCAACTGCTCGAACGCATCCTTATGAATTTTTTCAAACCCAAACGAAACATCGTTGCACTGAAGATCATTTAAGGGTTTATTTAGCTTTGAGTGCGTAATTCTCCACAAACCGTCGAAAAATTGATTTGTTTCATTGTTTTCGGTTCGGGAAACTTATCGATGGTTTCACCCGACCTCGCTCAATTTCATATCCTAGATATTCTATGTTGTTGCGTATGAATTGGCACTTTTCCCATTTTATTTGTAGACTGTTCCCTTCCGGAACTGCAAATGCCTCTTTCAGCCGCAATAAAGCCTCCATCTCATCCTTGGCCGGCATAACTAGGTCATCCATGTAGACGCAATCGAGTTTTCGTCGCACCAAATCTTTAAACACGTCATTTATGAATCTTTGGAATGCCGCGGATGAGTTACACAAACCAAATAGCGCTTTTACAAACTCATAGTGACCGAGGGGAGCCACAAAAGCAGTGTATTTAATTGAATCAACTGCGACCGGTACAAGAAAAAAACTATTTCGCAAATCTAGGGTTGAGAAAACAGTCGCCCCCTGGAGTTGATCTATTTGATCGTCTATCAGAGGTATATGAAATTTAGTTCCGTCCGTTTTGTTCGCCAAGACAAATGGGCTAGCGAATGGAGAATTGCTCGTTCGTATAATATCTTCGCTTAATCATTCATCGATTTGTTTATGGACGGTATGGGTCAGCGCTGAATTCTTCACTCCAACAGAGGGTCTGAGATGTATATATTTATTAACATCACCGATCGAACCCAATACCTCCCGGTCCAAGTGCCGAAGCTTTAATCACTGCACCACTTGTCGGGTGCTATCGGATAGCCAAAATTGGGAATATATAACAATTAAAACCTCGAACGGACCAATCGTAACGGACAAATCCAGTTCATCTCTGCTAAAATCAAAAATATCAACTTTTTTATTCGAGTTTTTTTTTTCGTCAAAGATTTTCCCATTTTCTAAAAGCTTTCTGATTATACGTTTATAAACGAATGGAAACATTACAATTTTTTTTTTTATCATTTTGGGGTTTGTCATTATGTCCTTTGTATAGGAACAACGAGATGTTGTCGTTAATAAAGAGATCAAAATTGTTTACATTAATTTTCCGTTTTCATTTAATTTTTTGTTTTTTATTTTTTGCTTAAAAAGGCATTACCAACTACAACAACAAACACGTACGTACAACCGACACCAATTGACAACAAGAAAAATAAAACGGGAAATAAAAAATTTGTCCTGGAAAATTAAATGAAAATTATCTGTATATGTTTTATGATTAATATTAGTAAAATTTCCTGGGTTTGTGCAGGGAGATAAGGAAAAGATTTAATTTGCCTCCTAAACAACAACAACACGACGCAAGCAATAATTTGAGAAGGATTTTTTAAATTTTTTATTTTGGTCGAAAATATTGAGCCACAGTGGTCGGGGATTTCTTTCATATTTCTCACAAAGTGTTAAACATCTATGCTGAGATCCAATTTTGATGCAAACCACATTTTCACTGTTGATTGACGGCGGGCGATTTGGATGCGTTTAAATATATTTTAATGCAACCGACTTCAAAGCTGAGTTTTTATTTGCACACCTAACATGTGACCATCGGTAACCCGCTTTAGATGAAATTTCGCACTTTTGACGGCAGCTTCTCATAAACCCCCAAAGTGTGGTGAGCTGGGCGGAATAAATTTGAACGATACGATCTGTCTAAAGAAATGTAGAAAATATATTATATTTTGTGTCGATAAATTTGAACAAATCTGCCAGTTGATTTGCTGCAGATTCCTCTGCGTGCTATTAATCTTTGAAGCGGCCACATAAATGCACCAGTACCTTCCTCTTATGGCATCTGTTGAGATGGGTCCATTCATTCTGAAATGTAAATACCGGGTGACTGACACGAAGTGTTACCAACTTCAGACTGTCATTGCTGTCAAACCAGTGATGACAGAGCGCTCAAACTTACACTAATGACAGTTTATTCCATTGTTTGCAAGCGTACAAAAACATTTTAGTGGGAAATATTCAGAAAAAATTTATCCGCAATGGAATTAAAGCGTAATAGTGTGATTGCTCTATATTTGGCTGGGAAACCACAGCCGCAGATTGTTAACCAGTTAAAACATCTGCATGTGAATAAAATGTTTGTGTCTCGCACCATAAATCGTTATAACGATACTGGCAACATTGCAAAACGCCATGGTGGTGGACCGAAACGCACTGCAACATCGCCGGATATCATTCGGAAGGTGAAGGCCAAATTGGGTCGAACCAATGCAGCACATATTGAAAGATCAACTTGGACTAAAGGCCTTGTAATTCCATAAAACGCATGGTCTCAGCAATGCTCAAAACAAAGTTAGAGTGGAAAGAGCAAAGGAGTTGTTACGCTTGAACTAAAGTGGCGATTTGCCGAATTTGGTTTTCTCCGATGAGTCACCGTTCGTTATTGAGCAAGATGTGAACAAGCAAAACGACCAGATTTACTTGCCCGGCCGTTCTACTGAAAATTTGGACCACAAATTTGGACAATTCTACATAAAGCGCGCGTCAATCAAGATTGGCTGAGAAACAACGTTCCGCGGTTCATTCCCACTGCCCAATGGCCACCAAATTCACCGGATGCAAATCCGCTAGATTTCTCAGTTTGGGGTATTTCGAAGCGCAAGGTTGGGACAAAAAATACCAAAGTGTCGATCATCTCAAGCAAGCGCTTCGCCGGGAATGGGCCAAAATACCGCAGAGCCACTTTCGTGCCATTTGGCACTTCTTCATCTATTTGTATGGAAACTGGCTTATCGGCGAGCCAGGCGTCAGTATCTCTAAGCCACTTCGGACTATTCCGCCTCTTAGTGATTAGTGGGCTGTTAAACAAAATTAGAAATTGGAGTGTCAAAACAACTTGGACATCCAGTGATCACAGGGCGATCTTGATAAAGTTGTCTTGAAAAGTGTAGAATTATAGTAGCAAAGATACAAATAAAAGCTTTGCTCTGAAGAGAACAAATTGGACCCTTCTGAACGACTACCTTTCGGTTCAATAGGATCGCATAAACTGGGAAGACTGCAACAGCAAAGATTCCGTAAACAGACTTGCTACTACAGTCGCCGACAGCTTAATCAAAGACTGCGAATTTGCGGTACCATGGCAAAAGAGCTCCAAAAACAGAGAGAAAAGAGAGAAAACGAAAAGAAGTGCAAAGAAGTCGGAAAGAATTCCAAACCACTAGATAAACTGAGTTGAGAGAAATTAAGAAACCAACTGCTACTAAACTCTCTGCTACCTGGCGATGATCCAGCAGGCACCTATGACGGGAGACGATCAGCCTTTCAGTGAAGAGGAGGTAGAATTAGCACTGATGAGTAGGAAAAATAGCAAGGCACCTGCGGACCTGATCATATCGAAACAGAAGTGCTGAAGGCTGTATGGCCTATCATTGGGAGTAAACTAACACATCTGTTCAATAAGTGTTTAGAGCTGGGTGTGTTTCTGCAAATCTGGAAAACAGGTAAAGTTGTTGTGATCAGAAAAGGAGGAGATAGAAATGAAGCTGCCCCAAAAGCGTATAGACCATTAATCCTTTTTTCGGTAACGGGCAAACTGGTAGAAAAATTAGAACAGAGTGGTAGGATGATAGAAAAATTTAACCAAACAATTCGGGTTCCGCAAATATAGCTCAACGGAAGATGCTCCGCTCAATTACGTGTTTGGACTATTCCTGGATATTGCAGGTGTCTTCGACAATGTCTGGTGGCCTTGTATCATGAATCACCTGAAAACCATTGGCCACCAACTTCTTAAAATATTTATAAAATATTACTAGATTATTTAAAAGATCGAATAACGACATTTGAGGACTGCCATGGACAAATTCAGAAAACGTTAACAAGCGGGTGCCCACAAGGATCAATCATTGGCCCCAATATTTGGATCATTGTTTTCAACGGTAATTTCTGACGATAAGGTTCATATATGGGCACTCTAGACAAGACCATGAAAATGGGACTCAGTCGGCTCTAAATCGTATGAGGGCGGAAAAACAGAAATTATGTTATTTAAAGGTAAATTACTAATAGAATGAGAGAATAAAAAAGAGAATAAAACTGGTCAAAACTGTCAAATATCTAGGCGTTAGTATTGATGAGCGTCTTGGAATTACAGGTCACGTTAAAACTACCGCTGGCCAAAAAAGTTTTACATACCATTGCAAGAATCTGGCAAGAAGATTGGGAACTTAATAACCGTACGCTGCTTATCTTATATAAGGGAGCTACACCAAGCTTGGGATCTATCATCGATAGATATCAAACTAAAACAGAGTGCAATTATCAGTAATATTAAGAAGGGACGCCCGGCTATGACAGGGAACGTCATCATTGAAACTGGCGAGGCAATGGATAAGAATGTACATATCCGGAGAACGAGAGAAGAATGCTGCAACATGTGGCGGCAAAGATGGGATATTTCTACTAAAAGAAGATACGTGTGAGGCTCAACACGATAATTTCACTAAATAACTGCTTATCACAATTCATTACTGGACACGGTAACTTCAACACCTACCTGCGGTAGACGCATAGAATCACCTGACCACGTACTATTTGAATGTTTACTTTATCAAAATGAGAGAAGAAGGCTTCATTCTAGTCTAACCAATGCAAATATTACATGGTCTGACTTTTGTGTACTTGTCGTGCAATCAAAAAATATGATAGTAGACTAGGCGCGTCCAGCACTGTCGTCTAGACCATGCTTGGCTCCACGATAGCTATAGCCTATAGGCACGGAAACATATCCATGTACTGGTGCAATGAGATGGGCAATCAGCCGAACTGTCATGAGAATAAACATGTCACCAGTGTGATCGACACATGTCGTTAAGTATGGGCCGAAGCACTCCGAACTCTTTCACGGATCGCGTTCAACGTCTTATCTTACGCAGCCAAGTCGAGAACGTACGGCTATACGTCTCATTTTTGTAGAACTATCTGCACATTGCATTGCTTCATGTCAACCTATAGTACTGGCATGGAAGATGGGATGGCTCATAAGTTCTGCACTCCGACAGGAAGCCATAGTTGTGTTCATTTCCATGACGGACAGTAATCAGATGATGAAAAATCGTTTTTGCATTATGCCGCTGTCGGAATTCAAACCCGGTATCTCCCGATCAAAACGCCAAAGCTTTAACCACTATGCCGTTTGGTCGGTGTTAGGTATGTTTGATGTACAATTTTCAATAAATGTGTTTCACGTTTTGGGGTGGGTCACTAGCCATTCTAGGATGATTGCAGATTCAGTCCAAGCGGAATAGTCGTTTTAAAAGTAATGCGCCATACGCCACACAATGGTAACGCTATCTGAGGTTGTCTCGTGGAATTTATTATTCTGCCGTAAACCACTGTCGCAAATGCATCCTTAGAAGCATCTGAAAACCGGTGTAACTCAAGTTTGGTGGTAAAATCTGTGTATATATATCTAGGTTCCTCAATTTTTTCAACATTTGGTAAGCTATTTTTCAACTGTAACCATTCTGTTGCAAGATCATGTGATAATTTTTCATCCCACTGGAGTTTTTTTTTGGCACACAGGTGCTGAAAAATTATTTTAGAGCCAACTGTAATCGGGGCAACCCAACTTAGTGGGTCGAATAGACAGCTTGCTTCAGGGCGGGTTTCCCGCTTTGAAGCACAAGTTGATCGTTTAATTGAACTCGAAATTTGATTATGCCGCGCGTTGGATTCCAGTGAATTCCGAGTACCTTAACTGAAATTCACTCTTCAGTTTCCAAGTTTGATGCATCATTCATAAAATGATGCCAAACACTGAATGGCCAAACACTTGTGCAACGTAAATTGTGCCTCTGACAGTATTAACTGAATTTGCCGCTTTAGTTCTATAGCTTCTTCTACTGAATCAGCGCCTGCCATTAAATCCTCTACATAAATATTATGAATGATGGATTTCGCTGCTTCCGGATATACAAGGTTATCCAATTCAAGCTTGATAAAGTAAACTTAAAAAAAACACACAAAATATTCGGAATGTATTGTAATTTTTATTTCATTTTACAGATTGATCCTTGCCATTTTTAGTTAAACAAGATATCATTCAAATGTCCTCCACGGGACTTCTTACAGGCCTTGATTCTTTTGCGGTAATTTTCAATGACTTTTCGGCACATTTCGGGCGGTATCTCGGCCATTACCTTACGAATATTAGTTTTCAATTCGTCAAGAGTTTGAGGATTGTTTGCGTAAACACGATCTTTCGCGTAGCCCCACAAAAAGAAATCCAAAGGCGTTAAATTACAGGATCTTGGAGGCCAATTGACATCAGCCAATCGCGAAATCAAACGTCCAGGAAATTTCTCTTGCAAAAGATCTCGATTTGCTCGTGTTACGTGACTGGTTGCTCCATCCTGCTGGAACCACATATCAAGATCATAATCTTCGATTTACGTAAAAAAATAATCGGTTAACATGCGGCCATAGCGCTCAGAATTGACGGTAACGGTTCGTCCATGGTTGTTCTCAAAAAAATACGGCCCAATCACACCACCAGACCACAATGCGCACTAAACAGTGACTTTTTCTGAGCCCCAAATTCTACAGTTTTGCTTATTAACGTATCCACCAAGCGAAAAATGAGCTTCATCACTGAAGAAAATTTTGTTCGAAAAATCAGCATCGACGGCCTGTTTTTCCAACACCCAATTTGCGTATATTCTTCGTTGTCCATGGTCTCCAGGCTTTAGCTCTTGTGTCAAATGGACTTTATACGGATGAAGATGCAAATCCAGATGCAAAATGCGCCATAATGAGCCATAAGATAGGCCTAAATGTTGAGCTCGACGAGGAATTGACAAATTTGGATCTTCTTCCACACTTTCAGCTACAGAAGCGATATTTTCAGCATTGCGAATGTTTCGATGATGCACAGACCTTACAATATCAGTAACAGATCCAGTTTGTTTAAATTTATTCACTGTATTCAATATGGTTTGCTTTGTAGGACGATTATGACGACCATAATCTGCTCGTAAAGCGCGAAATGTGGATACGGCAGAATCACTATTTTTATAATAAGATTTAATAATTTTAACGCGTTGGTCGATTGTTAAATGCTCCATATTCTTAAATGGCAGAATGTCAACTAAATAAATGACAGCGTACTTGACGTTTATCTTTGACAGATGTTGGTATACAGATTTCTACTTTATCAACCTCGAATTGGATAACCCGTTACATAATTCTTTAAAAATTTTGTTGCCTCAATTATAGTTTTTGTAGCTGGGAACGTGTCACTGGCAGTGGCATAGGTAGGTCTGTAGGTCGTAGTGTTGAAAAGGTTTGTTTGGTCAATCTCGCCAGGCTATTCGATGATATTTACTTGTCGAACCTGTAAAAACATTTTCTCAATGTCAGTAGTGAAGACTACCCTGAACTCTCTGAACCGCACTAAGATCTCATAAATGATCAACTGCACTGTCTTGCAAGAACCGTCAAAAACCATTCGAAGCTAAGTTGACCTAATCGATTTTTTGACGATTCCACAATGCGCTGAATACCATCTTCCATGTGACCCAAAGATAAATCTTCTGCTATGAACTCTTTATACATTGCGGGAAAATTTTCTTGTTAAGGCTGCCTGTGTAGAACCTTCAAGAACGGCTGGTGGCACCTTAAAGTTGTAGTGAGATCAACTAATTCAAATTGATTGTAATAGTTTATGTTGATATGTTGCTCGAGTTGAGGTTGCTTAGCGTTTAATTTTGTAAATATTAACGCTTCGACTTGAATTAGTGGTTCAATCCTATTTCTTGGTGTAATGTTTAACAACACTGAACCATTTGTTTGGCCTGTCTTGAGACCCCAAATTCTGGAAACTGTATATTTGGCATTATTATTTTGTTTAATTAAGCCTTGGTGTACAGCCCTCTGTTATAAATGAACCTTCAGATTCTGAATCCAATAATATTCATTTACTAGCGCTGTTATTTCAGTTGTTGCGTCTAGAGTATGTGCGGTTTGTAAAACTATGAACCCTTTAAATATTGAAGCTTTTGAACAGTGATAATGGACTCCCTAAATGAGTCTACCGCTGCCGCCTCCAGGTTCTCATTCTTGTAAACAAGAATGGGTGAAATGAGTAGCCTAGGTGTGGAGTGGGTCACTCTAACTGGCGGCGGATGCGTCGGATCAAGATGTTATGCGAACCATGCCAGTTCGTGAACGGATCCCTCTGGATACATGGCGACCTCCAGTTGTATATAGCCTTACCCGTGTACACGGATCTCTGCACGGGTGAACCATCATTTTCTCCGATACTCGTGGGGACCAAATGAAATCTGAAAATAAAAAATCTAAAGAAGTTGCCAGCACTTCTCAAATGCTGGTAAAGACGGGAAGGTCTGTGACTCCAGCCGTCATTGATGTTAGGACTGGTTCCGAGGCTTGCAATAATAATAAGATACGAGATACAGGACTAGGCGTTCGTCCATTCGTATCTTGGACAGACTGGGTACCGTCCTAAAGGAGCACTGGACTGAAGAACAGAGAAAGCTGCAAACTGGGCTAAGAGCTGCATTGCCGTTGTGGGCAATGCACGCAAGGAGAAACTTGGGTCTCAAAGGCAGAGATCCAACGTAGAAGAGCATGAAGGTTTGGATGCCGAGCAAAACGGGCCAAGCTTCATGTGAGACAGTCGCCAAAAGAGCATAAGCTGTTTAGCGAAATCGCGAATGAGTGGGAGGTGGTGTACTTAACCTCATCTTTCTTAAAGTCCTTGGGCAACATCCGGGACCCCCGCCAATTTGGAGGGATGTAGGTTTGTATCAGCGACGACTGAAGCTGACTGCGTGCGCTGATCAGAGATCGGCTTTCTTGTACAGGAAGGCGATCGAGGAGTTAGGCGAGGTATGGCCAGGAGCCACGCTTAGAACAGTTCCTAAAGTGGAAATACTAAGTAGAGCTAGGTCAATGGTCTGGATTCCCATGGAGCCGGCTAACTTGGAAGAATCCCTGAGGATTATCTAGGTTTGCAATCCTGATCTTCCGACGAGGAACTGTAAGATTGTAATTCAGGAGAGGCCAAAGGCCTTTAGATTATCCATGACAAAAACTAAAGAGGTAATCAATTTCGGCTTCTGGATAGTAACACTGAAGGTGTTCAAGAAGGATGAGATTAGGGCTGAACCGAGCACCGTGTAACCCGAGAAGGGGGTGGAAGAGGTACAGCTTGGAAAGGAAAACATTACGATTTTGCCCTATCCAGAGGAAGTATTAAAACGCAGCTAGTGGCGAACCCAAGTGAGGGGTTAACTAGGGAATTGAGGGATCGATTATCCCTAGGCATGGAGAAGGGGATACATCGGACTCTGAGGGGGGGGGGGGTTGAAGTGGACCTCTTTAAATTTAGGGACGCGGACGGTTAACAATGATCAGGTTTGAGGAAGGAGCTACTTCTCAGACTTGCTAAGTCAGAGGAGGATATAGTTCTTATCCAAGAACCATGGTTATACGCTTGTGGCACGGATAAGAGCAAATCATGTATACTGGTGAAGAGTAATATAAATGTTTTTCTACTTCCGCGGTTCTGCAATGGGGACATTACTGCGGTCTGCATAGAGACAGCGTGTAGGAGATTCTGGCTTGCAGCCCAGTGCCGCCAGATATACTGGAGGCACTTGTTTGTGATGCTGATAGGAGGAAGGTCGAAGTTATCTTGGGGTGTGCCGCGGACGCGCACCATACCATCTGGGGTAGCTCGAACATCAATGATAGAGGGGTGAGTCACTTTTTGAATATTTTTTTAAAACTAACCTCATTATTAGTAATATAGGGCGGGAACCCACTTTATTATTATAAATTTGAAAGGCAACGGTTCTGTATGTTACTCTGGTCTCCGATTTTACCTGATTTACCTGGTCAGGAAATGGAGGATGGCGAAGGAGCATTCCTTCTCTGACCATCGTTATCTATCGTTTAAGCTTAATCTCCAAATTACAAATCAGTACGTTTTCAGAAATCGCAGGAGGACAGTATGGCACGTATATAGGGATGCATTTGAGGGTAGTATTCCTTCTAGATTTCCAGCACTCCTCGACACTGGCAGTGATCTGGATTTAATATTGGGTACTCTTACTAGGGCTTGCAATATCTCTTTGAGGCAAGCCTGACCATTAGCAAAGCTGAGGGTAAAACGGAAACCTGTTTGGTGAACCTCGGCACTTGCGGAGTTCCGAAAAGTCTGCAGGTCTGTTTTCAATAGAGCGAAAAGATCGAGAGATCGCCAATACTGGGACTTCTATAAGGAATGCTTCAGAGAATATAAAAGAGAGACAAGGAAGGCGCAAAAAATTTCGTGGAGGCTCTTTTGCGATAGAATGGGAGGGGTCTTCTCTCTACCAATCCAGCTGTTCTAGGCTTTCTGATTAAATCGAATGGCGAATGGACGGTTTCTAGTGAAGATACTCTTAATCTTCTGATGGAAACTAACTTTCTGGGAAGTGGGGATTCGTCGTTTTCGAGGGTGAATGACTGCGGCTCTATGGATGATTGCGGGGCCCAACTGTTGTACAGAGGATATTCTGAATACACGGAAAATAAAATGGGCTATTAAAAGTGTTAAGCCCTTTAAGTCAGCTGGTCCGGATGGGATTGTACCAGAAGAAATTCAGAAGCACTCGGTGATTTTGCTTCTCTGGCTGGAGGTCATCTTCAAAGGGTGTCTGAAGCTGGGGTACATCACGAAGAAATGGAGGGATGCTCGTGTCATTTTCATATCGAAAGCAGGTAGAAGCTCACACAGCAGTCCTAGGAACTTAAGACCACACCCTCGATCATCCTTTCTGCTGAAAATAATGGAAAGACTGCTGGATGTCTATATTCGTTCGATAATTGTGCCTAAAATCTGGGCACAGTCTCAACATGCGTACCAAAATGGTAAGTGCGTGGACACGGCACTACATGTTTGGTTCGGGAAATTGAGAAGTCATTGGATATTCAGGAGTTCTCACTGGTGTCGTTTCTCGATATCGAAGGCGCTGAAAGCAGCAAGCCATAAGAAAGCAGTTACCGTGGTAAATGCTAGGTGGCTCGCCAAACCAATTGGCAGGGTAGAGAAACAAGTATGGCCTGAGCTGAACTTGAACCGCTCCAAGATCTTTGTCACACTAGAATTGTAAGGATACTCACCGGACACTGACTTTTCGGAGATCATGCTAGAAGGCTGGGTATGGATGCAAATAAACTTTTACAGAATATGCAAGGACGATGAGGAGGAGGACACTATGGTTCCCTTCCTATGCCCTGCTCTAGCTGGCAGAAGGCATGATCACCTAACCTAGCCTGTAGATAAACACAAATACTTAAAATTTCCATCAACGGTCGGTGGTGTCAAAATACTGTAAAGGCCAGCAATGGCTTTCACTGCAATTTAATATTAAATCCCTTTAAATTAGGATACAATTTTAAACTAAATATAGGCTCGAAAATGGATGAAAAGGGTACTCTTACCTAATTTAAAATAAAAAAAAATTCTCAAATTAGATTTAGAAATTTTTCTCAAAGTAAATTTTGTTTAACGATTTATGATTTAGTTTTCCTGTCTTGTTCTATCAACAGTCGGTATTGCCAGTAAAATATTATCATCCGCACTAAGATTAAAGAGAAAATTATGTATATCCGTTTGTTATGTTTAGAAATGAAATGATTAATCGCTTTATGTGTATACACCAAACGTATAAAATATCCTTTTGCCTATTTATGGACACACATAATTTATATAAATCGAAAAATCGTAATCGATATGCAAACATTTTCATACAACTGGACATACTCGGTATATGTGTAAATATAGCACAGATACGTGTGTATATCTCAATCATGAAAATATAAATTTCCATATTCTATCTAGACATTTCATAATGGAATCAGTATTTCACATTTTGTGTTATGTAAATATATGCCATGTACGGAACAATATACTGTGCTATCAGAGAGCGACCGCATCATTCCGGATCAATATTTTATAGCAAACAACGAATAGCACACGTATCAATGATACGGAAAACAAAGTAAATAACCAAAATGCTGACCGACCACGTCACACACTCCTTATAACCATGTCCAACTAAAAACAACAGTTCACTCGACACCGCACAGTACATAAAACGTATTTCCATTAAATTGACATGATATCGTGATAAGAAGTATACGAGGAAAATGGATGATGATAACAAAATTTTTTCGGTAAATCAAAAAAAAAGTCAAAATTAATGGATTTTTCGGTTTTTCAAAAAAATAATAAAATAAAATTTTGGGTTGAGTGTGTGAATTTCACTTTTCGATTTACTGTGGAGCAACACATACTAAGTGGTTTTGTTGGTTCGTTCCGTTCCATATAAATAAAATCGAAATAAAAAGAACTTTTATTTTTTGGTCCCGTATTTTTTTTTGTAACGCCCACACGATGTGTGTGCGGGGGTGTGGATACGACATTATTATAAAAAAAACTAATGAATATTTCATTGTACTTTGACGAGCTCCGATCGATTAATAAATTTGTCAAAAATTTTGACAAAGTTGATTTATCGTTTTCTGGCAGCCACGTGGTTTCTCTTACAACAAATAAATTGGTGTTGGGAACACGTTAATCAAAACAAAGCATATGTTGGTATAGGCAATAAAAATCTAAGTACTGAACAAATCAACGTTTAAAATGCATTAAAAAATTCTTGTTTTTCATCAAATTTAGCAAGGCTAACCCCTTGCCGTTTTCACAGACGAAAAAACTCAAAAAAATTTCCGTGCTCCAATGTTGAAAATTTTGATCAATTATGAAAGGTTATAAAGTTTTGAATGAATCAGCGTTTAAATTTGATTAAAACGTTGCCCAGTTTTGCTGTAATCAACGATCAAGCTTTCGGACAATTTCCAGCTACAAATCGAAATCCGTGCTTTCTTTAGCAAATTTGCTCATAATTTCTTCTCCAACATGATATTCTAAGCCATGTTGATCAAATTCAATCAATTTCAGTCGAATAAAAATTTTATGTTTTTCACCAAATTTAGCAAGGCTAACCCCTTGCCATTATGAAAGGTTATAAAGTTTTGAATGAATCAGCGTTTAAATCTGATTAAAACGTTGCCCAGTTTTGCTGTAATCAACGATCAAGCTTTCGAACAATTTCCAGCTACAAATCGAAATCCGTGCTTTCTTTAGCAAATTTGTTCATAATTTCTTCTCCAACATGATATTCTAAGCCATGTTGATCAAATTCAATCAATTTCAGTCGAATAAAAATTTTTTGTTTTTCACCAAATTTAGCAAGGCTAACCTCTTGCCGTTTTTCCAGGCGAAGAAACTGAAAAAAATCCGTGCTCCAATGTTGAAAATGATGATCAATTATGAAAGGTTATAAAGTTTTGAATGAATCAGCGTTTAAATTTGATTAAAACGTTGCCCAGTTTTGCTGTAATCTTCGATCAAGCTTTCGGGCAATTTCCAGCTACAAATCGAAATCCGTGCTTTCTTTAGCAAATTTGCTCATAATTTCTTCTCCAACATGATATTCTAAGCCATGTTGATCAAATTCAATCAATTTCAGTCGAATAAAAATTTTTATGTTTTTCACCAAATTTAGCAAGGCTAACCCCTTGCCGTTTTTCCAGGCGAAAATACTCAAAAAAAATCCGTGCTCCAATGTTGAAAATTTTGATCAATTATGAAAGGTTATAAAGTTTTGAATGAATCAGCGTTTAAATCTGATTAAAACGTTGCCCAGTTTTGCTGTAATCAACGATCAAGCTTTCGAGCAATTTCCAGCTACAAATCGAAATCCGTGCTTTCTTTAGCAAATTTGCTCATAATTTCTTCTCCAACATGATATTCTAAGCCATGTTGATCAAATTCAATCAATTTCAGTCGAATAAAAATTTTTTGTTTTTCACCAAATTTAGCAAGGCTAACCCCTTGCCGTTTTTCCAGGCGAAAAACTCAAAAAAAATCCGTGCTCCAATGTTGAAAATGATGATCAATTATGAAAGGTTATAAAGTTTTGAATGAATCAGCGTTTAAATTTGATTAAAACGTTGCCCAGTTTTGCTGTAATCTTCGATCAAGCTTTCGAACAATTTCCAGCTACAAATCGAAATCCGTGCTTTCTTTAGCAAATTTGTTCATAATTTCTTCTCCAACATGATATTCTAAGCCATGTTGATCAAATTCAATCAATTTCAGTCGAATAAAATTTTTTTGTTTTTCACCAAATTTAGCAAGGCTAACCCCTTGCCGTTTTTTCAGGCGAAAAAACTGAAAAAAATCCGTGCTCCAATGTTGAAAATGTTGATCAATTATGAAAGGTTATAAAGTTTTGAATGAATCAGCGTTTAAATTTGATTAAAACGTTGCCCAGTTTTGCTGTAATCAACGATCAAGCTTTCGAGCAATTTCCAGCTACAAATCGAAATCCGTGCTTTCTTTAGCAAATTTGCTCATATTTTCTTCTCCAACATGATATTCTAAGCCATGTTGATCAAATTCAATCAATTTCAGTCGAATAAAAATTTTTTGTTTTTCACCAAATTTAGCAAGGCTAACCCCTTGCCATTATGAAAGGTTATACAGTTTTGAATGAATCAGCGTTTAAATTTGATTAAAACGTTGCCCAGTTTTGCTGTAATCAACGATCAAGCTTTCGAACAATTTCCAGCTACAAATCGAAATCCGTGCTTTCTTTAGCAAATTTGTTCATAATTTCTTCTCCAACATGATATTCTAAGCCATGTTGATCAAATTCAATCAATTTCAGTCGAATAAATTTTTTTTTGTTTTTCACCAAATTTAGCAAGGCTAACCTCTTGCCGTTTTTCCAGGCGAAGAAACTGAAAAAAATCCGTGCTCCAATGTTGAAAATTTTGATCAATTATGAAAGGTTATAAAGTTTTGAATGAATCAGCGTTTAAATCTGATTAAAACGTTGCCCAGTTTTGCTGTAATCAACGATCAAGCTTTCGAACAATTTCCAGCTACAAATCGAAATCCGTGCTTTCTTTAGCAAATTTGTTCATAATTTCTTCTCCAACATGATATTCTAAGCCATGTTGATCAAATTCAATCAATTTCAGTCGAATAAAATTTTTTTTGTTTTTCACCAAATTTAGCAAGGCTAACCTCTTGCCGTTTTTCCAGGCGAAGAAACTGAAAAAAATCCGTGCTCCAATGTTGAAAATGATGATCAATTATGAAAGGTTATAAAGTTTTGAATGAATCAGCGTTTAAATTTGATTAAAACGTTGCCCAGTTTTGCTGTAATCTTCGATCAAGCTTTCGGGCAATTTCCAGCTACAAATCGAAATCCGTGCTTTCTTTAGCAAATTTGCTCATAATTTCTTCTCCAACATGATATTCTAAGCCATGTTGATCAAATTCAATCACTTTCAGTCGAATAAAAATTTTTTGTTTTTCACCAAATTTAGCAAGGCTAACCCCTTGCCGTTTTTCCAGGCGAAAATACTCAAAAAAAATCCGTGCTCCAATGTTGAAAATTTTGATCAATTATGAAAGGTTATAAAGTTTTGAATGAATCAGCGTTTAAATCTGATTAAAACGTTGCCCAGTTTTGCTGTAATCAACGATCAAGCTTTCGAGCAATTTCCAGCTACAAATCGAAATCCGTGCTTTCTTTAGCAAATTTGCTCATATTTTCTTCTCCAACATGATATTCTAAGCCATGTTGATCAAATTCAATCAATTTCAGTCGAATAAAAATTTTTTGTTTTTCACCAAATTTAGCAAGGCTAACCCCTTGCCATTATGAAAGGTTATACAGTTTTGAATGAATCAGCGTTTAAATTTGATTAAAACGTTGCCCAGTTTTGCTGTAATCAACGATCAAGCTTTCGAACAATTTCCAGCTACAAATCGAAATCCGTGCTTTCTTTAGCAAATTTGTTCATAATTTCTTCTCCAACATGATATTCTAAGCCATGTTGATCAAATTCAATCAATTTCAGTCGAATAAAATTTTTTTTGTTTTTCACCAAATTTAGCAAGGCTAACCTCTTGCCGTTTTTCCAGGCGAAGAAACTGAAAAAAATCCGTGCTCCAATGTTGAAAATTTTGATCAATTATGAAAGGTTATAAAGTTTTGAATGAATCAGCGTTTAAATCTGATTAAAACGTTGCCCAGTTTTGCTGTAATCAACGATCAAGCTTTCGAACAATTTCCAGCTACAAATCGAAATCCGTGCTTTCTTTAGCAAATTTGTTCATAATTTCTTCTCCAACATGATATTCTAAGCCATGTTGATCAAATTCAATCAATTTCAGTCGAATAAAATTTTTTTTGTTTTTCACCAAATTTAGCAAGGCTAACCTCTTGCCGTTTTTCCAGGCGAAGAAACTGAAAAAAATCCGTGCTCCAATGTTGAAAATGATGATCAATTATGAAAGGTTATAAAGTTTTGAATGAATCAGCGTTTAAATTTGATTAAAACGTTGCCCAGTTTTGCTGTAATCTTCGATCAAGCTTTCGGGCAATTTCCAGCTACAAATCGAAATCCGTGCTTTCTTTAGCAAATTTGCTCATAATTTCTTCTCCAACATGATATTCTAAGCCATGTTGATCAAATTCAATCACTTTCAGTCGAATAAAAATTTTTTGTTTTTCACCAAATTTAGCAAGGCTAACCCCTTGCCGTTTTTCCAGGCGAAAATACTCAAAAAAAATCCGTGCTCCAATGTTGAAAATTTTGATCAATTATGAAAGGTTATAAAGTTTTGAATGAATCAGCGTTTAAATCTGATTAAAACGTTGCCCAGTTTTGCTGTAATCAACGATCAAGCTTTCGAGCAATTTCCAGCTACAAATCGAAATCCGTGCTTTCTTTAGCAAATTTGCTCATAATTTCTTCTCCAACATGATATTCTAAGCCATGTTGATCAAATTCAATCAATTTCAGTCGAATAAAAATTTTTTGTTTTTCACCAAATTTAGCAAGGCTAACCCCTTGCCGTTTTTCCAGGCGAAAAACTCAAAAAAAATCCGTGCTCCAATGTTGAAAATGTTGATCAATTATGAAAGGTTATAAAGTTTTGAATGAATCAGCGTTTAAATTTGATTAAAACGTTGCCCAGTTTTGCTGTAATCTTCGATCAAGCTTTCGGGCAATTTCCACCTACAAATCGAAATCCGTGCTTTCTTTAGCAAATTTGCTCATAATTTCTTCTCCAACATGATATTCTAAGCCATGTTGATCAAATTCAATCAATTTCAGTCGAATAAAAATTTTTTGTTTTTCACCAAATTTAGCAAGGCTAACCCCTTGCCATTATGAAAGGTTATACAGTTTTGAATGAATCAGCGTTTAAATTTGATTAAAACGTTGCCCAGTTTTGCTGTAATCAACGATCAAGCTTTCGAACAATTTCCAGCTACAAATCGAAATCCGTGCTTTCTTTAGCAAATTTGTTCATAATTTCTTCTCCAACATGATATTCTAAGCCATGTTGATCAAATTCAATCAATTTCAGTCGAATAAAATTTTTTTTGTTTTTCACCAAATTTAGCAAGGCTAACCTCTTGCCGTTTTTCCAGGCGAAGAAACTGAAAAAAATCCGTGCTCCAATGTTGAAAATGATGATCAATTATGAAAGGTTATAAAGTTTTGAATGAATCAGCGTTTAAATTTGATTAAAACGTTGCCCAGTTTTGCTGTAATCTTCGATCAAGCTTTCGGGCAATTTCCAGCTACAAATCGAAATCCGTGCTTTCTTTAGCAAATTTGCTCATAATTTCTTCTCCAACATGATATTCTAAGCCATGTTGATCAAATTCAATCACTTTCAGTCGAATAAAAATTTTTTGTTTTTCACCAAATTTAGCAAGGCTAACCCCTTGCCGTTTTTCCAGGCGAAAATACTCAAAAAAAATCCGTGCTCCAATGTTGAAAATTTTGATCAATTATGAAAGGTTATAAAGTTTTGAATGAATCAGCGTTTAAATCTGATTAAAACGTTGCCCAGTTTTGCTGTAATCAACGATCAAGCTTTCGAGCAATTTCCAGCTACAAATCGAAATCCGTGCTTTCTTTAGCAAATTTGCTCATAATTTCTTCTCCAACATGATATTCTAAGCCATGTTGATCAAATTCAATCAATTTCAGTCGAATAAAAATTTTTTGTTTTTCACCAAATTTAGCAAGGCTAACCCTTTGCCGTTTTTCCAGGCGAAAAAACTGAAAAAAATCCGTGCTCCAATGTTGAAAATTTTGATCAATTATGAAAGGTTATAAAGTTTTGAATGAATCAGCGTTTAAATTTGATTAAAACGTTGCCCAGTTTTGCTGTAATCAACGATCAAGCTTTCGAGCAATTTCCAGCTACAAATCGAAATCCGTGCTTTCTTTAGCAAATTTGCTCATAATTTCTTCTCCAACATGATATTCTAAGCCATGTTGATCAAATTCAATCAATTTCAGTCAAATAAAAATTTTTTGTTTTTCACCAAATTTAGCAAGGCTAACCCTTTGCCGTTTTTCCAGGCGAAAAAACTGAAAAAAATCCGTGCTCCAATGTTGAAAATTTTGATCAATTATGAAAGGTTATAAAGTTTTGAATGAATCAGCGTTTAAATTTGATTAAAACGTTGCCCAGTTTTGCTGTAATCAACGATCAAGCTTTCGGGCAATTTCCAGCTACAAATCGAAATCCGTGCTTTCTTTAGCAAATTTGCTCATAATTTCTTCTCCAACATGATATTCTAAGCCATGTTGATCAAATTCAATCAATTTCAGTCGAATAAAAATTTTTTGTTTTTCACCAAATTTAGCAAGGCTAACCCTTTGCCGTTTTTCCAGGCGAAAAAACTGAAAAAAATCCGTGCTCCAATGTTGAAAATTTTGATCAATTATGAAAGGTTATAAAGTTTTGAATGAATCAGCGTTTAAATTTGATTAAAACGTTGCCCAGTTTTGCTGTAATCAACGATCAAGCTTTCGAGCAATTTCCAGCTACAAATCGAAATCCGTGCTTTCTTTAGCAAATTTGCTCATAATTTCTTCTCCAACATGATATTCTAAGCCATGTTGATCAAATTCAATCAATTTCAGTCGAATAAAATTTTTTTTGTTTTTCACCAAATTTAGGCTAACCCCTTGCCGTTTTTCCAGGCGAAAAAACTCAAAAAAAAATCCGTGCTCCAATGTTGAAAATTTTGATCAATTATGAAAGGTTATACAGTTTTGAATGAATCAGCGTTTAAATTTGATTAAAACGTTGCCCAGTTTTGCTGTAATCAACGATCAAGCTTTCGGGCAATTTCCAGCTACAAATCGAAATCCGTGCTTTCTTTAGCAAATTTGCTCATAATTTCTTCTCCAACATGATATTCTAAGCCATGTTGATCAAATTCAATCAATTTCAGTCGAATAAAAATTTTTTGTTTTTCACCAAATTTAGCAAGGCTAACCCTTTGCCGTTTTTCCAGGCGAAAAAACTGAAAAAAATCCGTGCTCCAATGTTGAAAATTTTGATCAATTATGAAAGGTTATAAAGTTTTGAATGAATCAGCGTTTAAATTTGATTAAAACGTTGCCCAGTTTTGCTGTAATCAACGATCAAGCTTTCGGGCAATTTCCAGCTACAAATCGAAATCCGTGCTTTCTTTAGCAAATTTGCTCATAATTTCTTCTCCAACATGATATTCTAAGCCATGTTGATCAAATTCAATCAATTTCAGTCGAATAAAATTTTTTTTGTTTTTCACCAAATTTAGCAAGGCTAACCCCTTGCCGTTTTTCCAGGCGAAAAAACTCAAAAAAAAATCCGTGCTCCAATGTTGAAAATTTTGATCAATTATGAAAGGTTATACAGTTTTGAATGAATCAGCGTTTAAATTTGATTAAAACGTTGCCCAGTTTTGCTGTAATCAACGATCAAGCTTTCGGGCAATTTCCAGCTACAAATCGAAATCCGTGCTTTCTTTAGCAAATTTGCTCATAATTTCTTCTCCAACATGATATTCTAAGCCATGTTGATCAAATTCAATCAATTTCAGTCGAATAAAATTTTTTTTGTTTTTCACCAAATTTAGCAAGGCTAACCCCTTGCCGTTTTTCCAGGCGAAAAAACTCAAAAAAAAATCCGTGCTCCAATGTTGAAAATTTTGATCAATTATGAAAGGTTATACAGTTTTGAATGAATCAGCGTTTAAATTTGATTAAAACGTTGCCCAGTTTTGCTGTAATCAACGATCAAGCTTTCGAGCAATTTCCAGCTACAAATCGAAATCCGTGCTTTCTTTAGCAAATTTGCTCATAATTTCTTCTCCAACATGATATTCTAAGCCATGTTGATCAAATTCAATCAATTTCAGTCGAATAAAAATTTTTTGTTTTTCACCAAATTTAGCAAGGCTAACCCCTTGCCGTTTTTCCAGGCGAAAAAACTCAAAAAAAAATCCGTGCTCCAATGTTGAAAATTTTGATCAATTATGAAAGGTTATAAAGTTTTGAATGAATCAGCGTTTAAATTTGATTAAAACGTTGCCCAGTTTTGCTGTAATCAACGATCAAGCTTTCGAGCAATTTCCAGCTACAAATCGAAATCCGTGCTTTCTTTAGCAAATTTGCTCATAATTTATTCTCCAACATGATATTCTAAGCCATGTTGATCAAATTCAATCAATTTCAGTCGAATAAAATTTTTTTTGTTTTTCACCAAATTTAGCAAGGCTAACCCCTTGCCGTTTTTCCAGGCGAAAAAACTCAAAAAAAAATCCGTGCTCCAATGTTGAAAATTTTGATCAATTATGAAAGGTTATACAGTTTTGAATGAATCAGCGTTTAAATTTGATTAAAACGTTGCCCAGTTTTGCTGTAATCAACGATCAAGCTTTCGAGCAATTTCCAGCTACAAATCGAAATCCGTGCTTTCTTTAGCAAATTTGCTCATAATTTATTCTCCAACATGATATTCTAAGCCATGTTGATCAAATTCAATCAATTTCAGTCGAATAAAATTTTTTTTGTTTTTCACCAAATTTAGCAAGGCTAACCCCTTGCCGTTTTTCCAGGCGAAAAAACTCAAAAAAAAATCCGTGCTCCAATGTTGAAAATTTTGATCAATTATGAAAGGTTATACAGTTTTGAATGAATCAGCGTTTAAATTTGATTAAAACGTTGCCCAGTTTTGCTGTAATCAACGATCAAGCTTTCGAGCAATTTCCAGCTACAAATCGAAATCCGTGCTTTCTTTAGCAAATTTGCTCATAATTTCTTCTCCAACATGATATTCTAAGCCATGTTGATCAAATTCAATCAATTTCAGTCGAATAAAATTTTTTTTGTTTTTCACCAAATTTAGCAAGGCTAACCCCTTGCCGTTTTTCCAGGCGAAAAAACTCAAAAAAAAATCCGTGCTCCAATGTTGAAAATGTTGATCAATTATGAAAGGTTATAAAGTTTTGAATGAATCAGCGTTTAAATTTGATTAAAACGTTGCCCAGTTTTGCTGTAATCAACGATCAAGCTTTCGAGCAATTTCCAGCTACAAATCGAAATCCGTGCTTTCTTTAGCAAATTTGCTCATAATTTCTTCTCCAACATGATATTCTAAGCCATGTTGATCAAATTCAATCAATTTCAGTCGAATAAAAATTTTTTGTTTTTCACCAAATTTAGCAAGGCTAACCCCTTGCCGTTTTTCCAGGCGAAAAAACTCAAAAAAAAATCCGTGCTCCAATGTTGAAAATTTTGATCAATTATGAAAGGTTATAAAGTTTTGAATGAATCAGCGTTTAAATTTGATTAAAACGTTGCCCAGTTTTGCTGTAATCAACGATCAAGCTTTCGAGCAATTTCCAGCTACAAATCGAAATCCGTGCTTTCTTTAGCAAATTTGCTCATAATTTATTCTCCAACATGATATTCTAAGCCATGTTGATCAAATTCAATCAATTTCAGTCGAATAAAAATTTTTTGTTTTTCACCAAATTTAGCAAGGCTAACCCCTTGCCGTTTTTCCAGGCGAAAAAACTCAAAAAAAAATCCGTGCTCCAATGTTGAAAATTTTGATCAATTATGAAAGGTTATAAAGTTTTGAATGAATCAGCGTTTAAATTTGATTAAAACGTTGCCCAGTTTTGCTGTAATCAACGATCAAGCTTTCGAGCAATTTCCAGCTACAAATCGAAATCCGTGCTTTCTTTAGCAAATTTGCTCATAATTTATTCTCCAACATGATATTCTAAGCCATGTTGATCAAATTCAATCAATTTCAGTCGAATAAAATTTTTTTTGTTTTTCACCAAATTTAGCAAGGCTAACCCCTTGCCGTTTTTCCAGGCGAAAAAACTCAAAAAAAAATCCGTGCTCCAATGTTGAAAATTTTGATCAATTATGAAAGGTTATACAGTTTTGAATGAATCAGCGTTTAAATTTGATTAAAACGTTGCCCAGTTTTGCTGTAATCAACGATCAAGCTTTCGAGCAATTTCCAGCTACAAATCGAAATCCGTGCTTTCTTTAGCAAATTTGCTCATAATTTATTCTCCAACATGATATTCTAAGCCATGTTGATCAAATTCAATCAATTTCAGTCGAATAAAATTTTTTTTGTTTTTCACCAAATTTAGCAAGGCTAACCCCTTGCCGTTTTTCCAGGCGAAAAAACTCAAAAAAAAATCCGTGCTCCAATGTTGAAAATTTTGATCAATTATGAAAGGTTATACAGTTTTGAATGAATCAGCGTTTAAATTTGATTAAAACGTTGCCCAGTTTTGCTGTAATCAACGATCAAGCTTTCGAGCAATTTCCAGCTACAAATCGAAATCCGTGCTTTCTTTAGCAAATTTGCTCATAATTTCTTCTCCAACATGATATTCTAAGCCATGTTGATCAAATTCAATCAATTTCAGTCGAATAAAATTTTTTTTGTTTTTCACCAAATTTAGCAAGGCTAACCCCTTGCCGTTTTTCCAGGCGAAAAAACTCAAAAAAAAATCCGTGCTCCAATGTTGAAAATGTTGATCAATTATGAAAGGTTATAAAGTTTTGAATGAATCAGCGTTTAAATTTGATTAAAACGTTGCCCAGTTTTGCTGTAATCAACGATCAAGCTTTCGAGCAATTTCCAGCTACAAATCGAAATCCGTGCTTTCTTTAGCAAATTTGCTCATAATTTCTTCTCCAACATGATATTCTAAGCCATGTTGATCAAATTCAATCAATTTCAGTCGAATAAAAATTTTTTGTTTTTCACCAAATTTAGCAAGGCTAACCCCTTGCCGTTTTTCCAGGCGAAAAAACTCAAAAAAAAATCCGTGCTCCAATGTTGAAAATGTTGATCAATTATGAAAGGTTATAAAGTTTTGAATGAATCAGCGTTTAAATTTGATTAAAACGTTGCCCAGTTTTGCTGTAATCAACGATCAAGCTTTCGAGCAATTTCCAGCTACAAATCGAAATCCGTGCTTTCTTTAGCAAATTTGCTCATAATTTCTTCTCCAACATGATATTCTAAGCCATGTTGATCAAATTCAATCAATTTCAGTCGAATAAAAATTTTTTGTTTTTCACCAAATTTAGCAAGGCTAACCCCTTGCCGTTTTTCCAGGCGAAAAAACTCAAAAAAAAATCCGTGCTCCAATGTTGAAAATTTTGATCAATTATGAAAGGTTATAAAGTTTTGAATGAATCAGCGTTTAAATTTGATTAAAACGTTGCCCAGTTTTGCTGTAATCAACGATCAAGCTTTCGAGCAATTTCCAGCTACAAATCGAAATCCGTGCTTTCTTTAGCAAATTTGCTCATAATTTCTTCTCCAACATGATATTCTAAGCCATGTTGATCAAATTCAATCAATTTCAGTCGAATAAAAATTTTTTGTTTTTCACCAAATTTAGCAAGGCTAACCCCTTGCCGTTTTTCCAGGCGAAAAAACTCAAAAAAAAATCCGTGCTCCAATGTTGAAAATTTTGATCAATTATGAAAGGTTATAAAGTTTTGAATGAATCAGCGTTTAAATTTGATTAAAACGTTGCCCAGTTTTGCTGTAATCAACGATCAAGCTTTCGAGCAATTTCCAGCTACAAATCGAAATCCGTGCTTTCTTTAGCAAATTTGCTCATAATTTATTCTCCAACATGATATTCTAAGCCATGTTGATCAAATTCAATCAATTTCAGTCGAATAAAATTTTTTTTGTTTTTCACCAAATTTAGCAAGGCTAACCCCTTGCCGTTTTTCCAGGCGAAAAAACTCAAAAAAAAATCCGTGCTCCAATGTTGAAAATTTTGATCAATTATGAAAGGTTATACAGTTTTGAATGAATCAGCGTTTAAATTTGATTAAAACGTTGCCCAGTTTTGCTGTAATCAACGATCAAGCTTTCGAGCAATTTCCAGCTACAAATCGAAATCCGTGCTTTCTTTAGCAAATTTGCTCATAATTTATTCTCCAACATGATATTCTAAGCCATGTTGATCAAATTCAATCAATTTCAGTCGAATAAAATTTTTTTTGTTTTTCACCAAATTTAGCAAGGCTAACCCCTTGCCGTTTTTCCAGGCGAAAAAACTCAAAAAAAAATCCGTGCTCCAATGTTGAAAATTTTGATCAATTATGAAAGGTTATACAGTTTTGAATGAATCAGCGTTTAAATTTGATTAAAACGTTGCCCAGTTTTGCTGTAATCAACGATCAAGCTTTCGAGCAATTTCCAGCTACAAATCGAAATCCGTGCTTTCTTTAGCAAATTTGCTCATAATTTCTTCTCCAACATGATATTCTAAGCCATGTTGATCAAATTCAATCAATTTCAGTCGAATAAAATTTTTTTTGTTTTTCACCAAATTTAGCAAGGCTAACCCCTTGCCGTTTTTCCAGGCGAAAAAACTCAAAAAAAAATCCGTGCTCCAATGTTGAAAATGTTGATCAATTATGAAAGGTTATAAAGTTTTGAATGAATCAGCGTTTAAATTTGATTAAAACGTTGCCCAGTTTTGCTGTAATCAACGATCAAGCTTTCGAGCAATTTCCAGCTACAAATCGAAATCCGTGCTTTCTTTAGCAAATTTGCTCATAATTTCTTCTCCAACATGATATTCTAAGCCATGTTGATCAAATTCAATCAATTTCAGTCGAATAAAAATTTTTTGTTTTTCACCAAATTTAGCAAGGCTAACCCCTTGCCGTTTTTCCAGGCGAAAAAACTCAAAAAAAAATCCGTGCTCCAATGTTGAAAATTTTGATCAATTATGAAAGGTTATACAGTTTTGAATGAATCAGCGTTTAAATTTGATTAAAACGTTGCCCAGTTTTGCTGTAATCAACGATCAAGCTTTCGAGCAATTTCCAGCTACAAATCGAAATCCGTGCTTTCTTTAGCAAATTTGCTCATAATTTCTTCTCCAACATGATATTCTAAGCCATGTTGATCAAATTCAATCAATTTCAGTCGAATAAAATTTTTTTTGTTTTTCACCAAATTTAGCAAGGCTAACCCCTTGCCGTTTTTCCAGGCGAAAAAACTCAAAAAAAAATCCGTGCTCCAATGTTGAAAATGTTGATCAATTATGAAAGGTTATAAAGTTTTGAATGAATCAGCGTTTAAATTTGATTAAAACGTTGCCCAGTTTTGCTGTAATCAACGATCAAGCTTTCGAGCAATTTCCAGCTACAAATCGAAATCCGTGCTTTCTTTAGCAAATTTGCTCATAATTTCTTCTCCAACATGATATTCTAAGCCATGTTGATCAAATTCAATCAATTTCAGTCGAATAAAATTTTTTTTGTTTTTCACCAAATTTAGCAAGGCTAACCCCTTGCCGTTTTTCCAGGCGAAAAAACTCAAAAAAAAATCCGTGCTCCAATGTTGAAAATGTTGATCAATTATGAAAGGTTATAAAGTTTTGAATGAATCAGCGTTTAAATTTGATTAAAACGTTGCCCAGTTTTGCTGTAATCAACGATCAAGCTTTCGAGCAATTTCCAGCTACAAATCGAAATCCGTGCTTTCTTTAGCAAATTTGCTCATAATTTCTTCTCCAACATGATATTCTAAGCCATGTTGATCAAATTCAATCAATTTCAGTCGAATAAAATTTTTTTTGTTTTTCACCAAATTTAGCAAGGCTAACCCCTTGCCGTTTTTCCAGGCGAAAAAACTCAAAAAAAAATCCGTGCTCCAATGTTGAAAATGTTGATCAATTATGAAAGGTTATAAAGTTTTGAATGAATCAGCGTTTAAATTTGATTAAAACGTTGCCCAGTTTTGCTGTAATCAACGATCAAGCTTTCGAGCAATTTCCAGCTACAAATCGAAATCCGTGCTTTCTTTAGCAAATTTGCTCATAATTTCTTCTCCAACATGATATTCTAAGCCATGTTGATCAAATTCAATCAATTTCAGTCGAATAAAAATTTTTTGTTTTTCACCAAATTTAGCAAGGCTAACCCCTTGCCGTTTTTCCAGGCGAAAAAACTCAAAAAAAAATCCGTGCTCCAATGTTGAAAATTTTGATCAATTATGAAAGGTTATAAAGTTTTGAATGAATCAGCGTTTAAATTTGATTAAAACGTTGCCCAGTTTTGCTGTAATCAACGATCAAGCTTTCGAGCAATTTCCAGCTACAAATCGAAATCCGTGCTTTCTTTAGCAAATTTGCTCATAATTTCTTCTCCAACATGATATTCTAAGCCATGTTGATCAAATTCAATCAATTTCAGTCGAATAAAATTTTTTTTGTTTTTCACCAAATTTAGCAAGGCTAACCCCTTGCCGTTTTTCCAGGCGAAAAAACTCAAAAAAAAATCCGTGCTCCAATGTTGAAAATTTTGATCAATTATGAAAGGTTATACAGTTTTGAATGAATCAGCGTTTAAATTTGATTAAAACGTTGCCCAGTTTTGCTGTAATCAACGATCAAGCTTTCGAGCAATTTCCAGCTACAAATCGAAATCCGTGCTTTCTTTAGCAAATTTGCTCATAATTTCTTCTCCAACATGATATTCTAAGCCATGTTGATCAAATTCAATCAATTTCAGTCGAATAAAATTTTTTTTGTTTTTCACCAAATTTAGCAAGGCTAACCCCTTGCCGTTTTTCCAGGCGAAAAAACTCAAAAAAAAATCCGTGCTCCAATGTTGAAAATGTTGATCAATTATGAAAGGTTATAAAGTTTTGAATGAATCAGCGTTTAAATTTGATTAAAACGTTGCCCAGTTTTGCTGTAATCAACGATCAAGCTTTCGAGCAATTTCCAGCTACAAATCGAAATCCGTGCTTTCTTTAGCAAATTTGCTCATAATTTCTTCTCCAACATGATATTCTAAGCCATGTTGATCAAATTCAATCAATTTCAGTCGAATAAAAATTTTTTGTTTTTCACCAAATTTAGCAAGGCTAACCCCTTGCCGTTTTTCCAGGCGAAAAAACTCAAAAAAAAATCCGTGCTCCAATGTTGAAAATTTTGATCAATTATGAAAGGTTATACAGTTTTGAATGAATCAGCGTTTAAATTTGATTAAAACGTTGCCCAGTTTTGCTGTAATCAACGATCAAGCTTTCGGGCAATTTCCAGCTACAAATCGAAATCCGTGCTTTCTTTAGCAAATTTGCTCATAATTTCTTCTCCAACATGATATTCTAACCCATGTTGATCAAATTCAATCAATTTCAGTCGAATAAAATTTTTTTTGTTTTTCACCAAATTTAGCAAGGCTAACTCCTTGCCGTTTTTCCAGGCGAAAAAACTCAAAAAAAAATCCGTGCTCCAATGTTGAAAATGTTGATCAATTATGAAAGGTTATAAAGTTTTGAATGAATCAGCGTTTAAATTTGATTAAAACGTTGCCCAGTTTTGCTGTAATCAACGATCAAGCTTTCGAGCAATTTCCAGCTACAAATCGAAATCCGTGCTTTCTTTAGCAAATTTGCTCATAATTTCTTCTCCAACATGATATTCTAAGCCATGTTGATCAAATTCAATCAATTTCAGTCGAATAAAAATTTTTTGTTTTTCACCAAATTTAGCAAGGCTAACCCTTTGCCGTTTTTCCAGGCGAAAAAACTGAAAAAAATCCGTGCTCCAATGTTGAAAATTTTGATCAATTATGAAAGGTTATAAAGTTTTGAATGAATCAGCGTTTAAATTTGATTAAAACGTTGCCCAGTTTTGCTGTAATCAACGATCAAGCTTTCGAGCAATTTCCAGCTACAAATCGAAATCCGTGCTTTCTTTAGCAAATTTGCTCATAATTTCTTCTCCAACATGATATTCTAAGCCATGTTGATCAAATTCAATCAATTTCAGTCGAATAAAATTTTTTTTGTTTTTCACCAAATTTAGCAAGGCTAACTAACCCCTTGCCGTTTTTCCAGGCGAAAAAACTCAAAAAAAAATCCGTGCTCCAATGTTGAAAATTTTGATCAATTATGAAAGGTTATACAGTTTTGAATGAATCAGCGTTTAAATTTGATTAAAACGTTGCCCAGTTTTGCTGTAATCAACGATCAAGCTTTCGAGCAATTTCCAGCTACAAATCGAAATCCGTGCTTTCTTTAGCAAATTTGCTCATAATTTCTTCTCCAACATGATATTCTAAGCCATGTTGATCAAATTCAATCAATTTCAGTCGAATAAAAATTTTTTGTTTTTCACCAAATTTAGCAAGGCTAACCCCTTGCCGTTTTTCCAGGCGAAAAAACTGAAAAAAAAATCCGTGCTCCAATGTTGAAAATTTTGATCAATTATGAAAGGTTATACAGTTTTGAATGAATCAGCGTTTAAATTTGATTAAAAGGTTGCCCAGTTTTGCTGTAATCAACGATCAAGCTTTCGGGCAATTTCCAGCTACAAATCGAAACCGTGCTTTCTTTAGCAAATTTGCTCATAATTTCTTCTCCAACATGATATTCTAAGCCATGTTGATCAAATTCAATCAATTTCAGTCGAATAAAAATTTTTTGTTTTTCACCAAATTTAGCAAGGCTAACCCTTTGCCGTTTTTCCAGGCGAAAAAACTGAAAAAAATCCGTGCTCCAATGTTGAAAATTTTGATCAATTATGAAAGGTTATAAAGTTTTGAATGAATCAGCGTTTAAATTTGATTAAAACGTTGCCCAGTTTTGCTGTAATCAACGATCAAGCTTTCGAGCAATTTCCAGCTACAAATCGAAATCCGTGCTTTCTTTAGCAAATTTGCTCATAATTTCTTCTCCAACATGATATTCTAAGCCATGTTGATCAAATTCAATCAATTTCAGTCGAATAAAAATTTTTTGTTTTTCACCAAATTTAGCAAGGCTAACCCTTTGCCGTTTTTCCAGGCGAAAAAACTGAAAAAAATCCGTGCTCCAATGTTGAAAATTTTGATCAATTATGAAAGGTTATAAAGTTTTGAATGAATCAGCGTTTAAATATGATTAAAACGTTGCCCAGTTTTGCTGTAATCAACGATCAAGCTTTCGGGCAATTTCCAGCTACAAATCGAAATCCGTGCTTTCTTTAGCAAATTTTCTCATAATTTCTTCTCCAACATGATATTCTAAGCCATGTTGATCAAATTAAAATCAATTTCAGTCGAATAAAAATTTTTTGTTTTTCACCAAATTTAGCCAGCCCTTGCCGATTTTCAAGGCGAAAAAACTCAAAAAAAAATCCGTGCTCCAATGTTGAAAATGTTGATCAATTATGAAAGGTTATAAAGTTTTGAATGAATCAGCGTTTAAATTTGATTAAAACGTTGCCCAGTTTTGCTGTAATCTTCGATCAAGCTTTCGGGCAGTTTCCAGCTACAAATCGAAATCCGTGCTTTCTTTAGCAAATTTGCTCATAATTTCTTCTCCAACATGATATTCTAAGCCATGTTGATCAAATTCAATCAATTTCAGTCGAATAAAAATTTTTTGTTTTTCACCAAATTTAGCAAGGCTAACCCTTTGCCGTTTTTCCAGGCGAAAAAACTGAAAAAAATCCGTGCTCCAATGTTGAAAATTTTGATCAATTATGAAAGGTTATAAAGTTTTGAATGAATCAGCGTTTAAATTTGATTAAAACGTTGCCCAGTTTTGCTGTAATCAACGATCAAGCTTTCGAGCAATTTCCAGCTACAAATCGAAATCCGTGCTTTCTTTAGCAAATTTGCTCATAATTTCTTCTCCAACATGATATTCTAAGCCATGTTGATCAAATTCAATCAATTTCAGTCGAATAAAAATTTTTTGTTTTTCACCAAATTTAGCAAGGCTAACCCTTTGCCGTTTTTCCAGGCGAAAAAACTGAAAAAAATCCGTGCTCCAATGTTGAAAATTTTGATCAATTATGAAAGGTTATAAAGTTTTGAATGAATCAGCGTTTAAATTTGATTAAAACGTTGCCCAGTTTTGCTGTAATCAACGATCAAGCTTTCGAGCAATTTCCAGCTACAAATCGAAATCCGTGCTTTCTTTAGCAAATTTGCTCATAATTTCTTCTCCAACATGATATTCTAAGCCATGTTGATCAAATTCAATCAATTTCAGTCGAATAAAAATTTTTTGTTTTTCACCAAATTTAGCAAGGCTAACCCTTTGCCGTTTTTCCAGGCGAAAAAACTCAAAAAAAAATCCGTGCTCCAATGTTGAAAATTTTGATCAATTATGAAAGGTTATAAAGTTTTGAATGAATCAGCGTTTAAATATGATTAAAACGTTGCCCAGTTTTGCTGTAATCAACGATCAAGCTTTCGGGCAATTTCCAGCTACAAATCGAAATCCGTGCTTTCTTTAGCAAATTTTCTCATAATTTCTTCTCCAACATGATATTCTAAGCCATGTTGATCAAATTAAAATCAATTTCAGTCGAATAAAAATTTTTTGTTTTTCACCAAATTTAGCCAGCCCTTGCCGTTTTTCCAGGCGAAAAAACTCAAAAAAAAATCCGTGCTCCAATGTTGAAAATGTTGATCAATTATGAAAGGTTATAAAGTTTTGAATGAATCAGCGTTTAAATTTGATTAAAACGTTGCCCAGTTTTGCTGTAATCTTCGATCAAGCTTTCGGGCAATTTCCAGCTACAAATCGAAATCCGTGCTTTCTTTAGCAAATTTGCTCATAATTTCTTCTCCAACATGATATTCTAAGCCATGTTGATCAAATTCAATCAATTTCAGTCGAATAAAAATTTTTTGTTTTTCACCAAATTTAGCAAGGCTAACCCTTTGCCGTTTTTCCAGGCGAAAAAACTGAAAAAAATCCGTGCTCCAATGTTGAAAATTTTGATCAATTATGAAAGGTTATAAAGTTTTGAATGAATCAGCGTTTAAATTTGATTAAAACGTTGCCCAGTTTTGCTGTAATCAACGATCAAGCTTTCGGGCAATTTCCAGCTACAAATCGAAATCCGTGCTTTCTTTAGCAAATTTGCTCATAATTTCTTCTCCAACATGATATTCTAAGCCATGTTGATCAAATTCAATCAATTTCAGTCGAATAAAATTTTTTTTGTTTTTCACCAAATTTAGCAAGGCTAATCCCTTGCCGTTTTTCCAGGCGAAAAAACTCAAAAAAAAATCCGTGCTCCAATGTTGAAAATTTTGATCAATTATGAAAGGTTATACAGTTTTGAATGAATCAGCGTTTAAATTTGATTAAAACGTTGCCCAGTTTTGCTGTAATCAACGATCAAGCTTTCGAGCAATTTCCAGCTACAAATCGAAATCCGTGCTTTCTTTAGCAAATTTGCTCATAATTTCTTCTCCAACATGATATTCTAAGCCATGTTGATCAAATTCAATCAATTTCAGTCGAATAAAAATTTTTTGTTTTTCACCAAATTTAGCAAGGCTAACCCTTTGCCGTTTTTCCAGGCGAAAAAACTGAAAAAAATCCGTGCTCCAATGTTGAAAATTTTGATCAATTATGAAAGGTTATAAAGTTTTGAATGAATCAGCGTTTAAATTTGATTAAAACGTTGCCCAGTTTTGCTGTAATCAACGATCAAGCTTTCGGGCAATTTCCAGCTACAAATCGAAATCCGTGCTTTCTTTAGCAAATTTGCTCATAATTTCTTCTCCAACATGATATTCTAAGCCATGTTGATCAAATTCAATCAATTTCAGTCGAATAAAATTTTTTTTGTTTTTCACCAAATTTAGCAAGGCTAACCCCTTGCCGTTTTTCCAGGCGAAAAAACTCAAAAAAAAATCCGTGCTCCAATGTTGAAAATTTTGATCAATTATGAAAGGTTATACAGTTTTGAATGAATCAGCGTTTAAATTTGATTAAAACGTTGCCCAGTTTTGCTGTAATCAACGATCAAGCTTTCGAGCAATTTCCAGCTACAAATCGAAATCCGTGCTTTCTTTAGCAAATTTGCTCATAATTTCTTCTCCAACATGATATTCTAAGCCATGTTGATCAAATTCAATCAATTTCAGTCGAATAAAAATTTTTTGTTTTTCACCAAATTTAGCAAGGCTAACCCTTTGCCGTTTTTCCAGGCGAAAAAACTCAAAAAAAAATCCGTGCTCCAATGTTGAAAATTTTGATCAATTATGAAAGGTTATAAAGTTTTGAATGAATCAGCGTTTAAATTTGATTAAAACGTTGCCCAGTTTTGCTGTAATCAACGATCAAGCTTTCGAGCAATTTCCAGCTACAAATCGAAATCCGTGCTTTCTTTAGCAAATTTGCTCATAATTTCTTCTCCAACATGATATTCTAAGCCATGTTGATCAAATTCAATCAATTTCAGTCGAATAAAAATTTTTTGTTTTTCACCAAATTTAGCAAGGCTAACCCTTTGCCGTTTTTCCAGGCGAAAAAACTGAAAAAAATCCGTGCTCCAATGTTGAAAATTTTGATCAATTATGAAAGGTTATAAAGTTTTGAATGAATCAGCGTTTAAATTTGATTAAAACGTTGCCCAGTTTTGCTGTAATCAACGATCAAGCTTTCGGGCAATTTCCAGCTACAAATCGAAATCCGTGCTTTCTTTAGCAAATTTGCTCATAATTTCTTCTCCAACATGATATTCTAAGCCATGTTGATCAAATTCAATCAATTTCAGTCGAATAAAAATTTTTTGTTTTTCACCAAATTTAGCAAGGCTAACCCCTTGCCGTTTTTCCAGGCGAAAAAACTCAAAAAAAAATCCGTGCTCCAATGTTGAAAATTTTGATCAATTATGAAAGGTTATAAAGTTTTGAATGAATCAGCGTTTAAATTTGATTAAAACGTTGCCCAGTTTTGCTGTAATCAACGATCAAGCTTTCGGGCAATTTCCAGCTACAAATCGAAATCCGTGCTTTCTTTAGCAAATTTGCTCATAATTTCTTCTCCAACATGATATTCTAAGCCATGTTGATCAAATTCAATCAATTTCAGTCGAATAAAAATTTTTTGTTTTTCACCAAATTTAGCAAGGCTAACCCCTTGCCGTTTTTCCAGGCGAAAAAACTCAAAAAAAAAATCCGTGCTCCAATGTTGAAAATTTTGATCAATTATGAAAGGTTATAAAGTTTTGAATGAATCAGCGTTTAAATTTGATTAAAACGTTGCCCAGTTTTGCTGTAATCAACGATCAAGCTTTCGGGCAATTTCCAGCTACAAATCGAAATCCGTGCTTTCTTTAGCAAATTTGCTCATAATTTCTTCTCCAACATGATATTCTAAGCCATGTTGATCAAATTCAATCAATTTCAGTCGAATAAAAATTTTTTGTTTTTCACCAAATTTAGCAAGGCTAACCCCTTGCCGTTTTTCCAGGCGAAAAAACTCAAAAAAATCCGTGCTCCAATGTTGAAAATGTTGATCAATTATGAAAGGTTATAAAGTTTTGAATGAATCAGCGTTTAAATTTGATTAAAACGTTGCCCAGTTTTGCTGTAATCAACGATCAAGCTTTCGGGCAATTTCCAGCTACAAATCGAAATCCGTGCTTTCTTTAGCAAATTTGCTCATAATTTCTTCTCCAACATGATATTCTAAGCCATGTTGATCAAATTCAACCAATTTCAGTCGAATAAAAATTTTTTGTTTTTCACCAAATTTAGCAAGGCTAACCCCTTGCCGTTTTTCCAGGCGAAAAAACTCAAAAAAAAATCCGTGCTCCAATGTTGAAAATGTTGATCAATTATGAAAGGTTATAAAGTTTTGAATGAATCAGCGTTTAAATTTGATTAAAACGTTGCCCAGTTTTGCTGTAATCAACGATCAAGCTTTCGAGCAATTTCCAGCTACAAATCGAAATCCGTGCTTTCTTTAGCAAATTTGCTCATAATTTCTTCTCCAACATGATATTCTAAGCCATGTTGATCAAATTCAATCAATTTCAGTCGAATAAAATTTTTTTTGTTTTTCACCAAATTTAGCAAGGCTAACCCCTTGCCGTTTTTCCAGGCGAAAAAACTCAAAAAAAAATCCGTGCTCCAATGTTGAAAATTTTGATCAATTATGAAAGGTTATACAGTTTTGAATGAATCAGCGTTTAAATTTGATTAAAACGTTGCCCAGTTTTGCTGTAATCAACGATCAAGCTTTCGGGCAATTTCCAGCTACAAATCGAAATCCGTGCTTTCTTTAGCAAATTTGCTCATAATTTCTTCTCCAACATGATATTCTAAGCCATGTTGATCAAATTCAATCAATTTCAGTCGAATAAAAATTTTTTGTTTTTCACCAAATTTAGCAAGGCTAACCCTTTGCCGTTTTTCCAGGCGAAAAAACTGAAAAAAATCCGTGCTTCAATGTTGAAAATGTTGATCAATTATGAAAGGTTATAAAGTTTTGAATGAATCAGCGTTTAAATTTGATTAAAACGATGCCCAGTTTTGCTGTAATCAACGATCAAGCTTTCGGGCAATTTCCAGCTACAAATCGAAATCCGTGCTTTCTTTAGCAAATTTGCTCATAATTTCTTCTCCAACATGATATTCTAAGCCATGTTGATCAAATTCAATCAATTTCAGTCGAATAAAAATTTTTTGTTTTTCACCAAATTTAGCAAGGCTAACCCCTTGCCGTTTTTCCAGGCGAAAAAACTCAAAAAAAAATCCGTGCTCCAATGTTGAAAATTTTGATCAATTATGAAAGGTTATAAAGTTTTGAATGAATCAGCGTTTAAATTTGATTAAAACGTTGCCCAGTTTTGCTGTAATCTTCGATCAAGCTTTCGGGCAATTTCCAGCTACAAATCGAAATCCGTGCTTTCTTTAGCAAATTTGCTCATAATTTCTTCTCCAACATGATATTCTAAGCCATGTTGATCAAATTCAATCAATTTCAGTCGAATAAAAATTTTTTGTTTTTCACCAAATTTAGCAAGGCTAACCCCTTGCCGTTTTTCCAGGCGAAAAAACTCAAAAAAAAATCCGTGCTCCAATGTTGAAAATGTTGATCAATTATGAAAGGTTATAAAGTTTTGAATGAATCAGCGTTTAAATTTGATTAAAACGTTGCCCAGTTTTGCTGTAATCAACGATCAAGCTTTCGAGCAATTTCCAGCTACAAATCGAAATCCGTGCTTTCTTTAGCAAATTTGCTCATAATTTCTTCTCCAACATGATATTCTAAGCCATGTTGATCAAATTCAATCAATTTCAGTCGAATAAAAATTTTTTGTTTTTCACCAAATTTAGCAAGGCTAACCCTTTGCCGTTTTTCCAGGCGAAAAAACTGAAAAAAATCCGTGCTCCAATGTTGAAAATGTTGATCAATTATGAAAGGTTATAAAGTTTTGAATGAATCAGCGTTTAAATTTGATTAAAACGTTGCCCAGTTTTGCTGTAATCAACGATCAAGCTTTCGAGCAATTTCCAGCTACAAATCGAAATCCGTGCTTTCTTTAGCAAATTTGCTCATAATTTCTTCTCCAACATGATATTCTAAGCCATGTTGATCAAATTCAATCAATTTCAGTCGAATAAAAATTTTTTGTTTTTCACCAAATTTAGCAAGGCTAACCCTTTGCCGTTTTTCCAGGCGAAAAAACTGAAAAAAATCCGTGCTCCAATGTTGAAAATTTTGATCAATTATGAAAGGTTATAAAGTTTTGAATGAATCAGCGTTTAAATTTGATTAAAACGTTGCCCAGTTTTGCTGTAATCAACGATCAAGCTTTCGAGCAATTTCCAGCTACAAATCGAAATCCGTGCTTTCTTTAGCAAATTTTCTCATAATTTCTTCTCCAACATGATATTCTAAGCCATGTTGATCAAATTAAAATCAATTTCAGTCGAATAAAAATTTTTTGTTTTTCACCAAATTTAGCCAGCCCTTGCCGTTTTTCCAGGCGAAAAAACTCAAAAAAAAATCCGTGCTCCAATGTTGAAAATGTTGATCAATTATGAAAGGTTATAAAGTTTTGAATGAATCAGCGTTTAAATTTGATTAAAACGTTGCCCAGTTTTGCTGTAATCTTCGATCAAGCTTTCGGGCAGTTTCCAGCTACAAATCGAAATCCGTGCTTTCTTTAGCAAATTTGCTCATAATTTCTTCTCCAACATGATATTCTAAGCCATGTTGATCAAATTCAATCAATTTCAGTCGAATAAAAATTTTTTGTTTTTCACCAAATTTAGCAAGGCTAACCCTTTGCCGTTTTTCCAGGCGAAAAAACTGAAAAAAATCCGTGCTCCAATGTTGAAAATTTTGATCAATTATGAAAGGTTATAAAGTTTTGAATGAATCAGCGTTTAAATTTGATTAAAACGTTGCCCAGTTTTGCTGTAATCAACGATCAAGCTTTCGGGCAATTTCCAGCTACAAATCGAAATCCGTGCTTTCTTTAGCAAATTTGCTCATAATTTCTTCTCCAACATGATATTCTAAGCCATGTTGATCAAATTCAATCAATTTCAGTCGAATAAAATTTTTTTTGTTTTTCACCAAATTTAGCAAGGCTAACAACCCCTTGCCGTTTTTCCAGGCGAAAAAACTCAAAAAAAAATCCGTGCTCCAATGTTGAAAATTTTGATCAATTATGAAAGGTTATACAGTTTTGAATGAATCAGCGTTTAAATTTGATTAAAACGTTGCCCAGTTTTGCTGTAATCAACGATCAAGCTTTCGAGCAATTTCCAGCTACAAATCGAAATCCGTGCTTTCTTTAGCAAATTTGCTCATAATTTCTTCTCCAACATGATATTCTAAGCCATGTTGATCAAATTCAATCAATTTCAGTCGAATAAAAATTTTTTGTTTTTCACCAAATTTAGCAAGGCTAACCCTTTGCCGTTTTCCCAGGCGAAAAAACTGAAAAAAATCTGTGCTCCAATGTTGAAAATTTTGATCAATTATGAAAGGTTATAAAGTTTTGAATGAATCAGCGTTTAAATTTGATTAAAACGTTGCCCAGTTTTGCTGTAATCAACGATCAAGCTTTCGGGCAATTTCCAGCTACAAATCGAAATCCGTGCTTTCTTTAGCAAATTTGCTCATAATTTCTTCTCCAACATGATATTCTAAGCCATGTTGATCAAATTCAATCAATTTCAGTCGAATAAAATTTTTTTTGTTTTTCACCAAATTTAGCAAGGCTAACCCCTTGCCGTTTTTCCAGGCGAAAAAACTCAAAAAAAAATCCGTGCTCCAATGTTGAAAATTTTGATCAATTATGAAAGGTTATACAGTTTTGAATGAATCAGCGTTTAAATTTGATTAAAACGTTGCCCAGTTTTGCTGTAATCAACGATCAAGCTTTCGAGCAATTTCCAGCTACAAATCGAAATCCGTGCTTTCTTTAGCAAATTTGCTCATAATTTCTTCTCCAACATGATATTCTAAGCCATGTTGATCAAATTCAATCAATTTCAGTCGAATAAAAATTTTTTGTTTTTCACCAAATTTAGCAAGGCTAACCCCTTGCCGTTTTTCCAGGCGAAAAAACTCAAAAAAAAATCCGTGCTCCAATGTTGAAAATTTTGATCAATTATGAAAGGTTATACAGTTTTGAATGAATCAGCGTTTAAATTTGATTAAAACGTTGCCCAGTTTTGCTGTAATCAACGATCAAGCTTTCGGGCAATTTCCAGCTACAAATCGAAATCCGTGCTTTCTTTAGCAAATTTGCTCATAATTTCTTCTCCAACATGATATTCTAAGCCATGTTGATCAAATTCAATCAATTTCAGTCGAATAAAAATTTTTTGTTTTTCACCAAATTTAGCAAGGCTAACCCTTTGCCGTTTTTCCAGGCGAAAAAACTGAAAAAAATCCGTGCTCCAATGTTGAAAATTTTGATCAATTATGAAAGGTTATAAAGTTTTGAATGAATCAGCGTTTAAATTTGATTAAAACGTTGCCCAGTTTTGCTGTAATCAACGATCAAGCTTTCGAGCAATTTCCAGCTACAAATCGAAATCCGTGCTTTCTTTAGCAAATTTGCTCATAATTTCTTCTCCAACATGATATTCTAAGCCATGTTGATCAAATTCAATCAATTTCAGTCGAATAAAATTTTTTTGTTTTTCACCAAATTTAGCAAGGCTAACCCTTTGCCGTTTTTCCAGGCGAAAAAACTGAAAAAAATCCGTGCTCCAATGTTGAAAATTTTGATCAATTATGAAAGGTTATAAAGTTTTGAATGAATCAGCGTTTAAATTTGATTAAAACGTTGCCCAGTTTTGCTGTAATCAACGATCAAGCTTTCGGGCAATTTCCAGCTACAAATCGAAATCCGTGTTTTCTTTAGCAAATTTGCTCATAATTTCTTCTCCAACATGATATTCTAAGCCATGTTGATCAAATTCAATCAATTTCAGTCGAATAAAAATTTTTTGTTTTTCACCAAATTTAGCAAGGCTAACCCCTTGCCGTTTTTCCAGGCGAAAAAACTCAAAAAAAAATCCGTGCTCCAATGTTGAAAATTTTGATCAATTATGAAAGGTTATAAAGTTTTGAATGAATCAGCGTTTAAATTTGATTAAAACGTTGCCCAGTTTTGCTGTAATCAACGATCAAGCTTTCGGGCAATTTCCAGCTACAAATCGAAATCCGTGCTTTCTTTAGCAAATTTGCTCATAATTTCTTCTCCAACATGATATTCTAAGCCATGTTGATCAAATTCAATCAATTTCAGTCGAATAAAAATTTTTTGTTTTTCACCAAATTTAGCAAGGCTAACCCCTTGCCGTTTTTCCAGGCGAAAAAACTCAAAAAAAAATCCGTGCTCCAATGTTGAAAATTTTGATCAATTATGAAAGGTTATACAGTTTTGAATGAATCAGCGTTTAAATTTGATTAAAACGTTGCCCAGTTTTGCTGTAATCAACGATCAAGCTTTCGGGCAATTTCCAGCTACAAATCGAAATCCGTGCTTTCTTTAGCAAATTTGCTCATAATTTCTTCTCCAACATGATATTCTAAGCCATGTTGATCAAATTAAAATCAATTTCAGTCGAATAAAAATTTTTTGTTTTTCACCAAATTTAGCAAGGCTAACCCTTTGCCGTTTTTCCAGGCGAAAAAACTGAAAAAAATCCGTGCTTCAATGTTGAAAATGTTGATCAATTATGAAAGGTTATAAAGTTTTGAATGAATCAGCGTTTAAATTTGATTAAAACGATGCCCAGTTTTGCTGTAATCAACGATCAAGCTTTCGGGCAATTTCCAGCTCCAAATCGAAATCCGTGCTTTCTTTAGCAAATTTGCTCATAATTTCTTCTCCAACATGATATTCTAAGCCATGTTGATCAAATTCAATCAATTTCAGTCGAATAAAAATTTTTTGTTTTTCACCAAATTTAGCAAGGCTAACCCCTTGCCGTTTTTCCAGGCGAAAAAACTCAAAAAAAAATCCGTGCTCCAATGTTGAAAATTTTGATCAATTATGAAAGGTTATAAAGTTTTGAATGAATCAGCGTTTAAATTTGATTAAAACGTTGCCCAGTTTTGCTGTAATCAACGATCAAGCTTTCGGGCAATTTCCAGCTACAAATCGAAATCCGTGCTTTCTTTAGCAAATTTGCTCATAATTTCTTCTCCAACATGATATTCTAAGCCATGTTGATCAAATTCAATCAATTTCAGTCGAATAAAAATTTTTTGTTTTTCACCAAATTTAGCAAGGCTAACCCCTTGCCGTTTTTCCAGGCGAAAAAACTCAAAAAAAAAATCCGTGCTCCAATGTTGAAAATTTTGATCAATTATGAAAGGTTATAAAGTTTTGAATGAATCAGCGTTTAAATTTGATTAAAACGTTGCCCAGTTTTGCTGTAATCAACGATCAAGCTTTCGGGCAATTTCCAGCTACAAATCGAAATCCGTGCTTTCTTTAGCAAATTTGCTCATAATTTCTTCTCCAACATGATATTCTAAGCCATGTTGATCAAATTCAATCAATTTCAGTCGAATAAAAATTTTTTGTTTTTCACCAAATTTAGCAAGGCTAACCCCTTGCCGTTTTTCCAGGCGAAAAAACTCAAAAAAAAATCCGTGCTCCAATGTTGAAAATGTTGATCAATTATGAAAGGTTATAAAGTTTTGAATGAATCAGCGTTTAAATTTGATTAAAACGTTGCCCAGTTTTGCTGTAATCAACGATCAAGCTTTCGGGCAATTTCCAGCTACAAATCGAAATCCGTGCTTTCTTTAGCAAATTTGCTCATAATTTCTTCTCCAACATGATATTCTAAGCCATGTTGATCAAATTCAATCAATTTCAGTCGAATAAAAATTTTTTGTTTTTCACCAAATTTAGCAAGGCTAACCCCTTGCCGTTTTTCCAGGCGAAAAAACTCAAAAAAAAATCCGTGCTCCAATGTTGAAAATGTTGATCAATTATGAAAGGTTATAAAGTTTTGAATGAATCAGCGTTTAAATTTGATTAAAACGTTGCCCAGTTTTGCTGTAATCAACGATCAAGCTTTCGAGCAATTTCCAGCTACAAATCGAAATCCGTGCTTTCTTTAGCAAATTTGCTCATAATTTCTTCTCCAACATGATATTCTAAGCCATGTTGATCAAATTCAATCAATTTCAGTCGAATAAAAATTTTTTGTTTTTCACCAAATTTAGCAAGGCTAACCCTTTGCCGTTTTTCCAGGCGAAAAAACTGAAAAAAATCCGTGCTTCAATGTTGAAAATGTTGATCAATTATGAAAGGTTATAAAGTTTTGAATGAATCAGCGTTTAAATTTGATTAAAACGATGCCCAGTTTTGCTGTAATCAACGATCAAGCTTTCGGGCAATTTCCAGCTACAAATCGAAATCCGTGCTTTCTTTAGCAAATTTGCTCATAATTTCTTCTCCAACATGATATTCTAAGCCATGTTGATCAAATTCAATCAATTTCAGTCGAATAAAAATTTTTTGTTTTTCACCAAATTTAGCAAGGCTAACCCCTTGCCGTTTTTCCAGGCGAAAAAACTCAAAAAAAAATCCGTGCTCCAATGTTGAAAATTTTGATCAATTATGAAAGGTTATAAAGTTTTGAATGAATCAGCGTTTAAATTTGATTAAAACGTTGCCCAGTTTTGCTGTAATCAACGATCAAGCTTTCGGGCAATTTCCAGCTACAAATCGAAATCCGTGCTTTCTTTAGCAAATTTGCTCATAATTTCTTCTCCAACATGATATTCTAAGCCATGTTGATCAAATTCAATCAATTTCAGTCGAATAAAAATTTTTTGTTTTTCACCAAATTTAGCAAGGCTAACCCCTTGCCGTTTTTCCAGGCGAAAAAACTCAAAAAAAAAATCCGTGCTCCAATGTTGAAAATTTTGATCAATTATGAAAGGTTATAAAGTTTTGAATGAATCAGCGTTTAAATTTGATTAAAACGTTGCCCAGTTTTGCTGTAATCAACGATCAAGCTTTCGGGCAATTTCCAGCTACAAATCGAAATCCGTGCTTTCTTTAGCAAATTTGCTCATAATTTCTTCTCCAACATGATATTCTAAGCCATGTTGATCAAATTCAATCAATTTCAGTCGAATAAAAATTTTTTGTTTTTCACCAAATTTAGCAAGGCTAACCCCTTGCCGTTTTTCCAGGCGAAAAAACTCAAAAAAATCCGTGCTCCAATGTTGAAAATGTTGATCAATTATGAAAGGTTATAAAGTTTTGAATGAATCAGCGTTTAAATTTGATTAAAACGTTGCCCAGTTTTGCTGTAATCAACGATCAAGCTTTCGGGCAATTTCCAGCTACAAATCGAAATCCGTGCTTTCTTTAGCAAATTTGCTCATAATTTCTTCTCCAACATGATATTCTAAGCCATGTTGATCAAATTCAATCAATTTCAGTCGAATAAAAATTTTTTGTTTTTCACCAAATTTAGCAAGGCTAACCCCTTGCCGTTTTTCCAGGCGAAAAAACTCAAAAAAAAATCCGTGCTCCAATGTTGAAAATGTTGATCAATTATGAAAGGTTATAAAGTTTTGAATGAATCAGCGTTTAAATTTGATTAAAACGTTGCCCAGTTTTGCTGTAATCAACGATCAAGCTTTCGGGCAATTTCCAGCTACAAATCGAAATCCGTGCTTTCTTTAGCAAATTTGCTCATAATTTCTTCTCCAACATGATATTCTAAGCCATGTTGATCAAATTCAATCAATTTCAGTCGAATAAAAATTTTTTGTTTTTCACCAAATTTAGCAAGGCTAACCCCTTGCCGTTTTTCCAGGCGAAAAAACTCAAAAAAATCCGTGCTCCAATGTTGAAAATGTTGATCAATTATGAAAGGTTATAAAGTTTTGAATGAATCAGCGTTTAAATTTGATTAAAACGTTGCCCAGTTTTGCTGTAATCAACGAACAAGCTTTCGAGCAATTTCCAGCTACAAATCGAAATCCGTGCTTTCTTTAGCAAATTTGCTCATAATTTCTTCCCATTTCTTCAAACCATGTTGATCAAATTCAATCAATTTCAGTCGAATAAAAATTTTTTGTTTTTCACCAAATTTAGCAAGGCTAACCCCTTGCCGTTTTTCCAGGCGAAAAAACTCAAAAAAAAATCCGTGCTCCAATGTTGAAAATTTTGATCAATTATGAAAGGTTATACAGTTTTGAATGAATCAGCGTTTAAATTTGATTAAAACGTTGCCCAGTTTTGCTGTAATCAACGATCAAGCTTTCGGGCAATTTCCAGCTACAAATCGAAATCCGTGCTTTCTTTAGCAAATTTGCTCATAATTTCTTCTCCAACATGATATTCTAAGCCATGTTGATCAAATTAAAATCAATTTCAGTCGAATAAAAATTTTTTGTTTTTCACCAAATTTAGCAAGGCTAACCCTTTGCCGTTTTTCCAGGCGAAAAAACTGAAAAAAATCCGTGCTTCAATGTTGAAAATGTTGATCAATTATGAAAGGTTATAAAGTTTTGAATGAATCAGCGTTTAAATTTGATTAAAACGATGCCCAGTTTTGCTGTAATCAACGATCAAGCTTTCGGGCAATTTCCAGCTCCAAATCGAAATCCGTGCTTTCTTTAGCAAATTTGCTCATAATTTCTTCTCCAACATGATATTCTAAGCCATGTTGATCAAATTCAATCAATTTCAGTCGAATAAAAATTTTTTGTTTTTCACCAAATTTAGCAAGGCTAACCCCTTGCCGTTTTTCCAGGCGAAAAAACTCAAAAAAAAATCCGTGCTCCAATGTTGAAAATTTTGATCAATTATGAAAGGTTATAAAGTTTTGAATGAATCAGCGTTTAAATTTGATTAAAACGTTGCCCAGTTTTGCTGTAATCAACGATCAAGCTTTCGGGAAATTTCCAGCTACAAATCGAAATCCGTGCTTTCTTTAGCAAATTTGCTCATAATTTCTTCTCCAACATGATATTCTAAGCCATGTTGATCAAATTCAATCAATTTCAGTCGAATAAAAATTTTTTGTTTTTCACCAAATTTAGCAAGGCTAACCCCTTGCCGTTTTTCCAGGCGAAAAAACTCAAAAAAATCCGTGCTCCAATGTTGAAAATGTTGATCAATTATGAAAGGTTATAAAGTTTTGAATGAATCAGCGTTTAAATTTGATTAAAACGTTGCCCAGTTTTGCTGTAATCAACGATCAAGCTTTCGGGCAATTTCCAGCTACAAATCGAAATCCGTGCTTTCTTTAGCAAATTTGCTCATAATTTCTTCTCCAACATGATATTCTAAGCCATGTTGATCAAATTCAATCAATTTCAGTCGAATAAAAATTTTTTGTTTTTCACCAAATTTAGCAAGGCTAACCCCTTGCCGTTTTTCCAGGCGAAAAAACTCAAAAAAAAATCCGTGCTCCAATGTTGAAAATGTTGATCAATTATGAAAGGTTATAAAGTTTTGAATGAATCAGCGTTTAAATTTGATTAAAACGTTGCCCAGTTTTGCTGTAATCAACGATCAAGCTTTCGGGCAATTTCCAGCTACAAATCGAAATCCGTGCTTTCTTTAGCAAATTTGCTCATAATTTCTTCTCCAACATGATATTCTAAGCCATGTTGATCAAATTCAATCAATTTCAGTCGAATAAAAATTTTTTGTTTTTCACCAAATTTAGCAAGGCTAACCCCTTGCCGTTTTTCCAGGCGAAAAAACTCAAAAAAAAATCCGTGCTCCAATGTTGAAAATTTTGATCAATTATGAAAGGTTATACAGTTTTGAATGAATCAGCGTTTAAATTTGATTAAAACGTTGCCCAGTTTTGCTGTAATCAACGATCAAGCTTTCGGGCAATTTCCAGCTACAAATCGAAATCCGTGCTTTCTTTAGCAAATTTGCTCATAATTTCTTCTCCAACATGATATTCTAAGCCATGTTGATCAAATTAAAATCAATTTCAGTCGAATAAAAATTTTTTGTTTTTCACCAAATTTAGCAAGGCTAACCCTTTGCCGTTTTTCCAGGCGAAAAAACTGAAAAAAATCCGTGCTTCAATGTTGAAAATGTTGATCAATTATGAAAGGTTATAAAGTTTTGAATGAATCAGCGTTTAAATTTGATTAAAACGATGCCCAGTTTTGCTGTAATCAACGATCAAGCTTTCGGGCAATTTCCAGCTCCAAATCGAAATCCGTGCTTTCTTTAGCAAATTTGCTCATAATTTCTTCTCCAACATGATATTCTAAGCCATGTTGATCAAATTCAATCAATTTCAGTCGAATAAAAATTTTTTGTTTTTCACCAAATTTAGCAAGGCTAACCCCTTGCCGTTTTTCCAGGCGAAAAAACTCAAAAAAAAATCCGTGCTCCAATGTTGAAAATTTTGATCAATTATGAAAGGTTATAAAGTTTTGAATGAATCAGCGTTTAAATTTGATTAAAACGTTGCCCAGTTTTGCTGTAATCAACGATCAAGCTTTCGGGAAATTTCCAGCTACAAATCGAAATCCGTGCTTTCTTTAGCAAATTTGCTCATAATTTCTTCTCCAACATGATATTCTAAGCCATGTTGATCAAATTCAATCAATTTCAGTCGAATAAAAATTTTTTGTTTTTCACCAAATTTAGCAAGGCTAACCCCTTGCCGTTTTTCCAGGCGAAAAAACTCAAAAAAATCCGTGCTCCAATGTTGAAAATGTTGATCAATTATGAAAGGTTATAAAGTTTTGAATGAATCAGCGTTTAAATTTGATTAAAACGTTGCCCAGTTTTGCTGTAATCAACGATCAAGCTTTCGGGCAATTTCCAGCTACAAATCGAAATCCGTGCTTTCTTTAGCAAATTTGCTCATAATTTCTTCTCCAACATGATATTCTAAGCCATGTTGATCAAATTCAATCAATTTCAGTCGAATAAAAATTTTTTGTTTTTCACCAAATTTAGCAAGGCTAACCCCTTGCCGTTTTTCCAGGCGAAAAAACTCAAAAAAAAATCCGTGCTCCAATGTTGAAAATGTTGATCAATTATGAAAGGTTATAAAGTTTTGAATGAATCAGCGTTTAAATTTGATTAAAACGTTGCCCAGTTTTGCTGTAATCAACGATCAAGCTTTCGAGCAATTTCCAGCTACAAATCGAAATCCGTGCTTTCTTTAGCAAATTTGCTCATAATTTCTTCTCCAACATGATATTCTAAGCCATGTTGATCAAATTCAATCAATTTCAGTCGAATAAAATTTTTTTGTTTTTCACCAAATTTAGCAAGGCTAACCCCTTGCCGTTTTTCCAGGCGAAAAAACTCAAAATAAAATCCGTGCTCCAATGTTGAAAATTTTGATCAATTATGAAAGGTTATACAGTTTTGAATGAATCAGCGTTTAAATTTGATTAAAACGTTGCCCAGTTTTGCTGTAATCAACGATCAAGCTTTCGGGCAATTTCCAGCTACAAATCGAAATCCGTGCTTTCTTTAGCAAATTTGCTCATAATTTCTTCTCCAACATGATATTCTAAGCCATGTTGATCAAATTCAATCAATTTCAGTCGAATAAAAATTTTTTGTTTTTCACCAAATTTAGCAAGGCTAACCCCTTGCCGTTTTTCCAGGCGAAAAAACTCAAAAAAAAATCCGTGCTCCAATGTTGAAAATTTTGATCAATTATGAAAGGTTATACAGTTTTGAATGAATCAGCGTTTAAATTTGATTAAAACGTTGCCCAGTTTTGCTGTAATCAACGATCAAGCTTTCGGGCAATTTCCAGCTACAAATCGAAATCCGTGCTTTCTTTAGCAAATTTGCTCATAATTTCTTCTCCAACATGATATTCTAAGCCATGTTGATCAAATTAAAATCAATTTCAGTCGAATAAAAATTTTTTGTTTTTCACCAAATTTAGCAAGGCTAACCCCTTGCCGTTTTTCCAGGCGAAAAAACTCAAAAAAATCCGTGCTCCAAAGTTGAAAATGTTGATCAATTATGAAAGGTTATAAAGTTTTGAATGAATCAGCGTTTAAATTTGATTAAAACGTTGCCCAGTTTTGCTGTAATCAACGATCAAGCTTTCGGGCAATTTCCAGCTACAAATCGAAATCCGTGCTTTCTTTAGCAAATTTGCTCATAATTTCTTCTCCAACATGATATTCTAAGCCATGTTGATCAAATTCAATCAATTTCAGTCGAATAAAAATTTTTTGTTTTTCACCAAATTTAGCAAGGCTAACCCCTTGCCGTTTTTCCAGGCGAAAAAACTCAAAAAAAAATCCGTGCTCCAATGTTGAAAATGTTGATCAATTATGAAAGGTTATAAAGTTTTGAATGAATCAGCGTTTAAATTTGATTAAAACGTTGCCCAGTTTTGCTGTAATCAACGATCAAGCTTTCGAGCAATTTCCAGCTACAAATCGAAATCCGTGCTTTCTTTAGCAAATTTGCTCATAATTTCTTCTCCAACATGATATTCTAAGCCATGTTGATCAAATTCAATCAATTTCAGTCGAATAAAAATTTTTTTGTTTTTCACCAAATTTAGCAAGGCTAACCCCTTGCCGTTTTTCCAGGCGAAAAAACTCAAAAAAAAATCCGTGCTCCAATGTTGAAAATTTTGATCAATTATGAAAGGTTATACAGTTTTGAATGAATCAGCGTTTAAATTTGATTAAAACGTTGCCCAGTTTTGCTGTAATCAACGATCAAGCTTTCGAGCAATTTCCAGCTACAAATCGAAATCCGTGCTTTCTTTAGCAAATTTGCTCATAATTTCTTCTCCAACATGATATTCTAAGCCATGTTGATCAAATTCAATCAATTTCAGTCGAATAAAAATTTTTTGTTTTTCACCAAATTTAGCAAGGCTAACCCCTTGCCGTTTTTCCAGGCGAAAAAACTCAAAAAAAAATCCGTGCTCCAATGTTGAAAATGTTGATCAATTATGAAAGGTTATAAAGTTTTGAATGAATCAGCGTTTAAATTTGATTAAAACGTTGCCCAGTTTTGCTGTAATCAACGATCAAGCTTTCGAGCAATTTCCAGCTACAAATCGAAATCCGTGCTTTCTTTAGCAAATTTGCTCATAATTTCTTCTCCAACATGATATTCTAAGCCATGTTGATCAAATTCAATCAATTTCAGTCGAATACAATTTTTTTTGTTTTTCACCAAATTTAGCAAGGCTAACCCCTTGCCGTTTTTCCAGGCGAAAAAACTCAAAAAAAAATCCGTGCTCCAATGTTGAAAATGTTGATCAATTATGAAAGGTTATAAAGTTTTGAATGAATCAGCGTTTAAATTTGATTAAAACGTTGCCCAGTTTTGCTGTAATCAACGATCAAGCTTTCGAGCAATTTCCAGCTACAAATCGAAATCCGTGCTTTCTTTAGCAAATTTGCTCATAATTTCTTCTCCAACATGATATTCTAAGCCATGTTGATCAAATTCAATCAATTTCAGTCGAATAAAAATTTTTTGTTTTTCACCAAATTTAGCAAGGCTAACCCCTTGCCGTTTTTCCAGGCGAAAAAACTCAAAAAAAAATCCGTGCTCTAATGTTGAAAATTTTGATCAATTATGAAAGGTTATACAGTTTTGAATGAATCAGCGTTTAAATTTGATTAAAACGTTGCCCAGTTTTGCTGTAATCAACGATCAAGCTTTCGAGCAATTTCCAGCTACAAATCGAAATCCGTGCTTTCTTTAGCAAATTTGCTCATAATTTCTTCTCCAACATGATATTCTAAGCCATGTTGATCAAATTCAATCAATTTCAGTCGAATAAAATTTTTTTTGTTTTTCACCAAATTTAGCAAGGCTAACCCCTTGCCGTTTTTCCAGGCGAAAAAACTCAAAAAAAAATCCGTGCTCCAATGTTGAAAATGTTGATCAATTATGAAAGGTTATAAAGTTTTGAATGAATCAGCGTTTAAATTTGATTAAAACGTTGCCCAGTTTTGCTGTAATCAACGATCAAGCTTTCGAGCAATTTCCAGCTACAAATCGAAATCCGTGCTTTCTTTAGCAAATTTGCTCATAATTTCTTCTCCAACATGATATTCTAAGCCATGTTGATCAAATTCAATCAATTTCAGTCGAATAAAATTTTTTTTGTTTTTCACCAAATTTAGCAAGGCTAACCCCTTGCCGTTTTTCCAGGCGAAAAAACTCAAAAAAAAATCCGTGCTCCAATGTTGAAAATGTTGATCAATTATGAAAGGTTATAAAGTTTTGAATGAATCAGCGTTTAAATTTGATTAAAACGTTGCCCAGTTTTGCTGTAATCAACGATCAAGCTTTCGAGCAATTTCCAGCTACAAATCGAAATCCGTGCTTTCTTTAGCAAATTTGCTCATAATTTCTTCTCCAACATGATATTCTAAGCCATGTTGATCAAATTCAATCAATTTCAGTCGAATAAAAATTTTTTGTTTTTCACCAAATTTAGCAAGGCTAACCCCTTGCCGTTTTTCCAGGCGAAAAAACTCAAAAAAAAATCCGTGCTCCAATGTTGAAAATTTTGATCAATTATGAAAGGTTATACAGTTTTGAATGAATCAGCGTTTAAATTTGATTAAAACGTTGCCCAGTTTTGCTGTAATCAACGATCAAGCTTTCGAGCAATTTCCAGCTACAAATCGAAATCCGTGCTTTCTTTAGCAAATTTGCTCATAATTTCTTCTCCAACATGATATTCTAAGCCATGTTGATCAAATTCAATCAATTTCAGTCGAATAAAAATTTTTTGTTTTTCACCAAATTTAGCAAGGCTAACCCCTTGCCGTTTTTCCAGGCGAAAAAACTCAAAAAAAATCCGTGCTCCAATGTTGAAAATTTTGATCAATTATGAAAGGTTATACAGTTTTGAATGAATCAGCGTTTAAATTTGATTAAAACGTTGCCCAGTTTTGCTGTAATCAACGATCAAGCTTTCGAGCAATTTCCAGCTACAAATCGAAATCCGTGCTTTCTTTAGCAAATTTGCTCATAATTTCTTCTCCAACATGATATTCTAAGCCATGTTGATCAAATTCAATCAATTTCAGTCGAATAAAATTTTTTTTGTTTTTCACCAAATTTAGCAAGGCTAACCCCTTGCCGTTTTTCCAGGCGAAAAAACTCAAAAAAAAATCCGTGCTCCAATGTTGAAAATGTTGATCAATTATGAAAGGTTATAAAGTTTTGAATGAATCAGCGTTTAAATTTGATTAAAACGTTGCCCAGTTTTGCTGTAATCAACGATCAAGCTTTCGAGCAATTTCCAGCTACAAATCGAAATCCGTGCTTTCTTTAGCAAATTTGCTCATAATTTCTTCTCCAACATGATATTCTAAGCCATGTTGATCAAATTCAATCAATTTCAGTCGAATAAAAATTTTTTGTTTTCACCAAATTTAGCAAGGCTAACCCCTTGCCGTTTTTCCAGGCGAAAAAACTCAAAAAAAAATCCGTGCTCCAATGTTGAAAATTTTGATCAATTATGAAAGGTTATACAGTTTTGAATGAATCAGCGTTTAAATTTGATTAAAACGTTGCCCAGTTTTGCTGTAATCAACGATCAAGCTTTCGAGCAATTTCCAGCTACAAATCGAAATCCGTGCTTTCTTTAGCAAATTTGCTCATAATTTCTTCTCCAACATGATATTCTAAGCCATGTTGATCAAATTCAATCAATTTCAGTCGAATAAAAATTTTTTGTTTTCACCAAATTTAGCAAGGCTAACCCCTTGCCGTTTTTCCAGGCGAAAAAACTCAAAAAAAAATCCGTGCTCCAATGTTGAAAATTTTGATCAATTATGAAAGGTTATACAGTTTTGAATGAATCAGCGTTTAAATTTGATTAAAACGTTGCCCAGTTTTGCTGTAATCAACGATCAAGCTTTCGAGCAATTTCCAGCTACAAATCGAAATCCGTGCTTTCTTTAGCAAATTTGCTCATAATTTCTTCTCCAACATGATATTCTAAGCCATGTTGATCAAATTCAATCAATTTCAGTCGAATAAAATTTTTTTGTTTTTCACCAAATTTAGCAAGGCTAACCCCTTGCCGTTTTTCCAGGCGAAAAAACTCAAAAAAAAATCCGTGCTCCAATGTTGAAAATGTTGATCAATTATGAAAGGTTATAAAGTTTTGAATGAATCAGCGTTTAAATTTGATTAAAACGTTGCCAGTTTTGCTGTAATCAACGATCAAGCTTTCGAGCAATTTCCAGCTACAAATCGAAATCCGTGCTTTCTTTAGCAAATTTGCTCATAATTTCTTCTCCAACATGATATTCTAAGCCATGTTGATCAAATTCAATCAATTTCAGTCGAATAAAAATTTTTTGTTTTTCACCAAATTTAGCAAGGCTAACCCCTTGCCGTTTTTCCAGGCGAAAAAACTCAAAAAAAAATCCGTGCTCCAATGTTGAAAATTTTGATCAATTATGAAAGGTTATACAGTTTTGAATGAATCAGCGTTTAAATTTGATTAAAACGTTGCCCAGTTTTGCTGTAATCAACGATCAAGCTTTCGAGCAATTTCCAGCTACAAATCGAAATCCGTGCTTTCTTTAGCAAATTTGCTCATAATTTCTTCTCCAACATGATATTCTAAGCCATGTTGATCAAATTCAATCAATTTCAGTCGAATAAAATTTTTTTGTTTTTCACCAAATTTAGCAAGGCTAACCCCTTGCCGTTTTTCCAGGCGAAAAAACTCAAAAAAAAATCCGTGCTCCAATGTTGAAAATTTTGATCAATTATGAAAGGTTATAAAGTTTTGAATGAATCAGCGTTTAAATTTGATTAAAACGTTGCCCAGTTTTGCTGTAATCAACGATCAAGCTTTCGAGCAATTTCCAGCTACAAATCGAAATCCGTGCTTTCTTTAGCAAATTTGCTCATAATTTCTTCTCCAACATGATATTCTAAGCCATGTTGATCAAATTCAATCAATTTCAGTCGAATAAAAATTTTTTGTTTTTCACCAAATTTAGCAAGGCTAACCCCTTGCCGTTTTTCCAGGCGAAAAAACTCAAAAAAAAATCCGTGCTCCAATGTTGAAAATTTTGATCAATTATGAAAGGTTATACAGTTTTGAATGAATCAGCGTTTAAATTTGATTAAAACGTTGCCCAGTTTTGCTGTAATCAACGATCAAGCTTTCGAGCAATTTCCAGCTACAAATCGAAATCCGTGCTTTCTTTAGCAAATTTGCTCATAATTTCTTCTCCAACATGATATTCTAAGCCATGTTGATCAAATTCAATCAATTTCAGTCGAATAAAAATTTTTTGTTTTTCACCAAATTTAGCAAGGCTAACCCCTTGCCGTTTTTCCAGGCGAAAAAACTCAAAAAAAATCCGTGCTCCAATGTTGAAAATTTTGATCAATTATGAAAGGTTATACAGTTTTGAATGAATCAGCGTTTAAATTTGATTAAAACGTTGCCCAGTTTTGCTGTAATCAACGATCAAGCTTTCGAGCAATTTCCAGCTACAAATCGAAATCCGTGCTTTCTTTAGCAAATTTGCTCATAATTTCTTCTCCAACATGATATTCTAAGCCATGTTGATCAAATTCAATCAATTTCAGTCGAATAAAATTTTTTTGTTTTTCACCAAATTTAGCAAGGCTAACCCCTTGCCGTTTTTCCAGGCGAAAAACTCAAAAAAAAATCCGTGCTCCAATGTTGAAAATGTTGATCAATTATGAAAGGTTATAAAGTTTTGAATGAATCAGCGTTTAAATTTGATTAAAACGTTGCCCAGTTTTGCTGTAATCAACGATCAAGCTTTCGAGCAATTTCCAGCTACAAATCGAAATCCGTGCTTTCTTTAGCAAATTTGCTCATAATTTCTTCTCCAACATGATATTCTAAGCCATGTTGATCAAATTCAATCAATTTCAGTCGAATAAAAATTTTTTGTTTTTCACCAAATTTAGCAAGGCTAACCCCTTGCCGTTTTTCCAGGCGAAAAAACTCAAAAAAAAATCCGTGCTCCAATGTTGAAAATTTTGATCAATTATGAAAGGTTATACAGTTTTGAATGAATCAGCGTTTAAATTTGATTAAAACGTTGCCAGTTTTGCTGTAATCAACGATCAAGCTTTCGAGCAATTTCCAGCTACAAATCGAAATCCGTGCTTTCTTTAGCAAATTTGCTCATAATTTCTTCTCCAACATGATATTCTAAGCCATGTTGATCAAATTCAATCAATTTCAGTCGAATAAAAATTTTTTGTTTTTCACCAAATTTAGCAAGGCTAACCCCTTGCCGTTTTTCCAGGCGAAAAAACTCAAAAAAAAATCCGTGCTCCAATGTTGAAAATTTTGATCAATTATGAAAGGTTATACAGTTTTGAATGAATCAGCGTTTAAATTTGATTAAAACGTTGCCCAGTTTTGCTGTAATCAACGATCAAGCTTTCGAGCAATTTCCAGCTACAAATCGAAATCCGTGCTTTCTTTAGCAAATTTGCTCATAATTTCTTCTCCAACATGATATTCTAAGCCATGTTGATCAAATTCAATCAATTTCAGTCGAATAAAATTTTTTTTGTTTTTCACCAAATTTAGCAAGGCTAACCCCTTGCCGTTTTTCCAGGCGAAAAAACTCAAAAAAAAATCCGTGCTCCAATGTTGAAAATGTTGATCAATTATGAAAGGTTATAAAGTTTTGAATGAATCAGCGTTTAAATTTGATTAAAACGTTGCCCAGTTTTGCTGTAATCAACGATCAAGCTTTCGAGCAATTTCCAGCTACAAATCGAAATCCGTGCTTTCTTTAGCAAATTTGCTCATAATTTCTTCTCCAACATGATATTCTAAGCCATGTTGATCAAATTCAATCAATTTCAGTCGAATAAAATTTTTTTTGTTTTTCACCAAATTTAGCAAGGCTAACCCCTTGCCGTTTTTCCAGGCGAAAAAACTCAAAAAAAATCCGTGCTCCAATGTTGAAAATGTTGATCAATTATGAAAGGTTATAAAGTTTTGAATGAATCAGCGTTTAAATTTGATTAAAACGTTGCCCAGTTTTGCTGTAATCAACGATCAAGCTTTCGAGCAATTTCCAGCTACAAATCGAAATCCGTGCTTTCTTTAGCAAATTTGCTCATAATTTCTTCTCCAACATGATATTCTAAGCCATGTTGATCAAATTCAATCAATTTCAGTCGAATAAAATTTTTTGTTTTTCACCAAATTTAGCAAGGCTAACCCCTTGCCGTTTTTCCAGGCGAAAAAACTCAAAAAAAAATCCGTGCTCCAATGTTGAAAATTTTGATCAATTATGAAAGGTTATACAGTTTTGAATGAATCAGCGTTTAAATTTGATTAAAACGTTGCCCAGTTTTGCTGTAATCAACGATCAAGCTTTCGAGCAATTTCCAGCTACAAATCGAAATCCGTGCTTTCTTTAGCAAATTTGCTCATAATTTCTTCTCCAACATGATATTCTAAGCCATGTTGATCAAATTCAATCAATTTCAGTCGAATAAAATTTTTTTTGTTTTTCACCAAATTTAGCAAGGCTAACCCCTTGCCGTTTTTCCAGGCGAAAAAACTCAAAAAAAATCCGTGCTCCAATGTTGAAAATGTTGATCAATTATGAAAGGTTATAAAGTTTTGAATGAATCAGCGTTTAAATTTGATTAAAACGTTGCCCAGTTTTGCTGTAATCAACGATCAAGCTTTCGAGCAATTTCCAGCTACAAATCGAAATCCGTGCTTTCTTTAGCAAATTTGCTCATAATTTCTTCTCCAACATGATATTCTAAGCCATGTTGATCAAATTCAATCAATTTCAGTCGAATAAAATTTTTTTGTTTTTCACCAAATTTAGCAAGGCTAACCCCTTGCCGTTTTTCCAGGCGAAAAAACTCAAAAAAAATCCGTGCTCCAATGTTGAAAATGTTGATCAATTATGAAAGGTTATAAAGTTTTGAATGAATCAGCGTTTAAATTTGATTAAAACGTTGCCCAGTTTTGCTGTAATCAACGATCAAGCTTTCGAGCAATTTCCAGCTACAAATCGAAATCCGTGCTTTCTTTAGCAAATTTGCTCATAATTTCTTCTCCAACATGATATTCTAAGCCATGTTGATCAAATTCAATCAATTTCAGTCGAATAAAATTTTTTTGTTTTTCACCAAATTTAGCAAGGCTAACCCCTTGCCGTTTTTCCAGGCGAAAAAACTCAAAAAAAAATCCGTGCTCCAATGTTGAAAATTTTGATCAATTATGAAAGGTTATACAGTTTTGAATGAATCAGCGTTTAAATTTGATTAAAACGTTGCCCAGTTTTGCTGTAATCAACGATCAAGCTTTCGAGCAATTTCCAGCTACAAATCGAAATCCGTGCTTTCTTTAGCAAATTTGCTCATAATTTCTTCTCCAACATGATATTCTAAGCCATGTTGATCAAATTCAATCAATTTCAGTCGAATAAAATTTTTTTGTTTTTCACCAAATTTAGCAAGGCTAACCCCTTGCCGTTTTTCCAGGCGAAAAAACTCAAAAAAAAATCCGTGCTCCAATGTTGAAAATGTTGATCAATTATGAAAGGTTATAAAGTTTTGAATGAATCAGCGTTTAAATTTGATTAAAACGTTGCCCAGTTTTGCTGTAATCAACGATCAAGCTTTCGAGCAATTTCCAGCTACAAATCGAAATCCGTGCTTTCTTTAGCAAATTTGCTCATAATTTCTTCTCCAACATGATATTCTAAGCCATGTTGATCAAATTCAATCAATTTCAGTCGAATAAAAATTTTTTGTTTTTCACCAAATTTAGCAAGGCTAACCCCTTGCCGTTTTTCCAGGCGAAAAAAACTCAAAAAAAAATCCGTGCTCCAATGTTGAAAATTTTGATCAATTATGAAAGGTTATACAGTTTTGAATGAATCAGCGTTTAAATTTGATTAAAACGTTGCCCAGTTTTGCTGTAATCAACGATCAAGCTTTCGAGCAATTTCCAGCTACAAATCGAAATCCGTGCTTTCTTTAGCAAATTTGCTCATAATTTCTTCTCCAACATGATATTCTAAGCCATGTTGATCAAATTCAATCAATTTCAGTCGAATAAAAATTTTTTTGTTTTTCACCAAATTTAGCAAGGCTAACCCCTTGCCGTTTTTCCAGGCGAAAAAACTCAAAAAAAATCCGTGCTCCAATGTTGAAAATTTTGATCAATTATGAAAGGTTATACAGTTTTGAATGAATCAGCGTTTAAATTTGATTAAAACGTTGCCCAGTTTTGCTGTAATCAACGATCAAGCTTTCGAGCAATTTCCAGCTACAAATCGAAATCCGTGCTTTCTTTAGCAAATTTGCTCGTAATTTCTTCTCCAACATGATATTCTAAGCCATGTTGATCAAATTCAATCAATTTCAGTCGAATAAAAATTTTTTGTTTTTCACCAAATTTAGCAAGGCTAACCCCTTGCCGTTTTTCCAGGCGAAAAAACTCAAAAAAAATCCGTGCTCCAATGTTGAAAATGTTGATCAATTATGAAAGGTTATAAAGTTTTGAATGAATCAGCGTTTAAATTTGATTAAAACGTTGCCCAGTTTTGCTGTAATCAACGATCAAGCTTTCGAGCAATTTCCAGCTACAAATCGAAATCCGTGCTTTCTTTAGCAAATTTGCTCATAATTTCTTCTCCAACATGATATTCTAAGCCATGTTGATCAAATTCAATCAATTTCAGTCGAATAAAAATTTTTTGTTTTTCACCAAATTTAGCAAGGCTAACCCCTTGCCGTTTTTCCAGGCGAAAAAACTCAAAAAAAAATCCGTGCTCCAATGTTGAACCGTTTTTGAATGAATCAGCGTTTAAATTTGATTAAAACGTTGCCCAGTTTTGCTGTAATCAACGATCAAGCTTTCGAGCAATTTCCAGCTACAAATCGAAATCCGTGCTTTCTTTAGCAAATTTGCTCATAATTTCTTCTCCAACATGATATTCTAAGCCATGTTGATCAAATTCAATCAATTTCAGTCGAATAAAAATTTTTTTTGTTTTTCACCAAATTTAGCAAGGCTAACCCCTTGCCGTTTTTCCAGGCGAAAAAACTCAAAAAAAATCCGTGCTCCAATGTTGAAAATGTTGATCAATTATGAAAGGTTATAAAGTTTTGAATGAATCAGCGTTTAAATTTGATTAAAACGTTGCCCAGTTTTTGCTGTAATCAACGATCAAGCTTTCGAGCAATTTCCAGCTACAAATCGAAATCCGTGCTTTCTTTAGCAAATTTGCTCATAATTTCTTCTCCAACATGATATTCTAAGCCATGTTGATCAAATTCAATCAATTTCAGTCGAATAAAAATTTTTTGTTTTTCACCAAATTTAGCAAGGCTAACCCCTTGCCGTTTTTCCAGGCGAAAAAACTCAAAAAAAAATCCGTGCTCCAATGTTGAAAATTTTGATCAATTATGAAAGGTTATACAGTTTTGAATGAATCAGC